>JALIGW010000001.1:90144239-90744239 GCA_023053685.1 Diadophis punctatus similis | reverse complement strand
TCTAGTAAATTTAAGCCATTATTTAAAATTTTACTCACTGGTATGAGAGAGAATAGATTTTGGCTTTCTGTGTGACATATTTTCAGATACTGAAATAATGCAATTTCATATGCTTATCCCTGAAACTTTTGACATTATTAAACTTTCACCTTTTTGCATAGGTGTTTGCATTTTCAAATTCCATGATCATCCTGTTATTTACAGAATGAGTTAGTTTGTCTGAATCCTTTTTAAAATATGGTATCAAAAATGAACCTATCAGTTGGGGTAAAATTTACTCAATAGAGAATAAGCTAAAAAGATAAAGGCACAAAAAGAAAAGAAACAATCAACTTACCAGATTACAACTTTCCAAGGAACAATACAGCAGTGAAGTTCTTTTGTAAAATCTCCATTCTTATTTTATTTAGATGTCAACACAGCTAAAACACTACAAAGATACAGAATCATATGAATAAGTTCTTTTTTTAAAAAAACCATAAAGCAAAATCTGGAATATCACTAGACTAAATGGGAAAAAAAAATTCCTCTTAATTTTTTAAATTATAAAGATGTGAAGTAACTCCTTTTCTCTCTTAATTTATTAAACTGCAACCACATAAACAACACAAATGTATGATTAAATATACATTTAATATAAGATAATAACATTTTAAATAATTCCTCCCCTTGTAATGTAATTCAGTGCTTCTCCCCTACTTTCTTCCTCTCCACATGTTTTTAATCTTCTTGCTGAATTACCTTATTGCCAGAATAGATTTTCAGCTGTTGTGGGTTTTTTTTTCCTCCTGTAACAAAACAAATTAAGTTCAATAAAATGTCACCTCTGTTTTAGTACAGTTTTATTCTTTGGATTGAAATACACTGTGATGATCCGGGAAAAAGCTGCACAGTCACAATCATCTGAATACTAATTTGAACTTCAAAACAAAAGAAATGATTTGTTTACAAAGGAATTTTCTCTTGATAAACTAGAGAAAAGTGAGACAATGAAACATGTATGGGTTATACCCAACTCAGATTTGTCTGCCCATGCAACAGAAATCCACCATACAAATAATTGCAAATTTATTCACAGATGATCCAATCTCTTAACATATATTACTGAGCACACTCAATTTGTTTTCTGGAAATAGAACAGATTGGCAATGAGCTGGCAAAATTTGAGCTGGCAATGGGTTTCTCAGCAAGAAAAAGGGACTCAGAGGCTAACAGAATCTAAGGAATTCCTAAATGCTATGAGGGGCTTTCCAGTCTCAGTGGTTAGTCATTCAGAGACCCTGATCAGTAACACCTGGTGTACTGTTACAATCTGAGAGCTGATAAGAGTACAAATGCTGCATATCTTGTAGTGAATGAAATCAAGCATATATCAGGGGGCACACTCAAACCTATAATGTTGAATAGCAGTGGTGGTAGATGGCTAAAAAAAACCCTCACTTCTGCACCATCACTGTAGGGCTTCCGAGGGGGAAAGTTGTGTGGATCTGATTTGTTCAAGACTAGCCATGAGGAAGTCTCATTTGATTACACTGCTCACATCAGCTCTTAGACACAGTTCTTGAGGGTATTATTGACTTGGAAGGGGGTGCCATTTGATCAGAATGTATAAAATCAGTTTCAGTTATTTTGACTAGAAGTGCACAAGACACTTCTGGGGGTTAAGTCAGGCCTGGAAACCATCTTGGGCATTGGATCTTCAAGCCTGCCACATTTAGTGCTGTGGGAAACTGGGAGGGAGGATTCTGTGAGTGGGGAGATATAGTCAAAATAACATTCCTTTCTCCGAGAGTCAAGGTCACTCTGACCTGCACCTGAAGGGGTGTCCCTGGGAGGCATCTCCAGTTGGGACAGTGCTTTGATTGGACATTGTGATGGACATGTGGGTGCTGAGGCAGGGACTTGAACTTTCTTTTGGGTGTGGAAAACCTGGAAGCTTTCAGATTCGGGTTTTCACAGATGTGCCAATATGACATCTCTAATAAAATGGAACTTTGAGGAAACTCAAGCTTCGGAGTTTTCTTTCGTTGGGGGTGTTACTTGGAACCCTGACATTATCTGTATTCTAATTTCTAAAATTCAGCATAGACAGCTTGAATGGGTCCATGGAGAGTTAGTAACCCTTTATGAAAAAATTAGGCCCACTGCAATGGAAGTGGTAATAATCCTCTGGATTTTGAAATTTTGGGCAACAAATGGCAGTTGCAAATATTACAAATATTTCTTTATTGGGGAAAGTGCTGTCCAATTATAAGCACTGTGGGGAGGCACGGACTACATAATTACACTTTGATTTCAGACCTACATATAACACAGAACTGTTGAATGATTACCATGAGAGAAATGCGACTGAATCTTCTGAAACTCTCAGCAAGCAGCCTGTAGACCCAATAACCGTGAGATATCTACATGTAGAAGGTCAACATCTACATGATGTTTATCTAAAGATTTCAGTATCTATTTCACCTATTGAATTGAATCAGGGAAGGTTGTACAGGTACTTGAGTCTCTGATGGATTCATAAGCACCAATAAACTAAAGCCAAAGTCAGGTAACACAAAGGTGCAGAAGAAAGAAACCTGGGAATTTAGCCTGTAGTTGACCAGGGCGCATTCCTTCTGAAGGTACAGTTATCTTAGCTGGGTTATCAGATACAAGTCTGTTTGGACCAAAGCAGACCAATTTTGGCAATCCATGCTCTAATAATCTTTTTATTGCATAGAACTATCTATTCCTTGTAGTGACTGTTAAGAGACTAACTAGAAGCTATGTCTGATCCAGAACGAAGTTGCCATAAAGCACTCTTCCTATCAACACTGCACTGGTTGTCCTTGAGCCACCAGACCCAATTTAAGTTGTTTAAAATTGATTTGAAGTTGTTTAACCAATAAAACCATTGATCTATATAGCCCTAGGTAGCTTATGACCAGATATGCTTCAAGTAATGTCATATGACTGAAGTATTTAGATCAAATTTGAAAAGCTTCGCTCATGATCCCATTGGCTGGTTCAGCTTATTGTGCAAAGGCCAACAATAAGGTCTTCCCAGTGCTAGTTGTCCCAATTACAGAATTCTCAACCAAGATCATTATCCTTTTCCAATGAACAACTGAAACTGCTCTTCACTTAGAAATTTATAGGACAATACAATAGGGCCTCTCTGTTGTTATGCTGGTATGATATTTAAACTAATCTTTAATTGTTAATTATTAATAATTATCGATGTCACTGTCCTGATTTCTCCAAGTGTAGCCTTTCTCCCCTCCTCCACATCTCTATTCATGTGCAATTTGCTCTGGTTACTCTGGAAAGAAGGACAATATAAAATTAAATCCTATGTCAGTCCCAAGCTATGGAATGCATGCCCTCAGTAATTTTATTTGGCTCCTGACTAACTCTGCCTTTAGGAATTGGAAAAAAACATATTTTTGTCAAGTCTTTAATTAACTTTAGCATTTCCCCCTTAATTTCTAATCTTTATTTTAACAATATTAAACTTAAGAATATTTGAATAGGAAAGTAAATCAAAGCACTAAATAATGAAACCACTTATTCTAATTAATATTATCAAATTTATCAGCACTTGATAAGCACTTGTATTCAAGAACCGGTAACAAATGTCCAGTTAGAGAGCACTTTGTGATAGGGAAGTTTAGAGCAGGAAGTAGATGAAAGAAAACCAGTTATATCCCCAAAATCAGCCTTCCCTTCTCAAGCATTTGTCTCCAACATATTTCCAGATGCATTAATAAACATGCTTAGAATGCTACATGAAGATCAGAACTGAAACTAAACCAAATTCTATTAAAATACTCTGATATAGGGATATCTGTAGTATATAGATTTGTAGTAATTCTGTAGTTAGATTATGACATTGTAACTAATGTTGATGTGATGTTGCACTCTTTCATAGAACACTCTTGTCAACTGGGTGTTCAGTACATGCATCAGAACACCAAATAGTCGCAAATAATGCAAAGCTTTGTTAATACTTTACAACCTTTCATAGTTTACTACTTAATTCTTCATAATCTTAGCATTAATCCAGTTCTTGAGTCAAAGATGCTGTCCTCTGCTATTCCATTGAACTACAAAAGACTACTACAGTGTCCCATAAGTAGCAATTATTATATAATTGGAATGTAGAAGTGGACCTTCTTATTCATAATAGTTACACTCCAGCATATAATCATGGTTAATGAAACCACTTATCAGTCAGCAGGCCTATGAGACTTGGGAGTTAGACCTAGAAAATGACCAAAAAAAAATAATAATCATGGAAAATATAAGGAAACAGTTGAAATAAGGATAGTCTATAAAATTATTGAATCAAAATATGGAAGGGGAAAACTCCTCCACTTGCTCCTGCTCTGAACTGTATTGCTTCCTGACGAACTTTAGTTGTGGTAGGTGTGACTATATTTAAAAGTAGCAGATTATTACGCTTTGCCAGATCTTGTTTTTCAGAACCTGTCCTTACAGAGTTGGAAAGCAATTTCTGCCTATTGAACTTGATTCTATCATCCATTAATGGGTCAAATTAAAACACTTTATCCTCTATGGCACTCCCCAGCTGCAGAATCTTATCTTTTCTCTCAAAGGCAAAGCTTGCATGAACATTTGCCATCTTTCTCCGCAAAGTTCTCTGTTATACACTTGCTCACTTTCATTATGGAAGAAGTATGTGCAGGAAGTTTTGGGGGAACAGAAGCAAAATATGTACCCCTTTGCACATGTACATAATGGTGGGGTTCAGAAGTGAGTGCCAAAAACTGCAGACAGGCAAAACCATTTACCACAGATAATGAGTTCTGGTTTATTTTATCAATGATAGATATCTGAAATCCCAAATAACAAAGTCATGGATAATGAAGTCCAGGTACAGAATTTTCCCTGAATCATCAGGATGTACTAATATCCCTTCACTTCTGTGAGAGAGCACTTGACCAGAGTTCCCGTAATTGAGTCACATTTTCTTATTTTATTAGTTTCCAATTAAATCTGCATTTAAAAAAAATTACTATCAAAAAGAACAAAAATGCAGGAAAAAAATATTGCAAATGAAATTAATCTTCTGCTGCTGTTTTGTAAACACCAGTATCTTAAATTGCAACAATACCATCCTTCAGTTCCTGGAAGTTGTACATGAAATATAGCAAGGGTTCTTACATCTCAAGTTTCTAAAGCCCATAAATCCAACCTCTCATTTTCAATGTAAGTTTAATGAGACAACATTTCCATCTACAGAGATATTGTTGAAAGAGTATTCGACATAAACCAGTGGTTCCCAAAGTGGGCGGTACCGCCCCCCAGGGGGCGGTGGGAACCCTTAGGGGGGGCGGTGAGAGGCAAGGGTGGCGACAGGGGGGCGGTGAGAGGGGCCAGGGGGGCGGTAGGTGGTTCGCCGCTCCTGTCCCCGCGCCGCCACCCATGTCCACCCAATCGCCCGCTCGCCGCTTTTCCCGCCACTCTTTTCCTGGCGTGGACTGGGCGGGCTGCGAGACAGGCGTCTTACTGGACTTTTAACAGTTCCGTGTGTCTGTCGTCTGGTCTCTTTGCACTGGTCTCCAACCTTGGCAACTTTAAGACTTGTGGACTTCAACTCCCAGCAAAGCTGGCTGAGGAATTCTGGGAGTTGAAGTCCACAAGTCTTAAAGTTGCCAAGTTTGGAGACCCCTGGAAAGCTTGCAAAATACAGAAACTCTTCTCGCGAGGGTGAGCAATTAACAACTCGCAGCGAGAAGAGTTTCTGTATTTTGCAAGCTTTTTTCCCTAGAGACAGGGCAGTGGCTAGGTTGGGGGGCGGGTTGGGGGGGGCGGGAGGAAGAGGAGGAGGAGGGAGACCTTGTGGGGAAATTGCAGCTGCCTCTTTTCCACTCCTTTGGCCAAGAGGTGCCGCGGCCGGAAAGTCGGTCCGGAAAGAGTGATGGGGGGGGGGAGATCAGGAACAGTTGTCCATCAGAGTTTCTGCCGCCTTCGCCTGCGTCCCTTTCCTTTCCTTCCTTCCTTCCTTCCCTTTTTCCTTCCTACTTCCCTTCCCTTCCTTCCCTCTTTTTCCTTCCTCCATTCCTTCCCTTTCCTTTCCTTCCTTCTGTCTCTTTCCCTTCCTTCCCTCCTTCCCTTCCCCCTCCTTTTCCTTCCTACTTTCCTTCCTTCCCTTTCCTTCCCCCCTTTTTCCTTCCAACTTCCCTTCCCTTCCCTTCCTTCCTCCTTCCCTTCCTTTTCCTCCCTCCCTCTCCTTTTTACCTTTAATTTCCCTCCCTCCCTCTTTCCTTCCTACTTTCTTTCATCCCTCCCTCCTTTCCTCCCTCCCTCCCTCCCTTCCTTCCTCCTTCCATTTCCTTCCCTCTCCTTTCTTTCTTTTCTTTCTCTTTCCTTTCCTTTCTTTTCCTTCCTTCCTTCCCTCCCTCCCTCTATTTTTCTCTCCCAACAACCCCAAGTTAAATCCTCCCCTTGGCCATTGTGTGTGCATGTGTGTCTCATCTTCTAAAAATCATAACTCCCCACCTCACCCCAAACACCCAGTACCACCCCCTTCCCCATCCCACTGAAGATCCCAGGTGCCCAGCCTCCTGCGCCCCCCCTGCAACCTCTCCGCATGCCTGTCTCACAATGTGGCCTTCGGTCTTGCCTCCTCTGCCCACCTAACACACTGCTGTCGCTCATCCCTGCGATGCCATCTTCCCCTGCCCCCGGATGGATAGCAATTTAGGCAGGCACGACACACCACCAGGTGAGGAGGGGGCTTTCCAGCTGTGCCTGCTGGTTACAGGAGTTCCCCCTCCACCCGGCCTCGGTGCTCCGAACTGCTCTGTGCCAAGGAAGGCAATTCGGAGGGTGCCAGCGCTTCCCACGGGGGAGGAGGTGTATTTCCAGGAAGCCCCTTGAATGTGCCAGTGTGGGGGGGAGGGGGAGAAGACCTTCCCCCATGTGCATCTGTCCCACCCACCCCCTCCGTTGACCACTTCTGCAGTTTTCTTTCCTTTCCAGGCTCTGTTTGGTCATCCAGTTGAGCCAACCTCGGCGAGGAACCAAAATGGCTTGTGTGTTTGTCTGTTTTTGCAACCAAATACAAACCAGGTTTGGGGGAACCGGTTTCAAAACCTCCCAGTTTTCCAAACCTGGAAGTTTTCTGCCACGCACGCACACACACACTCACACACACCCAGTGGCTCAATGTGGGATAGATTTCCCACCCACCTCCAGCCCCTCTTTTCAAACACACCCCTCTTCCTCACAGACAGAAGCACGTTTTAAATTGCCGTAGGCAGAGCCCAGAGGAGCCAATGTAGTCCCGCGGGGTGTGTGCGAGATATATATATATATATATATATATATATATATATATATATATAGAGAGAGAGAGAGAGAGAGAGAGAGAGAGAGAGAGAGAGAGAGAGAGAGAGAGAGAGAGGGAGGGAGGGAGGGAGGGAGGGAGGGAGGGAGGGAGGGAGGGAGGGAGGGAGGGAGGGAGGGAGGGAGGGAGGGAGGGAGGGAGGGAGGGAGAGAGAATAAGGAAAGAAAAAGGAAGGAAGGGAGGAAGGAAGGAAGGAAGGAAGGAAAGCAAAGAAAGAAAGAAAGAAAGAGGGAGAAAGAAAGAAAGAAAGAAAGAAAGAAAGAAAGAAAGAAAGAAAGAAAGAAAGAAAGAAAGAAAGAAAGAAAGAAAGAAAGAAAGATGGTAGGTAGGAAGGAAGACAGAAAGAAAGAAAAAGATGGTAGGAAGGAAGGAAGACAGACAGAAAAAGAAAGGAGGGAAGGGAGGGAAGAAGGAAAGAAAAAGGAAAGAAAGATGGTAGGAAGGAAGGAAGATAGAAAGAAAGAAAGAAAGAAAAAAGATGGTAGGAAGGAAGACAGACAGAAAAAGAAAGGAGGGAGGGAAGGGAAGGGAGAGATGTAGCAAAGAAAAAGGAAAGAAAGAAAGAAAAAGAAAGAAAGAAAGATGATAGGTAGGAATGTAGACAGAAAGAAAGAAAGAAAAAGATGGTAGGAAGGAAGGAAGACAGTCAAAAAGAAAGGAGTGAAAGGAAGGGAGGGAAGAAGGAAAGAAAAAAGAAAGAAAGAGGGAGGGAGGAAGGAAGGAAGACAGAAAGAAAGAAAGAAAGAAAGAAAGAAAGAAAGAAAGAAAGAGATGGAAGAAAGGAAGGAAGAAAGAAAGATGGTAGGAAGGAAGGAAGACAGAAAGAAAGAAAAAGAAAGAAAGAAGGAGAAGGGAGGAAAGAAAGAAAGAAAGAAAGAAAAAGAAAGAAAGAAAGAAAGAAAGAAAGAAAGAAAGAAAGAAAGAAAGAAAGAAAGAAAGAAAGAAAGAAAGGATTATGACTACAATTGAGCCTAACATTTTGGTTGCTAAGCAAGAGCATTGTTAAGTGAGTTTCACCACATTTTACAAGTTGGCCACGCCCACCCAGTCACCCGACCACTAAGCCACGCCCACCTGAGGGGGTGGGGTGGGGGCGGTGAGGATGAGTTTGTAGCACCAAGGGGGCGGTGAACTGAAAAAGTTTGGGAACCACTGACATAAACAAACATATTTTAAGTAAATCTGCCAAAAGATAACCTTAGTGAGATTAGCCAAAATACCTCTGTCATATCCAAGAAAATCAGGGAAAAACGCCCAAAATACTGAAATGCTTAAATTTTTCCAATGTATGTAATTTATCTCATCTGAGGATTTCTACCATATGCTCTTTACAGTTTTGTTTCAAATTTCTTGAAATGTTAGTATTTATACTGTTATCTTGCTGCAATAAACTTTTAAAACTTTAGCAATGCACTTGAGGGACTTATTATTTTATAAAATACTTTTGGCTCTCTCACTATTTGTGGATGATTATAGACTAAATCACAACTGGGTTTAAAATTGAAAAATCATTCAAATGAACTGGAGCCAAACCCATGAGCATGATTTTGAAATATTTCCTTCCAAAGGTTGCTAAATAAAGTAAATATTTCTGTGATTTCTTCCAGCCAATAATATCAACTTTTAATACAGTTCAACTATACTTTTGCATATAAATAATTACTGATTTGAGACACAAACTAACTCTTGTCTGTTGGGTAAAACTAGAAAATAAACATGGGAAATACAGGGAGTAGAATGTGTGCATAAGGAGCTGACTTGTTATTCAGCAATGTATATTTAATTACACTGTCACCACATTCTTGCTTGCAAGAACCAAGTTTCGCTTACTGCAATGAAAATGCCCAATCATAATAACAGAATAATAGCCTTTGATATACTGTGCCTCATTAATGATCAAATCATGAAAAGCAGGTGCTCATTTCTGATTAGGCAATGTCAGCAAGTATATTCAGTTCATTAGATATGTTGAAGTACGTGTGCTTGCCTGTTACCAACCAAGAAACCTAAAAATACACACAGTTCTGGTGAGATGTACACTGCTCTTAGAAGGTTCAGACCACCTGATGTTATTGTACATATTACAATCAGCTGACTACAGTTGCCAAAGCATGTTTGGAAAGTCTGCTAGCACAAGTAGAATTCCAACTATAACAAACAACCCAATCACCAATGTTTATATGAATAACAAAGATCATATTAATGACCTGAAACAGAAAATACCCCTAATACAATCTATCTCTTTGGTAACCAGTTACTTAGTGCAACAGATATAAACACGATAGTTGAATTTGAATTCTACTTCTGATAATCTTTTGTCCATTTTATTATTGTATTTTTATTATTTCATGTTTTATTATTTTATTTTAAATTGTTATCTTCCTGTTAACCAGATTAATTCAGACTATACACTGCACCACAGTGTGTCCTAACAGCAGCTCAGAACTCACAATGCCACCAACAGGAACCTCCAAGTGGATAAAAGAAAAAAATTTACAGCTGATTTGATTTACTTTTTCTTCTACTCATTTCTAAAACTTGGTAAGTTTTTAAATTTAAATTGCTATGAGGCATTTCAATGACAAATTCAACCTAAGTGGCACATGGATAATCAAACCTGATTCAAGACAAAAATTGCTTGGCTTTTATCCATAATTTGTAGCCCTTTCCCCTTTCTCTTGTACCATCCCCTATATGTGGAAAAGAAGATACAACATTAGCTATATTTTGGGGTACATTCTGAACCCAGGAACAATGGCTATTAGTTTCTAAGAGAATCTGAAGAAGCCAACTTTAATCAAAGGATTCAGATTCTGGTCTGAATGGAAACCTGCCAAGTTCACATATCACAATCAGGCATAAAAACCAATGCATAATTTATTAATACAGTCCTTGCATGAATACATTAGCAAAACATTACACCAAAAGTATAAATATGATCATATAAGCTATATAAAGTATTATGTGAACAGATTTAACCAACAAAGCTAAGAAATACACAGGAAGTATGGGTAGATCTCTTTTGCCAATGATTTGTATTCTATAATGAAGAATTAGGACTGAATAAAATCCAATTTTAAAGTTTTTAGAACATTCAATTTAGGTGAGACCTGTGATTTTACGGATTTCCTTTAAATTAAGCAATATAAAGATTCTTATTCTTGATGTTGTATATCATAATTGAAACTATATGTTTCAAGGTATCACTAGATCAGATGTGTTTAGCAAATATTAACCCAATACAGTGTAAAGGAAGATATTAAGATATAGAAGAGATTGTCATGTTATCCTAAAAATAACACAATAACATTATTAGTTACCTTAGTAACTATTTTGCCACTTGTTCATTAACAGCTGCTATGTTTTCCTCAAAATTTCAACAGAAAAATATCAAAACCAAAATTTGTAAAAATAGAGAAGCAATCTGAAAAAAATTCTAGCACAGGTGACTGAGGCAAACAGCCTACTTTCACTTGTAAGGCACTTGTTCACTTGAGCTCCAAATTTGCATCAGATTCTGTGGAGTTGTTGTTAGTTGCGAAGTTGTGTCCAACCCATCACAACCCCATGGACAATGTTCCTCCAGGCCTTCCTGTTCTCTACCATCCTCTGGAGTCCATTTAAGCTCATGCCTACTGCTTCAGTGACTCCATCCATCCAGCCATCTCATTCTCTGTCGTCCCCTTCTTCTTTTGCCCTCAATCTTTCCCAGCATTAGGCTCTTCTCCAGTGAGTCCTTCCTTCTCATTTGGTGGCCAAAGTATTTGAGTTTCATCTTCAAGATCTGGCCTTCTAAAAAGCAGTCAGGGTTGATCTCCTCTAGGACTGACCGGCTTGATCATCTTGCAGTCCAAAGGACTCGCAGGAGTCTTCTCCAGCACCAGAGTTCAAAGGTCTCAATTCTTTAGCGCTCAGCCTTTCTTATGGTCCAACTTTCACAGCCATACATTGCAACTGGAAAAACCCTAGCCTTGACTATACGCACTTTTGTTGGCAGGGTGATGTCTCTGCTTTTTAGCATGCTGTCTAGATTTATCATAGCTTTCCTCCCCAGGAGCAAGCGTCTTTTAATTTCTTGGCTACAGTCCCCATCTGCGGTGATCTTGGAGCCCAGGAAAATAAAATCTGTCACTACCTCCATTTCTTCACCATCTATTTGCCAGGATTTGAGAGGGCCAGATGCCATGATCTTGTTTTCTTAATGTTGAGTTTCAAGCCAACTTTTGCACTCTCCTTCTTCACCAGCATCAAGAGGCTCTTTAGTTCCTCTTCACTTTCTGCCATTAGAGTGGTATCATCTGCATATCTGAGGTTGTTGATATTTCTCCCGGCAATCTTAATTCCAACTTTTGATTCATCTAGCCCCACCTTTCTCATGATGTGCTCTGCATATAAGTTAAATAGGCAGGGCGACAGTATACAGCCTTGCCGGACTTCTTTCCCAATTTTGAACCAATCAGTGGTTCCGTGTCCAGTTCTCACTGTTGCTTCTTGACCCACATATAGGTTTCTCAAGAGACAAATAAGATGGTCTGGTACTCCCCTCTCTTTAAGAACTTGCCACAATTTGTTGTGATCCACACAATCAAAGGCTTTAGCATAGTCAATGAAGCAGAAGTAGATGTTTTTCAGGAACTCCCTAGCTTTCTCCATGATCCAGCATATGTTGGCAATTTGATCTCTAGTTCCTCTGCCTCTTCGAAATCCTGCCTGTACTTCTGGTAGTTCTCGATCCACATACTGCTGGAGCCTAGCTTGTAGGATTTTAAGCATAACTTTACTAGCATGTGCAATGGTGCGATAGTTTGTACATTCTTTGGCATTGCCTTTTTTGGGAATTGGAATGTAAACTGACCTTTTCCAATCCTGTGGCCACTGTTGAGTTTTCCAAATTTGCTGGCAAATTGAGTGTAGCACTTTTACTGCATCGTCTTTTAAGATTTTGAATAGTTCAGCTGGGATACTGTCACCTCCCCTAGCTTTGTTGTTGCTCAGATTTCCTAAGGCCCATTTGACTTCACATTCTAGGATGTCTTGCTCGAGGTCAGTGACCACCCTATCGTGGTTATCAGGGACATTAAGCTTGTTCTTGTATAGTTCTTCTATGTAATTTTGCCACCTCTTCTTAATCTCTTCTGCCTCTGTTAGGTCCCTGTCATTTTGGTCCTTTATCATACCCATCTTGCATGAAACGTTCCCTTCATATCTCCAATTTTCTTGAAGAGATCTCTGGTCCTCCCTATTCTATTGTTTTCTTCTATTTCTTTGCACTGTTCATTTAAGAAGGCATTCTTATCTCTTCTAGCTATTCTCTGGAATTCTGCATTCAATTGGGTGTATCTTTCTCTTTCTCCCTTGCCTTTGGCTTCCCTTCTTTCCAGCTATTTGCAAAGCTTCCTCAGACAGCCATTTTGCTTTCTTGCATTTCTTTTTCTTTGGGATGGTTTTAGTTGCTACCTCTTGTACAATGTTGCAAACCTCCGTCCATAGTTCTTCTCTATCTATCAGATCTAATTCCTTAAATCTATTTGTCACCTCTACTGTATATTCATCAGGGATATGATTTAGTTCATACCTGAGTGGCCTAGTGCTTTTCCCTACTTTCTTCAATTTAAGCCTAAATTGTGCAACAGAAGCTCATGATCTGTGGGGTAAACATTGTAATTACTGAGTTCTCTATAAGAGTACAATTCACCAGACAAATGTATGAAATTCTACCAAGTCAAAGATACTTACATGGCAAATTTCAGCTTTTCACTTCATGCTGCACAAATTAACGCTTTAAATACTTCAGTTTCATTTTCTAAACCCATTAAGTGATTCTCCTAAAATGACCTATCACATGGGCTCTGAAGGATTTCAGTATTGCAGGCTGAGTCTGTCCACAAGTAGGAAAAGTTCAATCATGACTGGCTGAAGGTTGACTCAGTCTTCCATCCTTCCAAGGTTGGTAAAATGAGGACCCAGATTGTTGGGGAAAATATGCTGACTCTGTAAACCATTCAGAGCATGCTGTAAAGCGCTATGGAGCAATATATAAGTGCTATTGGTATTGCTACTTTGACTGCTTTCACGATTAAGAAATATTCAGATCTAATATATGAAATGAGATGGCAAAGCTATTACACATTACTCCAAACTTTGCCAACTACACATTACAAATAGATTTAATCTATTTTGACAGAAACAACTTTCAGAATCACAGGGACACTAAAGATATATTTTTATATAAACGATTTATCAAACAGTATCACAAGCCATCAATGTTTAAAAACAATTTCAAAATGTAAATTGTAAGTTATGTAAATTGGTCCAAATGACAAATCATAAAAAATACAGGTAGTCCTCCATTTACAATAATTCATTTAGTGATTTTTGTTCAAAGTCACAACAGCACTGAAAAAAGTGATTGTTTTCACATTACGACCGTTGCAGCATCCCCATGGTTACGTGATCCCCTATTGCGACCTTCTGACAAGCAAAGTCAATGAGGAAGCCAGATTCACTTAACCGTGTTACTAACTTAACTGCAGTGATTCACATAACAACTATGACAAAAGTCATAAAATGGGGCAAAATTCACTTAACAACTGTCTTGCTTAGCAACAGAAATGTTGTGCTCAGTTGTGGTCATAAGTCAAGGACTACCTGTAGTCTTTGGTGGATGAAGTCTAAAACAAAAAATTGCCCACTGTATTTGAAGTCTACTAAATTCATGTCTGTTAAATTGAGGGTCTATTTGTATATTTTACTAGAATTTTCCATAATCTAATAATAAATCATTTTAAAAACCCTACATTTATTTGGGTTCAATATCAAAAATATATTTTTTCTTTCTTTTTTTTTCATTTTCTTCCTATTTTTTCCTCCATGTTCAGGGTTTTCTTTTTTGGGTCAACCAAATCCATTGGTGGTGACAGGGACTGACCAATGGGCTTGTTGCTTAAGCCTGATATCACGGACTGAAAAGAGATTGACTGGCCAAAAATCATCCAGCTGGGTTTCCTGCCTAAGGTAAGACTAGAACTCATAGGTTTCTGATCTGGAGCCTTAACTACTAGACCAAACCGGCTCTCATCAAACATCTACAGCAATATTATTTTTTACTTCCGTAAAGCAATAATTCTGATTTGAAGCTCAAGGGGAAATGATATGTAGACACTTTTTTTTTTAAAAAAATGCCTAAATAAAGGTGCTGGCTAAACTACTTCTCTGAAAACGAATGTTGAAAATTTAGATAAAGTGCTATAAAAATATAAATTCTTTAATTGCAAGTCCCTGAATATCTGAAAAACAAACGATATAGCATAATTATATACATATTAGTTATGTTTCAGTGACTGCAAACAGCTTATTCTGTACTCAAAGATATAAATGCTATAGTTGAAAAGAGAAATAAACCACCTGCCTATTGAGACTGAAAATTATTGAATACTGAATTTTAATTCAGACAATATAGCTACATAAGAAAATTAAATATTCTCAAATATTAGTCACTATAAGTTATATTACAACATTTGCACCCTGACAGTTTTCTAAACTAGAATAGACAAGAAAAGCTGCCCAGAAAACCCTGCACGTTGATGTTCCTTGGGAGGGGAAGGGAGATTTACACTTAATTTAGGAGCAACAGATTCCAGACACATACTGTATGTTCCGGCGTATAAGACGACTGGGTGTATAAGACGACCCCCAACTTTTCTAGTTAAAATATAGAGTTTGGGATATACTCGCCGTATAAGACTACCCCTCCTACCATCTTTCTTTTTCTTTCTGTCTTTCTTCCTTTCTAACATCTTTCTTTCTTTCTCTCTTCCTTCCTAACTTCCTTTCTTTCTTTCTTTTCTTTCTGTCTGTCTGTCTTCCTAACTTTCCTTCTTTTTCTTTCTTCCTTTCTTCCTCCCTCCCTTCCTAACTTCTTTTTCTTTCTTTCTTCCTTCCTAACTTCCATCTTCTTTTTCTTTCTTTCTTTCTTTTTCTCTTTCTTTCTTTCTTTTCTTTCTGCTGCTCACTTCATCCTGCTTGTGTGTGGGGGGGGACTATGGTGCTCAGGTTGGGCCCCCCCAATGCTCTGCAGCCCTCTGGTCTGGCAGGAAAAGGAGGGGCTCTCAACCCTCCCCAAGAAGAGACCTGTTGATGCAGGCTGGGGGACGACAACAGGACCCTCGGTTTCTAACCGTCCTCATCTTTTCTCTTGTTCTCCTCCTTGTGGGCGCGTGCAGGAGGGACCGCGGAGGAGAGGCGCCCGGCGGCTTAAGGCAAGAGGTGGGGGGGAGACACTTCTGGCATTCCCGCGCCTCTCGCCCCGCTCGCCGGGCATCTCTGCTCTGCGGTCCCTCCCACGGGTGCCCACCTATCTCGCTTGGTGCGGTTCCCCGCACTTGGCGTCTTGCAAGAGGGCTGGGCGAGGGAGAAAGGAGCCACAGTGGGGATTGGTTTGCAGGACCGCAGAGCAGAGGCGCCTGGCGAGCGGGGTGAGAGGCACGGGGATCCCAGAAGTGGCGGCGTCGGCGGCAGGCTCTTGCCCACGTCTCCTGCCCGCCTCTTGCCTTAAGCCGCCGGGCGCCTCTGCTCCGCGGTCCCTCCCGCGCGCGCCCACAAGGAGAACAAGAGAAAAGATGAGAAAGGTTAGAAACCGAGGGTCCTGTCGTCGTCGTCCAGCACGCGCCCACCTGCAGGGAAGGCTGCGGCCGGCGGTGGCGGCCGCAGCCTTCCCAACAGGAGACCGAGACGCAGGGCAGCGGCAGGGCTCTGGGGCTCCTTCGGCAGAACGGCGGGGATGTGGCCGTGGCCGTTTTTGAGCTCCCACCGGGTCGGAACTTTCAGTACCTGGTGTATAAGACGACCCCCGACTTTTGAGAAGATTTTCAAGGGGTAAAAATTCATCTTATATGCCGGAACATACAGTATCTCTCTTCAACTCAATAAAAAGAATTGTCAATGCTCTGTTCATCCATGACTTCCTGTACACAATAATTTACCTGTCAGCATATATAGTTCTCTGAATCAGAACCATAATATATTTTAAATAAAACAAAAACATACTTAAAAATCTTGTGAAACTGTTCCCAGAAAAGAAGAAATGCAAATTAGGTGTGAAATATATTATTTACTTCTGATCAACTATGATCTGAAAGTACAACAAACACTTCTATGCTTCATGTCTACCAGTAGCTACTCACCGACATGTTTTTTGCTGTGGTAATACAGGTAGTCCTTGACTTACAAGAGTTTGTTTAGTGACCATTCAAAGTTACATCAGCACTGAAAAATGTGACTTATGACCATCTTTCAGTTACAACCATTGCAACATCCCCATGATCATGTGATCAAAATTCAGATGTTTGGCAACTGGTTCATATTTACGACCATTGCTATGTCATAAGTACATGTGATCACTTTTTGCAACCTTCTGAAAAGCAATGAAGAAACTAGATTCACTTAACAACCAGGTTACTAACTTATCAGTTGCAGTGATTCACTTAACAACTGTGACAAGAAAGGTTGTAAAACGGGGGAAAACTCACTTAACAACTGTCTCACTTAACAGAAATTTTGGGCTCAATTGTGGTTATAAGTCAAGGACTACCTGTAGCTATTTAACCAGCAGCCACCAATATATCTCTTCACTGTCCTAGCTAACCTAACAGAAAATATCATAGATAGATTCAAAAGGAAACTCCTAGATATCATATGAACGGCAATTAATCTGGAAAATAGGGATTTTTTTAAAAAGTTGTGATTTAAAATATTTTTAATCAGAATTAAGCCAATTGTACATAAACCTACTTAGAAATAATTACTACAGATCTCAGAGACTAATGTCAAGGGCTATTTCTCAATGTGTGTAAGTGTGTATTGTTCATGTTTTGTATTAAAAACATCATGCATTTCTGCATGTAGTCTCAGCAGGTGGCAGCACCTCTGGACTTGGAAATGCAGCAGGATCAGGAATACCAAGGCTGTAGGCCAGATTGGGAAATGAAAAAAAAAATCTCAGAAAAAGGCAATTTCAAACTTTTTTAGTATTACTTCCCAGATTATTATATGGACATGTTCATAAAATTACTAAGACTCACACTGTATCTGAATATGATTTGGGGTTTTTATTTCATCCTATAATTTCAGAAAAGAACTTTCAGAAAAAAATGCTTTATTGTGGAAGAAAATATAGAAGAGCTTAAATAGCAGACAGTATTTCAGCAGAGCTATTTAAAAATAAAACATGGTTCCTTCACATCCCAATGAAAACATTAATTCTGAGTTTCTTGGCTTACACAATATCCCTTAGTTTATAGTACTCTACTTGAATTAAGAACCAAATTTTATTTTCAAAGAACTGTTGACCATTATGACTCAGCTAAAGTAAAAACATTATTATATGACACATTCATATCTGATAATGAATTGCTATTCATTCTTCCATTTTCACTAAAATCCAGAGCTAGGCACACTAAATAAAATTCACTCTATTCTTTCATTGCTAGAGGTTTTGAAGTATTTTTTTTTCAAGATTTTATACTGTTCCCTAAGATACCAGCTTGAGGATGAACTGCTTCCTGATTTAAATTAAGGAGAACAGTAGTGCTCGTTTTGTGGCTTCAATTAAAAACATTTGCTGTCCAAACTAGCTGCAGTTCTGACTGTATTTTGTCTCTAGCTTTCAGATTTGTCAGACCTACTTAACTTTCAACAGAGAAAAAAAAGCTTTTTAAAATACATTTCCCGTACACACAAGACTACAGCGCTTCTATGAAGGGTCCCCCTAAAAACTATCCTGTCTGTTCATCTTTACAAACAAATCAGGACTGGTACAGCACACCTTTCTCTACAGTTAAACACGAGGGTGCCTCTTTTTTTAAGACACAAGTTTTCCTCACAGGGCTTTTTTTTTGTTTGTCTAGATATCTAGAGGCTATTACAGAAGAAGAGGGCTGCGCTCCCGCTTACCTCGTTTCCTTATTCATTTTGAATGCCCCCCTAAAAGGAAACCTTCGGCGGAGTTATTTCACCTCGCGCCTTGAAGGAAAGTCGGAGGGCTAAGAAGAAAAGAAACGGCGACGACTCGCAGCTGTTGGTTCCTGGGCGCAGCGAACAAAAGAGCTCTTTCTTGGAGCAGCCGGAGTTGGGCGTGCCCGACGTTGTGTGAATCTGCGCACCTTCTCGTTAGTAAGGACCGATACGCGAATACATCAGAGCCCGGGATGAAGGAGACGGCCTACTCTTCACCCTCCCCCACCCCCCCCACCCACTCTTCTGCCATTGTCCCCCGGGTGGTTGTGGTGGTGGAGGAGGAGGGAGAGAAGGGGGGGGGGAGCGCCAAGGGAAGAAAGGCACCCGGCGGACACATAACGCCTTCCTCCATCCCTTCCCACCGGACCCTGCTAAGGCAGCGGAAACCAAAGCAGACCAAAGCCCCTCTTCCCCACCCCCACCGCCCGGCCAAGCAGGCGCCGGGCTCCCCGGGCCACCTCATAAAGGCACCAGCTGTCAAACAACGACGGCAACCCCATCTCTCCCGGTTTTCCAAAAGGCTGTGGCCGGCCGACCTAGCCAGGCCCCGGACTCCGCTCGCCAGGGCAGGTCCCCAGCCGCAAGCAACAGCGCGAACGACAGCCCCGCTCTTTGCTGATTACTCGTCCGGCCCCAGGAGCAGCAGCAGCAGCCGACCGAGCCCCGGACCCTCCACTTCTCGAGCACCAGGACTCACCGCCCAGCCGGTCTTCCGCCTCCTGCGTGTGAACAAGTCCCAAAACGGTACGCCACCCGTCGCCGAGACGTTCTCGGGCTCGTTCCGGTGAGGGGCGGGGCAGAGAAGGCCTCGTTCCGGGTGCCGTTCCTTCGCTCCGCCCCTCCGTTCCCACGCCAGCGGGGGCGTTGTTGAGAGGGGCGGGGCCTCTAAAGACGTCGCGGCCAGTCACGTTAATGACGTAAATACGCAACTGTCTTAACCCCCCCCCCCCACCGTCCCTCAAGGAGCAGGACGGGGTGGTTCCGAAGTTGGTAATTGCGCCGCTTCTCGTACGCTGCGTTAGGCTCGCTCGCGGTGTTCGATGAAACATTAAATATTCTTTTATTAACTAACGAGAGGTTGGTGACTTAGCATTGAAAATCGCAGTTCTAAATTCCACTTATGGTAAGCCACCAACCTCTCTTGAATAAAATAATAGTGAACATCACCAATGGGATCTTTTGTTGGGGTAGAATAGATCAACAGGCTTCAAACCAAATTACAAATAAAGAAGCTGACCATAGAGACTCAGAGATAAAGGAGTTGAATGTGATTTTTAAAACATTCATTAGTATTGCCTTAGAACTCTGCACCCCAAGTCAAGCAAATGATTTTAACTGCTAGAGAAAATGTCTCCGTAAAGTTCAAAATTTAAGTGGAAATACAGTGTTGTGCATTTGTACAAGTAAAATTTTATTATCAAAATTATTTGCTACCCATAGTTTGAAGCAACTCTGAGCGGCATAAAATTGTTGTGGCATGTTGTTTCTAAGTAGATGACACCAGATTTGTATGGGAAGGGAGAACAGGGTAAGACAGACAGAACTTTAGTTCAGTCATTGATCAATAAAAGTACAATCAATAAAACGAACCAAAACTATTCCTTAACGAGGACTATTAGCACATAATTTTGCTACTTTTAAAGAAATTTCTCTGGATTATTTAACAGATAATCACAGTTATCAGAATGCCTTGGAAATTTAAATAAAAGGGTTAATCAACTGGTGGTAAATATTACTGTAGGACTGGCAATACAGGAGAGCATGGACTGTAATTTCTATGATAGCCATATCACGGGTAGTATCCAATTTCACATAGGGTTTGCTATATTTCTTTCCAGGGCAGCTGTAGGGAAAAGTGGGTGATCAATTCCTCTGCAGTTTAACCCTCTTAATTCCTGATGTATGATGGGTATCGTGATTTGCAAGGGAGAGACTCCACATATGCACAGAAATAATCTTATATTTCACTTTTTTCATGGGGACGGTTAGAAATAATAGTACGCACATGTTATCTTGTAATGTTGGCTCAATAAGTTTTGCTTCCTAAATGTATAACCTAAGTCCATCTGTACTTTCCATCAGTTTTTTTGCAGCAGAGTAACCAATGGCATTTTGATGCAAGAAATGCACAAAATAGGCCCCAATAGGCGTGACACAATTAAAATGTTAAAATACCCAACTCTACAAAAACTGCACTGTTTCTTTAAAAGATCCTGGTTTCACCCATGTAGGTGATGCAGGGTGCCTGCTTTATGTACCATAACCATTTGTATTGAACAGACAACAAGGTAAACTGCACACCTCATGAATGGTACCTCCATATGTTCTTAGAAGTTTAGACTCTTTTTTGATATTGTTGCTGTTCTCAAAATACTTCTAAAGGACCAGAATTATGTTTACATGATTTTATCTTTTTCAAAGTTAAGTGACAAAACAATTACTCTTTAACTCCATGTATAATTAAATGCTTATAGGACTCTGAAGATCTTCATAGCAGTTTGGAAAACAAATGAGGCATAGGGAGCAAGTTTATAAACAACTTTAAAACTGCAGTAGTGTTGTATATATATTACCATTCTTGTTCCACAATCTGTGAAGTTGATGTTAATGTGGAACACATGGAGGTCTCCTACTTTTGTGCCATGAAATTCTAGATCATTAAGGTGCAGATTAGAGATCCTCAAAGACAAATATGCTTTTAAAATGAACATTAATAAATCAGTTGACAGCCTATTTATCATTGTGCAATGTAATCAATATATTTGGGAGTGCTGAAATTTGACCTTTTTTTTTCAAGTCAGACATACTAAAATAAGGGCAGGCACTCTTAATGATCCATTGTTATAAATTAGGGCAGGCCAAAGTGAATGTCTTCTCTTTCTGTCTTCTCTTTTACATCCTTTTGCTTTTAACTTCACAAGCAACAAAAGACCAAGAAAAGGAAAAATATAGTTGCCAGGGATCTGAATTATTGACTCAAGGAATGCTAGGCCTTTGGCATTATGTGGCATTATAACTCTGGGTTGCCCACCTAAACTTGACAATTTTAAGATGTGTGGACTTCAAATCCCAGAACTCCCTGGCCAATATTGAAGCCCATAGATCTTAAAGTTGTCATGTTTGAAAAACATTTTTTAGCATTATTTGCCTAAAACAGCCTCTGTTTTTTCATGGTTGCATAATAGCTCAAGCTTTCCCAAATACTACATTTGCCTAACATATACTTATTAAAGGAAGTGGATCTCAATCTATTCCCAACCCAATCCCATAATACATACAAAACAAGGAAGACTAATTATGACCACTCACAAGATGAAAGTACAGTCAAATTCAAAACATTTTTTATTTTTTATCCCATCATTAGTATTCTTATAATTAACTCAAGGCGACAAACATATCTAAACTCCTTCTTCATCCTCCTTTCTTCACAAGAACAACCCTATGAGGTGGCTTGGGCTGACAGAGTGTGTGTGACTGGCCCAAAGCCAGTCAGCCAGCTTTCAATCCTATGGCTGGTCTAGAAATCGGAGTCTCCCAGTTTGTAGCCTGATGCCTTAAACACTAGACCAAACTGGTTCTTATTTCAAAAGGAGTAGATTTATCAGGCTGAAATAATGTTAATGTACTTTGACTGATTTTTGCCTTTACTGGTAGCTTCATGGAATCTAGATCAGTTAAGTTCTTACATACTAAATTCTCTTGAATGTCACTGAGCCATTAGCTTGAAAGTGTAATTTATATTCTATGCAGCATCATTAGCCTTTTACATGTCTTAAAAAAAGATGAAGTTACCACTTCCAATGGAACACACACACACAAACACACACATAAATAAAATTATCAAAAGGAATAGCTAATCTGAACTATCACATTTCTATCTTGTGGAAGATGAGATTTTGCCATTGAAAGAAGAAAGAATGCACTGATGACCAGGAGGGAGACATAGGAAAACAAAACAGGTCAATAAGAAATTGTTTTTAAAAAATCTCATTAATTCTGCCATTTTTTAAAAAAAAATCATGGAAAAATTGAGCTATTATTTAAATGATGGCACAATTGAAAATTGAACTGCTTTCTGCCCTAATTAGCAACCTGACTTTGAGTGCAGATTGAAGGTTATAAGCACTCTTGCTAAAGAACAGTCTTCATAAAAAGCATGCCTTAATAAAATAAGAATTCTGTAAGCAGACATGGTAGGCATTTAAAAAGGTCTGAGATCAGACATAAGAGGCTGGGCTAATGAGGATGATTAATTGCACAGTAAAAATATTGGTATGGGAAAGTGTAGCCCAGTCTTTTTTGGAGAAAAAAAGCTGCAATATAAGATTTTGACTGGTTGGTTTTGTGTGGGGGATGGTATGCGTGTGCAAAGCAAAATAAAACTGGACTAATGCTGAAATGAAGAATTCTGGAATATATTTGTGGCAAGAAGTGTTCTTTCTAGAATACTAAGCACAAGGAAAGAGAGGGAGGGAGGAAGAGATTTTCCAAAATTCCTTCTGCTCACAGAATCTATAAGTAAACCAATCCCTATTTCTACTTCTGCTGATATCCCAACTTTCAATACATTTGAGGTGTTTGAATGGGACTACCAGACAAAAATACAATAGAAAAATATATTACCAAACTTCTCTATCTCTTGAAATGATCTTAATAAGATAGAGTTTAATTTGGACAAGTAACAATTATATTTAATTGTTTAAACAACACAAGACCTGTTGAATTTCTGTAGTACTTTATACTGGCCTTGTGTATTAGCATTTTCCATAAAACCAAGATGAACAGCCAGCTGGCATTGTCTGCTGGACTGAAGTACAGTAGAAACGCAGGACATAAATTATTTGATTGTGTGTGTGTGTGCTAAATACTTTTCTCAAAAGTATTTCAGTTTTTCTACAATTTTAATTCTAAAATGCACTTTTCGTAACAGCCAGTTTAGGGAGTGTGATCATCTGCTCTTTTTCTCAAATTGAGCAAGAAAAAAAAAGTTATATCCTTGACTCACCCACCCCTGCCCCCTCACTCTGGTGTGGTATTTCTTTAGCTTCTGTTAATAGTACATGACAATTCTTGTAAACAACTTTTATGTTCCAGGCAACCAAAAAAGGAAGAAAAAGGCTGGTTCTACTGAGAGGGATGCTTTGCTAGCCAAGTCTTCAGATTGCCTGAAATGGTAGAAACTTTTGTCACAACTGACCTAGCTAGCTTGTAGTTAAGATAAATGAGAAACACATAAACATTGCTTGTTTGATGGAGAAAGCTTCTGTTATTTCCAGGTTTTGGCACACGTTACCTCTTCTAGATGGTAAAAAAAATTCTTTAAAAAATTAAACGGGTACTTTAAAAATTTTACAATAATTAAAAGCAAGCAGCTGAAAAGTTAGTTGTAGTAAAATTGTGTTTACATACCATCCAAGCACAAACTGTAGCTCTAGCAACCAAGGACCCACTGCCAAGCCACTAAGCCCCGGGGAATCTCTAATCCAATCCTAAACCAAGGGCAGTTCCCATCAAGTCCCAGAATATGTTTCCAAAAATAGGAATAACTCAGATTTGCCATCTATTTTTTGTCTTCCTGTCAAATCCAATAGCTAAATCACTTATTCCCACTTTAAAAGACAGGAACTACTCACTATGTGCAAGGGTAAATGATTCAGCCAAATCAAGTTTTGTAAAGGCAGCTGAATGCAAATCAGTTACATTTGCGCTATTATTTTTTCAGTATATTTGGCTGTTCTCAATATGTCTATATATCACTGTCCATTTTCTGCATAAAGAGGGAAAAAACACCACCCTCCCCATTTGAAGAATCCTAAGTGTATAAATATGCAACAACCTTTTGCTGTCATGCCTGGGTCTTAGAATCAAACAGGCTGTCCTTGGGTTATGATGGCAATTGGGACCAGAATTTCTGTTGCTAAGCAATGTAGTAGTAAAGCAGAATGCCATGTGACTGCATCACTTATCAATGGTGATCATGGAAGGCCTGATTGCAATAGTTAACACCAGGATCATGCAGGTCATTAACTGAGTTCATATGGCTGCAACATGGAAAGAGGCAGGAGACCCAGGCAAACAGCCCAGCAGGTGAGAGCTATAGGAGGGCAGACGGTAGGGAGTTTGGGCAAATGTTGCCATCCTGCCGGAAGGGAAAGGTCCATAGCCCCAAGTTGTCTGTACCACAGCATGCCAGCTGGGGCAATTCTCCTGCTGATTAGTGAGGCAGGGACATTTCCACAGTGCCTCCCGCAAGCGTGGCCAGGATGCCTGGTAGGTACTTGGCTGAGGGATTCCAAGGTGGCCAGAGGGAGAGGTGGCAGCGAGGCCTTGCACATGGCCGATAAAGCCCATCCTTTGTAGGGCTTTATTGCCAGCCAGCACTGGCAAGCCCAATGGAGGGTAGGCAGGCAAAAAAATGAAGGTATGCCGGGCAGGGCGGCAATTGTAAATACAGGTGGATTACCAAGCACTTGGGCCATGATCACATGACTGCAGGGGGACAGCAATGATTGGAACTTCAAGGATCAGTTGTAAGCCCATCTTTTTCAGCACTGTTGTAACTTGAAATGGTCACTGAACAAATGGATGTAACCACTAACTCACTGGGTCTGAATTGATAAACATGTAAAAAAAGGGGGGGACTGAACTTGATATCATATGAGTACCAGCATATGTGTGTACTATTTCCTTTACCTAAAAATATTTTTTTTCCTGCCTGGAAAGAGGCCTCAAAGTTATGTATTGTATTATGTATTATGTATTAATACATAATAAATACAAACATGGTTGGGGGCAATACTCAGGAACGAATCTTGGCAACATAAAATATCCACAATGAAACTTTCAGCTTTCAAATTTTACTTTCAATCTGCATCCTAGTCTTTATCTATCTATAATTGTCAATTTTGTAAGATTATTCTACCCAGATACTTTCTAAGACATTCATATGAAATCTCAGTGAGTTTAGCTTTATTATTATTAAATTCTTCACTGTTTGGATACATTTATTTTGTATGTCTACTATTAATGGCTAATAGTAAAACTTGCTAGTAAAACTGAACAAGCAATACAATAAAACTAATAATTTGCAAGTTTGTCATTCTTTGCTTACAATCGTATCAAAGTGAATGCAAGAGGAAGCATTGCCATTTTTAACAGAATACAAATACCAAAATTTTAAACAAAACAATACAAATGTAAGAATCTTTAAAAATGTGAACATATCTAAATGGATATGTCTAGCTATCATTTTAAGACAAAGTTCATACAAAAGACATTAATTTACAAAGAGCACATTAACAGCAAATTTAAGAACAAGAAAAAATTAAATTGGAGTATTATAGCATAAATATTGTTGTATTATAAAAATTAAAATGGTATCTAAAGATTAACAGATTAAGGATAAATTATACTCTGTTACTTGCATGATACTCTGTTACTTGCATGATACTCTGTTACTTGCATGATATCATGGGAGCACCACTAAAAGTTCCTTCAAAAAGGTAACAGTTTATTTTGAAACTTATTTTAATAATTCATTGCAAAAAATAAAATGTAGACTTAACGATATCCTTACCATACAAATTATTTCTTCAATGTTTAGTTGAACATGTTGATGAAGCAAACAATACATGCCTCTTATTTAACTCTCTTAGATCAGGAATTCTAAGCATAACTCATATAAGCATCCAAGCAATGATGCCATCTATTTGCTCCCACTGCTTTCAAATATATTTTCTGATGTAATGAACTACATTGAATTAACTTTTTTTTTGCACAATTCAAGATGGATTATGGTTCTTAGGTTCTTTGGAAGTACAAAGATATAGTTTATTAATTTCTAAATAAAGTGCATTTTGATTAACCAAAATAATATGTTGAAGAAATTCACAATCACAGAACTTAAATTGTTTACTCATATTTTCATCCTAAAATGAATGAGTAGTTGGTGACAGCTACCGGAATTTCTGACAGTTAGCTCATATTATCTTGTCTCTTAGATAAGTCATGGCCCTCTTCCAACCTCAGTAAATCTGAAAGGTAAGTCCTGGCCCCCTTCCAACCTCGGTGAGTTTGAAATAGATTATTTCATTCGAGTTCTTCAGTTTCTTCTGAGAAAAGATCTGCCAAATCAGCTACAGTTAACACAGAGGCCTCCGACTGTTTCAGAGAAGAATTGGAATGACTTTGGAAACAAAACAAAGAGAAAGAGAACAAATCAAGAAGATTGAGAAACAGACGGTACACTCATAGCTCTGCACTAGAGGTTTATTTTATAATGATCACGGAGGAAAAAGGCAGTTTACCAAGAACATCACTTCATTTCAAAGGACTACAAAATCGTGAATGATAATTTTAAATATTTTCCAGGATAGTTTACAATGTCATTTAGGTTTGAAATGGTAAACTCTTTTCCAATCCCATTTTATCTAATTTTTAAGTAAAATGATTCACATAATTAGAAATTATGCAATAAACTAAGCTACCAATTCATACATAAAAAGGTACATACTGTACAAAAAGTTATATAATAAAAATGTTGATAGATCTCTTGATCAACCAAAGAGAATAAAAAAGTTGATATTTGATTGTCCCAACAGTGCTTTTTCAAGAGACAACTGGACTTTCTTGTTTTTCTTTGAAGATGTTTCGCTTCTCATCCAAGAAGCTTCTTCAGCTCTGACTGGATGGTGGGGATTGGAAGGATTTATATTCCTTCCATTCCTCACCATCCAGTCAGAGCCGAAGAAGCTTCTTGGATGAGAAGCAAAACATCTTCAAAGAAAAACGAAAAAGTCCACTTGCCTTTTGAAAAAGCACCTTTGGGACAACCATGACTTGGATGACCGAGAATCTCCATAGACATGGAGATTTGATTACACCATGTTACATAGGCCAAACAATAACCAAACATAATTCCTTAGTATTTTAAAAGCAGGGGAAAAATATTTGTGAGGGATCAAAAAGATATCCTAACAATTAATCAC
Source organism: Diadophis punctatus similis (assembly GCA_023053685.1). Lineage (NCBI taxonomy): Eukaryota > Metazoa > Chordata > Lepidosauria > Squamata > Dipsadidae > Diadophis > Diadophis punctatus. The sequence goes on along the minus strand of JALIGW010000001.1, from coordinate 90,716,882 downwards.
CATAAATAAATAACCAATGAACCTGTAATGATTTATATAGACTTCCTATGCACACAACCTTGTATGATACTTGGGAATTTGGCTAATAAAAATGGGATAATTGATTTAAGAAGTAAATTATTTTGGTTTGGAAAGTTAGACTCCAAGATCAGTTTCAGGAATTGATTCAGTTATAGTAGTTTGAGAATTCAAAATACAAACAAAGATAATTCCTATGGACTTTCCCAACCATTGGATAGTTGTTCTTATTTGCTATATTAATCTGAGATATTATGCTTCAGATTTTTTTGCAACAAGAATATTCACAATTTGAAAATGCCTGTAATTGAGAGTTCTTGGACAATGGCTCTCTTTTTTTATCATAATTCTAATTCCTAATATAATTCTACATGTCCATTCCTGTTTAATTCCATGGAACTTATTTCTATATATGTGTGTGTGTGTTTACAGAGTTGCAGTTACATGATTTTACATATTGGATGGCTCACTTACACATTTGAATAACAATTTGATTATCAGCTTTTACCTACCTCCTTTCTACAGTTTTCATCATTGTCTGCATACGTTCTTCTATTGTTGCTTTAATCAAGAATCTATGAACAATGGTAGGTCTGCATTTTGAAAACAAAACATTAACAAAAATTATTATACATTATTTCTCAGAAGTAAATTTTACCAAGCTCCAAAGGCTTTATTTACTAGTAGGGAGTTTATAATCTTAATCCTTTTAATTAATGGTTTCAATAGTCATGCATATTTTAAGACCAGATTAGAATCAGTTGATATTTTTTAAAAATCAAATTAACTAGTTTCATCCATATTTATATTACAGTTTTAGAAAAATGATATACAGGAAATAGTCATTATATTAAAGAGAAGGGCTGTTTTTTAAAAAAGCACCAGACATATTTTCAATCTATTTTGTTCCATTTAATTAAATTAACAAACCAAAGACATAGCCAATTGTAGTTACAGTACCCGCCAACTGGAATAGAACAGTATTTTTCTAGGTCAATCAAAGATATATCTTTCCTTCACATTTCATGAAGGAGAAATACCCATAAGCACAAACAAGTGCAAACTAAATATACCTATTTAAGATAAGATGATATTCTAAATCAGACTTCCATAGCTTAGATGTCTTCCAAGTGTGTGGACATTAATTTCCAGAATTCACCAGAAAGCATGGTCACTGTGTGAATGCTGGAAGGTAAAAATCACTGTATTTGAAGGACTGGTAATATAGACTGGTAATTTTGTTAATTTGTATTCATTTATTTGTATCCTGCTTTTATTATTTTTACAAATAACTCAAGGAGGCAAACATATTCAACACAACTTCCTCCTCCTATTTTCCCCACCAAAACAACCCTGTGGGTTGGACTGCGAGAGAGTGGCTGGCTCAAAGTTGCCCAACAGAACTTGAACTCACAGTCTCCTGCTTTTTAGTTTGGTGCCTTAATATTAAAACAACTGGCTTTAATACTATTTTAACCTTAGATATTCTCCATACATTCATGTTAACGTTAAACTACTTACGGTAAGAAAGATGGAATTCAGGTTGCAACTGATACAAGGCAAAATTGCATAATATCTATTCTGAAAGATCTATACTAGCTGTCCATTACCCACTAAAAACAATTTAAAAAGCAATTTTAAGTTTAAATTGTTTAAAGGGACTGACTATCTGAAGGACATTGTTTTTCTGACAATGAATTTGTCTGTCATATCAACATAAAGGTCCCACTGCCAAAAGCTTGGTTAACTGGTATGTAGGGGATAAATTTATGGGGAAATCTGTAAATGTTAAATATGTTAATATGGTGTTATATACCAACATTTTGGAGTTTGGTAGTACATCAGAAATTGTGGCTGAATCAAGCATGGAGATGGCAAAAAGAATTATATGAAGAAAATGGAGAAGTGGTATTAGTTCAGATAATAAAGGAATGGTTGTTGTAGATATGTGTTTTGGAAAAGGGGATATTTTCTGCTAATTAAAGGTTGTGGATATATGTATTCTTATGGCAGAGATTCTCTGATATCTTACAATAGTATCACATACTGTTGTATTATAGCAGTGAATTCCTTGATAAACTAGTGGCTATTGTTAAATATAAAATATATTATTTTCCATCTTAGTTTGCATGTTTAGCTTGTACTTTTTTAAAAAATTCTTTGTTTTGTTACAAAAATATATTGAAAATGTATTCTAATTAAAATACTTAATAAAAATATTTTTAAAAATTGTAGGGGACAGCCTTGTTTTAGAATTCCTGAGTTATAGAATGTTTTCTCTGGGAAAATGTATTTGCCTCTATTCTCCTGATTTTTAGAAAATGACAATGTTTTAATTGTTAACTGATTTGCAAGATGTTGACTTTACCATCATATTTTATATTTTGTTATATTTTTATTAGCTACACAATATGTGCAAATGTGCACATAGATGTATGTGCAAAAAGGCAGAGAATAAATGTAATAATTTAAGCAACAGGTAAAAAAAATGCCGTCACTGTTTAAAAATAGTTTAAACAGAACAGTACTGAGTTTAAGAAGTATCTACTCTGAAGTAAATGACCTACAAGGTCCATTCCAACTTTGTTAATCTGTAATTTGCAAGTCAGAGCAATTTAGTGTTTTTTTACATTTTCTAATATCTTTAAATTACTTTAACTTATTGGAGTCACTATTAAATCCTAAACTAGTTCCTGTTTCTTCCCCCCCCCCAGGTGTTAAAATGTCATGTCTGAAAAGTTTTTCCCCAATTGTGTACATAATTGATCCTTGTTGGGATTATGGTGTGGGTACATAAATTCACAGAGGTAACTGTCAACCATTGACTGATAAGTCCTAGTCCTAACACATTTGGGGGGGGGGGGTTAAAATAAGTGAATGTAATTGACTGATGTGTAAAAGTCACTGCACTGGTTGGCAAAAAAGGAACAAGAGCCTCTAAAACCTTTGACGCTGGAATTAGATTACATAAATCAGACTTTAGAACATACTTAGTTTGCCCAATACGATGCACTCTGCCGATGGCCTGTAATTCATGTGCTGGATTCAATATGGGCTCAACCAGAAGTACCTGGGTTGCTTCAATTATGTTTAGACCATTAGAACCAGTATGGAGAGGCAAAAGTAGTATGTTGATCTTGGGATCATATTTAAATGCAGAGAGGTTTTCCTGGAAGATAAAAATATTGTTGTATCATTTCAACAAAGGAAAAGGTTAGATTTATTATTAGAGTTGGACAGGACCTTGTAGGTTGGATGGGGGAGGGAGAGAACAAATATAAATTAACCACTTTTCAGTATATTAAATAAACATAACTAAAGGTTAGTGACAGTACATCCTAATTACCTTACACATACAAAACAACCAATGTGATGTGCAAACATAATATGGGCTCCTTGTTATCCCTGACTAAAAATCTTTCCCACGATACTGTGGATAGATCACCCTCTTCTTTTGAATTAATCGTTTAAGCAATTCCTTCGCTGCATTAACGGCAATAAGTTTCCATTCAAATGGAAGTTGAGATTGGTTTCAGTTTGCCTAACTATATTGATTTTTAGTCAAATGCATACAACTGCTTTTCTGTGCAGTACGATTATACAAATACAAATAATTCAATTGGAATAAACAAAGATATTGTTAACCCTTGTTTTAAAGATAAAAAGGAATATAGTATGACAAAAGATGATAAAAAGTCACTATATATTAAACTTCAATCAGGTATAGGGAATGGTGCGCAGCATCAGCCCATCTCTGATTATCGTAGTGAATGCCAGTCCTTTGATGTTGCCCAGATCAGGAAACAAGACTCCATAAAATGACTAGAACTACATTTTATTGAGATAAGCTATATTCAGAGAATCCTGCAATCTTGATTGTGTTTTCTTTTCCTTCTATTTTATATCCCAAACAGTCAAGGAGGAGATAGCCTGAGTCTCTTCTTTTTTCTTGTGCTCAACGAATGCTTCTGGATTTTTTATTTTTGTGATGGCAACTGCGTATTTTCCTTAAGGTCATGTTCATGACTCCCCATAGTGAAGGTGCCTGACAGTGAGGCAGTAGAATAGATACAGTTCCAGGGAGAAAGGACTGAAGCCTTACCATAGCCTTTTCCCTACTCCAATGACCTCAAGGATTAACGTTACTAGATGTTATGAAAGGCTGCTCAGCTGTATCCATGCACAATTTGTAAGAATAACATGCAGGTCAAACAGGAACACTGAATTCCTACCATGAAAATTACTTCCTGTTTTATATGAAGATGGCATCCACACAATGGACTAATCTACCAGGAATACAGACATTCCTTACAGGTAATCCTTGAAGTATGACAGTCCATTTAACAAACATTCAAAGTTACAAAGAACACTCCAAAAGACAAAACGGTTTCAAAGTTACAAATTCTGTAGCCCCCATCATTAGCCCTTATGACCGACTGCAGAGATGCTGCTGCACATCCACCCACCTTATTACCTTACCATCCTGCCTGGCCAGGTCCTCAGAGACACTGGGCCTGCTTTGCCAACATACCGGGTTCCATGTACACCTCCCCACCCCCACTCCCCTGTCACCATTCGCTTACTTACCTTTTGACAAGCTTAGGAAGTCAGGGTAGAGAAGGCCACTCCCTTGCTGGGCCTTGTGGCACAATCAAGAAGAAATCCTGTCACTTTTGCTTCCATTGCAATTTTTTTCCTCTCCAGTCAGCATAAACCACTATGATTTCTTCTTAGTTCCACCAGCGCAACTTTACGCTAGTCTAACCCAGGCGGTGCTATGAAGAAATCGTGCCTATTTTTTGATTCCTTGCAAGCCTTTCTTCTCCAGCCAGCATTAATCGGTGCAATTTCTTCTTAGCACTGCCAGCTGGTACAGCAAAGAAATCCCATCTCCTTTGCTTCCATGGCAATCCTTTCCTTCCCAGCCAGGGTAAATCACTACCAATTTATGCTGGCTGGGGAGGAAAGGCTTGCAAGGAACCAAACTAGGCACAATTTCTTCTTAGCGCCACCTGTGCAAAGCTAGCCCTGGCGGAACTAAGAAGAAACCATAGTCGTTTATGCTGGCTGGACAAGAAAGGATTGGAACAGAAGCAAAAGTGACAGGATTTCTTCTTCTTGATTGTGTCACATGGCCCAGCGAGGGAGCAGCCTTCCCTGACTGCCTGAGCTCGTCAAAAGGTAAGTAAGTGAATGGTGATGGGGTGGGGTATGGAGGCCCATAGGGCTTTGGGGAAACCAAGGGGCAGGAGGCAGAGCATGAGATATCTTGAAGGGTGGAAGAGTCTTGGGAGTGCCTACAGAGCATTTACTAATGAAATTAAGCTTGCCTTGGTGGAATCCGTCATATCTCTATTTGGGTTTTGGTAGCTTCTGAAGATTGCAAGCCCAAAACATCCAAGCTTTAAACCAACATGGCAGGATAAAACTACTCTTTAGAACTACACAATTGCTTATCTGTGATTCTGTACAGATGCCAAAAGCAGAATCATGACTCCAAGTGGAAGAAAGCAGGAACGGATTACCTAACATCTAATTTGGAATGACTAGCGGAAAGACTGGAACACCTTTTGATAATTAGAATAATCAAAAACATGCCCAACATGGTCACTAAGGAATAATTACAAATATGGCTGATCTCTGATTTGATCTTCTTGAGGACTTATAAAACACATATCTGATGGACTACTATCTAACCTTTGTTTGAAGATATCTTGTGAATAGTAGCTCACATTACTGGGTAGTTGATTACATTATCAATCTGCTCCTATTGTTAAGAAGATTTTTCTAAACGTGAAATGAGCCTTTTTGGGTATTTGGAGAGTGCTATAAAATTCACTTTCAATCTTTTAAAAGCTAAACAAACAACATAATGCAACACAATCCAGGTTCCTCCTGATCAAAGCAGAATAAAATAGAATGATTAAGTACTGTGATTTGGAAATTATAATTATTTTAATTCAGCCTAAAACTGCGTTTACATTTTTGTAGTAAACAAAGAAGTGATTCAGGTAAGAATAAAATAAAGCAATCACAGAGTATGATAGGCAGGCCTCATTAAAAAAAGAATTAGAGAGAAATAGATCAAGTTAGAAAAATGGCAGGGAAGAATGGGAAGCTAGATAGGGTAAAATCTGACCCATTTGTTCCCAACCATCCTAAATTATGGGGGCATTAATATCTTGGATATATGCTTCTTTTACATCAAACTGGAATTAACTGCTGGATGATGTTAAATTTGTACTTGATCCTTATTTTACAACATAATATCTTATTTATCTTCCTTTTCCCCCCTTTAATTTACAGTATTATAGTTACCGTATTTTTCTGAGTATAAGACGCATCTTTTTCCTCCCTAAAAGTGGCTGAAAATTTGGGTGTGTCTCATACTCTGAATGTAGCTTTTTCGAAGCTCTTACCTTGCAGGCTCTTTCATTGTTACTCTCTCAGAAAAATGTTTTTCCAGCCCAAAGTCTTTGCAGGGTTTTTTTTCCATTGCTCTACTTGCTCCGAATAAGTTATTTTCTAGCCGTAACCAGGTGCTAACGATCTTCCCAGCTCTTACTGGCTTGCATGCTCTTTCATTGTTACTCTCTCCAAAAGAAGGTTTTTTTTAAGTCCTAACCAGGGGATAAAATAATGTGCTGAATCTGACCAGACTAAGGACACTAGCCAGATGAATACCTGGTAGGCAGATTTTTTTCCCTATTTTCCTCCCCAAAACTAAGGTGCGTCTTATACTCTGGTGCGTCTTATACTCCGAAAAATACGGTACTTTAGAAACTAAATAAATTTCACCAGTTCAAATATGAATTACTTTGGTACAAATGTCTGTTATCCTTACTATATTAGTATTAAGGGGGGGAGAAAATATATAATAACAATAATGAAATCAATACCTGAAATTTGTGAATTCCATTGATTTGAGCAAAGTCCATGTTATTATCATGCAAAGCTTTTGCAATGATATCAAGCACATCTTGCCACTGCAAAATATAAAAGAAAGTTGTTTACATACTATAAATAAGATGAATAGTTGTACTAGATAGCAATAGCACTTATATACCGCTTTACAGTGCTTTACAGCCCTCTCTAAGCGGTTTACATAGTCAGCATATTGCCCCCAACAATTTTGGGTCCTGATTTAACCCACCTCGGAAGGATGGAAGGATTAGTCAACCTTGAGCCTGGTGAGCTTTGAACTGGCAAATTGCAGGTAGCAGAAGTAGCCTGCAGTACTGCACTCTAACCACTGCACCACTGAGATATGGGAGCTTTCTTGTTTATTACTTCAAAAATAAGTAGTAGTATGGCCAAATATACAATTGTCAATGCTCACCAGATTTAGCTTCAATTAATTCTCATTTCATTAATTAATACTCCAGAATCCTGTTGAATAACACATTCACAAACTGATCTTTTACAATTTTAAAATCTTAGAAATACCGTTGAGAAAACTAGAGCTTTTGCCCCTGGATCTTTGAATTGAATTTTCTTTAAAGTTCGGACCACAGCTTCCACTTTAGTTGAGTGGCTTCCCTTTCAAGAGAAAGAAAATGAAAATTAGTTTTTATTTAATCAGTACAGATCGTATCAAAATTACAAAGTAACATTATGTATTATGTGTTTTACAACACTGTTTATAGCATATAAATTCATGTATACCAGGAAACACACAAGCATATGACCTGAGATGTTTTGTGTGGCTATCAAATTATTATGAAACTGTTCCCATGAACATGCTACAGCCAATTGATATGTCCAGTTACTCTGGATGCCAAAATTAAGCACTGGAATAACTTAATGAATTACAAAATAAATAAATAAATACAAAAAAAATTCATCCTATGAAATGACTTGCCATTTGGGAGGCCAGAGAACTATCTCTGGATAACATATATTTTGACACAAAAATGTTGTGGAAACGAATTCCACAAAACCGACTTCCAAATAAATAAAATGTAAATTTTTCTTAATGAAATCATCAATAATTTGCATGAAGTCTACCTTCACAGGTATATCGTCCTCCTGGTTTGCAGTCTCTGCTGTGAAGACATAGGAGATTTCTTTATGTGAAGTTGTTTGCCTGCAGATGGCACACTTGATTGAACTTCTGCGAGTGCCAACACTGTATTGTTCTATAATAATAGCTATACATTCATTGCAGAAACAATGTCCACATGTCAACACTGCCCACTAGATGGAGAAAAATAAGACAAAATACTTATTTGTTATTCATATAAACCAACAAGAAAACTAGAAAAGGACTACTCAGTTGTTTAAAAAAAAGGGAAAAGATGCATATGTATGATTACACATTTTTAAATTAACCAGCTAGACTGAACAGGTGCTCAGGTGCCTAATGATAGATTTCTCACTCAGATTTAAGTACCACATTAAAAATAATGAAATCTTGCAAATAACTGAAATACAAGACCTGAATTTCTTAGATTGCTCCGTGATATTTAATTATATTCATGATATTTAGTCTGTATTTAATATTTTGCAATTGTAATCTCTTTTTATATTGATTATTGTTTTATATCTCTATTTTTTACTATATATTACTATAGTAAAATACTATATGTTTTACTTAAGCTGCCAAGAGTTGCTTCGGATAGCAAGATGCATGGCATATATCGTATTTTTCGGAGTATAAGACGCACTGGAGTATAAGACACACCTTAGTTTTTGGGGAGGAAAATAGGGGAAAATATCTGCCTACCAGGTATTCATCTTGCTAGCGTCCTTAGTCTGGTCAGATTCAGCAGGGCTTAAAAAACGTTCTTCAGAGGGAGTAGCCATGAAAAAAGCCTGCAAAGACTTAGGACTGGGAAAAAAACCTTCTTCGGAGGGAGTAGCAATGAAATAGCCTGCAAGCCGGGAAGATCGTTAGCACCTCGTTAGGGCTGAAAAAACATTCTTCGGAGGGAGTAGGAATTTAAAAAAGCCTGCAAAGACTTAGGGCTGGAAAAAACCTTCTTTGGAGCAAGTAGCAATGAAAAAAAGCCTGCAAGCCCGTAAGAACCAGGACGATCGTTAGCATCTCGTTAGGGCTGGAAAAAACCTTCTTCGGAGGGAGTAGCATTGAAAAAAAGCCTGAAAGCCGGGAAGATCGTTAGCTCCTCGTTAGGGCTGAAAAAAAAGCTTTGAAAAAGCTACATTCAGACTATAAGACGCACCCAAATTTTCAGCCTCTTTTTTAGGGGGGAAAAAGGTGCATCTTATACTCTGAAAAATACGGTAAGTTTAATAACTAAAAAATAAATAAGCAAATACATTTATTGTCCAGCATGGTCATATAAAAGTATGATGGGGTGAGTAACAGGGAAATGTGTACCATACACATAAACATCAAAACACTACAAAGAAAAAAAACCAAACTTCTGAGAGAGGGCTTTTCATTTGGAGGGCAGAGTGGACACCCATTGTCAGAATGACATGAAGGCCCAAAAACTAACTTCCAGGGCAAAATATAATTTTGCTTTAATTTTATGAAACTTTAAATTAAATTTATTTAAATACAACTCATGTATTTTCTGTAGAAGTCTTCTTTTTCTATCATATTAGAAATTAGAATTTAGTTACAATATTCAAAAAAGTTTGAAAAGCTATAGCCAAGATTTCTTTTGCTTGTAAAATGTGCAAATATTAGAAGAAACAAACAGCTAATTATGTAGATTTGCAAAAAGCTACTTATGTTGACATCAACTTTTAATATTTAAAAAAAGTAAAAAAATTTACACAACACTGAAATTCTATAAATGCTTAGGATATCTGCTCAGCGGCCTGGTGTTTCATCAGGTAGTGCCATATACTTCAATCATCATTTTCAGAATTTTAAGAAACAGATGTAGAAGCATAAACATATTTCTATATGAAAATTATAATACTTGAGAACGTCATGATACAACATTTTGCATACACATTCTATGTTTGGCAGCTATGTGGTCCAACAGAATACTTTAAAAAAATAAATACAGAACTATAATCATATAGGATTGTTTCAAAAGACAACAGATTTGTAAATATTGTTGGATAAAGAAAATTATTTCACATATGCCAATAATGAACTAAATTATCTACCAAAAAGGTGGAGAATGTTACCTGTTTTCCCAACTGCCTTGCACAAATTGGGCAGGGCTCTGGATTAACTCCTCCAGTTGTCTTATCTTGAGACTATGTGAACATTAAAGAAAAGCACTTTTACAGCGAAAGTAAAAAAAATCAATTATGCTCTACTTAAAATAATTATCTAAGTAATTTGATAACTATCAAATTAATACTATTCATTTTTATTAATCAAATATGTTATTTCATAATAATCAAACATGACACAATTCTCAGAAAAATGAAAGAATGTAGATGGATCCAAAGAGATATAAATAGAACTAAAAATGGAATGCAAAGTGATAGAAAACATTTCAAAGGAGTACATCTTGAAAGCCTATTAAAGTATGAAAAATACAGTGGGCAATTTTCCTTAAGAGTCAGCATGATGACCTTATAAATATGTTTCAGAGCTTATATGAGAGGTAATTTAAAGAAAATGAAACTCTACCTCTTTGAGTTTAGTCATAAAGTGTTTTTAAATTCACCTTAATTCAAGTGCCTATTGAGCAAGAACCAATATCATGTATCTCATCTCTGCCCACCCGGTATACTCAAACATGATGCATGCACTTTATGGGACCTTGGAAGTATGTCTATTGTGTTGCAATATCTGCTCTCTGGAATGTTTCTAAAAGGGACAATTGGAGACACAATGATTGTGGAGCTCTCTTCCACTATAGCTGGTTTATAGTTGGTGTTCTGTTCTTATTGTTGTTTATGTTCTTTCTTACATGTATTGCTTTTATTTATAAACTGCCTAGAGTCATCAAGATGTCAGATGGCCTTGAAATTTAATAAAATAAATAAATAAAAACCTAAACATGTGCATCTTTTCTTAGTGTCTGGATTTTATAACTCAATTGTAATATGGCTAAATTGTAATATAGCTATTATACTGTCTGAAAAATTAGGCAGACTTTGGCCACCCATTGATGAGTCCACCATTAATTGCAATACACTATAATGTCTTGTTCTTTCTATTTGATTTTAATGTTTTAATTTTATTCTGGTACTTATAAAAGATTGAATTGTAATATACAATTATAATTATGGGTTGATGCACAGTCGGGCAGATGTTCAGTTTAAATTTGGCATTTCTATTCATCTATCAAGTCCTTTCCCCAAGGATCTGGGATAACCAGATGTGGATATTTGATGGTGTTACAGATACGTTGCACGATTAACCTATTCCAAGTAAACCTGCCCTTTGCAACTGACTGATGAACGTTAATGCCTATTGTGTTCAAGTGGGGTTCCAATTGTTTTGGGATTGCACCCAAAGCTCCTATTAATATTGGTGCTAGCTTTGCTTTCTTTTGCTACAATCATTCTTTTATATATTATTAAAGATGGTTAAAATAGATACGGATTATCTTAGATTTGTTTCTCTAGTTAGCAAAACAAGAAATGTTGAAGACCGATAACTATCAAGGCTTAAACTAGATAGCAACTCTGAAAGGCAATGCAAACTTGAAATAAACCCTAATAGCAGTTATTATTGCTAATTCCAGGCAGGGTGAAATTCGCTGGCATGATCCTAGTGAATTCACAATTGTAAGCAATGCTTTCGTGCTGTTTAAAAACAGCTAGCAGACACTATATTTAAATATTTTTAAATCCATGAAATAGGCCTCAAGAGAAAATCCTATCTTCAAAATAATTTCTCCTACCCTCATGCATTACCATTCTATTGGTTTTTGGTTGGTTTATGGCCAGAAACTGTATAGGATCACACCAACTGAATATAAAACCCAATGCATCTGGACACACTGACAGGGGAAGGATGTTCCAAAGGATTAGGCAATAGTATAATGTAAGCCCAGGAAAGTTCAATCTTACCTTTTCCAAATTATTGAGGTAGAGTAGCTGGCCTAGTTTCTTCTGGAGCTGTGATTTGGCAACTGCTTTGTCATTCAAAAGTTTCACTCTATTTTGTTCCACCTAGAAACCAAGTTTGTTTTGAAAAATCTCATTACATTGTGAAAAAACTTTGTAGAATCACCCATCTTCTCTAGCATTACCACTAATTAACAAATATCTGTTTTGTTTAAAATTATTCTGTCTTTCAACCACCATCAATTGCAGCAAACAGGAAGTTCAGATGGAGAGTAGAGTGTATGACATATATTATATGACATGGTTTGTCTTACTATTGCTCCTTCTGTTTTAGTTTAAAACAGGATTTAATTTTGAACTATTTTATGGTATTTTTATTGTAAACAACTTTGAAGACCCATTAAGGCCGATGAGCAACCTATCTGATATATACAAAAAAATCTGAAGCATATGACTTTCAACATTATAATGCAAGAGTTGGTAAAAAAGGGTTAATAAATACAGGCATATTTTATTTTATTGCACTTTGCAGATGTGTTTTTTCACAAGACTCTTTAGCAGCAAAATGATTATGACTCACTGAAGGCTGAGATGATGATTAGCATTTTTTTTAACCAATAAAGCATTTTTAATAAGGTCTGTACTTTTTTAGACATAATGCTAATGCACACTTAATAGACTACAGTTTAGTGTAAACGTAACTTTTATACACAATGGGAAGCCAAAAAAGTCATGTCTCACTCTATTGCAATGGTCTGAAACAGAACCTGAAATATCTCTGAGGTATACCTGTAGCAGTGTTGAATGTTAGTGGTTTTTAGTTTCAGATTATAGCCCTCAGTGACTGCTAATCATTAGGGCTATGCAGTTTTGAACTTCAAATCTACTGAAGCCATTTTTCAAAGTTAAGTAGCAACTTGTGCCAAAGCCCTCACTATTGAATAAGGTTAGCCCCAACTCAATGCTTTACAAACTGATCCACCATGGCTTATTAAGCAATATTCCAGCTTCTCAAGTATAAAGATATGTCACCTCATGTGGCTCAATTATGTGAAGAACAGGGTGATTGGGTTTTGGCTCTTCTGGATGACGCATTCTGAGGCGTTCGGTGGCCATAGCAAGTTCATCAATGGCAGAGACATGGTCTCTTAAGACCATCCAGTATTCATGAAGCAACTGAAAGGTTAATTATTTTGATCAGGAAAAAACTCTTTAAATTGTGTTCAATAAAACATATCTCAGCATTTGTACAGATTCTAAAATAACAGGGGCAGAAAATATAATTGGAGCAGTAACTTAGGTTTCCCTCTCTGTGTGTGTTATACGACAAGCAATTCCATCTCTGAAAGAACACAGGAAAACAATAAAACCATGCAAAAAATCTCTACCAGTAATTTCTACCTGAATATATTGATATATGTGCATATATATGTGCATATACACACACACATACCCAGATACACATATCTCCTTAACATACATGGACACTCATGTTAATACAACCCCGCAACACCTAGAGAAGTAATCCAAGCAATTATGTCCCCAAGAGTCCCCTGGGAGTTGGGCGGCATATAAATCCATTTAAATAAATAAATAAATAAATCTCCCATTTGTAAATATGAATTAGAGACAAGATACATCTTGCTTAAAGGTATCTGGCAGATAACTCAAAACTCAGATTATTAGTTAGTTAACTTTTTGGAGCATTCAATTTTCCATAATGAAATTTTTGATATTGTGTTACTGGAAGAAATACACTTTACCTGACGTCTTAATCTCAAATGATACTGTTACATTATGCAGGAATTAAGGATATAAATTACACTTAAATAATACACAGCACGTCATGGAAATTGAACAGATATCTGTACATATATCATGGATACATTTAGCAGTTAGTCTCCTATGTATTTTCAAACAACCAAAAATGAAGAAATTGTTCCCCACTTTTAATACTGATTAATGCCAGCAGTTTCAAATTCCTTACATTCCAAACAACTATTCCTTCCTTACAAATTCCTCCCATTTCAAACAACTATTTCTTACTGGATAAAGCAAGTTGATGCATGAGCAACAGGATTATTTTAAAAAGTCAAGTATATATAGACATCCATCTCTGTCTTACATGCCTGCTATTAACAGATTATCCTAGACACTAGATTTATTCTGTTTAACACACCTACTCTCAGATGAGAACGCATCTACTGTATCTCTCTAAATGTGGCAAAGTTTTTTTTTTACCATCTACAAAATTTGGCAGGACCTAATGAATTAACACCCAATTAAATTCACAATATATCTAATGGCCTGTTATTTCATTACTTTTTTATACATTACAAGCATTTTTAGTGTTTTGCAATGGTTTATGTAATAAAGTTAATCTGAATCTACATCTTGTGTCTTGCAGCTTACTTATATACTTATATAGTTTCAGGTTATGCTCGAATTGTCCACATGCCTGATGCCAAGCAACTATTTTTATATTAAGATTTATCTGAGATTTATTCTTCTTGTTATACCTTATATTCCTTTTTCCATGCTTCAAAAAGTTCCAAGAAAATGTTGCCTTCTTCAATTGCCTTGGAATCTAGCCTATGAGCTTTGGCAAAAGACAATATCGCTTTCAAGGAGCGCTCCGTTTCACTTGCTGCCCAGAGACCTCTGCTGGTGGTAGGCAAACGATCATCAACCAGGCCTTCTTCATCTTCTATCATTTCTTCAAAGATCGCCATCTGGCCTTTTACACTTTAATGCAAAAACATTACAGCTGTCATCATATCTGAACATTCTATACATCTTAATAAAAACAAAGATATTGGCAAAACAAAACAAAATACACTTTCTTAACTGGAAAGAGGTGCCACAAGGGCATGAGAACACACGATGTGATCTCATTATCTCAAAAAACAAACCCACCATAACCAAATATAATTCCTTCTGCAAAGAGCACAGTGACAGAAAGCAATTCATTTAAGCTGTGCACACTGGATAAAAGGCACAATAGTTCCTAAAAAAATGCATCCTTTTTTCGCAGCACTAAAGTTCAGAAAGTACACAGGCCTTTCAGGAATTTTTCTCAATAATTACTTTTGGATGTTTTATTTTGTCATTAAGTGTAATGAAAAAAAAAAGAAAGCAATAAGCACTTACGTGTGGGAAAAGAGTTTTGATTCATATTCTGTGAACAATTCATCAGCTTTACAAAAGACGCAACTGGAATACAAATTTCACAAAAAGATCAGTAAACAAAGATGCATGCTAAGTAAGGGAACTTCTTCAACAGAATATACAAAATCAATTCCCTTTAAGTTTTAATGAGAATTCAACAATTAAAAAATTGCTTTTTTATGTAAATAAATCAAATAACATAAAAATGTATGTATTGTGTAAGCTGCACATCGGTTATGTATCTTATGTTAATTAATCAATTAACTGAATAATTCGTAACATAGTATAACAACCAGATTTTTTTTTTGTCATAAAGCCAATTACAATCTCATGACAGTTTTACCACAACAAAAGAAAAGCAGAACGAAATCTTGGTCGTTTGGCCCATGGCCAATATTTTTTACACCTACTTGTTTAGCGGCAATCTTACTGGCCGCAGATGGCAGATCGTGGCAGCCTCAATAACCACTTTAGAAGGAGGTCCTTCCAGATTTTTCACAGCTTCTCTCACTTGCTTCTGCAGTTTCTTCACTTCTTCCATTTGAGTTGTCAGAAGATATTGCAGTCCTCTGCAATCACGAAATCTAAGAAGAGATAAATGGGTACTCAAGGATTAGAATGTTATTTCGGAACAGATCAATTCAGTCACATATTTGAAATGGATGGGCTTTAGTTGCAATCTGCTATTTCCAATGTGATGTCATAATTAACCACATAGATTTTTAAACAAAATAGCAACCTCCATAATAAGTTATTTTTAGGGATGCACTTAGATATGTGTAGATTCCATATTATATTTTCAGAACATAAAAATGGTTTTACACATACACACAACACACACACACACACACACACACACACACACACACACATATAGCCAGAAAAAAAGGAAAGTTGAGAAGATAGAGAGCATGCAGATCAATTTACAAGAGAGGTGCTATGAAAAAAGCTATATCCACCAACTCCATAATACAGCAGTTGCCATCTTTGTGGCAGGACAGAAAGTTATTTCCATTTAATTTAAATTATTTTAAATTTTATTTACTCCTCTGATTGGCTATGGACAGATAATGTAAGTTATCAGACAAACTACCCTGAACAGACCCACTGGAAGTCTTAAACAGTTAGAGTAGGCCTTGTGGTATCATGAAGACGCCAACTCATACAATTTGCACATTAACAGCCAGCATGAGAATTTCTTCCATCTCTCCCTCATTTAGTCAGGATTGCCCAGCATGAATGTAAAACCATACAGATCCACTTAATATTGCAAGTTTATTGCAAACGTTTATGACTTGTCCCATAAACAACATTATAACTGCAATGAAGAAATTGAAATTTAGCAACATTTTTTCTATTTGTGTCTTACTTATCTGCCATAGAGAGCTTATTCATTTGCTGTTTGTAATTGCTGGTTAGATCATTTTGTACTCGCTGTACAAGCTCCTCATCTATTGCGTGCTGTATTGCTGACTGAATCACATCCAACCACCACGGTGAACTGGAGCGTATCTGGGATATAGCAGAAAAATTGTGACCATAAATAAATGTCCCTCGTGCTTTCCTGGACCAGGTTGTATCATGACAGGCTTAAGAGTACTATGAGATCAAACTAATGATGAGAAAAGTTGTCTTCTCCAAATATCAAAGAAAAAATACATTATGCAGAGAAACTGAGTTAATGGAGTAGTAGTATGACTTAAAAAATAATCACCAAAGGAAAGAAGAACATCATACAGTACATGGATATGCAATAATACAGGCCCAGATCGTTTTAACAAGTTCTGATGTAATGCAATATTATGCTAGGGAATCTTTAGCAACTTACTTAATAATTTTAAATCAACCTGAAAAATCCAGACAAAATATGTTTGTCAATGTGTTTATCTATATCAATTTTTGATAGCTATTAACATTTCCGTCTTGCAGGGTATGTGCCCATTTACATTCAGAGCTGCCTTTCAAAAATAGTCTGACAATGTATTTTTTCTTGGGCCTAGCATGCCTGGTAGAACAAAGGACTATAACAACAACTTCTTACTTTTGGATCAATATTGAGTTACAAAATTCCTATCTATCACTACCTACTTTGCGAAATTCTCAAAAAAAAGAAAGTAGTAAATGCTCCAGATATCTTAAGATAGTTTCTGAAGAAAAAAATACAAGATCTACCTGAAGCACAAGTTTGTATTCACTTAAAAACAGGACTCTCAAAGACATTGCCTTGTAAATAATCCATTGCTAATGCTTCCAAAGATGAATGACTCCATGATTCAGTGAGTCATTCCATAACTACATCTGTCATTTCTAGTGCTGCACAATGCTCTCTAGCATGGAGGAACAGTGTCAGACTTTGACCAGCAGGCATGGACGATGTCCCCGCTGAGCTGTGAAGCTCAACCATCTGTACTGTCTTACCTCATGTCAATTTTATGAAGTTAGGCTAAAACATCTAACTGAGCTCATTGCAAAAGCAGAATGTAAGTATGTTATCACACTTTCTAGAGATCCTAATTTTAAAATGTCCTCAGTTTCCTTAGTGTAAAGATACCTTTTGATTTGGGATATAGAGGAAATAATCAAAGTATTGACCCTCACAACTGTTCTGGAAGATAGGAATCAAATATACACATATTTTTTATCTCCATGCTGATGCAACAAGATTGCCTTATGGTCGAGCTTCATGCAAAATATAAGTTAAGAAGCCGATATGGCAATCAGCTTTTGATTGATTAGTATTGGTTTGGATGTCTGTATCACATTAAATCTGGAGGAATTACTACACTCAGTGGGTACTGTTCTGTTCTGAGTTTGGTATAGAGGCAGCATCTAATAATAGCATATACAGAAACTGAACTGATACCTAGGAAGAGAGACAATAGCTGAAACTATAATAAATGCATTATGTTTTTATAAAGAATTCTTTGAAGAACATGGCCAGAGACATAGCTGCTGTCCTAGCAGATAATTCTAATGTGGAGACATTTTTAAAGTTATCTGACTACATGACGGCAATATGTGTTTTAACAATTTGGCTAAATTAGTCTTAGAACTATTTCTAAGCTAGATATTTTTGTACTTTGTCTTCTTAATAAAGGAAACAAGTAAGATGTGACCACCACTTAAACATTTCTAAAGAACCTAATTAGCTTTTGAATGATAGGCTGTTAATAAACAATCATATTTTTAATTCACTAAACTTATAACAGAACCTCAATTTGTGCTGTGCAAAACATTTCAAATTAAACCATTCTGAATTTGGAATACGACTATTTGAGAGTGAAAGTCCTATATGGGATGAGGCATCTTATCTGAGCATGTTTCTAATATTTTCTAATTCAAAACATATGCACATCCTGATTTCAAGATGCCCTGTAATAAAGGATGCAAAAATATAGTATCTCTGTATGTTAAAAAGATAAATCAAATAATCGCAGCCATGTCTTACTTTTCTTTGGAGTTCATGAATTGTCTGTATAACTGGCTGCAAAGCCTGATGAGCTTCAGCAACTTCTGCATTTGATTTACTCATATAATGCTGGCGGAGTTGTTCACACTGCGTTTAAATGAAAGATTAGGTAGTCATATAACCTTAACAGAAACCCTTTTAACAAAGAAATAGTTACTCCTTAGATATATTACTGCAATTAAACAAAGTTATTCTAGAATATTAGCCTGGTTTGATTAATGATTTCAATAAAAGACAGCAAAGTATAATTAACAGACATGGGTGCTCCTCAGGAGACAAAGAATCCCCATTCCTAATCCCGTTATGTATTGCTAGCCAGATTTATTACTCCAGAGTTTATCATGAAATATCCCATATGGAAATGTTCTATGTTTGTAGACACATCTATTTTTTAATTATTATTATTTTTGCAAATTGGTACTCCTTCACACACACCCTGAAATGTATACAATGAACAAGTACCTCTTCCTTAAGTCTGCCATCTCTTAAAGTGGGTGATATCCCAGGATGATTTGCTGTCAGAAGTTCCATCAGATTGTGTGTAGAATGAAGTCTCTGTCAATGTAACATATATGCCTGTCATGAAGTCTATTATATTCTGAAGACTGTAATAGGGAACTGTTTAATGTGTAACAGATTTGCACACTGAGGAAACTTAGAACATAATTTCTTACTTTCAATTTTACAATACTGCATATATACATTTACAGATCAGGGCAACTGACAAGGATGGCTATATTGTATGGTCAATGACATAACTTTTATTTATTTATTTTTTTTAAAGTAAAAATCTGTGAGGGCTGCAAGGAATATGGATGTTGATGTGATGAAAAATTCTGCTCATTTGAAGAGATTTTGTGGACGGAGGAATGAAAGGTTTTAAAATGGTTGCCTTAAGCCCTTTGCCTCTTTTGTCCAAAACGTATTTCTGAACAGATGAAAACATTTTTACTGCTGAATTTAAATAGTGTACTAAAAGCAGAAAATTTGAGCTGGGGAGGGCAGGGGGGAGGCTCCTTGAATTCATGGCGTTCTTTGTTCTAGATTCTGTGTTTGACCTTCACAAACCCTGCCAATAGCCACATCAAAGAAATGGAGAGGGAGAAAAAAGTAGGCTTTTAGAATGGAAATGTGTGATATGAAGTAATATAAATATTGTAAATCAATAACTGGAAAACACACACATTCTTTATTTCAAAAGCTTTCAATGCATTCAGAAGCTGAAATGAAAGAACCATCATTTCAAATTATCGCTGTCAAACATGTGTATACAAATGTATCAGTCACCTAGACAATGACAAATAGAGCTATACAACCACACAAAATTGATTCAATAATTTGTTCCAGAAAATTACTGAACTCAATTCAGTAACCGTGGAGAACCACAGAAATGACCTTGGAGAAAGAATACAAGTAGTCCTTAACTCATGATTACAACTGGGACTAGAATTTCCACTGCTAAGTGATGCAGCCATAAAGCGACATCACATGACCCCATTGCTTAGTGATGGCAATCCTGGCACTCCACACTGCAGTCATTCAGCAAATTCCACTAGCCATTAGGGTAAGGATATACCCCAATCCAAGCCATCCCAAACTTGAACTCTCCCAGCCCTAAGCCTTGGTTCTTCCAAGGTAAAAGACTGCCTCTCCTTCAACTCCCCCCAACTGCCTATGCCCCCCATCTCTATTCTTTTGATTGTCCTGCGCCCTGCCTTGCAGGGCAGCAAGCAGCCCCAGAAGCAGGTGCTTTGTGGCATACTATGACTCTGGAGCTGCAAAAAATCCCTGAGCTGCTGCACAGCATGAAGCTGTGGCCACCCTGGAAGCTTCAGCTACCCCAGCATGGCCCAGAAGCATAGCACAAAGCCACTGTCCCCTGGGAAACTCCAAGAATGCAGTGCAAAGCCTCTATATCCTGAGAAGTTCCAACAGCTGCTCTATTGCAGGAAGCACCCCAGCCCAGGGCCTAGCTGCAGTCACCCTTGCCACCCTGAATCCCAGGGACCCTGCCACCTGAGCTGACCATCACCATCTTCTTGATCTTGCTACTGATGAGATGTGGCTCTTCTGGCCCTATGAGGCAGCTGCTGGCCATGTGTGGCCATCTTCTCCAGGTCTCACAATAATGGGCATGCGACTTGGAGAACGGAACAAGCAGGAAGAAGGCCTGGCATGGCCAGCAGCTACCTTGCATAGTGCCATTCTGGCATACTGTGCAAGCAGAAGATGGTGAAGCTGAGCTGGGGGCCGCAGGTCTATGATTTTGTAGGGCAGCAGGGGCAATTGAGAGGGGCCCCAGAGGAGTTGGGGAGGGTGAGCAGGTAGAGATTTACCTCAGCAACTTGCGACTTTCCCTGCTGGCTTTCCCAATGACTTCCTAGAGAAGCCAGCAAATAAAGTTGCGAATGGCAAACATGTGATCACGGGGTGCTTGGCAACTGGTTGTAAGTGCAAAAGAGTTGTCAATCGCTCAGATAGTAATCACCTGACAGTAGGGGGGCTGCAAGAGCTGTAACTTCAGGGACCAGTTGTAAATCCCTTCATTCAGCATTGCTACAACTGTGAACAGTCACTGAATGAACAGTCATAAGTCAAGGATTACCTGTATATCAGTAAAGCAGAATACTGACATTTCTTCATGGAACCTATTTCCTGACTTGGCGTGGTCAAAGGGCTGACCCCAGTCTTGAAAGCCTGCAAAGTACCATGTTCCAAATAGACTGGTGCAATCCCTTCAAAAATACCCATAAAGATTTTAAAAATACCACACACCAATAAACTAAGATAAGTAATTCAATGCTAAGTGGAGTATTACATATGTACACACAGCTTTGTTCTAAAGAAATAACTGCATTTATTTAAGATATTTATGCCTTGTTCTTTAACAGTATTATTTAGATCCATCTGCATCAATCACAACTGCAAAATAAAACAAAATGGAGATGTAATAATTGCTCAGTACTTGTTTATTCATAAATGAATTCATAAAGGTTTATATATTTTTTAAAACACATTAGTCTATGCACTCTTTCAAAAAAACCAAATTAGCGGACATACTTGCAATGAATCTGTTTTGAGCTTCTCTTTATGTTCTTCAGAGGAACGTAGAACCTCTCTGTATAAGTCTGATGCCAAAACATATTCTCCTGAAAAATTAGCACATTTCAGACCAGATCATTGCATTTCTGTTTTCTGCTTACATAAAATTATACAACATCATTACGTTTTTTAAAGACCACCTTTAAATTAAAATATATATACATGAGAATACATGAATCTAATTGAAAAGGACGTGAATTACCAAACTTCCACTCTGAAAATGAAGTTAATAAAAAAGTCTACCACAGAATTATTATTCCCTTAATAAAAAGATGACATTTCTTGAGTTGTTCTCTTCACTAAAGAGGATGTGGAGGAAAAATAATATGAAGCATTAATCAGGGAATTCTTTTGGAATTAATAAACCAAAATGTCCAAAATCCGAAGCCCCATCTTTGCCCTGCCAGTTCTCCCTTGTTCAGCTAGTTCAGGGTGAATCTGTCATATATTTGACAGTCTGTTTCAATTACCAGCTGGTAAGTCAAACTTCTTACCAAATAGACTTGTGGAATGCTTCCGCTGAATTTCTTTCCATTGCTATAATCCTTCTACTAAAACTCAGATAAATGAAGTGACCCAATAATTCATATTATTTGTGAAAATTGATTTCTGCTTGCTGGTTCTCAAAGTACTGTCCTTGCTGTTCCTTGCATGCCTTGAGGTTGAAGTTGGAAAAAATATACCAGGAGATGACTGTTGATGTGCTATACTTCAAACAATGAACGAGGCCCAATTCAAGTATAATAGGAAACCACTATCAATTGATATCCATGTTTGTCTTTCTGTTCTAATGTTATGACTCCAAAGAAATCAGTTCAATCTGTTTTCAAATTTAAACCATACTTCAATGTGCCTGATATTGAAAAGAATCTGGTATCAAAGTTGGATTTCAGATTCTGACCTGTTCTTTAAGTTAAACAAATCATAAATTTCAAAGCAGGAAATGTGTAATTGTGTTCTCTTAAGCACAAGCTTCCAATTCTCTCCTTACAATCATGAAAATGTAGAGTGGAGAGGAAATATATAAACCAGAAATTCAGGCAGGTTTATTTATGTCCAAGGAAACTGTGGTTTCCCATTGCACTTGAACTCTAAAGTTGAGAACTTCACTTGCCACTCACTGTAACTTCCATGCAAAACATTATTACATTATTATTTAAAGTTATGCTAAAGCTTGAATGTCTTGGACAAGACAGTTCCCTGCATTATCAAAACTATCTGGTTGAAACAGTAAAAATGAGTATGCAGTATTTATAAACAATCAATATTTAAATATACAATCTCTTTCAAAAATACAAACACAACAACATGCTGAAACATTGTTTAAATCCAGTTCATAAGAAATTAAATACAGGTAGTCCATGACTTACACCAGTTCATTTAGTGACCATTTCAAGTTACAACAGCGCTGGAAAAAAGTGACTTATGACCATTTTTCACACTTATAACCATTGCAGCATCATGTGATCAAAATTCAGATGCTTGACAACTAGTTTATATTTATGACAGTTGCACTGTCCCAGGGTCATGTGGTCACCTTTTGCCAACTACTAACAAGCAGTCAACGGGGAAGCCAGATTCATTTAGCAACCATGTCACTAACTTAACAACTGCTGTGATTCACTTAACAACTATGGCAAGAAAAGTCGTAAAATGAGGCAAAATTCACTTAACAAATGTCTCACTTATCAACAGGACTTTTGGGCTCAATTGTGGTTGTAAGTTGGGGATGTCTGTATAACAAGAAGATAATATTAAAAGGAGGAATTTATTACAGTTCTGAGAGGACTAAGCTTATGCACTGTCAGTTTAATAGACCGTTAACATCCTGACAATCATAATCTCCTCACATTAGAACTCAAAATCCAAGAATCATTTTCTTCTCTTCTCAGCACTTACCGTATTTTTTGGAGTATAAGATGCACCTTTCCCCCCCCCCCCAAAAGAGGCTGAAAATTTGGGTGTGTCTTATACTCCGAATGTAGCTTTTACTAAGCTTTTTTTCAGCCCTAGCGAGGTGCTAATGAGTGAAGCGATCTTCTGTGCTTTGCTAGCTAAGCAATCTTTCTTTTGCCTGCTTTTTTCACTGCTGCTCTCTCTGACAATCAGCTGGACTTCTGTGCTTTAGAAGCCTTTTTTCAGCCCTAATGCCAGTGAAGCGATCTTCCCTGCTTTGCTAGCAAGTGATCTTCAGCTCTTTTTTTTAGCCCTAACAAGGTGCTAACGAGTGAAGCAATCTTCTGTGCTTTGCTAGTGGAGCGATCTGCCCTTTGCCTGCTTTTTTCATTGTTTCTCTCTCTGAAGAGAGAGTGAAGTGAAGTGTTTTAGAAACTGTTTTTTATCCCCAACCAGGGGATAAAAAGCAAGCACTCGTGATCAAAACCAGCAAACTAACGTGCTGAAGCTGACCAGACTAAAGACTAGTCAGATGAATACCTGCTAGGCAGATTATGTTTTCCCTATTTTCCTCCACAAAAACTAAGGTGCGTCTTATACTCCATTGCGTCTTATACTCCAAAAAATACGGTACATCCTTTAATGAATTATTTTCCAAAATTCCACAGATTGAAGTATTAAAACCCTAGATTTCCTAAATCCAAATCCATGTATCCTGGGAATTTCCCTTTCCTCCCTTCTAACAGACATTGGTCAGAGGTGGAAATCACTGTCCTTCCATAAAGACCAATTGAAAAAATAAGTCAAAATGGTGACTTTTACTACACACAGAAATAGGTTCAGGTCATTTTCCTCAATAAATAAATGTAATTTTTGACACAATTGTTTAATTGTGTTATCTTTACCTAGTTTTAGAACTTATTTGGAGAACAGATCACATTTTAGATTCATATTTATGCAGAAATATTGAAAATCCACAGGGTTCACAAACTTTGAAACACCACTGTATTTTATGCTGAAAGGCAGAACATGTGATCTATGTTTAAGAGACACAATTATTGGTTTTCCTACTTCAATCTGGTCTTTCAGCTCCCATTTCCTTGTTTTTTCGTCGCAGGAAGAATTATAGGGGTATGATTTTCTTCCCCAAGTTCGCTACCAGGGCAGGTACTATGACAGGTATCTATGAATGCATTATACTATTCTTCTTCTTCAAGGAAAAAACCGCCTAGTTGCCTTTTGAAAAAACATTTTTGAGACAACTATGACCTAGATGACTGAGAATCTCCACAGATGTTATACTGTAAGAACTAATTCATGACCAAGTATTAAATTTATTGGAAATGGTTCGTGAGAGTTTTCTTTTTATTTCATAAATCCATTTGTTGTTTTTAACTAAAACAAACTGCAAAAAAGCTATTTCTTAAGAGTAACGTTTTCTTTTGGCATTAAAATCCAGAATTGACATTCACTTGATATTTAAAAGGACTTCAGGCAAACTACTATGGAAGAAAAAAAAAGGATATTTCTCACTTCGTTTTAAAGAAATCCAGTGAACTTAAGACCAAAGCTGAAGCTGTTTCAAGTTTCATAAAACAATATATAAGACCAATGCCTTAACAAATGTGTTTTATAATCAGCAGTGGGGTATGGGGGGGGGGTGTTCCTAGGAGGGATCAACAAAGAACATCAGGAATGTATGGCAAGAGTATAGAATCCCAGCAAGGTCATTCAACCATGAAGGTTTATCCAGCTGAACTAGCAGACTCCTACATTGGGCAGCAGCGACATAGAAGAAGATGCTGGAGGCAGATGATCACTTTAGTGACAATGACAAAGGCATTGTTTCATACTGCACAGGATAGTCAAGATAAACTGACTAACAATATAGTTCTGAATGAGGGCCCCCCTCAGGTTGGATGCTCCTCAACATGCGACTCAGAAGTGCTGAGAATCTTTTGAATTACTAAGGGTATTCATGGCATGGCTAATTTAAAGCTTTCAGGGCATCTAGTGTAGATGCCACAGTTTCATGCAGGGGGAAAAAAATCTGAAGTTACAATGATAAAATTACAGTCATAACACGGAATCTAAAAAGCATAAATATGGGGATGTTCAGCATACTGAAAGATGAAATGAAGTTGACTAAATATTGTGTTGATATCTTAGACATCAGAGAATTTAAATGGACTGAAATTGGGTGCTTTCAGAAAGATTACACTGTTCACTATTTGGGCACAAAAAATAGAGAACACACTAAGCTTTCAGTTAGGTAAGATGCGGCAAGAACAATTGATCACAGTGCAATTAATGATTTCATAGTGTCATTTAGATGTTGCAGATCATTTTTTAATACGGTATGAAAATTATCCAAGTTAATGCTCCAACCACTGATGCAAAAGAAGAGGTTAATGAGTTTAATGCTCAAGTTCAATTTGAAATCAACAGAATATGCAAGCAAGATGAAATACCTGCTGGAGATTGGAATGTCAAAGGGGAAAATATTGAGAATGAAGATGTAATTCGACTATATGGAGCTGGGGAAAGATTTATCCATTTCTGCCAATGATTTTTCATTGCTAACAGTCTTCAAATAACCAAAATGATACCTATAAACATGGACATCAATGCTTGCCATACAGAAAAATAAAACTAACTATATTATTGGTATAAGGAGATAGCAGAGCTCAATTATAACACCCAAACATAGCTAGGGGCTGACTGTGAAGAAGATCATGAACTTCTCATGTAAAGGTTGAAAGTTAAGCTAAAGTGAAAAAAAGAAAGTCAACCAGAATCCATGATGTGATTTTGAGCATATAGCCACCATTTTTAAGGAGAACATCAAAAATCATACTGAAGGCTTAAATCTCATTGATAGGGAACTAGAAGAAATGTGGAATGAATTCAAAGGATGAATGTGAAAAGAGACCAAAAAACGGGACAAAGCAAACTGGATATCTGAACAAATATTCCCTATTAATACTAGAAGTTAAATCACCATCCTAGTCATTACTAAGTCAGAACAAATGGATATTTTTTTCTAAACACATTCCATGGCTTGAACATCTGGAATCTCCTTTCCATAAGGGGATGTAATCTAGCAATATGTTGCTAGAATGTGAAATTAAAGATATTACACAATAGTTGCATATTCAATTATCCTTTCTTTGGGATTAGTATGAAGACTGACCTCTTCAATGGCCTCTGTAATATTCCAGATTTGCTGTCATCCTTTTGGTTAGAACCTTTACAAGCTCTTCTTCTTGCCATATTTTAATAGATATTCCATTAATTCCTGTTCAAGCTGGCTTTAGAAAAGGCCAAAGAACATGAGACATTATTACTGCTGAACAATGGATAATTGAGAAAGCCAAAGAATACCAAGAAGTCAATACGTGTTCCACTGATGACAGAAAGATCTTTGATTCTGTTGATTATATCAAACTGGAAAGTGTTTAGAAAAATGGAAATCTCAAAACACCTCATTCATTTTCATGCAAAACCTATTATTCACAGTCCAGACAGAATGTGGCTAGATATTCTCCCCTTATTTATTCAACCTATACAGATAGTCCTTGCTTACTGAACACTCATTCAATGACTGTTCAAAATTATGATGATGCTGAAAAATTATTATGACCAAATTACGATCATTTATGACTTTGACAGCATCCCTCAGTTATGTAATTGTTATTAGTCAGTACATATTGTTCTGTGCCTGACGTATTTTTTTCTTTTCGTCACATACAGAACAGAAAGATTGGACAGAAAGGGATTGTAAGAAAGTAAGCTGTTTGTTCCTCTACATATTGAAAGCAATGGAATTGTGTCAATAGCTTGGGGATGGCAGCCACGACACACTATACAAACGGATTACAGTATTCTCTTGAAATCCCTTCTCCAAACTCTCTGCTCTGCAAATAAGCCAGAGAAAGGATCTGGCAAGAAGAGATTGCTTACAGAAATCATTTGCTCACCCACAGCATGCCTTCTCTGCTAGCACAGGTAGGACAGGACAGTCCCAATGGGATGAGATGGTCCCTCAAGTAGCTTGGGTCCATACCATGATGGGCTTAAAGGATGATTACCAACACCTTGAATTACACCTGGAAGCGGACCAGCAGCCAATGCAGTTCATGGAGCAGCGGTGTTACATGTACAATTATTGGGGGCCCGAGAATTGCCCACGCTGCTGCAATTTGCACCACCTGTAGCTTCTGAATGATCTTCAAGGGTATCCCTATTGAAAGCAATGTGATCGTATTGGCAGCAGGAAAGGGTTAGGCAAAGAGATTGTGTATAGAAATTGTTGGGGGTTTTTTCTCTCCCCTCGCAGAGCAGAAAGACTGGAGATGCAGAGATTTTAAGAGTATTGTAAGCTCTTTATGTAATGCACGGAGGCTGCAATTTCATTGCTTTTGATGTGTAGAAGAGTAAAGCTGAAGGTATGAAACTGACTAGTCTTGTCTCTTTCCAGTTGGAAAGCACAGTTGTGATTACATGATTTTCTACTAGGCCACTGTTTCCCTTAGTGTTAAGGCTTCAATTAGGATCATTAAGCGATGACTACCTATATAATGAATATGAGGAAAGTTGGACTGAAAAAGATAAGAATAATTTTAAAACTGGAGGAAGAAAGAAAGTTACTGAAGTGATGGAGAACACCTACATTTCAGGTTCAACCATCAACAATAAAGGAACCAGCAATCAAGAAATACCCTGCAGATCAGCCCTTCCTAGAGCAGCCATGAAGGCCCTGGAAAAAATATTCAAATGCCATGATGCACCTATACATATAAAGATCAGAATTGTGCAGGCAATGCTTTTCCCTGTGACACTCTGTGAAAGTGCAGTTTGGACTTCAAAAAAGCAATATATAAAGATCACTGATACTTTGAACTTTGGTGTTGGAGAAGATTCCCGAGAATACCAGAGGTAGCCAAGAGAATAAGTGGATCATCAAAATGTATCAATCCACGACGTTTTCACTCCAGGCCCAAATGTCCAGGCTCAAATTTGGACACATTATGCAAAAACACAGCTCTCTGGAGATAATCATGATGCTAGCAAGTATGGAAGGAAAGAGAACAACCAGCAGTAACATGGATTTTCTCAGTTACAACAGTAATGAGTATATTATTGGAAGACCTGAAGGGCCTGGCTGGGGAGATTATCCTGGAGAAAACTATTTATGTGGTCACTAAGAGTCAATACCAGTTTGATGGCACACAATCAATCTATTAATCTACCGATCAATCAAAATATGTTAGCAACATAATACAAATGTCTGAGATGCTTCAATTTACACACTGTATTATTTAAATTCTACTTAGTTTTGTTTCTGAAAGCCAAAACTGTTGAGTCCTCAGGGAGTAGGGCGGCATAGAAGAGCATCTAAATAAATAAATAAAACAGTACGATTCCACATATTCGATGCTATTCTTATTAGGCAACTACATTCAGATGACAGCTGCTTTTTGCTTGGAAGAATCTAGTGAAAACCAAATAGCTTAATTTAACTAATATACAGGCAGTCCTCACTTAACGGCCATTTGTTTAGCAATTGTTCAAAATTATGATGGCGCTGAAAAAAAGTGACTTACAACTGGCCCTCACACTTATGAGTCGCATTATCCCTGCAGTCATGTGATCCTGATTCAGACACTTGGCAACTGTAGTGTAGTTACAACAGCTGCCTTATCCTGTGGTCATATGACCACCATTTGTGACGTTCCGAGCTGGCTTCTGACAAGCAAAGTCAATGGGGAAGCTGGCAGGGAAGATTACAAGTCACAGTTATGGGATGTGTTGCTTAAAGACCACGGTGATTCATGTAATGACTGTGGCAAAAATATTATGAAATTGAGTGCAGTAATATGATGCCTTATTTAATAACTGTACTGCTTAACAACACATTTTCTGGTCCCTTTTTTATTCTTAAGTTGAGGACTACCTGTAACAAATTAAAATAAAAAGAACAGAATATATTTCCAAGTCAAAGAATCATCCCATACTATTTCCAGGATTTTTCTCTTTTTTACCTTTAATAATATGAATACCAGCTAAGCCGTTAAGAGCACACACCAATTGGCGATGAGCTTCTTCACATTCTATCCGACATTTTTTCTGTAGAGATGTTAAAAGCTCTTCCATTGTCATTGTGCTGGAACAAAGACCCAAACATGAATTATAATTCTAATAGCTATTCAAATTACTGCAGAAGAAAGAATGGACAATACTCTTGGCCACAGGCTTTACAATTTGCACACAATTTGCACAATAGGGGAGAGTCATAAGTGTGGACAGAGAATGTAACTGACTTAAGTAAAAGTGACTGATCAGCGCTACAACAATGTCAATTAACAATGGTTGAGGCCGCCAGAAGAGCAAGAGCCAGAATGTTGTATCTCCCTTGACACCCGAAGCGGTAAAAGAGGAAGTAAAGAAGACGATGACTGATCAACAACAATGAATAGTTAAAATAATGGAGGGCGCAACAAAGCAAAAGCAGGGAAAACTGTATGTTCCTAACTATTAGGATGCCAAAATAACAGAAGCACTCTGTAAGTGCAGGTGAGGGAGGAGATACTGTGACTCCACATGAGTGCAGGCAAGCATGTGAAGGGGTGCTACAGGACCACGCGAATCTGGGCAGGCATGGGAAGGGGTGCTGAGGCATTTGTGTAAGTGAACATGGGAAATGGCGCTGCAGCGCCACACAGGTGTGGGCGGACATGGGTAGAAGAGACACTACAAGAGTGACTTGTGGCCTTCCCTTCCCAACTCCCCCATTAACTTTGCTTGTGGGAAGCTGACAGGGAAACAATCAGTGGCAATCATATGACCATGGTATGCTACAATTGTAAATATGAGCCAGTTGCCACATGCCTGGATCGGGATCACCTGCCTCTGGGGGTGCTGGGATGGCTAGAACTTTAAGGACCGGTCATTAAGCATCACTCATTCATCATCGTCAACTTCAAACAGTCATTGAATGAGTAATCAATAACCAAGGACTATCTGTAATCTAAGATTAAAACCACTAGATCCCATCTACACATTTCCTGAAATTACAATGGTTTAAACAACCATTATGGTAACATTTAATAGAAATAGTAGCCTCTGAATACAGGTTTGTATAATATTTCTAGTACAGTGATGGCATGAACTGTCAACTACAAATTTCACAATAATTTGCTACTCCTTCTTCAGGAGAAGAAAAAGGAGAAAACAGACAATTATTCACTATAATTATTTCTGAGTCACTGGCCATAATCTAAATTTTAACTGAATTTCATTAATGGTGGAAACATTGAAGTTAGTATTTCTTCAACCCTGTTGATTTCATTGTAAATAATTAGCTTTGAATGAAGTAATCGGTTTTAGACATTTTCTAACTAAATTATTTGGATTATTTATGTGTGACTAAATTATCTTACAAAGCAAATAAAATTCATATCCAATATATGTTTGATCTATTTAAACTACACAGAAAGGAGATGTTGCTTTCAAAAATACTGTTGTCAAAAGCAGCCTTTGTGAAGTAAAATTTTGTGGAATCCTAGAGACTGTGATTTCAAAAAAAATATTTTGTTTGAACTTCCCCCAGAGGTCAGTGCTAGTGGTGACAATGGTGGGAATGTTTAGATGCCACTATTAGTTGCTCGCCTGATGCTTTGCTGTTGTTGTAAATGTTGTAAAATATGATAGCTTATTTTTTAATATGTAATTTTTATTAATAATTTTTATTATAATAGTAAAAATCTAATACAAGGTAAATTAAAAGAAAACAGAGAAGGAGTAAAAAGTACAGGGAAAAGGAAAAAAGAAAAAGAGAAGGACAAAAGCAGCTAGACAGCCTATCTCAACTAGGCTTTGGTCATACAATTTGTGATTGCTTAGCATAGCAGTAACTTGTTTTTTAGACACTGGAAGTATAATGTTAAGAGGACTTTGCAGGACTAGAAAATGTTGTCTCAAAAACTGGTAACACTAAATAGTTAGTAGCAATAATACCAAGGATACATATATACCAGGGAAGATATATAAGAAATCAAGGTTGGAAAATTGACTAAATCTATTTTAGTTTAGGTTTTTTCTATTTCTTTATTCATACAGATGTCTCAGTATATTATTAAAAAATTTATTACATGCCATCAAGTCAGTGTAGACTCTTAGCGATATTATTACTTGTCAGAAAAGGATAATTTATTTTTATATACAATAATTGGGGAACCATATATAGCTATAGTAAGAAAACAAAGGGCAGAAGTCTATAGTGTCCTGAATAGAATGTCAAAACAAGCCATATTGGCCATATGTAGTTTTTATGAAGTGATTATCTTTGTTTTGTATACTATCAGATAAGAAGAACTGTACTGGCTTGCTGTTATAAAGTCATATGTAATGTTAAGACTACTGGCAGCTACTGATAATAATGATTCACACATAGTGTGAAGGTAGAATTAAAAGCCCGTTTTTTTAATGAATATCTGTAGGTACTTTTGAACACTATAATGTAAATAGAGCTTCAGGGACTGAACATTCCATATTAATAATAAGAATCTAAATCCATTTTGAGAAGTAAAATTAACCTTTTCTGTAGAGGCAAGAATTCTCCACGAACAGCTTGTGGGTGACAACAGGCCTGTCTCAGACGTAGCAAAGGGTACAATATGGAAGTCACTGTCCTCCTATCCAAGCTACTAAGTTTGAGAGACCAATCCAAAATCTTCCTGAGTTTTACCAACGCATCTTGGCAGCACACCTCATGTTGGCGATGATAAAAATGCCTCTCCACAGGAGAAAAATGAAGCCAATGTGTATCTTCTGTCTGAGGAGGAATCTGAATCTAACAAAATGAAACAATAATAAACAACTAAAGTTTGGGTACAAAATGTTATCTAAAAACATGTTATTAAAACTGAAATGTTTACTTGATCAATCACGTCCTTCTTTGCTGACCTCCACATTATCTTGGCTATGAAATTGTACAGAGGCTGTGTATTTTTCCTGCAGTATGGTCGATATAGAAGCTGATCCCACCAATATTTGACCCAGTAAGGATCAGCACCAAGGAAAAGTACTAATCCATACAAATCTGTTGCAGAGAAAGAGTAAAGTTTACCGAATGCAGGTGGCAATCTTTCAAAATCTATTTAAAATGTGATTATTATTTTTTTAAAAAAATATAATCTACTTTAGCTCATCATCTGACAAGTTAAACCTCTTTAAGAATGTTTTCTTTTGAGGATGAGGGATTGATGAAACTTGGATAGTATATTTACAGAGACTAGACTTTTTTGAAAAATTAAAATAAATAGCCCACCATTTTACAAATAGCCTACGTAATCCACCATCTAGTAATGCTGATTTTCAAAATATTGGTCAGTAATCACTGATAACAACTTAAAAGACAATGTTATGATCATTCACCTTCAAGTCCTCGCTGTACCGGTGTGCCACTGACACACCAGCGATTGATTCCACTCAAACGGAGTGCCATTTCTGCAGCCTATACAAGATGACAGAAAGGGTAAGACAAGATCATGACAGGAACAATATTAAATCCAAGAGCTAGGCAGCAAACAGAGCTGTAAGATCAAGGCAATATCCAGGGGAGCCCTTGTCCAGTTTAGACTGATGCAGTATTAGGAATAGGAAGCAGGAAGCCCTGGCAAAATTGATGCATACAATCATCATGTAGTTCTCTGGAAACCACACCTTCCACAGAATGCAGCTTCAGGCTGTTGGTAAGTAAAACTTGCTAATGTAACATTTATTTCTTAGTCAAATACCAATTTCTCAATAACTACACTGATTTTCAGCAATCTTTCAGAGCCAATTCAAAGTGCTCATTATTATTTATAAAACATTTATAACATAATTTCAGGCTATATTAGAATCTGTCTTCTGAAAATTAATTCTCCCCATCTTGCCAGGACTACTAGAAAGGGTCTACTCCAGACCCTGACTTCTCTCATAGCGAGGGGGTTCC
Source organism: Diadophis punctatus similis (assembly GCA_023053685.1). Taxonomy (NCBI): domain Eukaryota; kingdom Metazoa; phylum Chordata; class Lepidosauria; order Squamata; family Dipsadidae; genus Diadophis; species Diadophis punctatus. The sequence goes on along the minus strand of JALIGW010000001.1, from coordinate 90,683,280 downwards.
TAAAACAAAAGACAGGTTTTCTCTGTTGTAGCCCCAATACTATGGAATACTTTAACACTGATCGTTGTGACAGGCCACCATGTTACTTGCATTTCACAAGCTTATAAAAAACAATTTTATTCAGGATAGCTTCTTGATGGTGGCAGAATTGCAACAATTTCTTCTTTTAATGTTTTGTTTATTTATTCATATGCTTTATGTGATTCTCTGTGTATAAATAGATGAATGAAAACTATAATCATCCAGGGTTGAAATCCAGCAGGTTCTGACAGGTTCTGGAGAACCGGTAGCAGAAATTTTGAGTAGTTCAGAGAACCGGAAAATACCACCTCTGGCTTGTCAGAGTTACGCAATAAATCAGAAGCTTCAGAAGATAACTGCATTTTGCTGATTCAAATAACTTCTTTATAAGTAGAATAAAACATTTACAATACCACACTTTGTTTCACCACATGTTGAGATGTTTTCATAGCAAGCTTTAATGGTGGACAGAGTAAACCACGCCCTTCTTCTTGCTAAGTTTCTGGACATGCTCAATTAACACTTCAGCCCGATTGGCTGACTCAATCACATGGCTCTCCCAGTCATGGAATATTCCAACACTCCTCCCTTCATTACTGGGAGAGACATCAAACCTATTGGATTTAAACATTTCCTATAATGGACACCACCCAATGGTTTGGTCATCATGTCTGCTAAATTATCCTCTGAAGAACAATGATGTAAACATATCAATTTTTCTTTTACAGCTTCCCTGACATTACAATACTTAATGTCCACATGTTTACTTCTGTTCTTCACTCTGTCACCTGTTGCCATTTTTATACAAGCAGCATTATCTTCATAAACAGTTACAGCTTCATTTACATTTACATTTAAATCTTGTAACAACTGTACATACCAAACTACTTCAGAACATAACTCAGACAATGCAATAAACTCTGCTTCAGCAGTTGAAATAGCAACCGTTGTTTGTTTTCTGGACTTCCAACCAATTAAAGCCCCTCCAAACATTATTACAATTCCAGAATTAGACTTTCTGGTTTTTACATCATTTGCATAATCACTATCAACATAACATTTCAATTTTAATTCTTCAGTGACCTGTATTTGAAGACCCAAATTCACAGTTCCCTTCAAATACCTGAGAATTCTTTTCACACCCATCCAATGCAACTTTGTAGGTGTAGCAGTAAAGCGACTTAAGATGCTCACTGCACAAGCTATGTCTGGTCTGGACCACTGTGACAGATATAACAGACTCCCTATTGCAGAGTGATATATCTCCTGATCACAGGCTTCACTTTTGTCCTCACCCAAACTATTGTAAAAATCTGTGCTCATAGGTGTAGGAGCAATATTACAATCTTTCATGTTATATTTCTCTAATAATTGTTCAATTTTTCTCCTTTGACTGAGAATATAACCCTTTTCAGTTTTTTGTATCTCTACACCGAGATAATTCTTTATTTCTCCCAAATTCTTTAATTCAAATTTCTTTTCTAACTTATTAGCAAATTCTTTAACTTGTGATGCATCCTTTGCAATGAAACAAAGATCATCCACAAATGCTAATAGTAGACAATTCCCACCTTGTAACTTTCCAGTGTATATGCAACCATCAGCTTTGCAACTCTTGAACCCAAGACCTTTCAATGCAGTATCTAAACAGATATTCCAATTTCTGGCTGACTGCTTCAGCCCATAAATGGCCTTGTTCAATTTATACACCATGTTAGGCTTTTTACTTTCATACCCTGGCGCTTGAACCATATAAATTTCTTCCTCTAATTCAGCATTGAGAAATGCAGTGGTTATATCAAAATGCCAAATTCTATGCCTGTATGCTGATGCTAATGCCAGTGCTAGTCTTATGCTCTCACCTTTTAGTTGGTGCAAACACCTCATCATAGTGCACATTCTTTAATTGAGAAAAACCTTGTGCCACCAATCTTGCCTTATACTGTACTTCATTATTGGGTAATACCTTTTTCTTATATACCCACTTACATCCTACAGCCTTGGTACCCTGTGGCAAAGTCACAGATGTGAACACTTCATGATCGCCCATGGATTTCATCTCTTTATCCATGGCTTCCTTCCACTTTTCTTGTTCAACTTTTGGTAATGCCAATACTTCCTTATAGTTTCTTGGCTCATACCACACATTACACACTTTAACTTTACTGGCAGAATACCTGTCTGGCGGAACCCCTCTGTTCCTACGCTCTGACCTACGTGGCATTGCCTGTACTTGTGTTTCAAGCTTTTCTGTCTTCATATCTTGTTCAGACTCTCCTCCCTGAACATAGACACCTTCAGTAAATGATTCACCATCATTAAATGAGTTATTGTCACTAAGTGGATCACTGTCGCTAAGCGGATCACCGTCACTAAGTGAGACATTTTCAGAATTTGCATCAATTCTGTTCCAATTTTGTTCTGCAAAACTAGCAGACCTTGAAATCACTATCCTTTTACTTCCATCGCTAAAGCGATACCCTTTTGAGCCTGGCTCATAGCCCACAAATCTGAGCTTTCTAGCCTTTTGTTGTCCCTTTCTTCTGATTGCCTTTGGAATATGTACCCAAGCAGTACTTCCAAATATTTTTAAATGTGCTAGAGAAGGCTTTCTCCCATATAGCATTGCATATGGAGTATTATTGATGGATGAACTCCACAACCTATTTACTAAATAATTGGCAGTCAGTATGGCTTCACCCCAATATGACCTGCTCATACCAGAATCCTCCAGTAATGAGTCTTTCATTGTTTGCAAAACACCATTCCTCCTTTCAGCTACTCCGTTCTCCCCCGGTGTGTAAGGATTTGTGCGCCTGTGTCTTATTCCCAATTGTCTCAACCATTGTTGAAAATTTGTTGACATAAATTCAGAACCTCTGTCAGTTTGCAACTGACATACCTGTTGTTTGTACCTTCTCTCTACAAAACTTAACCATTGCTTAAATTGCTGTAGCACCTCTGTTTTACTCTTAAGTAAGTAGCAAAACCCAAACCTGCTGTAGTCATCCACAATGACCAGCGCATACTTTGCTCCTCCCAAACTGGCTTGCATAGGCCCAATTAAATCAGCATGAACCAGTTCTAGAGCTTTTGTGGTTTGTCTTGTGCTAAACTTGCTCACTGGGAATGCTTTAGATTTTGATGCTTTACATACTGCACAATCCAAATATGCCTTACATCCCTTCAAATCTAATCCTTCTGCAAATTCTTTCATTTGTTGAACAACCTTAAAATTAGCATGACCAAGTCGTCTGTGCAGAAGATGAACACACGAATTGTGTTCTGCTACATTTTTAAATGTCTGGGAACAATGGACCCTTTGTCCCTGCAATACATAAAGATTATCCTCTTTTATGCCCTGTGCACAAACATTCCCATTTCTTTGGATGAGACACTTCCCATTAACAAATGTGGTTTCATAACCTTGCTTGTCTAAACTAGACACACTTAACAAATTATGCTCCATTTCAGGTACACATAACACATCAGTAAACCTGGAGTCCAAATATGGAATTTGCACATCGCCTCTTCCAATGATTTTAGCCTTTTGACCATTGGCTAAGGCCACTTCTTCATTGTTTCCTGGAAAAAATCTGGAAAATAAGTCAGAATTATTAACAATTGTTTGACTAGCCCCACTGTCAATCAACCATTTGTCTCTATTGTTATTATAACAAACTTTTGCAACTGCAATCTGTCCTTGCAAATAATGTCTCTTGTCTTGCATATTTCTTTTCTGTGTACAGCTTTTCTGCAGATGATTGGTCTCTCCACAAATGAAACATGCTTTTTTAACTTGCTTGAAGAATTGTTGCTGTGTAACTTGATCTCTCCTGCCTCTGCTTTCCTCTTGTCTGCAGACACCTCGGCTGTTGCTAGAGATAGGCAGCCTGTGGAAAATTTTGCTGGAGACTTGCTGTAAGTTTCCACTGTACTCCTTGTTGGGCCCCCGCCTGTGGAATTTTCCATCAGCATGGCTGAAAAGCCTTTTCTCATATTCATTCAATAAACACGATTTCAAAGCCTCCAAATTCAAATCTGCTTCTGGCTTACTTTCAAAAATAGCTGATACAGTCTCCCAGCTCTGATCCAAACTGTTTAACACTAATAAAACTTTCTGGGACTCTGGAAACTTTACTCCACGTTGCTCCAATTCTAGAAAATTAGACTGCATTTTCATTAAATGATCTTCCATAGAATCTCCTGTCTGCAAACTCATTCTGAAAAGCTTTCTTGAAAGTTGGACCACATTACACGCAGAAACATTGACATGTACTGCTTTCAATTTCTGCCATATTTCTTTTGCAGACTTTAATTCAGCTACATTTAAGAATTGATCATCCCCCAGACTTAAAAGAAGATAAGCCATAGCTTTGTCATGAGCCTTTTGATCTGCTGCTCCAAGCACTTGCGGGGGGTCTGCTACGATGTCCCATAATTCTTTTGCTTTCAAAAAACATTCCATTTTTGCAGCCCAAATTAAATAATTTTTCTTCCCCAATTTAGGTATTGGACTGTCTTTAAATTCCATAGCAGCAGCCATCCTGCTTTATTTTTCTTCTCTGCCTGTTCCTTTAACAACACAGACAGCTTCTTATCAGCTTTAAATTACAATGCAGTTTTTATTTTACTTCTTGAGCGATTTCTGGGCCCATAACCTGTCAGAGTTACGCAATAAATCAGAAGCTTCAGAAGATAACTGCATTTTGCTGATTCAAATAACTTCTTTATAAGTAGAATAAAACATTTACAATACCACACTTTGTTTCACCACATGTTGAGATGTTTTCATAGCAAGCTTTAATGGTGGACAGAGTAAACCACGCCCTTCTTCTTGCTAAGTTTCTGGACATGCTCAATTAACACTTCAGCCCGATTGGCTGACTCAATCACATGGCTCTCCCAGTCATGGAATATTCCAACATGGCTCGCCCCAGAGTGGGGTGGGAGTGGAGATTTTGCAGTATCCTTCCCCTGCAACGCCCAAGCCACGCCCACTAAGCCACGCCCACCAAGCCACGCCCACAGAACAGGTAATAAAAGAATTTGGAATTCACCAGTGACTGAAGCTTAAGTGTATACATAAGTATACTCCTATGTATTCATTGCTAAATACATCACAGAAGTCTTTATAAGATTCATTTATAAGAATTCTATCCCATCCTTCTTTCAGGTACTGAAATAGCATACACAATCTTCCCCCCATTTCTCCACACAAGTGACATAAATTAGGCTGAAAATGTGACTGGCCCAAAGTCTCCCATGAATATTCATGGCTCAGAATGGATTTTAACTGGGATTTCTTGATGCCATGGTACAATGTGCCCTCAGGTCCCCAAATCCCAAGGTTGGCAAATCCTTGTTCTAGACCAGGAGTGTTAAACTGGCGGTCTGTAAGCCAGATGCATCACGCGTAGGCCACCCCCACCCCAGCTCCTCAAAGGCAAAAAAGTCGCGATACATCACGTGACGCAATCAAGTTTGATATCCGTGTTCTAGACCATTACAACTGAGCTCCTTCTCTTACAGCAAACCTGCCTTATTCTGATTACATTTCCCATAAATCCCATCTTTACTGAATTGTTCCCCCTGCTTTGCCTTTTTAACACCTATCCATCTGCCACACAGGGTCTGTTTTTTTTTAATCCCAACTGAATGAGGATCTAAACAGTTTCAGAGGCTTTTTATGCAGCTGTGGAGTTTTAAAGTTTAAATCCCAGAGTTGCTTTGATAGTGAGATGGGCAGCATATAAATTTAATTTTTAAAAAAGGTAAAGGAGTCCCTGTGGATTTTACTCTGCTAGTCATTGCCAACTATAGGGGGCAGTGCTCATCTCCATTTTAAGGTCATTGAGCCAACGCTGTCTAAAAACATTTCCATGGTCATGTGGCCAGTATGACATCACGGAGCGCTGTTACCTTCCCACCAAAGTAATAACTATTTATCTACTCACATTTGCATGCTTTTGAACTGCTAAGTTGGCAGGAGTTGGGGCGAGGATGGGAACTAATCCCGTTATGTGATGCTCAGATCTCAAACCTGGGTTGCTGGTTTTCCAACTGACAAGCTTAGCTTCTTAACCGCTGAGCCACTGTGCCACCCCATAAATTTAATAAATAATAAATAAAGTTTATATTTCTATAAGGTTCCCTAAACTATTTAGGAATGGACAAAACATTATAAAATATAATAGTAATCTTTGAAAATAATTGTTTTAGCAATATCTTCTACCAGTTGCTGGGATGGGCATTTTCAAAGTCAATGCTAACAGTTTGACATCTTCTAAACCCAAAGGCGTATCTTGTGCCTCTTGAGATAGCATTAAATCAATCTCATGCTTTAAGCCATGAAGCTATATAACAGACATCATGACCTACTTCTTTAAACTGTCAGAATACATTATGTAAAGTTATTATTTTAAAAATGGATATGCTTCATATCCTATCAAACCTCCATTAGGGAAAATATTTAGAAGCAAATACCTTTAGGGTAAACTCATAATTTACTCACTTCTGAAGGATAAAGCGCAAGGGCACATTTACATCTCCAATGGTTAAACAGTAGCAGAAGTTCCCAAGGGATTGCCTCACCTTTGCAGTGGTGCATTCTACCATCTGTGCCTCATCTAGGCAAATTCTCCACCACTCCACAGCTACCAAGGGACTAGGAATGGCCATATAACGTTTCTGGTTTCTGAAACGGCGCCCGTCTTCACTATTGCTATGTGGAATGTCGACATAATTCAGCTCACACCGGAGGACATCATATGTAGTGATCACTACATCCTGCTCTGCTAAGATGTGAGGTTGCAAGAAGCCATGCTTCTTCACTCCTTGATAAACCTGCATGGATTTTCCCCCAAAATACAAGACAAAGTAAATGTTGAGAGTTAGAGATTTCATGTAATAAAAAGTGGTGGTCCATCATAAAGTTAAGCATTTCCTTTTCCTTGCTCATTAAAAAATTAAAGTTATGGTGACAGCTTAATAGTTTAGTAGAGCAAAATAAAACATGGTCGAAGTACTTTTGTAAAAGGAGCATATGATAAAATGTGCTGGTGAGGAAAATACATCTCTTTGAGCTTAGAGGAATAGCATCCATTGAAACCTCACATAGCATTTCAAAGTGCACGTGCATGCACATGAGGAAGTACAGCACTCATACATTTTGCCAATACCTCTATTGACTGCTTCTAACTGTCCTAATAATGAACACTATTTTTACAGTTCCTATGTTCTACTTTGTTCTTTTTGATAGGAAGAATAATTGTATCAACAATCAATAGCTATGTTCTAAACATTTACAAGGAACTGTTTGGGAAGATATAAATCCAATCAGCTTCACATTTTTCACAAGAGAGATCTGAAAGAATTAAAATTTCTTCCCACAATTAGACTTAATCCCTTTAATGCAGAAATACATCAATTTGTGGCTGATTTTCTACTGGCTACCTGCAATTTCTGAAGTTTGCTAGCAACAAATTGAACAAAAATGTTTTATCCAGGTTACAATGAACTTCAAATTGTTTTTGTAAATGCTAGCAATAATGATATCATGCAGGTATAGATATATTGAAAAACCTTGTATTTTCCACCAGCCTCTATAAAGGCATGTATTTCCACCTGTACTATACAAAATAATACCCACAAGGAAAATATATTTTCCTTCTCCTTGCTCTTCAGAGATCCATCACATTCTTCAAACTCTTACTGTACTACTGTTTCTATAAAGAATGCTTCTTACCAGCACACGAAGGGACGATGATCTCACATGCCTATTAATTTCATCAACCCACTGGTGGCAGATTGAACTTGGAGAAATGATGAGAGTTGCTCCTGTAGGAACTGGTTTCATTGCTACTAGGCAGTGGGGGCAGTAAAAGGGCTTGACCTTAAGATTTTCTTCTTTATAATTCACACATTCAGCATGTTGCCACAGGTGACAGTTCAGGCACTGTACCCGAGCTTTATAGTCAACCAAGCCAAGCTCACCGCAGATGCATTCAAAGCGGTAATCAGAGGTGTTGAATGGAAACACAGAACCAGGGTGTTGTTTAAAGATGCTAGTGTGTTCTTGACAGACTGAAGACTGTTCTTCTAAGACATCCTGCATCTCTTCAGTTTTATCCATATTTTTAGGAACAGCAACACTACAGCGTATCTCATCTTTGGATCTACGCATATTGTCAGTTGATCTACACTGAGAATGTTTAGTTTTGCAATGCTTAGAATCTAGGTTTGATTCACTAGTCTCTTTGTTTGCTGCACAGTAATCATGATCTTCTGTTGTAATATCTATCACCTGAGGTAACTTTAAAGAATTTGTAGAGCATGCATCCTTATCATTCAGTTCTATGATTTCAGTGTTACCGTCTGGCAATTTTTTCTTCTGAGATCTATTTGAAGTTTGCTTTTTCTGTAAATATAAAAGAAACCAAACTTAATTTTTGTAGTACTAATTCCTAATTCTCTGATGTTATGAGGAAGAAAGAGCTGGAAAACATCAACTCTGCATGCTGTATTCCTCAATCTGAACCCTCAAGATGTGTTCTGACTATAATTCATATAATTCTCACCAGAAAGAAATTCTGGAAGCTTTCAACACATCTGAAAGGCACATCTGGAGAGGGCTTGTATCACATGTGTGAGCCACTATCTCTTAACCTTTATACAATACCAAATGGGGATATCTGTTTAGAATATATATTTAATTGTATTGAATACACTTGGCAATCTCCAAACTGATTTTTTAAAAGCATACAAGTATCGATATACAAGTAAGTTCCTTTCCTTCCACAATTCAGTATTCTTGTTAATTAAAATTACAGTGCAATTCTCTTATGATTCATTAAAAAACCTATTCATGTTGTATTTGATTTTTTTTACTTTATAATATTAACTTATAATAAATGGGATCTATACTCCGTTTTGCCAAAATTATGCACAATTCTGTCAAAGTGCTTAAAAGATTAAGGACAATTAAGAACATACTTTAGTACAAACTTCATTACTATTCAAAAAAAGTCATGAATGTGGGAAGTCCCAAAAAAATTTTCTAAAAAGATTTTCTATTTAAGTATTAAGTTCTTCAATTGAACATGCAAGTCAAAGACATATCAAAGAGACCCACTCATAAACATTCTATACATCAGGTAAGCCTTACTTATATCTGCAAGAACATCTTGAATACTTACATGGAAGAAGACTGGGTTTCTACACTAGCAGAAGGCTTCATGCAATTGTACGTACAAAGATTACTTTTACAAATTTTGCACTGTATTTTAAACATGATATAATGATGTTGCAGTGTAAGGTTAATTTTAAATAAATAACCTATGTAGAATTTTGTAATTCCTGCTCAATGGAACTGGTAGCCTATCTTTTATTTCCTGTCTCCAAAAAAGTTTCATTATAGCAATGGTTGTGTACTTAAATAATCCTAAATAATCCTTTTTCTTCAGGCTCACCTGTTTTTTGGATCTGTTACAAAACAACTGTTCCTTGTAGTTTCTGCCCAACTTGAAAGAGCCAGCAAGACCATGGCCTTTGACTTGCTCCACTACCTTCTCTGCAATTAATTTTTCCAGAGTTCTTTTAAGAATCCGACGGTTCCTCTGAACATCGTATTTATATATGGACTGGACATACTTAAAAATGGCAATAATGGATGCTCCCTTCTTCACTTTCATTTCTTTTATAGCTGTTAAAAGCATTACTCGCAAACCTATATAAAGAATGAATATTTTTGATCAAAACGGTGAAGAGATTGCAAAGTAATTTTAAGATTTTATTGTAACACTTTTAAGCTCTGGCTTAATTTTTTGTTACTAGTTTGCAGATGTAGTAATTTCTGCCAAACAATTTAAATTCTTAATTTCTTGCTAATTTCTTGCTAACCTACAGAACTTTTATTCTCCAATCATAATTCTTCAATTATCACATGTAATCAAGGCATATAGAAAGCATCATATACTTAATAATAGAACACTACACTACACATATGTGCTTTAGTTTCTGTACAAGAGAAAAAAATTATTTAGGAAAAACTAAGTATTTAATTTGATGTGAAGCCACGGGTTTCCCAAAAATATACAACAGTTAACCTCATTTCCTTATGTAACTTTAGGATCTTTGAACAGGTTTTCTTACCCAAATTTTAACTGGTATATCAATATAATATATATTATAATACGGTATATATCTATGCTTCTATTAATGTGTTTCTTTTTTAGTGAGAAATCCCAAATAGATGCTCATTACTTGAGACTGTTACTGATTTTATAGCTGAATTCCTCTGCATGTGATTGTAAATGAATCACATACAAGGGCTTACAGGAACCACCTATGTATTAGGAAAATCTTCTAGGAAAGACTGGAAAAAATAAGAACTGGAAAAAATTCAAGCAGTGAGTTCTGTCTTGAAAGTTCATTAATTTAAAGAATAGAAAGTAATTTCACATTAAACATATTTGACAGGGTTTTTGGAAAAAATAAGAACTGGGAAAAATTCAAGCAGTGAGTTCTGTCTTGAAAGTTCATTAATTTAAAGAATAGAAAGTAATTTCACATTAAATATATTTGACAGGGTTTTTTCCCCATAGAGTTATAAGATATCTGAGAAAAATGCATGCTTTATTAATTTATAAGTGAATAACTGCCTGGAAGAAATAAAACATCACTTTATTAGGAATTTGATAGTTCTAGTTTTTAATAATTATGAATACTAAAACTTTTACAATTGTGTTTATTTACTTCAAACATACTGAGAGAGAGACAGTATTATCAGTATCTTAAATAAGTAAAAAAAGTGAATATTTATTATTTATTAAGAAAACACATATGGCAGCCCAACTCACTCCTGGTGATTCCAGGTGGCTTACAGAAATAAAGCCCGAATACAAAACCCAACAAACCTCCACATCCAGGCCACAGCAATCAAACCAGCCATTTGATGAGCTCCATATCACCCTGGGATTCCGTGGCCCACTGGCAAAATGTTTTCAGGGCCTTTCAAAAGCATATCAAAATGGGAGCCAATCTTATTTCCACAGGAATGATGTTCCACAGGGAGGAAGTCTCCACAAAGTATGCACTGCTTTCTGCTCCCACTAGATAGATCTCCTTAAGAAAGGGGGCCAGTAACATACTGCTATGGTGGGTCAGGTAGATGTAACTGGGGAATAAATGACCCGTCAAATAACCTGGCCCCAGACCAGTAGTTTTAAAGGTGATAATCAACACCTTGAATTGGACCCTATATATATATAATGTATGTATGTATGTATGTATGTATGTATGTATGTATGTATGTATGTACAGTATGTATGTACAGTATGTATGTACATACCCACCCCAAAAAGACGCCCTATCATGTTTTTGAACGCATGTGTTAAAATTAAGCCCTAACCCTAAAATTAGCCCTAATTAAGACCCCGCCCACCCCGGGGTCTTAGAAAGCTCTCTGCAGCCAATATCGACTACAGAGAGCTTTCTGGAAGGCATCTGAAGGCGAAACAGTAGCCAGGAGGTGCCGAATACATCAATCCAGAGCCCGTTTCTCAGCTGCAGAGAGATTTCGGGAAGGCTCTGATGGCGAAATGGAGGCCGGGGGCAACGCTTGCAAGCGGCGGCAAGCAGCCGAAGTGGGCTGGCAGCGGACTTCTGCTGGGCAGGGCTCTCTGTGCCGTCGCCGCGAGGTGAGTCAATAATTAGGCCCATCCGAAAATAAGCCCTAGCTGTTTTTTCGGGGGTCAAGAAAATAAGACCTGGTCATATTTTCGGGGGAACATGATATGTATGTATGTAGAAACTTCAGCACTAACTTTTTTTCTCTAAAGAGAGCCATTTTTTCTTACTGCTGGTTATGCAAATGATACCTGCTGAAAAATACTTACTTGGATACTGGACTTTTTCCTTTAGTGTAAATTCAATTTTCATTATTTTTTTCTTTTTACTTCCTTCAGCAGGTTGTGGTGGAACAAAGAAGTTTACTAAAAAACCCTGAAATATAATTTTAACATCATTATGTCACAGTCTACCTAATAATTAACAAATGCTAGGCATGACAAAAATAAAATGTACATTTACTGGTTTTATCAAAGCATGTAAGAATTTAGGTGAAAACTTTAAACATTGTTATAAAAATTCAATGTCAATCAATAACAGTTTATTAACACTGTAGAATTAAGACTGGAAAAGGAAATTGTAAGAATTAAGCATTATTTCTAAAAGAGGTACTTAGAAATACTAATCTTTTCACCAATCTAAATATACAGGTGTGGCCTTGTTTATTCATGGGATTCTGTTTCAACTGAACCATGAATAAGAAGCCTCTGAAAAAACATAGTGTGCTTATGTGAAAAAGCTTGTCAGTCATTTTGTGCATGCATAAGATACACAATGGACACTCTAGAACAAGAGTCTCCAACCTTGGCCACTTTAAGACTTGTGGACTTCAACTCCCAAAATTCTAGCAGTTGAAGTCCACAAGTCTTAAAGTGGCCAAGGTTGGAGACACCTGCTCTAGAAGAGAGCTACGTGGCAAATACTAGATACACAAAATGCTTTATCCTATACAAAAAGTTCTGCCCTGTATTTTCCAGGAAGACATCCTTTCTCTTCTCTTCATAGCTAATGACTATTGGTAAAGTTATAATTACAAATTGGTCAAATTAACGAGTTTCAAATTCTGCAGATTGATAACCATTTTGCAACACTTTCTAATAGAACTGTGTTGTGAATAACACAAGAACAGGAAATATTTTATAATAGGATTAACATATTCTAGTCAACTTGATATTTTTAACAAAATAATTAAAAAAGCTTTAGTTGGGATTAGGTTTTCTCCAAAGGTAAAGAAATACGCTGCAACCCTTAGAATATTGTTATTGCTTTATATTTTCAATATAAAAAGAATCAGACAAATTATTACAATTTGGCTACACCAGTTTAATTTAATTTAATTTAATTTAAAGTTCTTATAGGCCGCCCAATCCCGTAGGACTCAGGGCAGCGTACAGCATGAATAAGAACAGTACAGTAAATAAAAAACAATTTAAAATCATTTGTTTAAAATTGTTTTAAAAAACAACAAAAACCATTCATCCAGGGGAAATTTGATCTTCTTCACCCCGCCTGCCGGAAGAGCCATGTCTTTATGGCTTTGCGGAAGGCCAGCAGAGTGGGGATAGTCCAGATCTCTGGTGGGAGTTGATTCCAGAGAGATGGGGCTCCCACAGAGAAGGCTCTCCCCCATGGTCCCACCAACCGGCATTGTTTGGCTGATGGGACCTGGAGGAGACCAACTCTGTGGGACCTAACTGGTCGAAGGCAGGTGTGTGGTAGGATGCGGTCCCGAAGGTAACCCGGCCCTGAGCCATGTAGGGCTTTAAAGGTCAAAATCAACATCTTAAATTGCGTCCGGAGACTAATGGGCAACCAATGTAGCTGGCGGAGAATCGGTGTTACGTGGGTGTATCTCGGAACACCCACCACAGCTCGCGCAGCTGCATTTTGCACCAATTGTAGTCTCCGAATGCTCTTTAAGGGTAGCCCCATGTAGGGGCTACCCTTAAAGAGTTATGTAATAGCATAATGAGTTATGTAATAGCATAATGATATAGAGCAGATTGATTTTGAACAACTTTCTTCATAAAACTAGTATGCATTCCCTCATGTGTTATACAGAAAAGTGGCATTTCCAATATGCTACCAATGAAACCATCCCCAAAATGTTCTATTAAATTATCAGAATAATTACCGTGTTTCCCCGAAAATAAGACAGGGGCTTATATTTTTTTGACCCCCCAAAAATGCCCCTGGCCTTATTTTCGGGGGATGGCTTATTATTTTTTGGGTGCAGGCAGGCCGCGACGCACCACTTACTGAAGTTCGGCAGCTCCGTGGTCTCTCGGCTAATCTGTTTAGGGGGAAAAAAATCTTGCATAGTGCAGAAACTCTTCTTGCGAGAATTAGCAAGTTCTCGAAGCGAGAAGAGTTTCTGCACTATGCAAGATTTTTTCCCCTAGCCGAGGGAAACCCCAGAGCTGTCAAACTCCAGTAAGTGGTGCGTTTCGCGGTTCTGCGGAGTTTGGAGCTTTGGGGCGAAGGATGGGGCGGGGCGGCGAGCGAGCGACCGAGGTGGCAGCAGAAGAGCGCGGAGCCCAAGAGTGAGATCCCAGTGGTCAGCAGGAGCCCCGAGTAGAAAGCGCCGGCCGCTGTGCCCAGGTGGAACGGCTCCCCCTTGAGTTCGGAGCCCAGCGAAAAGCACTTGAGACCCACCGGGGCGGCGCTCAGCGCGCAGGCAAGCAGGAGGTAGCTGGAGAGCGCGGCGCAGGCTCCCACTTCATCCTCCGCGTCTCCTCCGCTGCCTGCGCCTCCTCCTCCCTGCCTCGCCTCCTCCGCCTCCCTTCTGTCCTCCTCCTCCCGTGTCCTCCTCGCCGTCATCGGCCCTTGCCGGGGAGGCGGCCGCCACGTGTTGCGGGAACATAATGCTGGGGATGGCAGTGGCGAGAAGGGAGAGTCCCGAATGCGTCGCCACCGGTGCCGCCGTTGCTCTGGCTGCTACCGGCACAGCGGCCGCCGCTGTCACCGCTGCTTCCTCTCTGCAGGCAGCCGGCAAGCACGGCTCACGCACCAGCTTTTTCCTCCCCGCCCTGCTTCCTCCTGCTCTCTCTTATTGAAGCGGCTGCTGCGGCTGCTGCTCTCTTGCTTGCCGCCGCCGCTACTGCTGGGAGCCGATGAATTATTGATGGCAGCAAGTTCGAGGCAAAAGAGGGGCTTAGCTTAGTCGGGAGGATCTCTGTGCGCCAGCCGTGCCAAAGGGCGACTGGCAAGAGGTGGCTTTAAAACGCAGGAGTCAACACCCATTATTACAAAGAAGCACAGAGATCCTCCCGACTAAGCTAAGCCCCTCTTTTGCCTCGAACTTGCTGCCATCAATAATTCATCGGCTCCCAGCAGTAGCGGCGGCGGCGAGCAAGAGAGCAGCAGCCGCAGCAGCCGCTTCAATAAGAGAGAGCAGGAGGAAGCAGGGCGGGGAGGAAAAAGCTGGTGCGTGAGCCGTTCTTGCCGGCTGCCTGCAGAGAGGAAGCAGCGGTGACAGCGGCGGCCGCTGTGCCGGTAGCAGCCAGAGCAACGGCGGCACCGGTGGCGGCGCATTCGGGACTCTCCCTTCTCGCCACTGCCATCCCCAGTATTATGTTCCCGCAACACGTGGCGGCCGCCTCCCCGGCAAGGGCCGATGACGGCGAGGAGGACACGGGAGGAGGAGGACAGAAGGGAGGCGGAGGAGGCGAGGCAGGGAGGAGGAGGCGCAGGCAGCGGAGGAGACGCGGAGGATGAAGTGGAGTGTCCGTGGAGCCTGCGCCGCGCTCTCCAGCTACCTCCTGCTTGCCTGCGCGCTGAGCGCCGCCCCGGTGGGTCTCAAGTGCTTTTCGCTGGGCTCCGAACTCAAGGGGGAGCCGTTCCGCCTGGGCACAGCAGCCGGCGCTTTCTACTCGGGGCTCCTGCTGACCCGCTCTTGGGCTCCGCGCTCTTCTGCTGCCCCTTCTGCCGCCACCTCGGTCGCTCGCTCGCCGCCCCGCCCCATCCTTCGCCCCAAAGCTCCAAACTCCGCAGAACCGCGAAACGCACCACTTACTGGAGTTTGACAGCTCTGGGGTTTCCCTCCACGGCAGCCCATTCTGAAAGAGAACGCCTCGCGAGGCTTTCAAAGTTCTCCAACTCATGAGGCATTCTCTTTCAGAATGGGCTGCCGTGGAGAGAAGATCGAAGAACGCGATCGAGGTAGGAGGGTGTCCCTTCAAAATGCTTCAAAGTCCATCGAAGCATTTTAAAGGGATCCGTTTTGCTTGCCATGAAGGGAACCAATGCTTGCCTCCTTTTCTTCGGGGAACATTGGTTCCCTTCATGGCAGGCAAAACGGATCCCTTTAAAATGCTTTGAAGGACTTTGACCACCGGGCGGGGGATGGGGCGGGGCGCGACGTGAGTGAGGAAGGCGGTGACAGGGAAGCAGCGAACTTCCAGACGCTGGTAAAGTGAGCGCCTCGCAGCCCGGCCCTCCCCTGCATTCCCCCCCAAATTGATTATCTTACCAGCGTCTGGAAGTTCGCCGCTTCTCTTTTCAGCAGGTCTTTGCAGGGAAACTCCTTCAATGTAAAGGAGAAGTTCTCGCGAGTGCGAAAAGTTGTTAATTGGTTGCACTCGCGATAACTTCTCCTTTACATTGAAGGAGTTTCCCTGCAAAGACCTGCTGAAAAGAGAAGCGGCGAACTTCCAGACGCTGGTAAGATAATCAATTTGGGGGGGAATGCAGGGGAGGGCCGGGCTGCGAGGCGCTCACTTTACCAGCGTCTGGAAGTTCGCGGCTTCTCTTTTCAGCAGGTCTTTGCAGGGAAACTTCTTGAGAGATCTCTCTCTCTTTCCGGGCCAAGAGTGCCGCCGCAAAAAGAGCGGCTCCCGGCATGTCCCCCCCCTTTCCCCCGGAAGTAGTGGGGGGGCTTATTTTCGGGGGGGGCCTTATTTCAAGGCATGTCCCGAAAAAGCCCTGTGGGGCTTAGTTTCGGGACATG
Source organism: Diadophis punctatus similis (assembly GCA_023053685.1). Lineage (NCBI taxonomy): Eukaryota > Metazoa > Chordata > Lepidosauria > Squamata > Dipsadidae > Diadophis > Diadophis punctatus. The sequence continues at coordinate 90,666,683 of JALIGW010000001.1, read as the reverse complement.
TCTTATTTTCGGGGAAACACGGTACTAGCAATTAATCAATTAAACTAATACTTTTAGCATTCAAGATTTAGATTGAAATGTGACCCTGAAACAACCAGATGGATATTTATATGGTTCATTAACTGGTTAACAAACAGGTCACAAAAGAGTAGAGAATGCATAATAGAGAATGAAACCATTCTTAAACCATATTTGGATTCCATTATGTAAATAATGTTACGAACAACCATGCCTGAATTTATGAACAAATACGTTTCTAATCCATGAACTGACAAACTCCAGAATAAATGCTAAAGCCCATAAATAAAGCAATTTTTAAATCACCAGAATTTTGAGAGATAGTGCAGAATTTTTTAAATGCCTGGGCCAGTGTGTCACATTGTATGGTGTTCCAGGGACAGAAACAGAAAAGACGACCAAACACTGGGGTAGTCAGTGAAAAGCTCAGGGGGTAGTAAAGTATCAATGTTTGAAGTAGACTAAAAAGAAATGAACGCGCAAGCAGACTGTGTAGTGCTCTTAAGAGGATAGATGAATTGGAAATGGAAAACAATGTTAATTTATGGATTGGGGAAGAAGGAAAATAATGTTTAAGAATGAAGACTGATTGTTATGAATCCTGTAGAATTATGTTGTGATATGATGTTCTACTTCATTTCAGTTTTTCTAGCATATTACATTCACAACTGAATCTTTTCTCTTGACACTAATTATAAAAGAAAAGTAAAAGGGTTTTACAAAATTGTAAAAATTGTTTTACAAACTTCAAAGGCAACAGATTTAGGAGAAATAATTGCTTACATATTCCAATTATAACTTTCAATTACAATCAATGGACTGAATAAGATTTGAATATTGGAATAGTTTTATCCACCCACAATGCAGATTTCTCACCTCTGGTAACATCAGAGCATCTTGTCTGACATCCTTACGACTGTGTGACAAAATAAGAGCCAAGACTTCTACTGTTTTTCCAAGGCCCATCTCATCTGCTAATATTCCTCCAGGCCACTGAGGCCCAGCAACAGGTCGATCACGGATTACACTTAAAATAAAATAAATATGGATTTTTGTTACAAATTCAACCGACATACTGAATTCAATATTTAGAATACTAAATACATCATCAGCTACACTCAATTGTTTCAATGTTCTGCTTTTGGACATAATATTAAAGCAATCTAATTCTTACCAGCCAGTAAAAGGATTATAATAGAGCTTCAGCCCATCTAGAGTAATAAATTCTCTCCATAAGTAGTGCAGGGCATTATCTGATAAAAGAAAAGAACAAGACAAGTTCATTGAACTTCATATCTCCTTAAACTTGAAGGTGTAAATTGAAGTTCTGAGGAAGGTCATTCCTCATTATATGGAACCATTTTAACTAAATTAGTACTTGATATAAAAATACAGGTAGTCATCACTTACTGACCAAAGCTAGGACCGGCAACTCCATGGCTAAGCAAAACATTGTAAAGTGAAACCATACCAACATATGACATCAGTTCCAGCTGTGATCAAGTGATTCACCAGTGGATGTTACGCACAATGGCACATGACTGCAACTTGCAGCTATCCCTCCCCACAATATAAAAGCACTAGCTATATACCCGTGCTTCGCTACGAAACTATGTGATGGGGCTTGATAAATTGAAACTTAAAGCTTGAAAAATAATTAGTTAAAAAAGGGACTGCATTATTTCATTAGAGAGGGTAAGCTAAGTTTCTGTTACAGATGAAGACATTATTTGCATAGCATAGACTTTCAATTTGTCCCTCAGATGAATTGCTCAGGACCTCCCTGTAAACAACATACCTGGCTCTCTGGCTGGAGGATGACAGGCTGTCAGGTGAACTGACTCTGGAGCATGCCACATAGAACTGGCCATGGGAGAAACAGGCAGCTTCCCTTACTTGTGTTTTCCTAATCACATCTGTAAATATTTTCCTGTGTTTTTTGCCTCTTTTCCCTTTAACTGGTGTTACAGTAGAAGGAACAGATTCGTCTGAACTGAGGAGGAAAATAAGGGGGGGGGGGAATCTGTCTCTGCCTGCCAGCATTCATTGGTATTCGTCTGGATAGAGTCCTGTTAGCGTTTGAGAGAGTTGAGGGGTGTTTGGAAACTCAAACAGTATTTGCTGTGCGAGCAAGGAGAGACAGGAAGGAGTCTGTGCGTGGTTTAGCTCAACTGTTCTGTAGTAAAGCTGCTTGCTGCTGTGAAAGCAAAAGTGAAACTGAAACTCCACTGCTTGTGTTTTACATTTGGATCAGATTTCTTTTCAGGTGGGGAGAGGGGAGTAGAACTCCTTAGGATCAGAGCTTGTTAATAATAATATAAGAAATATTCATGCTCCGATGGTCGTTTTGAAAAATCCTTTCTTAGTGAGCACCTAGAAGGCAAGAGGAACATACGTGGCAAATTTCAAGTTTGTAGGCTTTACTGTTGTGGAGATTTCGTGATTAATGTGTGAGTGGTTTTTGCTTTTATATATATAGATTCCATAAAATTTCTTCTTACAATGTCTGTGTTTTTGAAACTGTTTGGGATCTCTCTGAGAGGCTATTCTAGAGGGCTCCATGGATTAATGAGGGGGGGTTATTTTTTTAAGAAACAAATGCTAGATTAGAATGTCACTATTGATACAATGTTTAACGACTGCTTATCTAATATACAACAGTTTATATGTTTACCTTTCTATTGATCTACTATGCAAATTGACCATTGTATTTGCTAATATTTTTATAGTTTCTAAAAATGTTATGCAACATTAGCCAAAAAGGACCTAGCAACCTCCTCACAGTACATGATCATGTATTCTACTATTAACATGTTCAATATATATGTATTCATCTTGCTATTTTGAGATACTTACCATTGGTAGGTATATTTCTAAAGTTCTCACGTTGCAGCATCCAATTTACAGCCTCACTTTGATATGGTCTGAGAACAGGAATCAATGCAGAATGTTGTACATTTTCCTTTAAAAAATGTAACTCTTTTTGGTGTACATGCCTCACGTAGTCATAAAGCTCTTCAATATTTTGCCGTTCTATATCTCTATCAGATTCCTCATCTTCTTCCAGAATGTCTAAAAAAATGTGCAATGTTATTGACTATTAGTAACATTATAAATATTTTTAAAGCACATAAGAAATAAAAAGTTGAAAAAAATATATGCGTATTAAAAACAATAATTTAGTGCAACAGGCTTTCAAAGAGGGATAAGAAAACAACATCTCAAAATACAAATATATGAACAAATTTCTGATAAAACAATAATGTTGTGAATTGATTACAATAAATATATGGTGTGTTTACTTTTGTGAATCCATTCAAATATTGAATTTTCAATATTTCTCTATAAATATGACCTAAAATGTGTTTTCCCCACAAATCCTAAAACTAGATAAAGAGAACTGTGTCTGGGAATGCATTTGGCAGCATCTTGACTGAAATGTTAATGAGAAGTGAAAAAAAAATGGAAAAGTGATAGTATGGCTTTTTGCTGGGCAGAAGGCGGAGACCAGATTCTTGTTCTTCTGCTGTCCACTGAGAAAGTTAATTTATTGAACTTGTATTGATTTTTAAAAAGTGTACAATAAAGTGAATAGGCTTGAATTAGAGAATCTTTGTTTGAATATAGAGTTGAAGGTTGATTGCTGAATGAGATTTATTTAGATTTGGAGGACTACCTGACTCCCAAATGATTCTGGGCAACTCACATTGTTAAAAAAGAGGGGGGGGAGAACAATTAGATAAGTATCATGCAAGATTCCATATAACCTTATGTATAAGATTACACACACTTCCACAATAAAACATCCAAACTAATGATAACATTCCAAATTGTCTGTAAGAATATTCTCACTACTCCAAATATATCTAGTTCATTCTCTTTAATTTCTTATGTGCCACAAGTGGTAGTACTAGACTAGCTAAGAGGAATGGAGTATCTACAAAGTATTTCTTCACTCATTTCCTTTTTCTTAGAATTTTAACAGTAATAATCCTGTAAATCTTCCCCTAATTCAAACCTATCTGCATACTGATTTTGGGGGGCAGAAAGGCAAGCATCTTCCTAGCAACCAACTTATGCTAAATTTATACTGAAGAATTGACCAAAGGCTGCCATTCTTAAAAGAATTTGAAGTAAATGGCCAAAACCTAACATAATATAGAGAAAACTGGCAAACAATGGCACAGATACTGCCAGAATTCATAATTAAGTGATAATGTCATTCATAAACACATTTTTAAGGATCTGGTCTGAAAAATATGATTACCTGGAATTACAAAGTGATAAAATTTTTCCATCAGTTTCTGAAGGAGTTGATTGGCCTTTCTTATTCTTCCCCCACCATCGCTAAGGAATTCTAACTTACTTATGCCAAGTTCAAGAAGATATATTCCAATCTGTGAATTAAATGTTCGTGAAAAAAAAGTTTAGACAAACTTTAGAATATAGAATAAAATGTGGGAAAGTAATTTAATATAACTAGGAAATAAGCAAAGAATAAAAATAACAACAAATGAAATCATCGTGAGAATAGGAAAGCTGCCTTTCCCAATCTAATTTTACTCAAATATACTGAACCAATTCTAAAAACAATTCATCAAGACTGCTTGGAATATGAGAACTAACATATTTCATAATGAAAGGGGTATCAGGTTAGACAACGGTTCATTAAAAATAGTGAAAGTATTTACCAGGCTAACTTATAATGATATGAGGGGTCCTTGGTGCTCTCTGAGATGGCTTGGTTTCTTGCAGAAGTTTCATTACCCAAACTAGGCAACATCATCAATGCTAGTGAGGAGTGCAGTTTGCTGTCGGTTTATATTCTAATGGCTTACCTGCCAGTGTTGGTGGGGTGGTCTTAGAGATTCTTTGGTTGGGCTGTTTGCTGTTGGCTTCTTTGGCAGTTTCTTGACCCAACCAAAGAATCTCTAAGACCACCCCAATCAACACTGGCAGGCAAGCAGAATATAAAGCTGAGAGCACTCTGCACTCCTTACTAGCACTGATGATGTTACCTAGTTTGGGTAATGAAATATCTGCAAGAAAACAAGCAAGGTCAGAGAGCACCAAGAATCCATCATGTCACCCCTGAGCCACAAATATTCTCCTTCATTAGTTATGATATATTTTAATATTTTCCTAAAATTGAAATCATAACTATTATTTGTGATTCGCAAGGAAGTATATTCCAATTATTAGCTGCAAGGGAAAAGAAAGCTGGGCACATCCTATTAACGAGGCAAATGGTCTTGAGAATCCTGGATGAAGATAACTAAAGGCTAAATACATTTAGTAAAGGAGGCTAATAAATAACCAAACAGTTATTGGTATGTATTCATAAAACACTGAACCATAATGTAATTAATAATATAATCTATGATTTGCATTTCCTTTTCCATGATATAATAATCTCTATAGGTGGTATTTAAACAAGTAGAGTAGGAAAAATAAATAAGCTGTTTCAGAGTTTCAATGAAATGCAGTAGTGGTATTGAGGGAAGTGGTAACTGAAATTACAGAAAATGTTAGAAGAGCTAATAATTAACTTATAGATAAAATATGGTTTGTTCATTTTATTTTTTATTTTTAAAAATTGCCAAATTAAAAAAATGTTAATGATTTGATAAAAGAATTGTTTATAACAATATGGCTATATCAAAAGCATTTCCTTTTTAATTAGTTAGTAGCTTATATTTGTGATTTATCGTTGGTTATTTAATGCTATACACACAAACACACATTAATTAATTTAGTAAAGATTCCAGTTAAAAGCCAATTTACAGGTAAAAAATTCCTCAAGTTTAAAGAAATAGGCAAGTTATAAGTCTGGATAATAAGTTACAGAACTATCTGAATAGTTCCTCTACAGGAAGAAAATTTAATGACTGAATGAGTTTTATTTGCACATCCCAACAGAAAATTTAAAACATATGAAAACTGTATTAAGATATGCTGGGCAAATCTTTTCATTATTTTAGGTGGCATAATTAACATTTTATTCAGAGATGCTAGTTAATAGATCCTGCAAAAGAATAAAATCTAGTAAAATCTATTACGCATATAGAATAAATTGAACTAAAGGAAAGATTCCTGTCTTTGATACTAACATATTTTCCATGTACATATAAAAGACATTAGTTACAATATTCTATTCAAGCACCTTTCTACATATTCTTAATTTCAAATATATTCAGCAGTAGATATATTCTATTAATTATATAAATTGACTACCTTTACAGAACGAGTATCTCCAGATCTTTGATACAATACAATTATTTTTTTCTTCTGCAGCCACATTAAATTTTCCATAATTTCATTATTTAAAGATGATTCAACTAAAACATCTAGTTCATAAGTACTCTGTAATGATTCTTCCCCTTTGTCCACCTTTATAATATCGTTTGCATGGACAAGAAGATGCAGATAATCACTAAATTCTGCTGTCATCAAGGTCAGCCCTTTTTTCTGGATATTGTCACTTAAATGTTGTTCAGGAAGAAGCTGGATTGTAAATTCTCCAAGCAAAGTTTTCCAGGGAGGATCATGCTGGTAAGGAAGTATCAAAATATTTAGCTGTATGGCTATAGATAGCAATGGATGACAAGAATCTTCTGCTTCATCTATGACTGTTGAGAAATTTGGGGATTTCGTGTTCTTTTCTCTGGGAGTCAAGTCTTCATCTCCACTATCATCATTTATCACAATATGTACAGCAGAAGATGAACTTGTACCAGCAACAGGATGGTCTTCATCCATGACATCTACATCTATCGTGTCATTTTTCTGGTCATCATGCATATTCCAGCAGAGTTGCTTCTTTTTCTCTTCATTCAACCTCATGGGAGGAGCACACTTTCGACGGCGACTCATTTTGATATTTCACCACTGCTAAAAGCTGTAACATAGATAAATATCAATCAACTTAGGTTCTTGAATGGAGCATTATATTTTGATTTAATAAGAATCTGGAACATTGGCCAAAGATTTATTTTAGATATACCTTCTAGCAATAAACCTTGCCCCCCTCCAGTCTTATTCACTTTGGGGTTCAGCATCAGAACTTCCCATCTGCGAAAAAGCTAGTCTTTTCACGGAATTCAGAGAAATTGCTTTTCAAAGCAGATCTTACTTTGTTACTTTACTTTCAGAAGTATATCAGAATGAATACATCTTATGGTCTCTAGGACATTGCTTCAGAAAACATGGAAATGCATTATCAAAGGCAATACATTAAAAATCTTTTGATTACATGTGCTTATTGGCATTTATCTTTTCCAGACACATTTTCAACTCCATAACCAATCCTAGCAATACTATTTTTAAGTGTGTGTGTGTGTGTGTGTGTGTGTGTGTGTGTATTTGAAGTAGTAAGAAAATGTGGTCAAGAATTTGAAATAATGTCAAAATCTAATCAATTCTTCTACCTTTGCTTTTACTGGATCAGAAAAACACTAAATTTTGTCACTCTTAAGACATAATTATCATTTGATGTTTTTTGAGACTAAATGTTTAAGGGACCATGTTTAAGGGATCACAGAATGGTGGTTTCTTAAGAGTATCAATTCTTTCTTATATTTTCTCAGTCATTTATGTAATATCGTTTATAAAATTAAAAAGTTGCTTCCTAAAGGTGAGGGAACAATTGCAAAATGTACAAATGTGTATTGCTAGAGTCTCCAATCCTTGCTAACCTTTAAAGCTTTTCGTCATATTTTCACTCCAATTTTGAATCTGTCAAACTTACAGATTCTTACTGATCTTAATAGGTTTAATAGGCTATCCACTCACTAGATAACTAAAGTCTTTTGGTTTCACTTTTTTTAAGGCATGCTGCTGAGAGACACAATATGGCCTCAAACAACTGGGGTACTATATCTGCTTTGCATCAGCAATCTTTTTTTCATTCTGTTTTGTCTTTTCTGTGCAGTAGACTGCTACCGAAAACCCCAAAAATAGTAGGCTGGAGAGGCAAAGGGGCTTTTTCAAGAGGCAACTGGAATTTCTGGCTTTTCTTTGACAACATTTTGCTTGTCATCCAAGAAGTTTCTTCAACTCTGACTGGATGGTGAGGAATGGAAGGATTTATACTCCATGCAGACAGCTGGTCATTTGCATTCTTTTAGTGAAAGCAACAGGATGCATTCTCTTTTCACTAAAAGAATGCAAATGACAAGCTGTCTGCAAGGAGTATAAATCCTTCCATTCCCCACCATCCAATCAGAGCTAAAGAAGCTTCTTGGATGAGAAGCAAAATATCTTTAAAGAAAAGCCAGAAAGTCCAGTTGCCTCTTGAAAAATCACCTTTGGGACAACCGTGACCTGGATGACACTGATGAGGCAACTTTTGTAATGTTGTAAAGCTCCAACCACTGCACCTTTGGCCTTTATTTCCCTTACTTCCAAGTTCAGTTTAACATGAATTTGCCTGCTGCAATCCTTGGCTCAGTCCGCATCTTTCCTTGAAGTCTGCTGTTTTGCCCCACTCCCTTGTGCAACTGTAATAACAAGAAGCAGGTGTTTATCATGAACCCTCAACTAAATGCAGTACAATTGATCACAAGATAAGATCAAGCGAATTTTAAAAAGTTCTTAAAGTAATAAATTTTAAATTATGATTGTATATAGATGTCTGCATCACATCCGAAGGGACGGGCGAGAATACAACACGCTTATTTCAAGTCAACTTCATAGGGCCCCGTGAGAGAGAGGCGGCTGTCCTTTCACTGCAGTGCAGGAATGCAAAGAAGGCTGGTGCCGGGTGATGTACACAACGAAGAACCCAAGAGACGATCTCCTCTTTTCGCAGACACTGAGCAGGCGGGCAGGGAAGAACCGCCGGGAGATACGAAGACAACAGAAGGCGGCGGCAGGGAGAGGGGGGAATACAAAGGCTTCGGGGCCGCTGCTAGTGGGTGGAAGCACCGGAGAGAGGCGAAACGAAGCCGCCGAGAGATGCTCCTCGGACCAACGTACCTGACGGTTCAAGCAGCTTGCGCGAAAGGCGCGTTCCCTTCTGGAAACCGTGCCTGAGCCCGTCGTAACCGACCAACCGCCTCCGAACGGGCCACCGCGGGAGGAGGGGAAGGAGGAGGAGGAGGCGTACCAGCAAACGCCCCCTTCTCCCTCCCCCCTCCCCACGCGTAACCAAAGCCAGCAGGTATACGCCAACCGATGGGCAGCAAAGGCCCAGGCAGGCCCCGCCCTCGCCGGCTGGCGCGCGGGCGCCGGAGAAGTGACGCCGCAGCGTCCCGGGTCGTGCGCGCTCGCGCGCGCTCGGCCGTCCGGGAGAATGTCGCTTTGGTTTCGGGGGGGTGGGGAGGAGGGCGAGCTGCCGCAGCGCCTCCTCTCGGTTGTTTCTGCGGTAGAAGGTTTGAACTTAACGTCGGTTCGTTCCCCCGCGAGCTAAAAGGCGGAGGCATCTCCGGGAAGAAGTCGCTTGTTCAGTGCGATTGTGCCTTGTGTGCCTTTTACGGGCTGAAATGCACTAAAATAGCTGTAGGTTTGGCCGATCTCGAAAAAGCTATACGCGTGGTCGGACTTGTTTAATATGAGAGGCTATGAAAAAATCCAGCAGGAGAAATTAGACAAGCATCGTGAGAAATTAATTGCCAAAAAAAAAAAAAAATCCAACCCAGCGCGCGAACATAAACAAGCTCGATCAGAACAATATTTCTCAGCCTCAGTAACTCAAAGGTGTTGGATATTGGTAATCTGGTTAATTGTTGGTTGGAGAATTCTGGAAGTTGAAGTATCGATATCTTAAGTGTTTGAGATTGGAAAACAATGGACAAGAGAGAAACGTTAACTTCATCATCCGTGGCTCGTCGGAATGATCTTCGTATTTACATTCGTGCATTATTCCTATCCTGCCAATTCTTTCCGTGCAAATTCAAACTACACATACCCACTTTTTATCCTTACAAAAATTTTATGAGATTGATATAGGCAAGTGCAAGTTTAGTGAACAAATGATTTTAGTAGCTGGCAGTGGCACTGAACCCAATCCTATAATCATTACATCATATTGATTTGATGAATTGATTTTGTCCACATTGTTTCTGGAATGCATCATTGCAAGAAGTTTAGATAAGCTCAGGTTTTTCCACTGGTAGTGTAATGCCAATTCCCTTTCCTCACAGAGTCTCTTATCAACTTAGTACATGCAGCTCTGAACCACACAGGTGTCTTAACATATTTTACATGTACAATGAAAACGTGAACAGACTGAGTTTCTCTTCGCCTGTCAACACAGCACTGTACATCCTGTGTTAATATCCAAAACACTTCCTCCGCAGTGCCATCCTGCCATTTTTCCCTCAAGAACATGCCATGAAAACATCACAAGTTTGTGCTTATTCCCAGGGTAAGATGGAAATGATTCATTTAGCTATATTTTAAAGTGTTCCTTTAATTCTTCAGACAGTTATTGATAGGAGATAATATTGAGCTGTTTTCACATACCAGTGAATCATGAATGACCGCTTTAAAGATGAGAAATTAAGCATGATAGTGTAAGAAATATATTTTACTAAATTCTTACTGGAGAGCAAATACATTTTAACTTTCTATACTAAACAGAATGGAGCTCAAGTAAGATGTAAGTATTCATAACCCTTTGAACTGTCCATATGGCATCATTGTCAATCCTAAAAGCAACAAAGGGAACTATTGTAATCCAGGTCAGACTGTTCTTCTATTTAGCCCATGGCGTCTTTGACTGATAGCAATCCACTAACATCTGAGATGGAGTTTTCATGCTATCTACTGAGAATATGTTAAGGACAGAGGCCAGAATTTGAATCTTTGCAACCAAGTTGTTTTGCTACCCAAATTTACATTCTGCAAAAAATTTTGGGGGGAAATACATGGAGAAAGAATCCTTTTTATAACATGTGAAAATCCCTTGGCTTGGGTGCTGTTTATAAGGCTAAGCAGGTTAGAGGTGGTAAAAACTAGAAAATCCCAGACTTGTAGTCTAGACTGGGCAGTTGAAAAAGAAAGATCTGGAAGAAAACTCTAGAAAACCATTTCTGTATTTCTGCCAAGAGAATCAAATAGACATATCTATGTAGTCACCCAAGCAAGGTTAAACCATGGCTTAATCGAAGTTATTCAGTTTTGAGACAAGTTGTGGACCATCAAAGCTATCTTTCTGCAATCACAGTTAACTTCACCAGTTGAAAGTTTGTTCTCAGAATCTTTGATGATTCTTAAAGACTGAGGGCAAAATAATATTGTGTTCCCTTTCTTCTTTCTTTAGTTGTCCTTATTCCAGTTTGGTCTAATGATTAAGGCACCAGGCTAGAAAGCAAGAGGCCGTGTGTTCAAGTCTCACCTTAGCCATGAAAGCCAACTCGATAATTTTTGGACCAATTACTCTCTCTCAGTCCAACTCATTCATAGAGTTGTGGGCAAAATAGGATTAGGATATGTTTGCCACCTGGAGTTATTTGTAACAACAATAAAAGTAGAATACAAATAAATAAATAACCTGCACCTTGGTCCTTATTGATTCTAGGCAGTCTATATATATGAAAATAGCATAAGACTATAATACATTTTAAAACTTCAATAACAGAAAGAGAAATAATGAGAAACGCAAACAAAGTCAACCCACCCAGGTAAACTAGGGAGGAAACAGGAGTGGATGAACTAATTCTACTTTATTGTAAAGCAACATTAACAGAAACTTGCAAATCTGAAGATACAGACTTCCTACTGCCACTTTTAATTGCTTGATGCAATATGGTGGATCTTTATAAATTTCATTCTCTGATCATTAAGTCATTGGAGTCTTCTACCTCTCTTTGATTGTTTCCTAGGTAGCATCTCTTGCCGCCTTTCCTCAGGATCATTCATACATTACATTACACAGATACATATTGGTGCTAGTGACTCTTACAGCCTCGTCTGTTGGTTTAATGCCCTAGTGATTGATGTGTGTAAGAAAATCGCAAATACTGTCATAGCGCTTAAAAATTACATTTCAACTGACAGTAGTGCCTTAATCTTATAGTATAGGTCTGGGGTCCCCAACCCCCGGGCCGTGGACCAGCACCGGGTCATGGCACGCCAGAAATGGCAACGTAAACAATCAAAGCCCCATCTGTGGAATGCAGGCAGCACATGAAGCCACGCCCCCTCCAGTCCTCAGAAAAATCTCTCTCCCTGGTGCCCAAAAGGTTGGGGGCCACTGGTATAGGTCTATCTGATCATTTGAATTATTGAATCATAGTTTTGAATGGGCTTCTCCATGTGATAATCCCTTCCCCTCACAGAGACCTTGTCCTTCATAATAGCAACTTTAGAGTTCCTACAATTAGATTAATAGCTTAGACTAAACCATGGTTTGTTGAGCTCATTTATTCATTCTTTAAAGTTATACTGGTAATTATCAAGATATTTTGTTGCATTAAGAATTTAATCTTCTCACCCGCAGATAACTTTGAATAATAATAATACACCTCCCAGGATTTAGAGGATAAGATTCAATTCTTATCAAAGGATTGAGGGGCTTTTTTCTACAATTATTTTTCAAAAACAAACATATATGTATACGTATATGTATATGTATATCGGATTGTGTGTCTGTTAGTATGATCTATTCGGTTAGGGTTTTTTTTTCCTTCTTTCACTTAGGAGTTATTGAGATGTATTTTGTGTTTGGGGGATGCACTGGGGGAGGCTCATCTAATCTCATTGTACACATGTTGTGCATTGACAATAAAGGTTTGAAATTTGAAAAACCTTTAGCAGCCTCAGGCTCATAGTGTACTCTAAAGTTATTTTGAAAAAAATCAAAATAGTCTGTTTCCCAAGTGGGGTTTTTTTCCCCACCTATGAGCACAGATTACTATCTTCTGAAGAAACCTACAGCTAATCCAATGAATTGTGTTCAATATATAGGTGACTATTTATGCAATTCATTTATTTACTACACTGCTAAATTCTGGAACAGTCTGAGTTGTTTATATCCATTTAATCAATATCAGAAAAAAAGAAGAAAAAACCCTCATGGATCACAACAAAGATGTACCACCAAAATGGGAGTTAATCATCCTGGTGCCCAAATGGTGGTTTAGACAGCCACCATTTATACTCTGTTTCAACAAAGCACAGTCGTCCTTGAGTTATGACCACCCATTCAGTGACCATTCAAATTTGGGACAATGTTGAATGATGAGGACTTAGGACTGGTCCCCAGAATTCCAGCAATCTCAGTGTCCCTGTGATGACATGACTATGATTCAGGAACTCAGTCAGGGGTGAAATTCAAAATTTTTCCCTATCGGTTCTGTGGGCGTGGCTTGGTGGGCATGGCAGGGGAAGGATACTGCAAAATCTCCATTCCCACTCCACTCTGGGGCCAGCTAGAGGTGGTATTCGCCGGTTCTCCGAACTACTCAACATTTCCGCTACCGGTTCTCCAGAACCTGCTGAATTTCACCCCTGAACTCAGTGCCTTACTCATGAATATGACATTGTGGCAGGTACGATCATGTGGTCACAATTTCCAATGTTCCCTGCTGACTTCTCACAAGCAAAGTCAATGGGGAAGCCAGCAGGAAGTTGGAAGTCGTGTGGTCCTCCCTTAATAACCCACCCAATCCTCACTTTATGATAGCGATTGGGACTGCCAGGATTGCCACCGTTAATGTTCATGATGCTGAGCTCTATGACCAACTGCTTAGCAACATCAATTCCAGTCTCAATTGCCACTGTAACCCAAGGACTATCTGTAATAAATATTTATTACTAAAGACATCTATTACCTGAGAAAGCAAAAGAATAAATATTTTATGTGTTGCAATTATTTTTATTCTACCTTTGTCAATAACCTCAGAAAACACCAAAACAGGTTTAAAGTAATATAAATAGGAAGATTTCTAGCCCAAGAGGTGTTACTTCTGCACATTAGTTTGCGGTAGCACATCTATTAATAAAAATAAAAGGGAAACTCTACCCAATGTAATCAATACTTTCTTGGTTTTCCCCTTCTCAACCTATTCATCTTCCTTGAGAATTCTTCGAGATAGGCCAGCTCAGGAGACAAATAAGGATTGCAAGAACACTATTGTTGTGGGTATAATAGCAGAATCTTGAAAATCTGATGGAGGGTTTTTTGCCTCATCTTATGCTAGACAGAGTTCTTTTAGGTTTCTATCTCATGATTTCTGCTTTCCAAGTCCAAGTTGTTATTTCCCCTCTCTTAATGGCTCATTCATTCCTTCTTCAAAGCTATTCCCATGTCCCTTCCATAGAGTACAGCGGTGTGTTGCTCCCGGTTCGGACCGGTTCTAAGAACCGCTAGCACTGGTGGCGGGAGGCTCCGCCCACCCACCCGGGACACTTCTGCGCAGAAGCGTCAAGCGCGAGCGCACGAACCGGTAGTAAAGGGTTTTAGAACCCACTACTGATACAGTATATTTGTTTTATGATTCTCATTAATTCACTTTTTATGACCAATTTATTTTGTCACTCCTTTTGTATTCAGTTCAAGGTAGATAAAAATCGATGATTTTTAAAAAAAAAATCAAAAAAATCGAATTTTTTATTTAAATTGGATTTTTTAAAATCAACTTTATTTTAATAAAATGCTTTTGGAGTAAAATACTATCTAAAGATAGTTTTCTATTTAAGATACATTAATAATTTAGTTTTTTCAGCATGAAATGGAGCTTAGTTATGTAGCATGAGGCTATATATTCTGCAATATTGGGACTGTCGGTGAATCAAGGCAGATAAGAGGAGGAGCTGCTGCAGGACAGAGATGACAGTTGCTTTTTAAAAATTATGATTTAAATCGAGTTGATTTAAATCAGAGGTCTTCAGACTTGGCAACTTTAAGACTTGTGGACTTCAACTCCCAGAATTCTCCAGCCAGCATAGCTATTAAGAGCCGAGGTGGCGCAGCGGTTAGAGGCAGTACTGCAGGCCACTTTAGCTGACTGATCCGCAGGTCAGCGGTTCAAATCTCACCAGCTCAAGGTTGACTCAGCCTTCCATCCTTCCGAGGTAGGTAAAATGAGGACCCAGATTGTTCTAAATATACATTGCTTACTGGTGTAAATCACTTAGAGAGTGCTTGCACTGTGAGGCGGTATATAAATCTCACAAATAAATAAATACACATCCTAAGTAACTCACGGCCACTGGATTCAACTTCCATTTCCCCTGAATACACAAGGGTCACTTCCATATACCAAACTGGGTAGAAACGTATTTATGCAGATTTTTTTTCCTGCTTCCTTTGAACATTTATCTTCACATGATACCCACTATGTTTTTCTACCAGCATTTCTAACTCCTAAAATGTTTCCATCCATTTTCCCATTTTTGGTAAACTTCCTACTAAAATAAATCTGGGCTACGCTCCCCTACGTGGCATAAAACTGCACTACAGCTCCAAATTTTGCTTATTCTGTCAAACATTCTTCTATTCTCATCCTGCTGTGGCTTTTATGTTCATTTTTGCTGTCTTTTCTCTTGTATAGCTTCATAGCCACTGTATAAGCAAAACACATCCGTATTTCATTTATTTATAATTAGAAATAAATATTTCACAATATATATTTACATATTGTTTTTTGTGATTAATCACTATGCTTTAATTATGTTCAATTTGTAACAATGAAAATACATCTTGCATATCAAATATTTACATTGCGATTCATAACAGTAGCAAAATTACAGTTATGAAGTAGCAACGAAAATAATTTTATGGTTGGGGGTCACCACAACATGAGGAACTGTATTAAAGGGTTGCGGCATTAGGAAGGTTGAGAACCACTGCTCTATTTATTTAGCAGCTACTGAAGACAGACTGCCTTTTGTCATTGGCAAAATGGCACCCAAATGGCAACAAAGGACAGGCCAGATGCCAGCAGCTCCTGTTTGGCAAAGTGCCCAGAAAATACCTGGCATTAGAAACTCTAGTCTTTCATTCAACCTTCTTGGGCATCTTCAAATAAAATTTATGAAACATTAAGCTGCTTTCTGCAACGGTTAGGGCATTTTTCTGATGGTTTTGCAGTCAACATCCATTTCCAGCGTTGCTTCCGGGGGAGTATTTACATCATTACTGCTGCTGGGACAGCTGCGAGGCCTTTCTTGACTGACGCAATCCCGGCTGCATGGCTACTTTTGGCCACATTGGGGGAGCCACGGAGAAGAAGAGGGTTGCCAGATGTTACTGCAGGTTCAAACCCTATAATTACTAACACTGTGGGAGAAAACAGCAGACAAACACGGATTATCCTGGAAATGCCTATAGATTATGATGAACCTTGGGAAGAGTGGATAGGACTAAGACTTTATATCAACTGCAATTGGCCTGGAGGTTTTTATATCTGTACCTCCTTTGGTGCTAGCACTGACCTTTTAATCATTTAAATTTACCCCGGAAGTGGTGTGACTGTGTTGTGCTTGTTGATGACGATTGAATGAATGAATGCTTGTGTTTGGCTATGACTGAGGGAATTAATTGTGTAGATTATGGAAGAATGGTTGGCAGTATGAGTGAACCAGGGACCCCCTCTGCTGAGTGTGGAAACAGGAGCGGAGGGGTGCCTGACTCTATCCCCTGGTTTAGTATGAATGGAATGGATGGCCTGCAGGAAAGGAGGGGGACCAGCGGGGAGGGGGAGGCGGTCTCGGGTGGGAGCGAGAGCCGGAACATCTCGGTCATAATGGGAAGAGGCAGATATGGCGGGAGCAGAGGGGCGGGCCGCTCTCGGGGAATAAGACCTCGCTGTTTACAAGCGATCCCTTGTTCCGGCCCCTCCGATCCGGTTCCATCTTGCTCAACCCGGATACCTGGCAACCAGGGTTCTCAGGGCCCTGGGCTCAGGATGCTGCTGCTTAACGCCAGGTCAATTATCAACAAAGCCCCCCTGATACGTGATTTAATCACAGAGGAGGGGGCAGACCTGGTATGTGTTACCGAGACCTGGCTAGGGCAGGAGGGGGGAGTAGCCCTCTCCGAGATATGCCCAGCCGGTTTCTCGGTGCAGCACCATTCTCGACCCCAGGGAAAGGGGGGAGGAGTGGCTATTATAACGCGTGGAAATCTGCATCCTCGTAGGATCCCTGCCCCGGAGATTGTTGGGTGTGAGACGCTCCTTCTGAAGTTGGACTTAGGGGTTCAGGTGGGCCTTTTCTTAATGTACCTGCCTCCCAGCTGCGTAAGTAAGGCCCTGCCCGAGCTGCTTGAGGCAGTAGCCGGCTCGGCGGTTGAGTTCCCCAGGCTTATGGTGCTGGGGGACTTTAACCTGCCATCTGCTGGCGAAACCTCTGGGGCAGCTCAGGAGTTCATGGATTCCATGACAACCATGGACCTAACCCAAGTAATTCAAGGTCCGACCCATGAGGGTGGTCACACACTTGACCTAGTGTTTCTCTCGGGGCAGTGGAAAGATGATCTGAAGATAAGGGATATAGTCACCACCCCACTGTCATAGTCAGATCATTTCCTTCTGAGGCTGGATTTCACAACCCCACTCCTCCCCCGCAGGGAGGCGGGACCGACTAGGTGGTTCCGCCCCAGGCGCCTAATGGAGCCGGAAGGATTCCAGAGGGAGCTTGGGGAAATACCTGAAACCCTGGTACACAACTCGGCTGACTCCCTGGTGGATGCTTGGAACACCGCAGCATCAGGGGCGTTAGACCGAATTGCGCCTAAGCGACCTCTCCGTGGCAGTGGATCCCGGAAAGCTCCCTGGTTTACTGAGGAGCTCCG
The DNA here is from genome assembly GCA_023053685.1 of Diadophis punctatus similis. Classification (NCBI taxonomy): domain Eukaryota; kingdom Metazoa; phylum Chordata; class Lepidosauria; order Squamata; family Dipsadidae; genus Diadophis; species Diadophis punctatus. Next base: position 90,648,925 of record JALIGW010000001.1, on the reverse strand, counting down.
GGAGATGAAACGCCAGAAGAGACGTCTGGAGCGCCGCTGGAGGAAAAAAAAGACCGAGTCTGACCGAACACTATTAAGAATTTACATCAGATCTTATTTAGTGGTGATAGGGGCGGCAAGACGATCTTATCTTTCCGCTCTTATTGCGTCCGCAGATTCTCGTCCAGCCGCCTTGTTTAGGGTGACTCGCTCCCTCCTTGCAAAAGAGGGGAGCGAGGAACACTTACAAGGCAGAGCTGAGGAATTCGCTGAGTTTCTGTCGGATAAAGTCGCTCAGATTCGGTCAAATTTGGACTCCGGCATGGCAGAGTCCATAGAGTTGACAGGGGCGAGTCTTAGTCCACCATTATGGGAAGAGTTTGGGCCTGTTTCTCCCGAGGATGTGGACAGGGCTATGGGAGCGATGGGTACCTCCACCTGTTTATTGGACCCGTGCCCCTCCTGGCTGGTCTCGGCCAGCAGGGAGGTGGCACGCGGCTGGATCCAGGCGGTGATCACCGCTTCTTTGCGAGAGGGATCCGTACCGCAGTCATTAAAAGCTGCGGTGGTGCGACCCCTCCTGAAGAAGCCTTCCCTGGATCCAGCCGATTTGAAAAACTACCGTCCAGTCTCCAACTTACCTTTTCTAGGTAAAGTTGTAGAGAAGGTGGTGGTGACCCAGCTTCTGCAGCTCCTGGATGAAACAGATCATCTAGATCCTTATCAGTCGGGTTTCAGGCGCGGCTACAGTACAGAAACTGCCTTGGTCGCTCTGATGGATGATCTCTGGCGGGCCCGGGATGGGGGGAATTCCTCCATCCTGGTGCTACTTGACCTCTCAGCGGCTTTCGATACCATCGACCATGGTATCCTTCTGCATCGGCTCGGCGAGTTGGGAGTGGGAGGCACCGTTTTGCGGTGGTTCTCCTCTTATCTCGCCGATCGGATGCAGTCGGTGTTGGCAGGAGGGCAGAGATCGTCCCCCAGGCCCCTACTATGTGGGGTGCCCCAGGGGTCGGTTCTCTCGCCCATCCTGTTTAACATCTACATGAAACCGTTGGGTGAGATCATCCGCAGGCATGGGGTGTGTTTCCATCAGTACGCTGACGACACCCATCTGTACATCACCACCCCGTCTGACTTCAGGGAGGCAGTTGATGTAATGTGCCGATGCCTGGACGACGTTAAGATCTGGATGGGGAGGAACAGACTCAGACTTAATCCCGACAAGACCGAGTGGCTGTGGATAATGCCTCCTAAGGACCATGATAACTGTCCCTCCTTGGTCTTCGAGGGTGCGAAACTGACTCCCTCAGACCAGGTCCGCAACTTGGGGGTCCTCCTAGATCCACAGCTAAAATTAGATCATCACCTTTCTGCTGTGGCTAGGGGGGCCTTTGCACAGGTTCGCCTGGTGCACCAGTTGCGGCCATATCTGGAGAAGGAGGCTTTACTCACGGTCACTCATGCCCTTGTCACCTCGCGTTTGGACTACTGCAATGCGCTCTACATGGGGCTACCCTTGAAGAGTATCCGGAGACTTCAGTTGGTGCAAAATGCGGCTGCGCGTGCTGTGGTGGGTGTGCCGAGGTACACCCACATGACACCGATTCTCCGCCAGCTGCATTGGTTGCCCATCGGTCTCCGGGTCCAATTCAAGGTGTTGATCACCATCTTTAAAGCCCTTCATGGCTTAGGACCAGGATATCTCTGGGACCGCATTCTGCCGCATACTTCCCTCCGACCGGTTAGGGCCCACAGAGTTGGCCTCCTCCGGGTCCCGTCGGCCAAGCAATGCCGGCTGGCAGGCCCCAGGGGGAGGGCCTTCTCTGTGGCTGGCCCCGTGCTCTGGAACCAACTCCCCCCAGAGACCCGAACCATCCCCACTCTGCTGGCCTTCCGAAAGGCCGTTAAGACTTGGCTCTTCCTGCAGGTGGGGGGGACAGCTTAACCATTTGAGCTTACCCCCCAAGTATGTATGTGGTTGAATGGATGGATGTTGTTGTTGCTTTTATACTGTTTTTTTTAAATTTTGTACTGTTTTTAAATTGTTGAAATTTTGTCTATTCTTGTATCTCTTATGTTGTACGCCGCCCTGAGTCCTTCGGGAGTTGGGCGGCATATAAGAATAACAAAATAAATAAATAAATAAATAAATAGCCCAGAAAGAATGTCTCCATCAAATATTTACCAGGCTACTCTGTATCTCTCAGGCTTAACTTACTGAATATTTCACTTTTCTACCTTACACAATATTTTAGAATCTCAAAAGACTACAGCAGAAACAAAATCTATAATACAATGTAGTGCAAATCAGTATATCTTATATAATTTGAAAATTACATGGAATTAAAAAGGGGGTTTTTGGACTCTTGATTGCAAAACCACAACATATGAAATAAAATTTAAACTCATACAAAAATAACTGCAAAGAATGGATGAGTGCGCAAAACATGAACATGTTTGCACTGCAGCAGATGTTTACTGAGTAAATCTATGAAAAGCTTATTCCCATCTTCAGGTTTAGAATGGAGATGAATCCTACATCTTTATGCTTTATGCTATATAATGGAAAGCTTTATAGGTATGAATACTTCTTTTGGGTTATAGCCAAAAACAGCCCATGAGGACGAAGGCATGGCTAACGCCGTGACAACACGGAATTCCCCGTGCTCCACAGGGTAATTCCAAAATCCACGTTGTTTGGAGACCTGGTTCAATTAGAACCAGGTCAGAACCACCCTGGAGGGGTGGTGAAGAAGAGAGGCACCTGTCGGCAAGCTGGGGGGTTGGCAAAGCCCCCAGGGAGCCGACGCAGTCCTCTCGACCAGCAGCGCTGGAAGACGACGTGTTCGTCCAAGTTGCGGCAGCCACAATCGGCAGGATTGCTTTGAAGAATGAAGTCAGCTGGGAAGAAGATTAAAGAGTAAGTGCTGGAGAGAGAAAAAGAAAATGGAAGATTGGTGAGTGATTTCGCTGAAAGAACACTATTAAAGAATGTTTTTAAAGATTGAAAAAGGGAACAAAGGACTGGATTGACAAAGCGGCTATCTAGCAATTAAAAAATCAAAGAGAAACTAAGCTACAAAGAACTGGTATTAAAGCCCAATTGTGAGAATTTGCAATTGTGTGATTTTAGACCTGGTGGTGATTTATGTGATTGGAAAATATATTTGAAAGAAAATATTTTATAAAAACTATGCGGATTTAAAATACAAGAAAATATTATTGAGCAGTAAAGGAAAATTTAGGAGATCGGAAACAGAGAACTCATCTACTGGCTGGAGGAATTATTACAACAGTGGAATACTTTCATGGATATTTTGACAGCTGTTGGCCTTGAATAGAAAAAATTATTTTGAAAAGAGCAATTTGTTATTGAAATAAAAGACAGTGTTTGGACTGGCTTTGTAACTTTGATAATTAAAGGCTAGAGAGACTTGGAGCTTGAAGGAGTTGGGTTCATTGGGATAAGAATAAATCTGGAAAGAACTTCAACATTTTAATATTAAAGGACCAGAGGGATTTGGATTTTGAATGAATAATATTTTACTTAAAAGAAAAGAACTATAAGAGGCTGTGGATACAGCTTTTTGTTAACAGCTGGATGGACTGTGAGATCTGAGATTTGTGATTTTAATGATATGGAGCCAAATGATTATGAAGAGTTCATGGCACTCTTGAAAGACTTGCGTGATGATATAAAAAAAATGCCTTTGGAATTTGGAATTGGAAAAGAAAAGAGAGAAGAATTAAACGAGAATAAAAATGAAAATGAAGAACAAGAAGATATTAGAAGAAAGAAGATAATAGAAGAGAAAAATCAGATTGATGAAGACACCGGGTCCTATAGTGAAAAAAGAAAAGTGGATATTGAAAATGGACAAATTAATGATTATGTTGAAATTTATGATGATTACACAGGGGTTAACAGAGAAAAAAGAGTAGGGGGAGAATATCGGTACTGGATGAAACAATAAAAGAAGAGAGAAATAAGGAAAAGAGAATAAGTAGAATTGAAGATACACTTATACAAACAATATATTTAAAGGGGAGGAAAGGAGTTTGGAGGAAAAGAAGTTGTGGGTACAAATGTAAAAGAAAGAAGAAAAAGAAGTTAAGAAAAGGGGGATGGAAATCAAAAGAAAATGGATGATTAACGATGGGAGGAACAGAATTTTCTTTTTTCCTTTTTATATTAATATTATATTATATTAGACTGTGTGGATTATTAGTATTATTACAATTATATTGGATTGTAACAATTACTTGATATAATTACTGAATGAATAGGTTTATTTGTGCTTGTGGATTTATAGGTATATTACAGATTGATATAAGATTGGTTTCATTAAATTACTTTAAAATTGATGGAATTAAATATTTGTACCGCCAGAGGGTAAGATGAAATATGGAAGAGAATGAAAATAGATTAATTTTTTGAAATATATAGAAGTTGAATAACCATTATTATCTTTATTTTCCATTTATGATAAGACTTGAATAATTAATTAATCTGAAATAACAAAAAATTGGGATGAGGAAAATGAGCTGTTGAAATGACTAACTAATATGATTATAAGATTTCAATATAAATGATACAATTGGAATGTAGATTTTTACAGGGCATTTAGTTAGGATAAAAATAGAGGACAAGAAAAATAAATGATGTGTAAAGAAACTAAAGAAGGGGATTAAGCAATACGGCATAAAATTAAGAGGCAGGAAAGGTAACAATTAGCATAAGAAATCAAATGATAGCGGTGAACTTGAAGAGAAAATTAGAAATTAATCGGTGGGGGACCCAGAAGACAAAAATAGATTTTTTTGGAGGTAGCATTATTTAAATAACATATACCTAGAATAAAGCATTATACATAAAGAAATGATACAAGGCAGGTTTAATTAATCAGTATGTATTAGAATAATGAAGTATTTGCTTAGAAATGATTTATAAATGACATATGATTATAAGAATGTATAACTTTGTACAATTGCATATATTGATATAAAATAAGGTATATGTATTTACATATGTTTGATAAGGTTGGAGAATTTTTAAAAAATTCAAAAAAAAAAACAAAACAGCCCATGACATTTACGTGACATGCCATGCCATGACATTTCTCTGGGTTCTAGATAGCCTTTCTCTATAGTTGGAGATTATACGGTGTGTGTGTGTGTATATATGTGTGTGTGTATATATATACAGGCAGACTGCCCAAGTTCAAATCCCAGTAAGGGTATGGCTATCTGATGAGAGCTAAATAGTCTCCCTTCATTTTCATTTATCAGCAAAAAATGTTACATACATACTTACATGCATACATACATACATACATACATACATACATTTTAAAAATTCATTTAAAATAAAAAAATCAATTCAGTGAAATATTGGATTCACACATTGTGCATAATTCTAAGCCTGAATTAGCATATTAAAGCACACAGACTAGATTCAAAGGGTTAGGGTTAGAGTGACATCATTGTGGGTTAGGGTTAGAGTGACATCATTGTCATTTTGGTTGAATGGAATTGAAGTGCCTTGTTAATTTTAAAGAATAAATGACCGTTTTCTGTAGTAGTTAAGGTGCTGGCCTAGAAATCAGGAGACTGTAAGTTCTAGTCCCACCTTAGGCATGGAAACTGGCTGTGTAAATGGGCCAATCACTGTCTCAGCCCAACCCAAAATAGGATGAGGAAGAAGTATTATGTTTGTGTACCACTTGAGTTACTTATAAAGTAATTAAGTTGGGATTCTTTAAAAAAAGAAATCTGATAAATAAATAAATACATGGACACAGGGGAAGAAAGGATAGTTTGTAAGGATAGAAAGATATAAGGAGATGTTATGAATTGTGTTGGCATAAATTAGATTTAACTGTCTGTCTTGGCTTTAATTTCTTTTCATTATGGTTTCTTACTCCATTCTTCACTTTGAATATTTGTTACCCAAGAAAGGAAGCATATGATGATAAGTGTGTATGGAAATGAATAGTGACTCCTCTGACCTTTTTATTCAACACCTCCCGGAATATTGGGAAGACTTATATTTTCACAGTTTTAAACCCAGAAATAATTATAAGGTGAAATTCTTACATGAAAGTAAGAATACAGTATTCAAAATCAGAGTCAGAATCAGAAATGGGTTCCCCCCCCCCCCCGGTTCGGACTGGTTCGCCTGAACCAGTAGCAACCCTCTGGTGATGCCATGGAACCGGTTCGGTCGGTGCCGGTCCGTGGACACTGCCTTTTTAAAAAAAATTGGGGGGGGGGATTTTTTTTTGGGAATTTTTTTCTGGTTTTTTTTCCTTCTGCGCATGTGCAGAAGCTGAGTTTCCGGCACTGTGCATGCATTGCCATCTTGTTTTTGGCTTTTTAAAAAGTTATTTTTGATTTTTTCAACACTGTGCATGCGCGTGCGCGCCCACGCGGGTGTGGGTGGAAGCGAATTGGCAGCGAGATAAGTTAGAACCCACCCTTGGTCAGAATTAACCCCATTTTTCATACCTATTACCATATCTGTTGGAGGACCAGTGGTGGGTTGCTACTGGCTTTACAACCGGTTCGCTGAGTTCACGCTTCGCTGTGCACGCATGTGCAGTTCAGAGGAAATAGAACTTCCGTGTTTCAAACTAGGCAAGGAGCAAGGAAAACAGCTGCGGAGCGGCAATTCAATCTGCCACCCCTGATCAACTGGGCTTCGGAAGCAGAGATAAAGGTCAGTATAACCCAGGGGCGGGCAAGCAGGCCCACTTTCACAGATACAGAGAACCGGTTCGCTGTCGGCTTGGAGTCAGAGCTAACAGTTCAGGTGAACCGGTCCAAACCGGTAGCAACCCATCACTGTAGAGGACCTATTTTGTTTCTTCTATTACACTGAGATAAAAAAAATTCCAGCATATTTGGTAGTTAACTTTTCACAATTGGAAACAAATGCTAAACCTCCCCATTAATGAAAAGATGGATACAAATAAAATCGATCAATCAAATAAAACTATGAATGAGAAGCATAATTTAAAGGAAAAGCAGAATCTATTTTTGATTAGATACTGGTGGGTAATTTAATATCAAGGTCTAATTATCATTTTATCTGTTAAAAAAGGTACTCTCAGAGCTATAATGAAATGAGGTCTTAAATTAGAGCCAATATATTAACAGAAGTTTCTGAGGAATATGCATTTGTATCCAAGGGCTCTTCACATAGCTCACAACCACTTTCATCTTGGAATTCAGCCATGTAATCACATCTCTTTTCAAAGCAACATGTTAAAATGCCCTAGTTTACAGAGGGAGACAGACAGACAGATACATAATGAAACAACAGTAGCAGAAATATTTGATAAAAAGAGCTGAAAGCAAAGCACCACAATGTAAACTAAGAAGTTAAATTGTAGTGATTAATATATATATTTTAAAATGTAATAACAAATATGAAAGAATTCCAACGCCTATGCAAAACTTTCATGCAACTGAGAAATAATAGAACAGGCCTCAGGCAAATCTCCCTGGGAGAGTTTTCTAGAGCTGTAAAGCTGTAGAGTAGCCACCTCCTATGGTTCAGCATTTGTGAGTCAAGGGTCAGACCTCTCCCTCTCCCTCCCCCCCACCCTGAGAATGAGATCAGGATTCTTCAGTGAAGAAATGTGCATATAGGTGGTGTGAAACGCTTTTTAGTTTAATAATAAACAAAGAACCTACTGCATGAATAGCACATTGGTTTGGATAAAGAATGAATTGGGAATAAGAGAAAATGATATCTCTCTGACATATTGGCTATAGTAGTCCTAATTATTATTTATCCTATCTTATCCTATCCTATCCTATCCTATCCTATCCTATCCTATCCTATCCTATCCTATCCTATCCTATCCTATCTTACCGTTATGTTACCTTACTTTTTGGAGTATAAGACACACCTTTTTCCTCCCTAAAAGTGGCTGAAAATTTGGGTGCGTCTTATACTTCGAATGTAGCTTTTTTTTTTTGCCAGCCCTAACTAGGTGCTAACAGATCTTCCCAGCTCTTACCTTGCAGGCTTTTTCATTGTTACTCTCTCCAAAGAATGTTTTTCCAGCCCTAAGTCTTTGCAGAATTTTTTTCCATTGCTCTACTTGCTCCGAGTAAGTTATTTTCTAGCCCTAACCAGGTGCTAACTATCTACCCAGCTCTTACTGGCTTGCAGGTTCTTTCATTGTTATTCTCTCAGAAGAAGGTTTTTTTAAGTCCTAACCAGGAGATAAAATAATGTGCTGAAGCTGACCAGACTAAGGATGCTAGCCAGATGAATACCTGGTAGGCAGATTGTTTTCCCCTATTTTCCTCCCCAAAAACTAAGGTGCGTCTTATACTCCGGTGCGTCTTATACTCCGAAAAATACAGTATGCTATGTTATGTTATGTTATGTTATGTTATGTTGTGTTATGTTATGTTATGTTATGTTATGTTATGTTATGTTATGTTATGTTATGTTATGTTATGTTATGTTATGTTATGTTAATAGCTTGTCATCTCAATCAAATGACTCTGGGCGGCTTACAGTTCTAAAATGATAAAATACTTAAAAACAGTAAAAACAATCCAAAACTAAATATACACCGCAGCCATAAATTATTAACCAATGAAGAGTATCATTGTCACCTATTCCATTTATATGTTTGCCCATCTCATCTAAACAGCTCAAAACAGGTTAAAAAAAATCCAAGTTAAAAAAAACCCAATATGCAAACATAAAAAACATCCATGATCAATTTAAAACAAAAAAATCATGATCAGCAGCAGAATCCATTCTTGCACTCAATACATCCATTGTAAAAGCTCCCCACTATTGCTAGACACCCCCCCCCCCAGGCACAACAGCAGGTACAGCCAAAATTAAGTACAGGTAGTCCTTGACTTACGACCACAATGGAGCCCAAAATTTCTGTTGCTAAGTGCAACATTTGTTAAGTGAATTTTGCCTCATTTTATGACCTTTCTTGCCTCAGTTGTTAAGTGAATCACTGCAGTTGATACGTTAGTAATCCAGTTGCCAAGTGAATCTGTCTTCCCCATTGATTTTGCTTGTCGGAAGGTCACAAAAGGGGATCCCATGACCTTCAGACACAGCAACGGTCATAAGTATGAACCAGTTGCCAAGCATCTGAATTTTGACCACATGATCATGGGGATGCTGCAAAGGTTGTGTGAAAAACTGTTGTAAGTCACTTTTTTCAGTGCCGTTGTATCTTTGAACGGTCATTGTTATAAGTCGAGGACCACCTGTACTAATTCCTCTCAATAGTCTAGCTTTTTGCCAAATTTCCTACTATATCAAGTTTTCAGACTATCAGAGTTTAAAGGTCAGGAGTCTGGTTGATTTCTTAACTTAGAAATATTGCCAGGATGTAAAATACATAAAACAAAGGTCAAATGGTAAAGAGGTTTATAATATACTCAGGGGCAACACTGGGTTGGAAGTTCACTCTACGTTTAACCTTTATTATCTTTTTTGCTCTTGAGAATAGTATTTTTTTCTTTCTCCTCAAAAGCATTTCTGCCGCCATTTTATCTAGTTTTGTTCTGCCTCCGGAATGTTTGAAATATATACATGCATATCAAAACATATATACACATACAGGCACAAGATCACATGCATATAACACGAAGTATGGAATAGGTGGGGAAGTTTGACTCCCTAGACCAGTGTTTCCCAACCTTGGCAACTTGAAGATGTCTGGACTTCAACTCCCAGAATTCCCCAGCCAGCAAAGCTGGCTGGGGAATTCTGGGAGTTGAAGTCCAGACATCTTCAAGTTGCCAAGGTTGGGAAACACTGGTCTAGGGAGTGTTAAAAAATCTGCAGTAAGTCTCACACTTGTAAACCATGGATTATTGTATTTCATGCATGCCTGAAGCCAGATGAAAACTTGTTCTTTACTGATTTTCTGAAAAAGTCTGAGGGATTTACTTACATTAAGAAAGATATATGGATTTCATTATGTGAATGAAATCACTCTGCAAGTGATACATAAAATTGCTTGAAAAAACATTAGTACTGTAATCTTGTGTTGATTTAAAATTTATGCCTATCAAAACTAGGAGATCATTCTTATATTTTATTCTTTTCATGTCAGAAAAGTGTTGGTGTGTGTGTACGCACATACGTCTTTCCAGCTTATGCTAGAAGATCAGGAATGCTCAACATATACAAACATTTAATGTAATATTATGCTGTGTATTCATGCTTCTTAACATCATTACAGTGTTAGGACTTCTGAAGTGGTGGTTCTTTTAAGCAATCATTCATTTTGTTGCACTTTGTCAATACAGTACAGAAAAATTACGTATGGCTCTTCCCCAAATTCCACAGATTACATGAAAAATTATTGACTAGCGGGGGAATGATGGAATAACTTTTTTTAACACAAATGCAGAGAATATCTACAAATGAATAATAATAGTTTATATGAAAGAACTTGGGATCTTTAAATCTCTAAATTCTTAAAATAATACTTAAAAATAAACTCTCAAAATAATTATTATCCGTTTGGTTACATTTCCTTTCCAGGGAAGGTGCTCAAAAGGCTTGTGTCCACACAGCTGCATTATGATTCTGGGGGAAAAAATAAAGATTGATTTGGAACCATAGGTCAGAACATATGTGATTATGGGGCCTTTACAGGGCAAGAAGTTAGAATGCAAGTGGATTTGCCTTGGTTTTAATAGCAATAGCAATAGTAATAGCACTTAGACTTATACGCTGCTTCCCAGTGCTTTACAGCCCTCTCTAAGTGGTTTACAGAATCAACATATTGCCCCCAACAATCTGGGTCATCATTTTACCCACCTCGGAAGGATGGAAGGCTGAGTCAACCTTGAGCCTGGTGAGATTCAATCTGCCAAATTGCAGGCAGCCAGCAGGCAGCAGTACTGCATTCTAACCACTGCGCCACCGCGGCTCTTTGATACTCTTGACCATGCTATTTTTTTTTGGACTGACTCTGGATTGAGCTGTAGGAATGTAATATAGTGATTTCCTACGTACAAAGCTATTTTTGGATAGCAATGAGATTATAATTCCACAGATGTATGTATGTATGTATGTATGTATGTATGTATGTATGTATGTATGTATGTATGTATGTATCTCTCTCTCTCTCTCTCTCTCTCTCTCTCTCTCTCTCTCTCTCTCTCTCTCTCTCTATCTATCTATCTATCTAAAATGTTTTATTTATTTATGGAGCTTATATCCTAGTGCAATCAAGTGGGTGGTATATGATTCCTCACATTTGTAATTTGGAAGTTAAATTATGGCATTCCACAAGATTCCTTTTTGCTGTGAATCTCTCAGACAGCCAAATAAAACCCTTGGGAACATCGATCAAAAAATTTGGAATAAAGTTTGATCAAGGTGGTGATGATCCCCAATTATATTTCTCTGTGTCATGGAGTCAGAAGAACCTATGCAGATCCTGGATAAGTGCCTGGACGTGGTGGTATTCTGAAGAAGGGTCAGTAATAATGATAAATAATGTAATAATCATCTAATAATAGTTTATTACCAACTTGATGAAATATAAGCTGTGGACAGGCAGTTCGCTTATCCAGGATTTAGGGAAATTACCTGGTTTGGATGAAGTTGTGCTTATCAACAGGTATTCCAAAGTGTTCCAAAGGTGTTCCAAAGAATTTATTAGCATTATTATTTATTTATTGGCACAGATAGTTTTCAGCCTTTTTCTAGAACTGGTTGATTCATCAGTTGTGGTGATTCCTGGATAAAATAAGTGATCCCCTAAAATTCATGCATTTGGAAACTTCAGGTTCAGATTATATAGCAATGTACTATATAGACTGGAAGATGGAGATAGTACAACTTGTTCAATTAGACTGCTGAAAGGGGAAACCTGCCACAAATATATTATGCCAAATGCTTACTTATAGAAAACCCCAAAAAGTCTTAGGATCTAAATATATGGTGAAGCATCAGTTCCATTATATACTTGATTATTAACTAAAAATCTAGTAGAAAAGCCCTCTAGAGGGTGCCACATCTGCTAGCAATGAATTTTGTGTGACCCAAAAGAGAGGTATTTTTAGTTTGCATGCACAGATCCCAGTGCTGTGTTACTACAGTATGTATCTACCTATCCATCCAATTCTTTAAGGGATAATGCAGCCTGTTTCCATTTTGATGGTGCAGGAAGTCCTTGTTTAGAGACCGCAATTGCGTCCGGCAACTTGGTCAGTAAACAAAAAGGTTTGCTAAATGAAACTGAGACTGTGATTATGATTATGATCCTACTTCAGCTTTTCTTTGCTTTATAGACTTGTGAAGGTTGTAGATGTGAGGATTGGCCATAACATTACTTTTTCATCAGTTGTAACTGCAAAGGTCATTAAATCAAAATTACCTGTATTACTATTCTATACACACACAAAGAGGGAAATGTTTTATTTATTGATGGAGCTTATATCCTATTCCAGTCAATTGGGTGGCATATGACTCCTCAGGTTTATAATTTGGCTAAAAAAACAGATGGATTAATAATCAAGATTAAAACACATTGTAGAAACAACTATATAAAATTGAGAAATAATTTTCAAGACAAACGTATCATTCAATTATTCATTGTTTTCTTGTAATTCTTTTAATTGGTGATTTTTTAACAATTTAGTTCAGTTGGAGCCACACTCTGAGGTTGTTGAACAGTGAAATGGAGGATATAAATTGTATGAATGAATGAATGCATAATTAATTAAAATCAATGGCTAGATGCCCTTGAATAATCAATGACTGGTTTTGAAACAGTTTTCCTAACCCTAACTAACTTCATGATCTAATATGCTTTTAGACGGGTTTTACATCAGTGGAGGGTATATATGATTCCTTCATTTTCTTCCTTTTCTGCAATAGAACTCGTGAGGCTGCTATGTGTAGGCTGTTCCCTTGGTACTGAACAGGTTTTGGAACCAGTTACCCAGAGGGACATGTTAGGTGAACAAGTGATTGAAATGAAGATGTAAAATAGACAGTTGGTAAGTCTTCCAGGCATAAAATGTTGTGTGGGTATTTTAGCCAATCTGGCTCCTATTATTTAATATCAACAATGATGCTTATTTTAAACATGGTAGGTTCTGTTGTTTAAAGGTCTTCTATGAAATGCACATCTCCAGGGGTGCCTTTTAGGCAAGAAAAGAACTAATTCTTTTTTTTTCTCAGCAAATACACACACACACACACACACACACACACACACACACACACACACACACACACACAAATGCATACCCACACAAAGAGACATAAATGCATGCATTTTCTATTGATTTTAAATGAGGATTCTAATAGATGTATCCCAATTATAACAAGGTAATGTAAGATCACAAAGGTTAAAACAAAACCCTGGAAGATAACCCTCTGTAAAACAGTACAGTACCACAGTTCTATGCCTCATGAAATGTGTCTACCTCTTTTGAAGTAGGACACCTTGACTGTGTCTGCTCTTTCCAGCAAGATGCCACTTTAACTTCAACTTCCTTATAATAAACTGAAAACACTAAAACTACTAATTTTATCAGCATAGCAAACTCTTCCATTGTATCTTTCAACCTGGCATTATTTTAACCAGACATACTCCCAACGTTCATGTATCAGACTGACCTTTAAAGAATCTACCTTCTACTTAATTTGGATGCCATTTTCATTCATTCAAATGTTTGAAAAATTCAACAGGGTCTCCCTCTCTCCCTCCCACTCCCCTCTCTCTTCCCCCCCTCTCTTCCCCCCTCTCTCCCTCTCCCTCCCTTTCCCCCCTCTCTTCCCCCCTCTCTCCCCCTCCTCCTCCCATCCCTCTCCCTCCCTTTCCCTCTCTCTCTTCCTCTGAGTAGTATTTACTTCCAGTATTAGAAAAGCTAAACTTTAAATTGCAAATAAAAGTACAAAAGTAAAAAAAGAAAGGCAGATCTATAAGTACACTGCTGAATCCAATTTTTTCCTCCCCTCTTATTTTCTTCTTCATATACTAGTGCTTGCTTATTTGATAGGGAAGGAATGAACTGCTGGTACTTGAAAAGCTGAGCTCTCCCCCCCCCCCCTTGAGATAAACATATACAATATAGGGAACTGATGATCAGAAAAGAGCTGGAGGAAAGTGGGGGAATCCGGGGAAGGGCGTTGGGAAGGATGGCCAATCTTTGTATACCAGAGGAGCCTTGGATGACCTGAGCTACACCACCACCTCGCCGCCCCCTCTTCTTGCTTCATGCGGTAAAACCACGTTGAAGAAAGAGGGCAGTCGCGTACAGCCCATCTCCTTCCACCTGCCTCTACCAGCTTCTGGCAAAGAGAAGAATTGGCAATAAACGTTCTTCTGACCAAGGAAGGAGCGAATTGCGTCCTGGATTCGGGTGAAGGTAGGTCTGTCTTAAGTTTAATCAGAGCGAGCTTAAGATCGTAGGCAAAAGAGCCCAGCCCAAGACTTCGTTATACATGCCGATGGATGACAGATAGGGTGGATTTCCCGACCAATTTGAGACCCTCGGCTGTATTCAGCGTGCGTGTGCGCAGGGAAAAAATGGGACTAGATTCCCTTCCTCGGAGGATCTTTCTTCCACCCCTTTCATTCCCCCCTTTTCCTTCGTGGTGCTTTGGGCTTCCTGTCCTTCAGGGAGAAGAAAGAGGGAGGGGATGTGAAGAGAGTACGGTGCAATTTGAAATCTGCCTTGCGATAGAAAAACCTACCGCCGCTGCTTAATTCTCTAGGCATTCAAAGCCATTCCGAGAAGAATGGGAAGCAGAAGCTGCTGCAACTGGAATTCTCTGTATGTATTTCATTCTGTTGTCAGGCATTGGCGGGAGTAGGGATGGTGCTAGTGAAAGAGGTGCGTGCGTGTGTTTGTCTGAGCGAATTTGATAGATACAAAGATAAAAAGCAGCGAGAGCAAGAAGTTTCGGGCACAAAATGCTTAGGATCGCCCTTGAATCTCCATTTCCAGGACCGAAGGAACTCCTTAGGATTTGGGTTGCGGGAATCGCTGTCCAGGGTCCTGAAATCCATAAGTAGCCTAGCCCGTGCAACAGGAAGCCCAGACAGGCGAGCTCAGCGAAACACCTCTTTCCTATTAGCAATTATCTCGAACACCGGCCGATCGCCTTTTAAATCGCATTAAACTACTTAAACTCTAGCCGCCTGACTTACCACCTCTCCTGCCCAAAGTCTGCATGAAAACCAAGAGGTGCCAGAAAAGCACATCAGGACTTTGTCTGCAGTTGCCTTAGTAACTAATATGTTTTTCCCACGGCTTGCATAGTTGTAGCTCATACAGAACTACAGATTTTCCTTTCAAAATTCCAAAGATTAATAATCTTGCCACAAAAGGCTGGTACCTTGTTTGGTTGTTTAACAATTCGAGCTTGACCTTTAAATGACATTTTCTTTCTGCTTTGATTTCCCCTTTTTCTTTTTGGTGATGTTTGGAACGGGTATAGCTTTCTGATCCTTGAGTAAACAATTTGCTCTTTAAAAAATTACACAACCTATGGAAGTTTGATAACTTATAAGGTTTCCTCAGTCCCATTCAAATATCAGCTTACAGGTAAAAGCCACTTCACCTAGTACATAAAATATATTCTCAATGATATACATGCAGATTGTCAAGTATGAATGAATTCAACTGGTCATGCAAATATCTGCCAATGAATGTATCACTATTAGAATATTATGTGAATTTTCTGTTATCTTCATCTATGATAGATAGATAGATAGATAGACAGATATTTTGGGGGGGATTTGTATTTAAGGACAACTTGCTCTTTGCAGCTATGGTGTCTACTAATACTCTAGGCAGGTGGAGAGGGAACTTATAAAGGAAATGACCTTTACAGTGTTTAGCTGTGTCATACTTTTAGCTGATGAATGTGTTCTGTTCTTTCTTCTCATGTCAACAGGCTACAATTCACGCCTACAGTGACTTCTGTTGCCCCTTTAAGCTTTTGCTTTAAAATCACCTTGGAGATTCTTAAGAAGTGAAATAGTGAAGAAGGTCTGTAGTCCTCTTTATGCTTTTAACCATGTGTAGACAGGAAGATCCCATGAAACTGGTCACTTGGATCTGGATGGTCTCCTGCAACAAGATGATAGGAGTCCTGCTTGTCTTTTTTCCTGCTATCCTCTTGGAGATGGACTTTCTCCCCAAGAATACTGGGAGAAAGATTTTGATTTCAGCAGCTACCTCCCAAAGATCAGTAGCCAGAATGGATGGGGATGTCATTATAGGAGCCCTCTTTTCAGTCCATCACCAACCCCCAGCTGAGAAGGTACCAGAAAGGAAGTGTGGTGAGA
This sequence comes from Diadophis punctatus similis, assembly GCA_023053685.1. Lineage (NCBI taxonomy): Eukaryota > Metazoa > Chordata > Lepidosauria > Squamata > Dipsadidae > Diadophis > Diadophis punctatus. Next base: position 90,632,618 of record JALIGW010000001.1, on the reverse strand, counting down.
TCCGAGAGCAATATGGCATCCAGAGAGTTGAGGCCATGTTTCACACTTTGGATAAGATAAACTCAGACCCATTTCTGCTGCCCAACATCACTCTTGGCAGTGAAATTCGAGATTCCTGCTGGCATTCTTCAGTAGCCTTGGAACAGAGTATTGAATTCATAAGGGATTCTTTGATCTCTATCCGAGATGAAAAAGATGCCCTGGGTCGTTGCCTGCCAGATCCTTTATATCACCACCAGATCAGAGCTAAAAAACCCATTGCTGGTGTCATTGGTCCAGGTTCCAGTTCTGTAGCCATCCAAGTGCAAAATCTGCTTCAACTTTTTGATATTCCTCAGATAGCTTATTCTGCAACCAGTATTGACCTGAGTGACAAAACTCTGTACAAATATTTCTTGAGGGTGGTACCATCTGATATTCTTCAAGCTAGAGCCATGCTTGACATCGTCAAACGTTACAACTGGACATATGTATCTGCTGTGCATACTGAAGGTGGGTAAGGCATTTGATTTAGTTGCATCGAGCTTTTGTGTAGAATGCCCTTCCAAATATTTATCTATCTTTTATTTTCAGGATAACCACTACAAGTAATTTACATTTTAAGAAGCAATGGCTACAAAATGCATACTTGATATTAAATACCTTCACTTGAATCATAGGTTGTGTTAAATCATAATGCAGTTGGCTTGCATTTGGGCTCAACAAGTTGTAAGAGCCAGCCATTGTGGCTTTTAAATCATGACTTATAGCTTAATGTGTATCAAACACTTTACCTTATTGGGAAACCATTATCGAAACAAGCTATGGTTCAACAGTATGTGTGAACTGTAACAAGTGACTGGATGGATTTGTACTTGAACTTCCAAGGGTAAACTTCCAACTCTTTGACCACATTAGATAAATACGGCATTTATAATAATGTTGTTTGTTCACTGCTTAGTTTGAGCCAAAAATAAATCACATAATATATAGACCGTATACAAATCCTCTTTTTTTCTTTATGCTGCTGTAAACAACTGAGAGCTGCTAACCAAGAATACTGAAACAGAGAGGTTTAAACCTCCCCCTTCCCCACTTTTCCTTTGTAAAGCTGTTTCTCTTTTTTTTAAAAAAAGAATAAGCAATTCAAAAGGAATTTAGTATATTTTAGAATTGAATCCTAAATCTTCCTTTTGGCTCTGGACAACAAATCGCAAACTTTTCTTTTACATAACATTCATTCATTGTTTCAAAGCTTTTCATTTTAGCATGAATATAAGACATCTTTGAAATTTTAGCTTTGGTTTTGTTTTAAAATTCTTTCTTGGGATATTTTCATATGAAGCAAAAAAGTGGTTGTGATTTTAGGTTTTGTTTTTTTACAAAATAGTAATGAATTTTATCCTTATATAATATATGGAACTAATTTGTATTTATCAAAGAATAAGCACAACAAAATTAGAGTTTATGATGTAAAATGACAGCTGCTGTTTCTTATTCTCCATGTTCTTTATACTAAACTATTGAATCTGAAAATAAGTTGTGATCCAAAGTTTAAGTGGAAAAAGAAATATCCATGTATCTTTGATTATTGTATTTTACTTAAGATACCATTTCCCTTCAGGAAGATTGAACAACCTCAAGTTTCATTTCTTATTAAATGGGTAAAAGGTGCAGAATTCTACAAAGTTAAAAGTGATATAAACAAATCATTATTTTTAAAGCCCCCAATTCAGAACTGAAGTGTATAGATTTTCCATAAATATATTTCATTTGTTTGTGTGAATAAAAATACCACCCAATGTCTATGTCAATTCCATTTTCCCCCAATGATGCTAAAGCTGTTTCAAAAACTAAAGAATGCAGTTTGACCCCAGAAAATTGGTTTTTTTTGGACATTACAATGCTGTAAATATTAATGCCAAAATACTATTATTCTATAGTATACTATTATAATTATATTATTATATTACACTATACTAATAGTATAATAGTATACTATTATATAGCTTACTATTCTATATAGTTTACTACTATGGTATTTATGTATAAGAAAATATCGTGGAGATAGATTTTCACAGAAGGTTTAATAGAGATGGTTTAATGATATATTCTAATTAGCGGATGGACTTTCCAATGATTACTACCGGTAGCAAGAAGATTCATAGAAGAAACTGATCAGAACTTAGAGTCATTTGTCTACAGCCATATCATGATAGAAAAAAATAAAAAATAATGCAGTTTATTATGATGTCTGGTCAAGATGATGATCTGTCTGTTTGCAAAATCTTGGACAAATGATCTTTGGATCTTGGACAAATAATTTTAGATTACCTTTTGCATTCAGTTTCACAATGTTCTCAGTACATTTTTTTTCATAACTCTTTAATCAAATTCAGTCTGGATGAAATAAGTGACAAGTTTTGATTTCCTGTACCTTTTCCAACCTGGCATTCTCTAGATGTGTCTAGACTGCGTCTCCTAGAAGTCTTCACCAAAGACTTTCAATATTTTCAAGAGCAGAAAATCCTGATTGCAGATCTCTCATATGTATTTCCATTTTTACCCTTAGAGTATAAGTGTTTACATAACACAGAATACAAAATTATGTTATGTTGTATCTTTTCAGAAAGCAAGGGGGTGGAGTACAATCTAAAGTTGGCATAATGCAAGCTAGAGATAGTACAAGTGGTTTTTTTCCCCTTGAATGATAGTTCAATGAATTTTATACAAATGCATGACATTTTCACAAATGAAGAAGATGTAAAGCATTATGTGCGCTCATTTAGAAGGAACCCTTTTGCAGTCAAGAGGGCTTCCCAGATAAATTAATGCAGAAATTGCCCTTATAAAGTGATTCTCATTTCAGTGGCTTGTAATGTAAGGTCTGAATGCTTGTTTTGCAAGTCCAATATTCTTGTCCCCAGTATGCTGACTTCACACAAAAGTGTGAAAGAAATCTCAGTGTCTTTTTATTTTACATAATATAAGAAAACATTCAAGAATTAGTCATCTCTGAAATGCAAGTTAATTAACCATGCCAATTTGCTGAGGAGACTGGTAGTTAATTTTGTAAAAAAAAGAAAAGATTTCCTTTTGAAATTGTCCTGCCATAAAGAAATGGTGCAATATGACATCTCTATAACATCTGAATTAAAACCTTAATATCAGAATCTTTCCAGATGAAAGGAAAAATTCCATTCTATTCTTAGTGGTTTATTAGTGCTACTTCCAATTTAGCAAAAGAAAAAGATGACTTGGCTTGCCTCATAATCTTGATATGATCATTTTAATACAGGCTATAAAACATTGGAAGTCATGGGGGGGCAGCTAAGAATTTTCTGTTGAAATTGTATTTATAAGAAATTCCTGTGTTAGGATATGTTAGTAATTTATATAGTAGTGTAACAAAGCTGACAGTGAGAAAGTATAGGAGGAAGTCATATTTCATATTTTAGACCACTTCCCAGCTTATGGGGCTTATAATAATACAATTCATCATTATTGTAATAATTAACTCCTGCCATTCCTCTGCTGTTAGGAAAGAATCTTTAGCTAGAGGTAAGACTGAGGCTTGCTATATTTACACCACAGCTATAGTTACTTTGAATGCTATATTAGATTATTCATGATTGTAGTTTTAGAATCTGTACCTGATATGTTTCAAGTGCCTAATATATTACAGTCACAGAGCAGTTCATTGCCAGATGGCTCAACTTGGGAACATAGAGAATTCCTATTTGCAACACGTTTGAAGATCCCAGTAATTATGCTCTAAACCATAGTACTTTCTCTTTAATGAAAATATTTACATTACCACTACATTTTAATCATTTTCCATTTTAACAAAAGGAATAATTTTTTATCTATAATGCTGATGGAAGATTAGGTCCTTTTTTTAAACTTGCAGAATGTATCTAGAGTCATGATGTCCTTCTGTCTGAGGTTCTGCGATTATTTTAATTCTGGAACTCCACAGGAATAAAGACTAAAAAGATACCTGCAGACATCCCAGAAGCTGTGTTTTCTCTCAATGATTCTGACTCAAGTTGCAGAAAGCAGAATATTGCTGGATTAATACATCATGCTAAGTCTTAATGTGGTTTATTTGGTTTTGGTTTTAGCGTATCATGTGAATTCAGTGACTGTGAATTTGTTTATTGTTGAATTCAGCCATTGTGATTTATCTAATAAACTATGGACAAGCAAACGATAGATTAACATGATATTAGAAGCCAGATTTTGTGTAGAGCAAAATCTGTTGCTTGTAACCCAAAATCAAGGTGGTTTTTTTTTCAAATTATAGGAGCTTCTATTAATATCACCATGTCTCGTATTATTTAAAGGATCTTATCTAATAGAAATATTAAGCAACCAAGGTTAGCTTGGGGTATTTATGCTAGCTGCTGAGAATTACAGGGTTTCCTCACTATTCACCCCAATTCCACTTATAGAAACTGATCTGTAAAAACCAAATTTTATTTCAACATAGATGACGGAGAACTGTTCTCCACCTCAGCCAATAAGCAAATAAGCTTAGATAGTATAAGCAAGCAAGTTAAAATACATAGTTCTGACCTTCAGTAAAGAGGAATGCTGCGAGGGTTAGACATTTTAAAAACCTCCAGATACATTTAGACTCTGACTAAAGGTAGGAGGAGAATACGGTGATGTTGAATTCAGACAAGAGAGAATTATTTTGATTCTCTGCACTTGAACATTTCATTTGGTAATTTATCTTTGATGAGGCTGCATTCGCTCTTCAGGCACAAATTCATTGACTAAGAATCCTCCTTGGCTCTACCTTTGACATAGACAACCATGTAAAATCAATGGCCAGGTAGCCTGTTATCCGACTGAGCTAGTAAATCAGTTGTGACCTTTCATGGAGGAGAGACACAATCAAGGTTGGATTATTGCAATGTGCTCTTCATAAAGTGGCACTGGAAAATGACACAGAAATTGTAGCTGACTCAGAAAGCGGTGGCATAATTGGTGAATAACACCCCTCAGAGTCATCCCAGTGTTGACACAGCCATAGATTGCTAGTTGCTTTCTGAGTCAAATTCAAGATGCTCACTTTCATGTGCAGAGTTTTAACTGATTTAAGCTCAGGACCGTTTCCTCCCACACACTCCATTTTATCCAGGTTCTGTCATGGATATGTCTAACATATATAGAAAAATCTGTTTATTTGCAGATAGAGTCTTTACTTGTGGAACTATAATTGCCATTGGAATTGAGGCAGACCTAATGTTTATTATAATAGAAGACAGAACCTAAAACCTGCCTTTTGGCCCAGGGATTTTTATCTAAATCTACATAGAGATATAGCACTGACCATCCCAGGCATCTCTCCCTAATCAGGGAACCAATCCTACAGTTCATGCTCTGGGGTTCTTGGTGCTCTCTGAGTTTGTTGCTTTTCTTGCAGACATTTCATTTTTAAACTAAGTAACATCTTCAGTGTATTGAATGAAACATCTGCAAGAAAACCACCAAGCTCAGAGAGCACCAAGTACCCCACAGTTCAACTCTTAGTTACAAATATTCTCTTCTATTGGTAGTTCATATTTTCTCTTTGTCCATAAGACAGATACTTAGGTGTGGAGCAGTAGTGGGTTCTAAAACACATTGCTACCGGTTCGTGCATGCTCGCGCCGCTTCTGCACACACGCAGAAGCGTCCTGGGTGGGTGGGCGGAGCCTCCCGTCATCGCTGCTACTGGTTCGCAAAACCGGGCCGAACTAGGAGCAACCCACCGCTGGTGTGGAGATAACTCCTCAGCATAAAGAATGTTCGCGTTCAACCGTTCATCAAATTCTGTTAATGTCAATTTGCATGATAAGAGAATAGTTATGTAGTTTCAGTAGGAAAAAGATTTGAATTATTATCTTTCATGTGGCTTTTATATTGTCTTGTAATTTGTATTAGATTCCATCTTCTCCCCAGTTTTTCATGTTATTTTGTTTGAGGAAATAGATCAAATGCATTGTCTGCCCTCACAAACTCTCTCCATTACTGTCTGAATACCCAGGCTATGAAGGACTATATTAGTGTATACATCAATATACAGAAACAAAAAGTGTGCGTAAATTAATGCGTTAGGGAAAATTATGGAATGTGTCTATATGTATGCATGATCTCATTTCCAGGGAAAAAATATCTTTTAGAATTGCTTGTGAGGTAAATATTTCTACATACTAAAAGATGGTTTTTTTAATTGTATTACTCTACTTCTTCCAAATGGGCAGAAATATATTAAATCAGCCTTGCATAACCACAACCAGCCAAACTGAACACAACTCCCCAGGCATGTGTTGTGGCTTGTCAGATGCTTGACAACTCCCAGTTCCAACCAAGCAGTAAAATCAGGATATTTATCACATACTGTTGTGCTAAAAGAAATGGCTGGAGGTTGTACTTAGCTTGTTGGGTCATAGGCTGTGGAGATTTCTTCTGAAACATCTCATGACCTAAAACAAAGAACCTAAACCACAAGAGGCTAAAAAGCAGAACTACTGTATATTGCATTAGAATTGTATTACATTTCAATCGATGCTTAGACAGGAATACATTCTATTTATCCATATGTGCAAAAGAACAATCTCATCCCCGTAAACTCTGCGTGAATCTATAGAACTACTCTAAATTCCATACATTTGTGAGGCAGCAGATGTCCTGTTATTTTGCAGTAGCACAAGAATCCAAAAATGGTTAGGATGGGAACTATATTACCGAAGCAGCATGATACAGGGGGAATTCTATAGTTCTGCTTTGGAATAATGAATAATGAAGGTATATGGTATGGATGAAAACATTGATACACGCACACATTCTCACACACCCAGCTGCTCACCTCGTGTTTAGTACAAAGATCTGAAAGAAGGTGGAAATGACATTTGACTAAATGTTCTGACAAACTTCTTGCCTTAAATGCTTCCCAATCAAAGGCAGGTTTGCAAATATTTTGACAGTTGAGGACAAATATATAGCTTGGCCATAAATTGTCAACCAATCATGGACCACCATCAGAGACATCAAAGTCTTAGCCAGAAAACTCTAATCTTATATGAACATTAAATAGTACTACAGCCTCAAGTCCATCACATTTAAAATGCACAAATGAAAACTGCAAACATACAAAAAGAAAAGGCTAATACCAAAGTCAAGAAATGCATATTGCTAATACTTGTCTCCTCAGGATTTTTTTTCAGGTGCTTTCTTCAAGGCTCCAAACACATACATCCAACTGGAATCCTAACTCCACTGATGCAAATGGACAGCACTGAAGCATGCCCCAAACAGGTAAGTCAGAAAAACTGAGCTATCTGCATAGTCATGGACTGTATCATTATGTCACTGAGGAAGAAAGACAATGTGTTAGCTTAGCAACTGTCCCTTATTCCAAAGGCAGCAATTCCCCATCCACACAGCAGCATGGGGAGTATGGATATGGCTTAATAATAGGTCCCCAATGTTAGGTAAGCTTTTTCTATGCATCTCTGAAAGTAGTGAGGGAACACAGCTACTCTGGCTAGTAAGCACCAACCTCTCTGGTAATAAAACAGAACAACTAGAACACTTATTCATGATTTGTTTTAATTTGTAGGGTCAGAACAAAAGTATGTGAAGCAAAATGAATAGTGGTGGAATGCTGATATACACGCCTTGGGTAAGTTTTTTTTTAAAAAAATATTTATTAAATCTATATGCTGCCCATCTCACTGTCAAGTGACTAAGAGTATTGACTTTATTGCTATATTGTCTCTTAAGGTAGGCTAATCCTTAAATGTAGGCCTCAGGTGGAGGGTCGCTGGAAGAATGGGGAACTTGGTTGGGACATGGGAAATGGAGAGGCATCTAGATAAAAGAATCTGCTCTTAGTCCATCAGTGGGTGAACTTTCATTTAGAGCAACTGCCTGTACCAGTTATCATACTTTACACTTCTTTGATTTTTCTTGTCACTTAATAGGCAGCTGCCAATTTTCTGCCAGACAGAGAATGAGGAAATCTACATGAGAAAGAGCAGCAATTGCAACTAATGACAAGATATCCATTCTTCGGGAAGCTGTCAACTCTACTCTCCCAAAGCTTCTGTTCTTTTTCACAGCACAAGAATATTACAGACCTAGTAAAGCTTAGCCAGCTGCAATCTGTTTGTCACATCCAGAGGCAGAGGGACCTGAAAGATGAAAAGGCCTGGTAGCTGAACCTCTATAAAATGCCTGTATAATCCACCCCACTATTGATATTAGTAAACCTGTGACCATATTCCAACAACTCACTAAACTATATTGTAATCTGGCTTAATGTGTCATTTGTACCTGGACCAGGGTCCTGATGGTGATTTTGTTACTACCTTAACTGAAATCTGTAACCATGGTTCGGTTTGGATTACTTTACCTAAACCACAGGGCGGATGTCATTCAAACCTGGATGGAGAATTGGTTAATAGCCAAATTCTCCCTTTAACTTCCATGGCATGAAATCAGCTGTCAAGAATGACATCAACAAAGCAAATTTCTGCTGCTCCCAATTGGTTTGCAGTAGTCTTCCAGGAACAATAGAAAGGATAAGAGGGGAAAAGCCTTGCCTCATTATGCTTGTAACACCTGTGACCTCTGGTGGTCCATCAACTGTCTTTTGTTTCTTTAAAAAAACAAAGTTGGTCAGCCAACAAAATGGTGGTTGAAGGACCAACTGAAGAGGAGAATTGCTGGCAAAACTGCAGCCAACTGAAGTTAGCTGTAATCTGGCAATGTTTGTAATAGATACTCACCTGTGGTTAATACTAAGTGAACCTTCACACATTGTGCAAAAGCAGTGTTTGCTATTAGCTGTGCTTATGCAGCTTCTTTATTAAGCAGCAGTTGTTTTTACAATGGCATATATTCTGGGAGCTGGTGACACTAGCTTATTTATCACAGTTGCCTTTCATCTCTGAGCATCATACAAATGGTTTTGTCACCTAGACCAGATGTTCTCAATCTATTTTTTTTTGTTCATGACCCCCTTTTGAGCCTCATTTACCTCTTAGTTTCATTTACCACTATTAGCTGAAAGCTATTAATGATAAATGTGATGATTTTCAATACTTATTGCTGCGGAAATTGGCACAAAGAATGAGGTTTGACAATTACGTCAGATGATCCTAAGTCTGAACAGCCCCATCAGAAACTTGCTCTGTCCCCTACAAATATAGCATTAAGAACCACTGACTGAGACCAAAAACAAGAATGGGAAGAAAGCTTGCCTTGTAAAGGATCTTCTTCATGCTCTTCCTGCTTAATATAACTCAACTGCAATTCTTTATTTATGAGCTGTGGTGACGCAGTGGTTAGAGTGCAGTACTGCAGGCTACTTCTGCTGACTGCCGGCTGCCTGCAATTTGGCAGTTCGAATCTCACCAGGCTCAAGGTTGACTCAGCCTTCCATCCTTCCGAGGTGGGTAAAATGAGGACCCAGATTGTCGGGGGCAGGAGGCTGACTCTGTAAACCACTTCGAGAGGGCTGTAAAGCACTGTGAAGTGGTATATAAGTCTAAATGCTATTGCTATTGCAATATTTAAGCAACTGCCCAAAAATGCAGCTCCAGGCAGCATACAATAAATAAAATAAAATAAAATAAAATAAAATAATAAAATAAAGAACAAAAAAATCCTAAGCAGCAATAATGGAATGGATACATATCCATACATTTTCTGCTTTCCAGGATAAACCCACTTAACATCCTTGCCTCAGTGTCTGCAGGAATATCCAGGTATCCAAAGCATTCTTGAAAGCTAACAGGATTAGGATCAGTCAAAACTGAGAAGTAGGGAGAGAGATAATTCCACAGGGCAGGCACTACAATTATTAATATAGCTATTAGTAAAGTTCATTGGTAAATAAATAGTGGATAACTACTTATGGCTATCAATGGGATAGCTATGTCAAGTTTCATAAGACTAGAGGTTTTAATCTTTCTGCTCTTTGGTAGTAGCTGCAGAACTGCAGCCTCAAACAATTCCTAGCTAAACCACTGATATGGAAATCAAAAGAACACAAACATCTGCAGAATCAAAGAGCATTCCAAAATAAATATGTGAAATTAATTCCATCTCAAAGGGAGTTATTGTAGCACACAACCACATGATATTAACTAATACTGCGCCATGGAATTGTCCGTATGAGTTAACAAATACTGCATTGTGAGTTTATCTTTTTGATGCAGGCATATAATAAACACTTTTGACTTCCTTAAAGGGCTGGCTGGCCCCACCTTGCTGCAAAATGTGGCAACCTTTAGTATTACTACATTCGTGTTGGGAGCACCGAAGCACTTTCGGTTTGAGAGAATTAGCGAGTGACATCACTGTTGCCCAGGGACACCCAATTGGGGGCGCCTTTCATGTCCCTTTAAATTGCCCACTGAACTGGTACTCATCTATCTACTTGTGGTCACCCACTTTCAAACTGTTGGGTTAGGAGGAGCTGGAGCAAGTGACAGTAGCTCATACCATCATGCTTCAACTGGAGTTCAAACATGGGCCTGCCAATCATCAGCCCAGCGTCCTAACCATGTGAGCCACTGTGCTCCTCTAGACTGCCTCTAGACAGCCCCAGGAGGTGAGTATTACTAGATTGTGAGTATGATTTTGAGGTACAGCATGCTCTGTACCTCCCAAGGTTTAAGGCCCAAACTTTCCTGCTTTCTTCAGATGTTGTAGGAGACATTGTCCCTTACTGGTTTTGAAGACTTATTCAACTGTCAATCCTTATTAGATTTAGTTTTCTGCTCTGGGCATGAAAATGTCTTTGGCTGGCACTGTCTCTCACATGGATCCAATGTAACTGCTTTGCATTAGTAGCAGAATGAATGGTTGTATGACAACTCAAAGATGAATTTCTGAACCCTCCTAGAATGCCCATTGGTTCTTTGGCAAACTGGAGATGGTTGGATCAATTCTCTGATCTCACCAAGTCAAACATTTGCCTTTGGGGCTTTCTGATATTTGTGGCAAAAGAGTTAGTGGGAAAAAGGAAAAGGAGTTGAGAGCAGATGATCATACATAGAAAGTAAGAGTAGAATGTTGCAGTGAGCAGGACTGTGCAAAGCTTTGAAAGATGTCTTGTTTTTTTTATATAGTGTGAAATGAAGCGTTCCCTAAAACCTGATAGTGTAATCATGTAGTCCATATGATCTTCTAAGAACAAGCAAAGTGAAGCAGCCTCATTGCTTCATTTCACTTTCCTCTTGTCTGACATATATAACACCTGCAAGAGTCTTCTGCTTAGGCACTGCACCTAAGCAAAACCCTCTACCAATGCATTTTACACTCCAAAGCATCTTCCAGCTTCTCTAAGTGCTAAAGAGGTTGAACACCAATAAAAGGACCTTGCTGAAGCAAATTGCATTGCCTCTTTGCTTCAGTGAAATGAATCACATCACCTTTTGCAGCATGAAATGCCTCTGCAGGGAAAAAGCCACCTTGCTCAGCTGTTAGCACAACTGTTTATGTTTTGGTCTGTATTTTATACTTAAGGGAGCACATATAGCAAGCCTGTTTACGAAATCTATATGCATATACAGTACACAGCCATGTACGTGTTCAGTGTCTCTGTGTGTAAATTTTGAATTTGCAGCCAGCTGGTGGATGCAGGGAGAGGTTGTGCAGATACTGAAAGAAAGAAACTGCAAAACAAATAGGAGCTCCACAGTTGTTAAATGCATATTTGAAGTAAAGCCTTTGACTAGATCAGCATGACATTTTCCCAAAACTACTGTACATTAATCCCAAGAAGTGACCCATTTGGGAACTGTTGATGGTCTGATTCAAGTATTATTTAATTTCTGCATCTATATGATCAATGAAAAGCCATTGAGTAGTTCCAAGCTTCAACTTTGCACAGATTGTGAAGCCCTTTTGCTAACATTTAGGGACTTGGTCAAGACAGGAAGTTTCTATGGGAGTTGCAAAGAACATGGTTTCTGGCCACGAATCTCTGCAGCTACATTTCTATGGGCAAAGGCTGTATTCTGACAGACATTTGTGATAGATAGATAGATGATAGATAGATGGTATGGTTATGGTATGGTTATGTTATGTTATGTTGTGTTGTGTTGTGGTGTGGTGTGGTGTGGTGTGGTGTGGTGTGGTGTGGTGTGGTATATGATATGATAGAATAGATGGATATATGAGATATTCAGTGCAAACGTATCTCTAGACATGTACTGAATTAAGTAATTTGAATGATTCTTGTACAGGTTTAGTGTCTTGCTTGATAAGGGGAATTGATCAAAAATGTAAATGATTCAGAAATAGGCCTTATTCAATAGGACTTATCTTTTGTGAATATAATTGCCCTTGCCCTTGCAGTGCAAAACTGTACTTTATCAGTTTATTGACTACTATTTTCTATTTTGTTGTTAGTGGTTTAGTTCCTGCTGACTATGCAATAGTGTAGATGAATGAATGTTGTGATAATCAACAGATTTATGACTGACAGTACAATATGAGCTAGAGCACTATGTGAGTTCTGGCATTTATGTCTCACAAACAAAAGTCATAGATGGTAATCAGTTCAAACTATTGATGACAGTGTCCACAGAAAGGCCCAAACCGGGGACTAAAATATGGGAAGATACCTCATCTGTGCAGATAAAAGATGCCAGGCAGGACTGTCATGTAGAACATGAGAAATTCTGTGCATTGGGTTGTTTTGATGGTCTTCCAGTCTTTATGCACCCAGTGTATGACATCATTGTATGGACCAGACCATATATTAGTCAAAGAACTAATGTCTTTGTGAACTCATAAATTCAAGAGAGAAGACCACAAAAGCTTCATGTAGAGTTAGAGATGAACATTAGAATCAGAAGTTCCTTGTATATATATAATGATAACTATATTTTGCCCATAGAGGGTCATACTAGACATTATATTAAATGTGCCAACATGTTTGGAAAACCAGTATTGCTCCTGTTTAAAGCAAATTTTTGTATTTCAACATTGTAAGGTTCTACAATTTTAACTATTTCAGCCTCTTCCAATGTCAACATCAGAATGGTATTTTGGTCCTGAAAACACACTTTTAACAATTTATTATTTATTTATTTATTATTTATTTATTTGTCAAAACATGTACAAGATAGCAGGTATGGTATAAACATAAACAAAAGCAAAGTAGGTACAGGTAAATTTGGACAATAGGACAGTAAGACAGGGACGGTAGGCACGATGGTGCGCTTATGCACGCCCCTTACAGACCTCTTAGGAATGGGGTGAGGTCGACTGTAGACAGTCTAAGGTTAAAGTTTTTGGGGTTTGGGGAAGAAACCACAGAGTCAGGTAGTGCAACTAGACTAAGAAGATTACACATTGGAGTCTCTGAATACAAGAAAGAAACCTCCTTCCAGCTACACTAAAAAATAATGAGAAAACTCAAAGTACAAGTAGAAAAGGGTGAGAAAGTAAGGTTTTTGTTATTTTATTTCTCGTTGTTGATGATGGCTATTCTAAACATAGACTGCATCATATCCAATCATGATAGGCACCAATTCTCTCTGCTTTTGTAACATATTGTGATGTGGGATGACTTTTAGTGAAGTGAAATGTCCTAGATCTTACAGTCTGTCTTTTCATCTGTAGCTTACTCCTGTTTGGATGAATTGCCTCAGCTGAAAAAAAAAGAAATGTCATTCCATACCATTCCTTGCAAGACAATCCTCATATTATCCAATCCGGCAATCCATGGTAAAATGAGAAAGGAAGCATTTCATTTCTATCACCCTGGTTGTTTTTCAAATGTACTGAATAATATATAGAGGGGATTATCTGCAGCCCAAAAATTTATTATGTCTTAATAAAAGACTCTTCCTGCATCTTTTGGTTTTTAGTTCTTGTGAAGGCAACAGAATAAGTACTTTCAGCTCTGATTCTAGAGGCTGGTGCACAGAATTTTTTTTAAGGCTGTAGTAGATTTAAGTATCTGGGAGCATACTCTAACAATAAATTGTCCTCAACTTCCTATAGAAATGCACTATAAGAAATATGTGTGTGTGTGTGTGTGTGTGTGTATGTGTGTGTGTAACATTTTTTGCTGATAAATGAAAATAAAGGGAGACTAAAGGCAAAAGGAAGCTGTGATGTTTCCTTCCATACACCAGGATGACTCGACAGAACACAGACACACACACACACAGACACACACACACACACACACACACACACACACTGTATATATATAAAACCTTTGCCCGAATAAACCTATATCTTACCTTCTATGCCTGAGCTTACTACACATTAGCTTGCTTTAATTGCATTGCAGAGAGTTCAATTGTTTTAGCTAATATTGAAACTGGTCTAAATGGATGACATTCAATAATCAGTAATTCAATAATTTCTTTTTTCAGCAAGCACCAATTCTAATTCCATATATTGCCTCTAAATGTGGTTATTAATATTTGATATTGACTTTGGGTTGTATATAAAGAAATAAAATCACATGTTCTGAACAGGTAGCAGGAATGTGTGTGTGTGTGTATATATACGTGTACCCATAATTGTTTTCTAGTATAAATCCTGTATAGAAAAACATCAGCTTATAGTTACTTCTCATCTTTTTTGAACTTGTTGTTTATCTTCACAAATTTTCTTTTCCTTGAAAAGGGTATTTGTTGAATCAGAAAAATAGGTTTAAATGTGTGACTTTATTTGTGAAATTCAGAAGTTATAAAACAATATTCAATGTTTTAATTGATTTGAACTGCTGAATACAAGCAAATGCCTTCCTTTTTGGGGGTGGGGAGATGTTAAAGGCAATTTAGAGATATGAGGCACTTTTTGGGTCTGGTGAGGTTTCAACATTGTTGTAATCAAATCAAATCAAATCAGATCAGATCAGATCAGATGAAATAAAATTGTTTACTACAGCCGTAAAGCCAGATATAGTAAAATATACAATAATAGAATTTACACACATCTATAGATAAAAACAAGAAAAACAATGAACATAATAAGATCTAAAGATAAATAAGAACATGTACAATAAAATTAGAAAGAGCATTATAAAAAGTGATCAAGTGAATCAACAAGTATCCAAACTTAGTTAATAGTGGTTGCATAAAACTGGGCGACTTGGGAGGATAATTTTGAGACTTTGTCCAAAAAAAGTAACAGTCAATAGAAATCCCATCCCCTGCTTGGAAATTTCTTCAAGATCTGATAAATGAGGGTTTGTCTGGCATCCTTATATAGAAAGTACCATAATGGCTTTGATCTTCCATTGACCACAACCTTATGGACATAACCAGAGAGACTAAGCACTACCCTTGAAACTTCCAAAAAGGACTACAGATGCTGAAGCAATGTGTTCACCTTGGCTAAAGTGAAAGCCTTATGCCATTTTAAAATTGTACAACATTGTTGGTATCTATCTTTTCATATTGGATAAAGCTAAATGGAGATGGGCTTGAGTCATGTGATAAAGTCTTTGATTATTGAGTGGTCAGGTAATGAGTTTTATTAGATTGGTAAATCCTGGAAATCAGAGCACTTCGGGGATTGTGGCTTTGCCATTTATGTCCCTCATTCTTTTGATAGAAGGTCTTAACAATGGGGAGAGGGAGGCTGGAGTGGAGATTGGAGTGCGAGGGAGAGCAAAAGGAGACTCCGATTTATTGATTATCCAAACAGGTCTGAGATACTATGCTATCTTGCATGTAATACAGACCATTTATTTACATTAAATTGTATTTATTTGTCAGACCTACCCCAACTTAGATCCTTAGGAAAGATGACTCCATTTCTCAGACCTGCCCCAACTTAGATCCTTGACTCCATTTGGTTGAAGTGATAGGTTCTTTTACTAAAGTTAAGTAGTTGCAGCAAAACTAAAGCTAGATCTGAGAATTCCCATGCAAAAGGTTACATTTTTTCCCTTTCCCTGGGCCTCCCTCCTTGACCAATTCAACAGTATCCAATAGCATCCCATTTTGATGTTTTGGGAACCGCTTTGATGCCATATGTTTCTCGATGTAGTTTCAAATTACATTCCCAGGCCAGGTGTCCTTGGCGGCTGGCTCATTCCAGTTTGACCCTCTGGTTTCAGTCAGCTTGTCTCTCCCCTCATCCCTCCATTTGTCTTCTCTTTCCCAGCCTGAGCTTCCCCAAATTCCTTCCCTACCCCAGAGGTGGGTTCCTGCCGGTGCGGTTAATAGCTGTTGTTCGGCTCAGAGCCGAAGACGCTGCTGCCGTTCGCGGCGTGGGAGCTTTCCCCGGGCACTGCTGCCGCCCACATGGACGCTGCCGTTTGCGTTCTTTTGCCCTCTGCGCATGCGCAAAGCGTTCTGCAGGCACAGAGGGCAAAAGAACGTAAACAGTGGTGTCCATGCGGGCGTCGGCAGCGCCCGGGGGAAAGCTCCCGCGCCGCGAACGGCAGCAGCGTCTTCGGCTCTGCGCCGAACAACAGCTATTAACCGCACCGGCAAAACCAGGCAGGAACCCACCTCTGCCCTCCCCCCATTGTGGTTTATTGCAAGATGTCAGCAAAGTGAAACAAAGAAGCTGAAGATAGCAGACCTGACAATACCACAATACAATAACAATACTATCCATATATCCTATATGACTTTTTAAAAGCAGTACATAATGCATTATTTCCAAAAGGGCAAATGAGCCATGAAAACAACCCCATCAACCCAGAAAAATAAGTAGTCACAGGATAAGATTCCTTGATCTTAGTAAAGTTTTCCTTTTGGGGTTCTGCTGTACTATAGCAATTGGTTTTTCCTTTAGCACCTAACATAAATTCCACCCTTCCAATATTATGGGTGCTTATTAGGATTTTAGCTGTACAGAGGCCACATATATACCATCTTTAAACAATTTTACTGATGAGGTCACATATATTTGGATCATTTCCCACTTGTTAAGCAATATAAGCAGAAACATCTAATCTTTCTGATTTTGTCTATAACTAAAGGAATAGACAGATGTGTAATCCCTTTGGTTTTTTAAAATGTAAGCCACACTTTACAAATGCTTTGAAGTGTTTGTCAAAATCTTATTGCATTTGAACACTTTTAACACTTTTTCCACAGTGTTAATTAGCACATGCGAATCCCACATGCAGTGTTTTCGGAAAGCAATATGCATATGACTTGTCTTTTAGTGGAAACTTGTTCTTTGGAAATTTGAATTATCAAAGTGGAGCAAAACAGCTTGGACACACATTGTAGAGCCTTTCTAAGGAATAGTGAGAACTACAGTATAGGGTTGAAATGGACTAACCAAGATAATTCAACGGAGTGTGCAAACTTTCATATTCTCCAGAAATATTCATCATACAAATCCCCAAATTGAGCCAGCACCAACAGAAGAAAAATATGTAGGGTTGAACTTTGGAGTACTTGGTGTTCTCTAAACTTGGTTGTTTGCTTGCAGATATTTCATTACTCAACTAGGTAATCTCATCAGTGCGAGTGAATGTGGTGTTTGCTCCCTGTTTATATACGGTTTATTGTTTATAAATAGTATACACACATATACTGTTTATATACAGTAGCTTGTCATGCCAATGTTGGTTGGTGTATGGTTTTTTCCCTTCGGTAGTACTGTGATTAAAGTATTGTTTTCTGCCTGATCATTGATTTTATGTTAATCCTTGCTTATAGGCTGCTGAAGAGCATATATTCTGATCTTTTGTTTCCTTCTTAGCTTTTTTTTTTTTAATGCCGTGCAAATATGGCTATCTCTATGTGTCCATTGATGGCTGATTTATCTGCATGCTAAGCTTCAGGATTTCCATAGCATTTTTTATTTAGCTTGGTCTAGGGTGCTCATAGATTCTCAGTTGAAACTATGGTTAATCTGTCCATGTATTGTGAGATTAAGAAGTTTTCATCATGTCTTTGACTGCTAGTCGGTTTTCATAAATATACTCTGCCTGCCTGACCTTTATCATGGCTGTTACAATCCTTACATTGTACGTGGTAGTTGACTCCTGGGCTTCTTCTTCTTGTTGTTGTTGTTCTTTTTTGGACTACTGGGTCTCTTGCTTTACTTAAGGTGTTTTGGAAATTTCTTTCCCCCATCTTTATCTTATTCCATTTTACCTGGCAAAATTCAAAATCCTTATATACTTTGTGATTCATTTGGATTGGTCCTAATAAAGTTCTTACCTGACCATAGATTGAGTAATATTATTAAACCAAGTTAAATTATGCACAAATATAAAGATGAAATCTATCTTTATATTTGAGATTAGGAATATGGCTTGTCAGAAATAATAAGTTATTTCCTATTATTTTCATAGCAGCCAGCACATGGATTTGCAAATTTTTCTGATTGTTTTCCCCATTCATTAGTTAAGAACTATTTTTCATCTTTGTATTTATGCATATTAAACTTGTTCTCATTGAGAAACAATGATTAATAAATTGCTTGAAGGGAAACATTTGAATATACAGTATGTATGTTAATATTTATATTTCTCTGACAGATAATATTGCCTTGCAAAGTGTATCTGCATGTTTGCATATTGTAACAATGCTAAGTAAGACTTCAGGAAGTTGAGACCTAAAGTGTTATAATACTTAAAGGGAGGGATTGTGGGATATAAATGAAGGGCTTAAAAGGAAATGTAAACCAAGTTAAAGCAGTTGCCATTTGCTTGTTTCACTATGCAGAAAACCAATGGCTTCCTGATACATTATCCCTACTTTGAAACTCAGAATGGGCATCCTCCTATCTCCCTGGGTGTTACAAATAGGAAATGAAGTCAACACCCCAACCTGCTAAGGCACCATTGAATATCATCTTCTCAAGAGTTTGTTTCATTCATTCATCCATCCATCCATCCATTCCTTGTCTTTCTTCTGAAATTAAAGGTAGTATAGTAGGCTCTGTCTCCAATTTTTTTCAGGTTGAGATAGAGTGACTTCCCCAAAATCAGCCTTAGTTTCTGTGGCTGAGGAAAGACATAAACCTGGAATTATCTAGTCTTAATCCAATATCTTAACCCTTATGCCACACTGACCTGTATTGGATATCTGATGCTCAAAGAGCAGACAGTAGTAGAACAGAGAGTGGAGTGGAGCGGAGCGGAGCGGAGCGGAACAGAGCAGAGCAGAGCAGAGCAGAGCAGAGCAGAGCAGAGCAGAGTAGAGTAGCTGGATCCTAAGAGTGAAATTATTCAGTTTAAGGATTCAAATGTGCAGTATAGAATATCTAAAACGGGAGTTGTCTTGACGCTATGGAAGCCCATACACACCTGTCAGTTCCTGTACATTCTGGTACCATTTCCAGAGTTTTGTTCCCACAAACACCAAAATGCAATGAACTGGCTGCTGAATTTGGTGGCAAGCTACTCAGAAATAATCTTTATTTATTTGGAAAGCTTTGAGTTATGTGGCAAAATATCAAGACTAGTTTAAAAAAAATCAGGATGATTTGCAGGAAGAACCTTGCCTAAAATTAAAGCTGATATATATGTATTATTTTAGCTTTTAAGTTACACCTTTTGCCTTTTTAAAAACATGTCACAGTGACAAAATGGATTAAGTATGTTTATACATTTCTGGTTTCAAACAGTTTATCTTCATTTTTTTAAAAAAATGTTGGAAAATTTAGCCTGCACAAGGGTATATTAAGCTTTTCATGCTTCTCTTCTTGACTTGTAGAAAATATTGGTCTCAGCAGTATAGATGCTATTTATTAATATAGTCCATGTATTGACTTTTTTATCTGCCCCCAACCACCAAATCCTGTCCATATCCATAATCTTTAAAAAAGGGGAAAGTAACAGCTGGGAAGCTATCAAAAATATTGGTCCCCCTTTTGTGTAGTGCCTCTCTAATCTTGTACTACCAGCAGGTGGGGGCATTTTCCTCAGGATAAAGAGGAAAATACCACAGTTGGAGATGTACTCAGGGCCTCCACTGCTTCATGGAAAAACTAACCACCTCTTGACCTCAGAAACCCCAGAAAGCTGGTGGGTAGACAATGTGTCAGCAGATGCCTAACCACATCAAGCTGCTTTTCAATGTATTGGCTTGTTTTAACAAGATTGACAGAAATCTTGACTCAGGGTGAGAGAAAATATTAATGAGCAGGGGATTGCTTCCCTCAGCATCTCAGCTGAGGAGAAGGAAACAATGGCTCATCTTCAATGTGGTGACTCTGCCTTCCTGGCAGAGGAAGCAAATGGCAATCCTGTCAGTACGAAGGTAAGGAATCCCCATGATCCAATTCTTGGCAAGGCCTTTGCCCACCTTAACTCCTTTTTAAACTAGTGTACATGTTTATCCACTTGAGAAGCAGATGCAAGGGAGCAATAATACAGTTGGGTTAGAGCGTACTGTGCAAAGACGTCCCCAATGGTCTGCAACAGTCTGGTTTTGCTTTTTAAAACACCGCTCGCAAAACCAAATGACTACCATGGAACGACATTACAGTGAACAGTATCCGAGAGGGGAAGGAGGGATTTTGTAGTGACTTGAACCTACTCCCTATTTATATTTTCAAACAAGACCTGAACTTTCTGCTGGGGAAATTATGGAAATCTTGGAATTAAAGATGCTACTCAAAGTGGAACTTTGCTATCTGTTTCTTTTAACTGAAAGAATACTTTAAAGTATTTTTTTAAGTCAAGTGGAGCAGCAGACCTGCAAGCTCCAAAGGAGATGTTGGCAGGGCAGGCCCACTGCTGTCGATGGGCACCAGGGTCTCAAAGGTATAAAATTTAATCTTAGTTCAATGGCATAGAAAAATAGACCATATTGAATCATATCTCACTTCCTTTAAAAGACCCTTTTGGCCGACGAGTAATATAACACATGCAATTTAAAATAATAGAAAGTATAATTGAAATCAGTAATCCTTCATCATCTCATATTAAAATTCCAGTACCCAGAATTATTACCATATAAAAATAAATTCCTTTTAAAAGTTACTTCTAAGTTCTAAATAAGAAGAGCTGAAAAAGTAGAGCAAGCTGAAGAACTAGTGACCTACTAAGGCAAACTTCCTTCCAGCTATGTATTTTGGCTGGCAGGTTTTTTATTTTATTTTAATGTAGATAGCATTAGCACATTGTTTGGTAACAGGTTAGGAATTCACACTTTAGAGTGGCAGAAGTTTCCAGAAACAGAATAAATAAAATAGGGATCTTAACTTTTATTTCTTTTGTAGTCCAAACAAAAGATCCTCCACACTGGGGAGAAATTGCCACCCATCCACATTTGACCTCCATTATACCACCCAAGTTAGATTTTGAAGAAGGATTTGGAAGGAAGGTTTTCTTCTGAACCTTAACAATGAATGAAACGATCAAATATTTTCTCTGCTCCTAACAATTAACTTTACTAACTGCATTCTAAATGTTAAATGTAGATTAGACGCAAATACGTATATTGGCTTTATATTCAAGACTCTTGTAGTTAGGTTGCTTCAAGTCTTGTATAAAGTAGTCAGCAATAGGGCAGAGGACAGTCAGTTTTCACACAACACTCTGAAAATGGCTTTGAATTAAAATACCCTACACTGGTCATCAAAGTTGTGCAGATTCCAACACCTAGTCAGTTTCCAGGTCCTGCCCAGTCAGTTTTCCAAGAGGAAAAATAAAGTGTGTGAGGAACAGAACAGATGAAACAACGAGCCTCTCTCTTACAGAGGTCACTATCAAGTCTTGAAGAAAACAATAGCCACTCCCACCCCTGGTTTAGCGAAGCGGGGGAAAGTCGCAATACGTCACATGATGACAATGTGATGTCGCAAGTTTGACAACCGCGCAATAGACCTTAGAAATACTACAGCACTCAAACAAAAACCTGCCTCTTGACTGATCAGTGGAAATCCTGCAACTATTGCCTTGCTAAGAAAGTTTGATGGGATATCAGATGAAGCTGGGGAAAGTGTGCAATTGGCCTTTAAATTGTTAAATGGCAGCTCTTGACTTAAGATGATTGCATAATGCCAGAATCACCAGAAAGGAGTTAGGCCTGACTGGGTGAAGCACCTGTGTGAATAAGGCCTTAATGTTTGGTAACAGATTGCTCCTTAAACAAATCAAACTAAGATAAAAGGAATTAATAGGGAGCAGGGAGAGAATGTCACAAGACAAAAAGAGGTAAAAAAAATAGGATGACACCCAGAACTAATAATTGCATAATTGAGATCTTGCATGGCAGCTTGGTGGGAAGAAATGAGGGCACTGTATCTGATGAGGGCCATTTTTAAATTCTATTTTATTTTACTTATTTATTATACATTGGTGGCACTCATTTTCCTTGTCTGACTTTTCCTTTCTTAACTGATAGCAATGATATCTCTATCCTGTTCTGATCCAGGATAAAAGAAATTTACAACCCAACCGTGCAGACAATGTGAGAGCCAGACCTCTTTTTCATCTGGTTTCCCTTTCTTTTATAATGTATCCTCTTTTCAGGGATGAATGTCACGAATGCAAATCACATGCCCGAGTCCAGGTATTAAGATGGAGACTGTGGCTTATAATCCATCTGCTCCCTCCTCGGCAGTAGGAAGAACTAGTGTTTCATTATTTGAAGGCGTTGTGTCATATCTGGATAGGAGTTCTGTCACATTAAATATTTCGGGTAGACCAATAGCTCATGCTTCACTTCCTTTGTAATCCTTTCAAATGGGAAAAAATGCTAGACATCAACCTGACTATGAATATTTTATTCCACTTGAGCTGATATACCTAATATAGAAGAGCAATTGAATAATGCTATTAAGGGCATTGGCTGAGGAAACTTAGAAATGAAAAAGGAGTATGATAATGGAAAGGTATGCTTTTGATTTTTGAAAACATTCATTTTCTTGTTTGTAAACTTCTCAGTGGCCTGTTCACTTACTTAACAGGGCTGTGGGGATGAATGTCTTCTAAGAACTCCACAACTGAGTTAAGTGATCCAGTTAATTCAGAGGAGTTAATTACTAGTCCTCCAGGTCCACTCACAGTATACAAATAACTGTCAAACTTTTTTTTAGCCAACATCAGGCACAAGGAACCAGAAACAACACAAGGAGCTGATCAGAGAGGTATATTTATTGCTGCTCACCATAGACAGAAATTTCACCAGACAAAAACACTCACTATAGGTAGTCCTTGACTTACAATCCTAAAATTTTTGGTGCTAAGCGAGACAGTTGTTAAGTGAGTTTTCCCCCATTGTACGATCTTTCTTGCCACAGTTATTGAGTGAATCACTGCAGTTATTAAAATTAGTAACAGTTGTAAAGTGAATCTGACTTCCTCGTTGGTTTTGCTTGTCAAAAGGTCACAAGAGGGAATTGTGTGACCGTGGGACACTGCAACTGTCATAAATTTGAGCCAGTTGCCCAGCATCCAAATTTTGATCATATGACCATGGGGATGCTACAATGGTCCTGTGTGTGAAAAATGGTCATGTCAGTTGTTTCAGTGCTGTTGTAACTTTGAACAGTATTAAACAAATGATTGTAAGTTGCGGACTACCTGTACGCAACTATTAGATAACCACTCCAAAGTTTTAGAGAGGATCTCCTTTCAGCTATTTCCTCCCTATCAGTGACTCAAGGCTAGCCAGTCTTTTCACTCCTCCCCTCAACTCAGCTCCAAATTGCACCACAGTTACGTAAGGAACTGGAACAATATATTTCCAAGAACATGAAGACTCTGAGAAATAGATTTATTGTAACAAAATTAATGAAGCTGCCATAAAATAATTCCAGCAATTGCTGTGTATCATATATGAAATCAAATCTATGCAATATAAAGACTAGAAGTTACTCTCTTTTGTGTGGGAGTGACAATTCCATCTGGTTCTTGTTTGGTAACAAACTGAACTGGAATTAGGCTGTTTGTTTGTAAGTGTGAGGTAACTTGATCTCACAACTTAGTGGAGCAATGATTTCCTTCTGTCATCTATGATCCAGACTTAGCATTTCAGTTTTGTAGTTGCCTTGATTGTGATGAAAAGGGGACAGAAACAGTAAGGAAGACCTATGACCAATAAAACCACTTATAGTAGCGCCAATCTTAATGTCTATGGAGATTCTCAATAATCCAGATCATGGTTCTCCCAAAGGTGCTTTCCCAAAGGCAATTGGACTTTTTTGGGGTTTTTTCCAAGAAATTTGTAATATAAGGAAAGACAAAAAATATGACTGCATACTGGCTAGAGCCTGACAGTTGGGAAACAAAATGGCAGAAATAGTTTATATGGTTATTTTATTCACTAGGGTTGCGTTCTTGTTTCCAAAGAAGGAGGGATGGGTAAAATTTGATTAGATACTTTGAATGGATCAATTCAAGAAAGGACTTTAAAGTAAAATAAAAAAAATTGCATCGTGGATACCTCGAGGTCAGGAAGGCAAAACAGTTCTGAGCATGAGAAAACACTTTTAAAGACACCTGCCCTATTTCTTCTCATCTGAGATTTATGGCCTGAAACCAGCATACTAATGCCACTTTCTCCCACTTTACATATTTTTATATGTTTTTTTGGCTTTTTGCAGCAGGCTAGTTCTCAGACTATTGAGAAGCATGTTTGTTCTTAAGCAACTAATTTATGTGTGGAATGAAAGAGCAGAGGGAGATTTGAGTGTACTGTATGTGAGAATGTGGTTGTTCAATAGACTTACTTTTAACTACACCCTCATTTTTTAAAACGAAACATAGAGAACATCTAGTTTTCCCAGGAGCATTGTGTTATTACACCTATTATTGTTTCACTTACCATGAAATACTAATGTATAACATAGCTGAGCAACCAATTTCATAATCAACCTGGGCTAAAAGAATATGAAGGTCAAATGCTGAACCAGATTTTCAATCCCCAAGCCTTCTTGCTATATTCCCTTCTTATC
Source organism: Diadophis punctatus similis (assembly GCA_023053685.1). Classification (NCBI taxonomy): domain Eukaryota; kingdom Metazoa; phylum Chordata; class Lepidosauria; order Squamata; family Dipsadidae; genus Diadophis; species Diadophis punctatus. The sequence goes on along the minus strand of JALIGW010000001.1, from coordinate 90,607,781 downwards.
TTCTTAACAAGGGCACACAAATTACTCAAGATTGAAGAAACAGTTCCCACCTAATGTCAAAGAACCATAGAGCACTCTACTCTTTTTCTCCCAAAGCTTTCATACCGATGCATTTTCATAATCCATTTGAGATATAATCCATCTTCATGTTAATTCATATTTAAAGGCAAATACATCTATTTAGTACTTAAGCCATCCTCAGGTATGGATAATCTGGCTTCCTCTGCCAGCCCCTGACTATGAAAGTCTTGTTCTCAAAGTATAATATTAGCCTTTCAGGAAGAAAGACTTCAAGTCAATGGCCTCACAAAATGAGACAACAAGCAAGGCATTATTTGCTTTTAAAGAAAATAGGAATTATGATTAGGAGTTTCTATAATTATCCAACCTGAAGAAACCACCATCTATGAATAGTCAAGAAAACAATTCCAATTTGTAAGATTTCTTTTTGTGATAGAACTTCAGAAACTTGAGAAATGTTGGTTAATGATCACCAGAAAAAAAAATTAGAAACTCAAATTAAAGTAATTTATTTTATCAGGATTAAGTTACTTAACTGAGTATCCTTAAAGGTACGCATTAAAAACAATTTAGTTCCTGCTAAAATTGCTAGGCTCATTCATGTGGATTATTGCTGGTTTAGTGAATGAATGTATCCATTTTGATAAATCATCTGAATCATAATGATCTGAAACATTATGGCTGAATGTGACCTGTGTATCAAATTCATGGTGGCAAATTCCAAAAATGGCAGGATTGTGTCCTTCTTTCAGGTGTTTTACCTTGTTTCAAACCTGCAAATTTAGACTCAAAGACAACAATTTATATAAGCCACCTAGTGAATTTCATAGGTAAGCCACAATTTAAAGCTGTCTTAATGTCTTAGAATCAAAAACTAGTAAGTTAGCAATTCTACTTTATTATTTATTAACTGTCACTACATGTATAAATATCATACACTCTATGATCCATTGAAGCATAGAAAAAGAAGAAAAGACCTGCAGCAAAAAAGGGCAAAAATTATGCTGCACATTAAAAGAATAACAGATTAATTCTTTGTTAAGATGCAGCAGGGCTCCATATTTTTGCAGCAACAAATCAACATGTTTGTTTTGGAGAGTCTGTGCATCAGCTATGTGAGTTTTAGTCCCCAATATTCCAACTCCTGGGTGTAAAGGAATAGATTAGAACAGCAGAGTCAGTTCTGCACTCTACCTACTGTATATGCAAAACCCAAAGCGATGCAGAACCACAAGAGCTCTTCATTTCTGCTCATGTTGTTGGGCAGGTTTGCTAGGAAATAGGCCAGGATCAGCCACTCGGGGAAGATGTCATAAATCAGGTATTGAGGAGAGCATCTGAAATGCCACCACAACCTTATTGTTTTCAGAAGGAAGGCACTAGACTTCCCACTCATTCATTTTGACAGACGATCTGCCCGACACCTATAACAAAATGTGACTCAGGAGAAGTACTTTGGGAAATGAAAATTAAGACATTCTTTTTCTGCTCACATTACAAAGGCAATAAAGAAAGTAATTCATTATGAAGAAACTGTTTCCTGGTAATGGATTACTTTTATCCAGGAATGCTGACTGCGGGTTCATAACTAAAAGGAAGAGATAGATGAAAAAATGAAAGGCTTCTTTATCTCCTTTTTTTTTAACCTTTTCTCATCTGTATGAGACTTAGAGATGTCTCCAGTGTTTACTTCTTTGTGATCAAGAAGCTTTTCTCCTGCGGTTACAAACTTTTGATGTTTCTTTTGAGTATATTACTAACCCTACAACATTCACAGAATTTAAACAATGGATAACAGATTTCTTCGTACTTTTTTCCTGCAGACTTTTCATAAATTGGCTATATAGCAGAACTGCCAGTGATTTCTCCTTCTCCTTCTCCTTCTCCTCCTCCTCCTCCTCCTCCTCTCCTTTCCTTTCCCTTCCCTCCTCCTCCTCCTCCTCCTCCTCCTTTTTAAAGGACCTGCATTTATACCCTAATAGTCAACAAGTTTTTCTTGGTTTCCTCCTAAGAGCCTCTCAAACCATGATGATCAAACACTGGTGGCAGAATTTCCATAATTTTATATTGGAGGAAATAGAAATTAAAATGCCTAAAAAAAGTTTAAGGAGAAAAAAAACCCTAAAAGTAAGGGCAGGGGGACGGGACAGTATGTAAATCCATATCTTACCACAAATGCAATGTGTTATATACACCTGCTTTGCACCATCACCTCACCTACTGCACTCCTCCTCCCCCACAAAAGCGAAGTATGATCTCTAATCACCAAAACAATTCTCCATCCCTCCTTTATGCAATAAGAATCTCATTTGTCCTAAGCACTGCCTGCACTTCATCTGCACCACTACAGACACTGCAGTGTTTTCCGCTCAATGGAGTAAATGTTCTTGTACTCATTTTACATTATTGGTGACTGAAGAAACTCATTCTAGGATGGCTGGAATTACATAAAAAGTGAAAGAGGACTCTCATTTGCTCTAGATCAGGGGTGTCAAACTCATGGCGTCACGTTGTCACGTGACGTATTGCAACTTCCCCCCCTTTGCTAAATTGGGGATGGGTGTGGCCAGTGCATGACGCATCCAGCCCGCGGGCCGCTAGTTTGACACCCCTGTTCTAGATGAACTGGTTCTTGTGGCAAATGCTGTATGTAGCTCAGGTCATGTATGTGTGGCTGGTTGTGATCAATCTGCTTTGGAAAAGCTCTTTCTCAAACATGCCTGGACATGGAACAATTTAAATGTTTTGTTCTGACTCTCGTGAGAGTGCTCCTCCCCTCATAAGTCCTCTGGGACCTAACATAGATTCTTACTCTTCTAGGTACCTAATGAACCTCTCCTCACTCCTGATAATATATATCTCAAACTATTTGAAATATTGGGGACGACAGTAGTGAGGATGCCAGGAAAATATAGGGCTGCTGGCGTTCTCTGCTTCAGAATTCATAGTGAATCTAACTAATTCGCAAGGTCAGTCAGGCCAAAAAAACCCACAACACCAAACCTGCTCCACAAGGACAATCAAATGCAGTTTCTTCAACTAGTTAAACTTGGTGTGGTGATTAAGGTGTCAGATTAAGGTCTGGAAGATCAGGGTTAACATGAAGATGTTTGGTGGACTTTTGACCTGTTAGTCTCTCCTGGCCCAAGGTTTTGAAAATGAACTATCATAGGCAATGATTCGGTCTGGGCTGGACTTTAGGGTTCTAGTCCAAATCCACACAGCCACAGTATCACTCGGATTGAGGCAGCAAGAAAGAACATACCCATCAATGCAGACTCAGAAAAAGATACAAAGATCCAGCTGAAATCTAAGGCCCCAACACCTTATCTTGCTCTTATGTTTAATTTTATTTAAATACAGTTTGCGTATTTATTTGCATATTTCTCCAAGTAAAATATATGACAATCTTTATAAGGCTACCCGACTGAAGGTTTCTAAAACTGCTTACTAACTCCATAATTAAAAACTGCAATTGCAAACAGTATAGCTTTAAAACATTGTGGAAGAACAGCTTGGGGAAATGTAAGAAAATAAAGAAAGAATGACTTCTGTGGCATTTTCTAAATCCTTCAGACCTTTGATATGCCATTGCTTCTGGAGTCTTTTCTCCCATCCTAGAAAATAATGAGTATCTGAAATATTCCAAGCCTTGTGGCTTTCAACGGCATTTTGCAGATATTAAAATGTGCTCCAGTAGAAAGATAGATGTTTACTGTTCATATTAGCTTTCCATCTTGCATGTAATACAGTTTTGTTATGCAATGTAATCTGAAGAAAGTCAAGTTAAATAAGAGACAGCTACACATAGGAAATACAGTAAAATATTGAAGTTTGGAGTGCTTCATATTTCCTCAGTTATGCTTTTCTAAAATGTCCATATTGTCCCAGAACAGACTCGGTGCTCATGCTATTTTTTGGTACCATACATTTGCTTCAGGGGTGGGTTCCTAATATTTTTACTACCACTCCGTGGGCGTGGCTTATTTTGTGGGTGTGGCTTGCCAGCCATGTGACTGGGTGGGCGTGGCTTCTCGGACTGCTGAAGGGAGGGGAACTGAGATAGGTCCTGCTGCCTGTTCCCCCTCCCCTCAGCAGCTCGAGAAGCCTCGAACGTGCAAAAATGCCTAGGATCATCACCGCGCATTCATGGCTTCTCAGACTGCTGAAGGGAGGGGAATGGAGATAGCTCCTGCCACCCGTTCTTTCAGCATCTCACGTGCTTCCTCAGCCATCCTCCCCTGCTTGGACTCACTGTGGGGTAGGAAGGCAGCGCATGAGCAGTGCCGGAAACTCGGCTTCTGGGCAAGCGCAGAAATTTTTTTTTAAAAAAATTAATTTTTTAAAAAAATATGGCGGCACCCAGGCACCAGCAACTGACTTCACCGGTACTGTGACATCACCAGCGGGCCGCTACCGGTGCTATAGAGTGGACCGCACTGGTAGGAACCCACCACTGATTTGCTTGTACTTCTGCAAACCTTGAAGTTCTCTGGAGGATTCTTGTGCAATTACTTTATTTTTTTTTCCTTGGGCTAATATGTAGCCCCCAGCAGACTGACTTTGAGTGGCATAGAAACACAGTTGTTGCTGCCTCATAAGTAATATGGCAGCCTAAACATGAGAGCATTGGTCCTGGGGATCTGGTCTAGGAGCAAGTGATGGATCCAAATTAGGAAGAATAATTTTTATCTCTTATCAGAATGGCATCCTTTTTCCAAACACAGCTGGACAATCCATATGTAGATTGTCTCTATGGATCAGGGAGGCCTCTTTTTTATACTGATACCTGCTATTCTATATTTCATGGTACATTGCAGTATGAAATATCTGAATTGAGCCCTTTCTTTTTGCTTGCCTCCTTCTATCTGTGGGTGGTTGAGATAGGATGGCTGGGTGAACAGATGGTATGGCATTAATTATTTTATAAAAAGTTGTTGTTCTAATGCAAGTTTATGGATCCATTGATATACTGTAAATAAACTTACTTTTAGGTAAATGTGCTGAGAATCACTTCCTAATTATTTTAATTTATTTATTTATTTATTTTATTTAGCGATTCTTTTATGCCGCCCTACTTCCTGGGGACTCAGGGCGGCGTACAACATGTGCAAGAACAGCTATAATGCAATAAAAATACAATAATAAAATAGCAATATAAAAAATAAAAACAACACAAACAATACATACATGGGGGAGACCAAGATGTTCAACGGTCTCTGAATCACATCGCCTGCAGGAAGAGCCATGTCTTAATGGCTTTCCGGAAGGCCAGCAAGGTGGGAATAGTTTGGATCTCTGGGGGTAGTTGGTTCCAGAGAGCCAGAGCCCCCACAGAGAAGGCTCTCCCCCTTGGTCCCGTCAACCAACATTGTTTGGTTGAAGGGACCTGGAGGAGACCAACTCTGTGGGACCTAACTGGTCGTAGGGATGTATGAGGTAGGATGCGGTCCCGAAGATAACCTGGTTCTAAGCCATGTAGGGTTTAAAGATGATAATCAACACCTTGAATTGCACCCGGAGACCAATGGGCAACCAATGTAGCTGGCGGAGTATGGGTGTTACATGGGTGTATCTAGAGACACCCACCACAGCTCGCGCAGCTGCATTTTGCACCAACTGAAGTCTCCGAATACTCTTCAAGGGTAGCCCCATGTAGAGCGCATTGCAATAGTCCAAACGGGAGGTGACAAGGGCATGAGTGACCGTGAGTAAAGCCTCCTTCTCCAAATATGGTCGCAATTGGTGCACCAGGCGAACCTGTGCAAAGGCACCCCTAGCCACAGCCGTAAGATGTTGGTCTAATTTTAGCTGTGGATCTAGGAGCACCCCTAAATTGTGAACCTGGTCCGAGGGAGATAATTTGTCTCCCCCGAAAACCAAGGAGGGACAGTCAGTATAATCCTTAGGAGGCAGAATCCATAGCCACTCAGTCTTGTCAGGGTTGAACTTGAGCCTGTTCCTTCCCATCCAGATCCTAACATCGTCCAGGCAACGGCACATCACATCCACTGCCTCCCTGAATTGAGACGGGGTGGAGATGTACAGCTGGGTGTCATCAGCGTACTGTTGAAATCTCACCCTGTGTCGATGGATGATCTCTCCCAATGGTTTCATGTAAATGTTAAACAGGATGGGTGAGAGGACCGAACCCTGAGGAACCCCACAAGTCAGGGGTCTAGGAGACGACCTCTGCCCTCCTGTCAACACCGAATGTGACCTATCGGCGAGGTAAGAGGAGAACCACCGCAAAACGGTACCTCCCACTCCCAGCCCACCGAGTCCCAATTTATTATTAGTTCTAATTTATTAGAAAAGGTACTACTAGACTATATAGTCACTCTGCAAATTGTGAAAGAGATTTATAAGATACCAATATACGGTATAGCTTCAGTAAATTCTCCCTGATAAATAATTCACTTTGATCTGTTTTCTCCCTGAAACGTAGAGAATTTTTGGGAGAAAGCCTTCTAAAAACAAAAAAGGCCTGTAGAATTATTTGACAAAAGAACCCATAAAAAATAATAGAATACTGTTTTTAAAAAAGCAGTGAGAAGAAAACATTAAATCAGATTTTCATTTTTTTAAAAAAAATATGGCTTTTCATGAAGCTCTTTAATCTGAATTAACCTTTCTAAAGGCCACTCTAATGTTTATTCCCCATTTTCCAATTTTCTATTTCAGGAGTCCCCACCCCCAGGCTGTGGCTCACTAGTGGGCCCTGGCCTATTCAGAACTGGGCTGCGCAAGAGATAGGCTGGTGTGCGTGCGCAACTCCACTCGTGCGAATGGTGCCCCAAAGACTTCTGTTCTCTCTTGTGTGAGTGGAGCTGCATGCGTACATGTGCACGCCAGTCCACTGCTCATGCAGTTCGGTTCCCCTTCCCCCCACATAGCCGGACCACCAAGTCGCAAAGGTTGGAGACCGCTGTTCTATTTGATCACATTCATTTATATATTTGTGAAACTTTATGGCCACCTTGGGAACTGAAGCCTCATTAAAAAAAACCACAGCTCTCCTGGATGCTGCAAAATTTGCACAAATACGAGAGAACTGAGCCATTTTGCTAAAGATGGAATTGAGAATAGCTTGAACATTTGAAAACATTGCACATGTTCAGCCCTTTCAATCTGAGCTTGATGTTCGGTTTCATCGCATGCGAATACATTCTCTTTATTTCCTGCCTCTCTGCAAAGCCTCAATAAAGAGATAAAGGAGAGAGGGAGAGGAAGTAACAAAGCCAGGGTTATAAAAAATTTAGTTGTCTCCACAATAACAATATACTGGACATATAATATCTCACTATTGTGTAACGTACAATTTACAATGCAATCCTATGCATATCTGCTTGGCTGCCTCACTGAATTCCATAGACATAATCATAGGTAAATGTGCCTATACTGTTGCCTGGTTAAGAAGCAAAATAAGAAGGGAAACATGATATTTGCAGATAAATATGTATACAAGTTGGAAAGATCCAATTTCACATGGATTTTGAATTTCAGATAAGTATTTTAAAATCACACAGCATACCGATTCCTCATCTACTTACACAACTAGGAACTGCAGCAAATGCTGTGAAATGAATCGTTTCTCAACTATAACCTGAGTGTTAATGAGGGCAAGTTAGTTTGTAGATAAATGCAGAAAGCAGATGTTTTAATGCTTTGTGAATGTGGCGTTTTCTTTGCAGGATAAATAAGTGTGGCTTAAACCAAAAGACTGACTTAATAGAGTTGCATCAGTTGGCTGTCACTCATTTTACTGGGCAATGAGGCCAGGTTGTGAGTAATTCTGGAAATGCATTTTAACTTATATACAGACGTTGTGATTAGCATTTAGGTACTGAAATGGAAAACAGACCATGGACAAGCAAATTTTCAACTTCTTAAAAAGGACCTTGATCCAAATGTATAAAGTTATGTCTGACTTGCACCAAGTGAAGAGGGAGGAGTTTTTCTTTCTCTCTTAGGGCTTTCTAAGATGGCTGATTAGGAAAAGATTTAGAACAAGTCAAAGGACCCCCTTTTTTTAACCAGGGCATAATTAGCTTGCAGAAAGCATTTCAGGTAGTCCTCAACTTACAACAACAACCGTTCGAAGTTACTATGTCACTGAAAAAAGTGACTTATGACCATTTTTCACACTTATGACCATTGCAGCATCCCCATGGTCACATGATCAAAATTCAGATGTTTGGCAATTGACTCGTATTTATGACGGTTGCTGTGTCCAGGGGTCATGTGATCCCCTTTTGCGACCTTCTGACAAGCAAAGTCCAAGTAGAAAACCAGTTTCACTTAGCAACCATGTTACTAATAATCACCAACTGCAGTGATTCACTTAACAACTATGGCAAAAAAATAATAATCATAAAATGGGGCAAAACTCACTGAACAAATGTTTCACTTAGCAACAGAAATTGTGGTCGTAGGTTGAGGAGGACTACCTGTACTGCATAACTTGTGATGCCTATGAACTTGGATGCTTTAATAAGAAACTGGATTATTTGTGGACTATTTGTGAAGGCCAGGTCTATTGTGGGCTATTTTTCTTGAAGACTCATTGTTGCTTCTTTGTTGGGGTCTCCAAAGACCACCCGCAAGAAAAAACAAACATGGCTTCATTTCTTGCTTGTGCTCACAGAGGTGTCAAACTCAATTTCATTAGACCAGAGGTGTCATTTAGACCAGAGGTGTCAAACTCAATTTCATTGAGGGCTGCCTCAGGATTGTGTTTGAAGGGGACCAGTGTAGGTGTGGCCAGTGTGGGTGTGGCCAGCTCGACATCATTCGTGTCGGGGCGCCCGTGGTGCCCTGAGCGCTGTTCCAGCAAAAACGGGCTCCCGAGCTCAGTTTTCGGTTGTGATAGCCTCCTGCAACCCTCTGCCAGTGAAAACAGAGCTTGGGAGGGCTGCACACAGCCCGACCGAGCTCCATTTTCACTGGCAGAGGCATTGTGGGCTGGTCCTTTGCTGTTTCTGCTAGAGAGAATAAATCTCCATAGAGGCGATGTTTGATCTTTCTCTCGGAGCTCAGACATTTAGAAATAAAGCCGAAAGTTAAAAGTCTAATAAAATATTTATTTCGGTACAAAAACAATAAATTCTGAATAATTACATTCTTGCTAATTAAATACGACCGCTCCTGGTCAGAGCCAAACCACAAGAAAAAAAATGGAGAATCAGGAATGCACACATGCGCATAAGATCACGTCACGTGTCCTGCTTGTAATGGAATGTACCATAATATTAGGATAGGGGTGCATCACCCTGCATATACATACAACTGACAATATTCACTACGTGACAGTTTCCAGGGTGGCCACATGGGCCAGATCTAAGTACCCCACGGGCCAGATCTGGCCCCTGGGCCTTGAGCTTGACACCCCTGATTTAGACATTTAGAGGCATTCAATTAGTCACTGGGAGAAGCAAAATAGCAAAATAATAATAATACATTTTTACCTGATCCACTAGGATTATGTTTCTTGCGTTCTGTCTTTCAAATATAATCAGATTCTTTTTTTTCTTTCAAGGAGGTGAAATGAACCATCTAAAATATATCCCAAATAATAATTTTAACACTTTAAATGTTTTCCTTCATGTGTCTGCTTGTTGAGCCATTAGCTTCTACAGAAAAAAATATGGAAATGAACTTTAGCTAAGAAGAAAGGAATGGCATCTAATGGAACACTGTGCTCCCAATTCTTTCACAACTGTAGAAAGCCTCAGATAGAACCTTTTGTGCATTAAGATGACAGAGTGCTCCTTATAAAAAAAATCAAACCCTGTCTGGGGTTAAGCTGAACTCATGGCGAATACATAGAGCCAATCATGCCATTTTCTATATAACAGCGTAGAAATTGAGTGAGATCTAATTCTCACATTGAAAAATCCTACAGGGGAGAAACGAAGACTTCCCATAAATGAGTTTCCTGGCAAAGGGCCCTTCAGTTTATTCTATCCTTTTTGACAAACTTTGGCTAGGTGAGCCAATGCATGGAGTATACAAGGACCACAGGATTTGAACCATTGATTGTGGGGTGTGATTTCTTCCCTACAGAGGCTTCCATGGGGGACCAGCAAAGAACAAAAGGAACATTGTGCTACTGTAACACAAGCTCTGCCCCATTGCTTTCCGCATTGCACATCACATGTGCCTTTATTATTTATTTAGCATATGGCATAAAGCACATGGATAACAGTGATAAAATTATATAGAAGGAAACAGGGGTGGGTTCCACTTACCTTCCCTACCGGTTCGCATCGTGACGGAAGTGCTTCCTGCTTTGCTCGTGCGCACGCCCCCGTCATGTCATGCAAATTACCATCTGCGCATGCATGGAAGCCTCTGCACATGCGCAGAGGGTTCTTTGCCAGCCGCGGTGACCGGAGAACCGGTTCGGGGGCGTGGACAGCCGGCCATCGCTGCCAGTTTGGCGAGCTGGTGCAAATTTCCGCCACCAGTACGGGCAAACCGTTCCGAACCGGCAGCAACCCACCACTGGAAGGAACACATAATACTACGGTACATGTATGATGGAACTATGTAGTCAATTTGGTAAGGTTTGAGGAATTCAAAAAATATATAAGTCATAGGATATATTTTAAAATACATTGATTCATAAGAATAAAATAAATGTTCTATATATTAATATCTTATCCATTTATTCAATTAAGCACATTTTTTAGTTGGAGAAAATTTGCTTTTCTTCCAGTATAAGTTTTCAAAGGCAGCTAATTGCTATGTGATCCAGTGTCAGAAGAGAAGGATACCAGTCACATTCAGGGAAGGATACTCTGCCCTAAGCAGCTGTTAGCCCTAGAGATGCCAGGCGTCCGGGTCATGGCCGCGACCCCTGCAGAACATCATCAATCCCCTTGTGTGGAGCTAGTTCACTACTTGTGGTGCACCTGGATAGTGTGGAAGCATGAATAAACAAACTAGCCATTTCAGGCTGCCAAACTTCTCTGTGATTACACTGTAGACTTCCTGGTGCGCAAACACATGGATATCACATGTACAAAAGAGGTGGGACTTGCTTCATGAGGTCATGATGCTATTTTTGTCATTTTGATGAAGGCGTTAGTTCCTGTGGTTGGCTCTCCCAGATATAGTATTGAGGAGCATACATTTTATACCCTAACACAGGGGTGTCCCCCCCAACTCCAGGACTGTGGATCATTATCGGTCTGTGGTCTGTTAGGAAATAGACCACGCAAGCGGTGAGCGAGAAAGCAAAGTTTCATCTGCGTATGCATGGGATCTAGGTTGTGCAGACACAGACACAGACACAGACACAGACACACACACACACACACATGTCCATGGAAGAATTGTCTTCCACAAAACCAGTCCCTGGTGCCAGAAAGGTTGGGGACCGCTGCCCTAACAGATTGCAGTCGAAATAGTTTTGTTTTTGTTTGGTTAATTGTGTTTGGTCTCACTACAGGAAATGTTTGATATCTGGCCTAGAAACATTTTGTGCATCTGAAAGATTCATTATCTTTTCACTGCATGTTTCTTGCCTCTTGTCACAAGGCATTGCATTATTTCATGCCAAGAGGCTTTATAGCAGTGCCTTACTAGAATCTGGAGTCGATCTGCTTTTGTTTGGAGGTGGGGAACAATTTTACAGACAGATTTATAGGAAAAGTGATACTGAAGTTTCTGACGGATTATCCCATACTAATTTTTTTTAAATCTGCATGAAACATTGCATGTATTTTCTCCTACCCTATGCAGTTTCATTTGCAATTTATTTTTGCGAACAATTTTGCCTGAAATAATGCTTTCTGGGCATTCTTTTGAATATATACTTTTCCTGTATGGATTGGCAAATGTTTTGTTTTTTTTAAATTTGGAGAAATGTAATAGTTTTCATTGAAATTCGATGTAAATGAATTACCATAACCTGAGGTTCTTTAGAATGTGTGAGCGTATGTAACAAGCTCATCTTTTCCAACTGTTAGCACAGCTGTGGCTTTTTTAGGCACTTTTCCTAGAGAACCAAAGTGACTGTGCAATAAAGTCAGGCAAAAAAAAAACCACTTCCAAAGCGGCCACCTCAGCCTAGAAAAAGATGCAGGGGCTTTAATGGTTTGAAAAATAAAATAACTTCTTTACCTGCCTAGAAACTATGCAGCATGGCAACTAAGTCTTTCTTTTAGCATTGGCAGTGAGATGCCAGCCGCACACTCACCCTATATGGAATGTGGGATAGGTATACCACATGTGGCACTTTATGAAGGGCTAGCTACAAAGTATGGTTTAAAAAAAAGTCAAGATAGCAACTGTATATATCCTATTGATTTCTTTTCCCATTTTATGACTATGTGTTTATTCAAAGTTTCCTAAGTAGCGCTGAAATGGATCACTGAACCAACTCTACTAGCTATAGACTGAAGGAACTTCTTTCCGTTTCATCCCTTCTCCACTCTTTTTGTACTCCAAATTCTCAAAAACAGTTTGAAGCCAAACTATGTTTACCTTTCTTGCTGCCTCTCTAGAGAGCAAAGAATGTTAAGGAATCACAACTGCATCCCCAGCTTCATTTAAAAGAAATACCTGATCCTACTTCACTCAAGAGGAGAATAAAACCAGTTGGTATTAGCCTGCCTTATAACCTTTTGTGTTCTTTTGTTGTGTTCTTTTGTCTGCTTCCATGAAAAACAATTTGACCAATTGAGATGAAAAACCATAAAACTACAGTACCTTCCCCTGTGAATGACCGATCAGGGGTCCAAAGCCTTGAAACTGGGAACTGGGTGCCACCTAGCCAAGCTTTATAACTGCAGTGGGGAGGGTGAGGAGGTGTCTGTCTTTCCTTTCTCCTTAGAAAGAAAAAGGTTTTGGACCAAATCTGGTGCACAGTCTGAAAGCAGGCTTTGAAGTTATTTCTTTCTTATATGTCAATATTCTGGGTCAGTGAATATACAAGGCACTGAACCACAAACCAACTGACAAAGTTTAGTTTAGCATTGTATGTGAACCTAACCCATTAGGTTCACTACTTCAGAAAATTAGTTGATTGAAATAATAGTTCATTAAGCAGAAAGATACACATTGGGTGATTATGGCCTTTTGTCTTCATCCAGTTCTCAAATCATTACTTAATCATATACTCATTCCTACAGAATACTGTTTGATGGCTCCTTCAAAACTATACCGACAATAATGAGTGCATTTATTTGGAATAGATTTAATAGAAGAAAGGTCAATGTCCTTTGACTCTTGGTGACTTTATGTCCATTTCTATGCCATTTTCTTAGCATGTAGTGGGTTGCCATTGTCTTCTTCCAGGATGTCTTTTCAATTTCCCATGCTAACTTCTAATTCGGCTTTTCTTATATCTAAGTATTATCCAACCCTGATGTTACTTGAGATCAATCAAAGTCATCCAAATGCTATATTTTTTTAAATTTCCTAATTATATGAATACAGAGAGACTTGCATGTTTCATTTTTAGTCATTTGTATAGCATCATATAAAATTCTTAGGGTTCTGGTCTCAAATTAATTGAGAGGCTGGCTGAGAAGAAGCCATATGATTTTTGAGAAAGGTTCTGCAGAAATTGAGAGTCATAAATTATATTCCCTTTGTTTACAAAATCACTTACTTTACCAAAAGAGAAAAGAACCTATCTTCAATAAAACCATGTTGATTGGTAATAGTCAAGTACTTTTTGTCTACAAGTTAGTCATTAGCTGTTTTATTATTTGCTCTGCTATTTTTAAGGTAAAACAATCAGGTTAACTTGTCTATAATTTTTAGGAACTTTTTTTTTTAAAAAAAATTATAAATAGATGTACAGTATTTGCTTTGAAAGGGGGTATGTTTCCGAACTGGACCTTAATTATTTATTAAAACAGCTAACAGAAATAGTCAGTATTGACTACAGTATTATGAGGATTATCTAACTAGCTTCTAAATTATCCTGCCCTCCTTCCTCTCTTCTAATTTTTCTCCTTTCTCCAGTGCTGGTTTTAGTGAGGCCCTAAGCTATATAAAGCCTTGTTAGAGAGTTACACCAGATACACCATATATATATATACTGTATATATATACTGTATATATATATACTGTATATATATACTGTATATATATATATATATATATATATATATATATATATATATATATATATATATATATATATATATATATATATATATATATATATATATATATATATATATATATATATATATATATATTGTATGTATATATATATATTTATATATATTGTATGTATATATATATATTTATATATATTGTATGTATATATATATATATATATATATATATATATATATATATATATATATATATATATATATATATATATATATATATATATATATATATATATATATGATTTTTTTTGCTGATAAATGAAAATAAAGGGAGACTATTATAGATCTATTTCAAGCTTATTTTGCTCTCGTCAGATAGCCATACCCCTTACTGGGATTTGAACCCGGGCTGGCTGCCTTGCAGGGCAGCAACTTAACCACTAGGCCATGGGCTCTGTTCCCAATCAGCTCTTTCACCAGGAAAGGGTTATATATGTTTTTCTGTCGTGTTATCCTGGTGTACCCAAATATGGGAGAGAAAGCATCACAGCTTCCTTTTTGCCTTTCAGCCCCTCACTGGGACCATCCAGGCTGTTTTTTTATAGCCGACACACTAATCTATATGTGTAGGATTTTTTTTGCTGATAAATGAAAATAAAGGGAGACTATTATAGATCTATTTCGAGCTTATTTTGCTCTTGTCAGATAGCCATACCCCTTACTGGGATTTGAACCCGGGCCGGCTGCCTTGCAGGGCAGCAACTTAACCACTAGGCCATGGGCTCAGTTCCCAATCAGCTCTTTCACCAGGAAAGGGTTATATATGTTTTTCTGTCATGTTATCCTGGTGTACCCAAATATGGGAGAGATTTTAATTATTTAAAAGCAAGGTATTTAAAGTGAAAAATACAAATTATTTTCATACAAATGCATTTACTGATTACAGATTTGTCGTTTGGCTGCCCTGATCTCTCTTCTAGAGTATAGTGCAGTATACTCTGGAAACAATGCTGAAATGTAATTTTCAAGATAATTATACACACACCAACACACACACAGTAAGCAATCGGAATCATTTTTTAATATAAGTAATAATGAACTCTTTTGCAAAATCAGAAAAGTGATATTCCGAAATTGTGTAAGGCCCTGTGGAATGTGAGGCCCTAAACTGTAACTTGCTTAGCTAATGTCTAAATGTCGTCTCCACTCTATATTCTTTATTGTATTACTGTTGTGGCCTGTCGGCCGCCGGCCCCACCAGCAGCAAAATGAGGAGGTGGCATAGGAGTCAGGCCCAGCATCAAGGCAATCTGGGAGCTCCGAGGGGGAAGAGGGAATGGAGCTGTCAGAGATAGAGACAGAGGTGGAGCCTGGGCCGTCCATCAGCCCTCAGATGGAGTCAACAGCCCCCAGGTCTTGAGGTGGCTGATGAGGAAGAGGAGGAACAGCTGGGGCCAGTGCCCGACGAGCGGCTGCACAGAAGGCAGAGGAGAGCAGTGGAAATCTATGGGCTGGTCCTTGGGATGGAAGAGCCACCACTGCTAGCGAAGCCCCACCCTAGTTCTGGAGATAAAAGGCAGGGGGATGGAGATGAATAGGTGTGGCAGACAACTATTCATCTCCCTGCCAGACAGACTTATTAGCCTGCTGTGAGAGACAGAGAGACTTTTTGCTGGGGCTGCTGGCTCTCCTAATAAAGGGAACAATTAGGTAACTACAGAGGGTTTGTCGTGTTTTGGAGCCGGGTCAGAACAATTACCTTTCTTGATCCCATTTCCATAGTGTATTGGACTTTCCCCTATCTCCCACCCCGTAATCTCATTGTGACCTAGATCGGATTGGAAGTATTCTCATGGGTCCACAGGCTAATATTAATTTAGCTTACTCTGTTGTGGGCGGAGGTAGACTGGAAATATGATTTGGGTCAAGCTATTTTAGAGTTTAGAATCTGGTTTGTTGGAACTTTGGTGAGCAAACTTTATGAAGGTAACTAGCTCCACCTTGACAACCTGCCACTAACTTTTGAATGACAATGAAAGAGTGTAGATTGGACTAGAGATCTGCAGGATTGTTTATTAAGCTAGAATATGATCATTGGCTTTTACTGCCAATAGATACAATGTAAGATTTGGATAATGACATCCTAAACAATCTGGAAGACAGCCCTCCTGACCACTCATAGACTTCAATTTGTTCAAGGATGTTTTGGAATGCTCTTTTATTGCCTTGCTCATTTCTGTATATTTGTCAGACTTTGTAAATGTCTCAGCCCAGTTTGCTTTGTTGGGAAAGACTGAAGTTAGTCTTAATTAATTCATTTATTTAGGCTGTTTGCTTTGCAGGTCTTGTGATCTAGATTTCTGGATGAAGGATGGACTTACAAATCATTAGGCTAACATCCTCATCTTCCCCAATGCCTTATCCAATGTTGATGTAGGAGATGACCAAGTTGAGCCTGAGGGCGGGGTCAAATGTATCATCAGTTTGGAGTTGCTAAATTCCCACAAGAGACCTAACTCCAGCTCCCTGTGAATTCCACTGATTCTTATCTAGCACCAATTTGTCTTGACCGTTAGTAGATTAATTTTTTGTGTATAGAAAGCATGGAATAAATTTGTAGTACTTTTGAACTCTATTCCGGTTCCTGGTTTCTTGTGCCTGACAGTCTCTGGATAGTGGGTATCCAGTATCTAGTAGTAAAACACATCTGGATGGCATCAAGTTGGGGAAGTCCGAATGGATAAAGTAGGCAAACTTTTGCTCCCAATTTCAAAAGTTGCTGCTCATAAATCAACATTTTCCTATTGGTAAAAACAACTGTCAGGCAACAAATCTTGATTAAATAATTGCAGAAATATTTAAATTATTAATTTCTAATGCATTTCAACATTCAAATTATTTTTCCATATAATATAATGTAATAATTATGTTGCAAATGAAGATATAAAACTTAATTAAAATGTCAATTTTTAAAATTAACTTTGTTTTGCTTTAAATTGGTTTACTTTGATAACCCATTTAAAAAAACTGAAGTAATACCAAAGTATCATAAAGTTGATTCTGCAGATATGTATAGAGCTTGTGACATTTTACCTGTTCTCTCTATGTAAAGTTATAATCAAATTGCTTGTTGATTTATTTTTTCTAATCTAATTTACAAACAAGGGCCTCATCATTTTTAAGGCCAGCATCAGAAATATTCACACAAATGGAAATATATGAAATAACAACAATAAGACTAACAATAATAACGAAATGATTACTGTACTAAAAGATTAGTATGAGATCATTGAGATCAAAGTGACTTTAACAATGGAAACATAGCTATCTACTGTATATGGTCATAGCCATGAAATATTCATGTCCTCAGATTCTGAAGAAAATATTGTGAGTGAGGAAGACATTTAATGTGGCAGGTTGAAGTTAGTTGATGTTTTATTATTGCTATTTTGGATGGTCATTCTCTTCAGAATGTGTTTTCAAAAAGGCCACTATTCTTTACTTCTCCAACTTCTCTGAGTTTTCAAAAAAGTGGAAGACAAAGCATTAATTTGACAAAAATGAGGGGGGAAATATACAGGTTTCCCATTACTGTAACTTTTTTTAGTTAAAAAAAGCCTGGTTTCCAAATTAATTAAGGTTTGCCCTTGACATACTGCTTTCAATGATGTCCCAATTAAGATACCTATTTAGCAAGTGATGCCCAAGTTTAGAATTCAAGGAATTGGATTTCAAAAGAAATCCTATACGGGTTTAGCAAAAGCTTTTTCAATAACTCTTCTTTGGGTTTCAATTTTCTCTATTTTACGCAACAAGGTTTTCAAATTTGCTGAAGGATAAATAATGACAGGGCAAGCTTTTAATTGTTAATCCCATAATTGATTGGCTGATAAAAGAATGATAGATCCCCCAAAAGAGGTTATTTATTTGTTTATAAGACAAGATATTCTGTGTCTAATAAGATAGAGATTTTACTATAATAAAATAGAAGATTATATGTTTTTTTCTATTTCTGATCAAAGTTATTTAAGTATCAGAGAAATTGTAATATTTTATTGTTCAAATGTTAAAGTTTAACTGAATTTAGATTAAATTAAAAGTTTGAATTAAAAGTTCATTAAAACAGCCTCTGTTTTTATTTAACACATGCACCGTCGCCCTCTCTGTTCATATTTTCTTGACTGAAATCACTTTGTGAGAGAAAATTAATATACCCACTTTGATGAATCACAGTAGCAAGAGTACCTGTGGTGAAGTTTAACAAATTATTTGCAAGTGCTTAGATCTCAGAAATTTCAGTTCCTTTCATTTCTAATGCAGCAATGCTTATCATGATCTTTGGCCAAGCTGTTGTAAATGATTGGATTTATTATTATTATTATTATTTTTGAGAAATTTTATAAAATTTATTTATGAGTTGTTTAAATTCTGCTGTGCTGGAGAAAGGGCGTTGTCTTCTCCTGAACGCCCCTTCTCGTAGGGTGGAGCTAGCCTCCAAGAGTGAGGGAATGACACATATCGCAGCCAATTAGGACTGAGTCTGGAAACCTATAAAAGCTGCCCTTCCAAGGTACACCCCCTCTTGAGACGAAGGACAGGCCAGACTCACGGTGCTCCCCAAATGAAAAAAAAAAAAGAAACCGGCTTATGAACCAAACACGGGTGGGGCTTGGAGGCTAGCTCCACCCTACGAGAAGGGGCGTTCAGGAGAAGACAACGCCCTTTCTCCATAGTGGGTGGAGCTAGCCTCCAAGAGTGTGGGACATGCCAAAGCCTAACGTCCCTAGGGAGGGCCACAAGACCCTTGGTCCAACACCCCTGTTGTCAATGTCGACTGTATGACACGTCGACCAAAATCAGCGTCCGCTGCCGCGAAAGCGTCCACCCTGTAATGCCTGATGAAGGGTAACGGCGACGACCAGGTCGCCGCCCTGCAGACCACGCCGCTGTGGTAGCCGCGCTCTGCGTGGAATGGGCCATCAGGCGAGCTGGACGCGGCAAAGCTTGCTGGTCGTAAACTGCGGCAATCACTGCGCGAATCCAACGGCCGATCATCGCCGAAGAGGCCTTCCGTCCCATCGATGATTGGTGAAAACCCAGAAACAACGATTCTGACCGCCGGAAGGACGCGGTGCGTCTGATGTATATCTCTAGCGCCCGCCGGACATCCAACTTCTGCCAACGACGCTCATCGTCGGAAGTCGGAAATGGAAAGAAGGACGGTAAAACCAGCTCCTGCGCCCGGTGGAAGTGAGAGTTCACCTTGGGCCGAAAAGCAGGGTCTAGCCGCAACACGACTCTGTCCGCATGGAACACACAGAGTTCGTCCCTGATGGAGAGAGCCGCGAGCTCCGAGATACGGCGGGCCAACGTGATTGCAACCAGAAAAACCACTTTATGGGTTAAGTGCATGAGGGGAACCGTGTCCAGAGGTTCATAAAGGTCCTCAGTGAGCCCGAGGAGGACCTTGGGAAGGTCCCAGGTGGGGTACCTGTGTACGATCGGTGGCGAAATTTGTGTTGCAGCCGTCATAAACCGTCGTACTAATGGGTGGTTGGATAGAGGCTCGGAGGACCGACATGACAAAACCGTAGACAGCGCGGCGACCTGATGCCTCAAGGTGTTAGGAGCCAGGCCCTTGTTCAGACCAGATTGTAAGAACTGTAGAATATGGATGATAGAGAGGTCCAGAGGGCAAAGGCTCCTCGAGGAACACCACTCCCGAAACACCCGCCAGGTGGAATTATATATCCGAATAGTGGATGACCGTCGGGAGGACAACAGTGTCTGGACGATGTCGTCAGGGACCCCGCGGAGAGTCAGAGTGCGCCGCTCAAGCGCCAGGCGGTCAGCTGAAACCAGAGCGGATCTGGATGCAGCACTGACCCCTGGGAGAGCGACGACTCGGTCGGCGGGATCCTCCAGGGCGGGCAGATGGAAAGCGCCTTGAGGTCCGCGAACCATGCCCTCCGCGGCCAATGTGGGGCTAGGAGAATGATTTCCACCCTCTCGGAAAGAATCCTGCGAATCACTTTCGGAATCAACGGGAGAGGGGGAAAAGCGTACAGAAGCCCCCTCGGCCACGGACAGCGTAGCGCGTCCACCGCCTCCGCTCCCTGCATCGGGAACCTGCAGAAGTAACGGGGCAACCTCGCATTCTGAGGGGTGGCAAACAGGTCAACAAGCGGCTGGCCGAACCTGAGGGAAATCTCCTGGAAGAGCTCGGCATCGAGACACCATTCCGCTGTGTCCACCTCGTGCCGGCTGAGCCAGTCCGCCGTCCTGTTGGTCACCCCTGATATGTACTCCGCCCTGATGGAAAGGAGATGCGTCTCGGCCCACAAGCCCAAGGCCTTGGCCTCTGCCATGAGGCTCTGGGAAACCGTGCCCCCCTGGCGGTTCACATGGGCCTTTGCAGTGATATTGTCGGTCAGCAGGAGGACATGCTGACCCGAAACTACGTCCTGGAACCGACGCAGCGCGAGGAATGAGGCCTTCAGTTCCAACAGGTTGATGCTGAGTGTGCCCTGGGCCACCCTGGCCTGAGTGTGGGCCCCCCATCCGGTCAGGCTGGCGTCCATGGTGACCGTCACCCGATGCGGTTCGGAGAAGATGGTTCCCCGTGATAATGCTGGGGATCGCCACCACTGGAGGGAACGCCTTACCGACGTCGGGAGGCGCACCTTGGTTGATGACGTGCTCCTGCGTGCTCTCTGAAAAGGTAAGAGAAACCATTGAAGGTCTCTGGAATGCAGCTGTGCCCAGGGCGTAATATGGATTGCGGAAATCATCTTGCCCAGTAGTGACGAGAGAAGGTGCAGAGGCACCCGTCCTTGTCCGAGCACCTGCTGGGCAAGTTGTGCCAGGTCGTCCTGGCGCTCCTGGGATAAGTACACCCTGCATTCCAGGGAGTCAATGACCGCCCCCAAATGTGTGATCCTCGTGGCCGGGCAAAGCTGGCTTTTCTCGAGGTTCACCGAAAAACCATGATAACGGAGGGTATCCAACGTAAGCTGTGTGTCAGTTATGGCCTGTGAGGGAGAGGACGACTGGACTAAGATGTCGTCCAGGTAGCACTGGATCCGGATCGGCACCTCCCTAAGGTGGGCGGCCAGAGCCGCCAGAATTTTGGTAAAGACCCTAGGGGCCGATGAGAGGCCAAAGGGTAGAGCCGAATATTGATAATGGTCATCTTCGTAGCAAAAACGAAGGTATTGCTGGTGGGCCGGTCGAATGGGTACATGGAGGTACGCTTCCGTGAGATCAATGGATGACATGAGATCCCCCTCCCTTACACTTGCAAGAATAGACTGCAACGTGTGCATTTTAAATTTATTGTACACCAAATATTCATTGAGACGTTTCAAATTAAGGACCGCTCTCCACCCGCCCGAGGCTTTCTTTACGAGAAACAAATTGGAATAGAATCCCAGGCCTCGCTGGTCCGCCGGAACCGTCTGGATGGCCTCAATCTCGATGAGGTGACGGATGGCGGAAACCATAAGGGCCCGCTTCTCGGGATCCGGGGACCGTGGGCACCTCAGAAAGAAAGTCTGGGGGGTGGAGGCAAAGTCCAGGGCGAGACCCAAGGTGACCGTCTCGCGGACCCACGTGTCAGAAGTAATTGCCTCCCACCTGCCTGCGAAGAGTCGCAGGCGACCCCCAATGGGAGAGCAGGGTTCCACTACTTGTAGCGGCGGAAGGGGCGCCCGCCTGCCCCCCGAAAAGGGCGCTTGTTGGCTTGGTCACCCCTATTACGGTCTTGTCCCTGTGATTGCCTCCCCCAGGATTGACGTCTATTGTGGGAGTAGGAAGGAGCCCTGTAAGGACGTCTAGGGGCAGGGGCCGGAGCGGCAGCTGCAGGCTTATTTTGGGCCTTCCTGGTACAATTAGGCAGAACCTTCTGCTTGTCCTTGGATTCTATAAGATAAGGATCCAGGGCATCCCCAAAGAGAGACTGACCCTTCACCGGAGCCACTGCCAGGCGCCACTTATGGCGGCAGTCGGCCGGCCAGCTCCTCAGCCAATGCATGCGGCGCGCGACGACTGTTGACCCCATCGCTCTGGCCGCGAAACGAGTCACCTGGAGGGTGGCATCGGAAGTGAACTGTGATGCCGCAATCAATTTATTAATGTCCTGACGGGTGCGTGTATCTGATGCTGGAGTACGGTCCTGCAGCGCCCGAAGCCATCGAATAGAGGTGTGGCAGAAAAAAGAAGCCGTGGAGGAAGCCTTGATGGCCCAAGCCGCCGACTGGTGCGTGCGCTGAAGGGCCTGTTCCGTGCGCCTGTCCTCTGGGCGCAACAGCTCCTCCGAGTCGCCCGGCATCTGCGCGGTGGTATACAGGGCCTTGATGGGGGCATCAACCGGTGGCAGCGGGAGATGCTGGGCTAATCCCTGGGCCACATTAAAAAATCACTTGTCTAGGGTGGACGGAAGTGCCCCCGCAGATGGGGCCTGCCATTGTTTTAACACAGAGTCTATAAACAACTTAGGAGCCGGGATGATTTCGGCCTCTTCCTGAGGCGCCTGGTCCTTTGATGTGACCTTGGCTGTAGCCTTGGCCTTATGCAACAAGGACTTAAAAAGGCTGGGGTTGAATAGGCCTGTGGTGACTGGGGCCTCTGGAGCCATGTCCTCATCCGCTGAGAGTTCGAGGACCTCCTCAGGAGCTTCGGGGTCCTGCAAGGACTCGGGGGAGGCCGGGTCATCCTCCTGGTCTACCCTGGGAGCGGCCACAGGGGTCAGCTCCTGGTTGGACTTGCGAGGGGCCGAAGCAGGTGTGGGCGGTGTGGAGGCCTGTTGAAGGCCAGCGGCTATGCCCCTCTGAATGGCCATTTGAATCATGGCCTGGACCTCTGGGCTGTGGAATAGGTCAGAGGCAGCTGCAGTTGAGGGTGTGACTGGTGCCTGGACCTGGGGGCTAGGCTCTTCCCATACATCCCCCTCACCCAAACAGAGGTTGGGGTTGTCCAATGACAAGACCCCAGATGATTGCCTTGACCTGCTTGCAGATGCCACACCTGTGCCACCTGCTGGAGGGGGCCTCTGATCACCCCTAACAGAGCCCACGCTGGATGGTCTGTGTGATCCAGCGCTGGACGGCCTAGAGCCCTCAGGTGACTTTGTGCTCCTGACTTCCCTCTCCTGGTCAGATCTAGGGGCCTCAATGTGTTTTTCAGAGGATCGTTGCTTGTGTGGTGAACGATCTCTGTGAGAAGGCTGCTCGGAAGGAGCCCCTCCCTTCTTGGAGGCGGGCCTTGAGGACTTATTGACGTCCTTAGCAGCTGGTGTTCTGGCCCTCTCCCTGCTCGAGGGAGTCCTGGACCTCTCCTCAGAGCCCCTGGCGTCGCGGCTGGACTGTGCTTTGGCCCTGCCGCTCTTCGAACTCTTCTCTGCCATCGGGCCGGTTGCTGCTGCTGCGCTGCGAAAGTTCCGCCCCTCCTGTCGGCAGTGTCGGCACAAAAATCAAATGCTCAGAGCCTCGCCAGCGCTCAGCGCGCATGCGCGAAAGCGAGCACGGTGGGCGGGGCCAGCTGGAGTCGTCGGCGGTTTTAAAATGGCCACCGGCGCCAAAAAACGGCTGAAGAAGGTTGTCGCTCCTCAATCCAAGCCGCAGCGCGCTCTGCACAGGCTTCCCAGGTCCCCACGCTCGATCGCTGCCTCGATAAGGGGGAATCGACGGGGAAGAGAGAGAGAGTTGGCTCGCTCAAGCGCTTGGCTTCTGCGAGGGAAAACGCTGCTCCAGGAGGCTCGAAAACTCTCTCTCTAACGCGGCTGTGGCACAGGCCACCCTGGCAGGCGGTCGCTCAAGCGCAGCGGCTTCTGCGACTCCGGGGAACCCACAGGTAATCGAATTGCCAGGCCGCAGGGAAGCGAAGGGAGCTAGACAGGCCAGCCACGCAAGGTGGTGATAGGCCGTGGGTGGGCCACAGCCCTAACTCCTCCACCCCACTTTCCAGATGACAGTCAGATGACAGATGACAGATGATAGTGGGGTGGACTTACTGTGATAAGTAGTCAGATGGAATTTTTGACAAATTGAAGAAGAAGCAATGCAATGCTCTTAACCAAAGATTGGGGAGACCTAATCCTTGGCCAAGACTGAGTCGAAAAAAGGGGGTGTACCTTGGAAGGGCAGCTTTTATAGGTTTCCAGACTCAGTCCTAATTGGCTGCGATATGTGTCATTCCCTCACTCTTGGAGGCTAGCTCCACCCACTATGGAGAAGTACAAGTGTACCCTGAAGAGTGCACCAATGCATGTTTTGAATGGATTGAGACATTTTATTATAGTTTATTATAATTTTTACTATGAACATTTTAATTTCTCTCAAATGGCTGTTAGTTTTTGCCACAAATTCTTAATGCAATTTAATGCAAACATGAAATGTAGTTTCAGAAATAGATGTGATATTTTCTAAAGTCGATCAGAAACAAAGTAGGACAAAATAAGAATCAGATGCTGCATGTGGCACAGACATGGCTAGTTCACTCCTTCTCTACATTATTAAAGAGCATTGTGTGACAACCTCAATAGATCAACACTGTGATGGATGGTAATAAGTATGGGCCTATTTGAAGATGACCATCTCATATGAATAGGGTGACCTGGAATGTAAGAGGGGTAAAGGGAATGAAATGGAATGAAATGGAATGGAATAAAATGAAATGAAATATTCGGTTGTGAAATTAAGAGAAAGAAGGGAAGTATAATACATCTGAATCTCTTGCACTGGAATCTATGGGAAAGTGGGGACATGTATGTTTAATTCTTAACAAAAAGACTAAAATGTGTGTCAGAATGTTTTATCTGAGTTTGTCATCCAGTGATAGTTGCAGGATACACTCTCGCAAATGTTGATAACGGAATACTTATGATTGTGCCTGGAGGAATATTGTGTAATATGCTAAATAAATGCAGTTCAGAAAGGGGTGAGACCTATTCTATTAGACCAGGGGTGTCAAACTCGTGGCCCGTGGGCCAGATGCATCACGCGCTGGCCACACCCACCCCTGGTTTAGCGAAGGGGGAAAAAGTCATGATACGTCACATGATGACAACACATGTTTGACACCCCTGTATTAGATTATCTGAATATGGCACTGAAAAAAATGACTTATGACTGTTGCAGCATCCCCATGGTCACAAGATCAAAATTTGATCACTTGGCAACTAGCTCATATTTATGATGGTTGCAGTGTCCCAGGGTCATGTGATCATCTTTGGTGTTTTTATGGCAAGCAAAGTCAATAGGGAAGCCAGATTCACTATACAACTATGGTACTGACAACAACTGATTCACGTAACAACTGTGGCAAGAAAGTTCATAAACTGAGGCAACACTCATTTAACAACTGTCTTGCTTAGCACCAGAAATTTTGGGCTCAGTTGTGGTTGTAAGTCAAAGACTATCTGTAGTTGGATATGAATAGAATAAGATATTACAGAAATTGGGCCATTCACATACCCAAGAATGAATGAGAATAGTAATTACTGAGTAGTATCAGTATAGCTTTTCCTTAATGTTCTCTTAGTTCATAATCTGCATGACCTAAGAACCTGAATATCCTTGGGATTGCCTATGCCCATTGGCTTTTGCTGATCCTCTTAGATTTGGGACAGTAAACTGTCTCTGGGTCCCTCTTCTTCGATAATGTCATCTTCAGGCATTGCAGATGACCAATTGTGGTGCCCTTTATGGGAACAACATTCCCCCCAAGATTAGACTGGATCTCACGCTGTTGTCTCAGAAAGCCTTTAAAAACTTGGCTATTCTAGAGGGTTTGGGAGAGTCTTTATTCTGGGTGAGCATCCTTTTTGGTCTGTGTTTTGAATGTGGTCAATTTGTCTGGAATAAAGGCTTACTATACATGTTTATTATATTTTTGTTTTGTAATTTGGTTTCCTATGAATTACTGTTTTTAACTTTATTAGCATGGAGGGATTATGCAAGCCAGTCATGTTCCTTCCTGATTGGAGTAGTATGTTTCTTAGTTAAAAAATCTGATGTCCTTCCTGTAGGTTCACTTTCCTGCATGTGGAAATAGCACAATCTATTTGATGCATCAGATGTTTTAGTATTCTAATTCTACTTAATTTTGTAAAATGATTAGTAGATAGGGCGACCAGATCCAAACAGAAAAACTCCAGCAAAGAAGTAGAGGGTTTATCAGTCATCTGGATGTTTGCAGCCCATATCGGGCTGCTGAAGGCTGTGGACGCCTTGCATATTATTTGGAGCAAGTTATTTTTATTTTGAGCAAGCACCTATCTATTATTTTATTGAAGCAGCCCCTCTTTTCGGGTTTTTGTGCAACCTAGAAAAAAAGTACAGCTGTTTTAAGATTCAGTTTGACTTCAATGATTGATTTCTTAATACAACTGTATCTTTTTATAGTGGTGATCTGAAAAAAAAATAGAGGCCGCAGTGCTATGCTCATTTCTTCATAAAGTCCAAGTCATCTTACAGCCCTACCAGTCATCTTTTATTCCAGTCCATAAACTCAATTTCAGAGCTACCGGTATCTGCACATGTGAATCTCAGGGAGGGGGGAGAATAAAGAGGGACAACAAGTGACATCACATGTCATGATCTTACTGTGAAAATAATATAAAATATATACTTTATGTCATTTGCATCGTGTCATGATGTGACTAATGCAAATTACAACATTCGTGACATCTGTCCAGAAATAACAGCAGGCGATATCACTTATACATAATTGGGGATGATTGTCCCTCCATTGCCACGTTGTTTTATAAGGCTCTTAATCTCCTTTGAGAAGGCTGGAAGTGGTCATTTCCTACACTATTTTTGTTTTCTTTTTTCCCTCCAGAGATTGGAAAGAAAAAGAATATTGCTTATCTGCCACCCATTTCTGCTTCTATTTCACTCCCCCACATAGTCATGGAGATGGAAACAGGATGATCATAGAGCAGCGATGGCGAACCTTTTCGGCACCAAGTGCCCAAACTGATGTGTGCGTGCAAGCGCGCCAGGAACCCAAATGGTCTTTGCGCATGCTGGAGCACTGGAAACCCAAAGACCAGCTGGCTGGTAAGCATGCTGGTCTTCGGGTTTCCAGCATTCCGGCGTGCGCAAAGACCAACTGGCTGGCATGCGCAACCATAAGAACAGCTGGCAACAGCGCATGTGCCCACAGAGAGGGCTCTTCATGCTACTTCTGGCACGTGTGCCATAGGTTCGCCATCACATTCATAGAGTATCTAGAAAGGTCCCTTTCACAAGGCTTTTTCTTGGTCTTGGTTTTAATTTCATGATAGATTAACTTCAAGGTCAGCAGTTCTCATGATAAGCCCGATTGACAAAATTAATTTAGTCTTTCAAGACTGGATAGGTTTAGAGTTATGTTAAGACTAATCCCTTAAGTACAGCTAGCAGATCCGGGTTTCAAAAATCCAAATGAACACATTGCAGGGTAGAGATGCAAAATCCTTGCCTTGCTGGTATCTAAAGGGTGCCTGGAGAGTTGCAGCTCAAGTCAATGGACTGGATCAATTGATCCCCTTTTGATATTTCTGTGACACCCTAACACTTTATTGACCCAGTTAAACATTTTGTAAGAATAGGACCCATTTAAAACTTAATTCATGAAGGATTGTAATACTTTGGCGTATTGCACTGCCAATAAAACAGCAATGTGGTACTATTAATAAAGGAGAAAATTGTAGCTCAGGGTTGAAATAACCTTCAATGTGGTACTCTTAAAGGACAATAACTAAGCCAAATAATTTTTCAGAGCCAAAATTAGAGAACTATCCAGAAGTTCCTTTATTATTTGTATATTACATGTGCAAGTTTGTTGGATGTGTAGTTTCACTCCTTAACTACACTCTCAAAGGTTTTCATCAGGAATTTCTATTACCAAAACATAACAGGGGAAATCCTGATTGCTGAACATTAAGTGCTGAATATGTTCAATTATTATTTATGAGCAGCTGTCTTAATATGATGTTCAGTGTGGTCCTTAGAATGTACTCTGATACCCTAATATTGGATCATCTCATTTTACCAGTTACATCCGTGAATATATGTTTATAAATCTTAAATGTATACCAAAAAGAGATAGGAAAAAAAAACTTTAAATTTGTAGCTAAAGAATTAAAGAGGCATAAAACAACCCTGATTAAAGCAGCTTGAAATTCTAAAGACAAGAATAAATAAAGCCATGATCCCAAAGATCCTGTCTCAGAACAATCATCCCGAAAAAGAAAGTGTCCCATGCTACAGATCAGGATGAAGTGAAATTAACATTTAAAACAATCCTGAGGGCCCAAATCGACAAAATCCCATGTGCAATAGACAAGCTGAAAATATTAATGCCACCAGCAACTAGGTTTGATGGGATATTAAGATGCTGACCTAGAAACCAGGAGACTGGGACTCTCATGGGTGCTTTTTCAAAAGGCAACTGGACTGTTTTTTCCTTGAGGAAGAAGAAGAAGACGACATTTCGCTTCTGATCCAAGAAGCTTCATCAGTTGTGACTGGATAGTAAGGGAATGGAATGGTAGCTTCTAACAGGATGGTGGGGACGAATGGAAGGATTGTATTTCTTTGCAGTCATCTGGTCATTAGCACTACCTTTGAGAGCCATTAAGGCCACTTGGAAATCCTAAAAGACGGGAATAATTAAAGCCACAATACCAAAGGCCCCCCCTTAAGCATGAAAGCCAGTTGGGTGATTTGGGTCACTCTCTCTCTCTCTCTCTCTCAGTCCAACTCACCTCTCAGGCTTGCTGTTGTAGGGAAAATAGGAGGCAAGAATAGTAGGTACAGTATGTTCACCACCTTGACTTCACCAAATATAAATAAAAAGGTGGGATACAACAACAACAACAACAATATTGACTTGATAGATGGATAAAAATGCTAAATCCAGTCTAAATATCTGGTTGACTGTGCAACGAACCACAATTACATTAATCCCCCAGTGAGGCACAACTGGGATGTGGTTGTGGGTCTTGTGTGCTCTGAGAAGGATGGGAGCTATGGCAGAGGTTCAACCATACTGGACCTGCAAATAGAAGCAGAATGACTGTGGCAAAAGAAAGCAAAGGTGGTACCAATAGTAATAGGCAGCTTGAGTGCAATCCCAAAATATCTGGAGCACCACTTGACAAGCACTGACTAATTCACTGTCAACCAATTCACAAATCAATCAGTTGCAAAGGGCAGCTTTACTTGGAAGAGCTTCCATCCTGAGACAATATCTTTAACACCAACTTCCCCCAGAGATCCGAACCATTCCCACCTTGCTGGCCTTCCGGAAAGCCATTAAGACATGGCTCTTCCTGCAGGCGGGGTGATTGTGACTGTTGCTTGTGCTATTTTTATTTTTTAATCACTATTTTATTATTGTTGTTTTTATAGTATTTTTTAATATAGTATTCAGCTGTTCTTATATATGTTGTACGCCGCTCTGAGTCCCCAGGGAGTAGGGCAGCCTATAAGAATCGCAAAATCAAAATAAAATAAATAAAACACCATCAAACATTCACATCTGCTTATAAACAGGTGGATAAACATGCGAAATTTATTCTAAATATTTGGCTCACTGTACAACAAACAATAATAAAAAAGTTATACTCTGGTTTCTCTTCAGGTCATATAAATCTTTCACTTTGTAAGTATTTCTCTAGCAATATTAATAAACTCGGCTTAATAGTTATATTTTGCCCACTAGATGGTGCTCATATGGATTTATATAAATAACATTCATACTGACAAAACTAATTGTACAAACCAATCCAGTGTCTGCCTTAGTTGCTGGGCAAAAGTAAGATAATGCCTTTTTCCTAGCAAATCATCAAAGGTATGTTAGCACTGGAAATCTACATTTATTCAACAGCATCGTTGCATGGTGCTTACAAGCAATCTTCAACCATAACAAGGACCGGAATTTTGGTTGCTAAGCAATGCATTTGTTAAGCAAGTCATCATGTGACCAGGCCCAATTTTATAACCTTATTATGGCAGTCATTAAGTGAATCACCATGGTTGTTAAGGGAATCAGAAGGTCGTTGAGGGAATCACATAGGTGTAAAGTGAATCTTCGATTGACTGTGCTTGTCACAAGGCATCTGGGAAGATTGCAAATCACAATCACATGACTGTATGACACTGTTAAAAAAAAATCATATCATAATAGACAAACGCAACATAAATGCAGAAAGAAAATGGCGGCCAAGCAGATAGCAAGACAATCAAAAGAGAACTGTCACTCAACTGGCCCTTAAACACAGTAGTGGGTTCTAAAACCCATTGCTATCGGTTCGCATCCGCGCTCACGCAACACTTCTGCACATGCCCCACAGAAAGCATAAAAATTGCTTTTGCTCTTATTAATTTCACACCAAAAGAAACCAGGGAGAGGCAATTTCCCAAAACAATGACTTCTGAAGGTGCCTGAAGGATTGCCAAACAAAGCTAAAAAGCACAGCTGAGCAACTTGCAAGTTTTAAACCAGGTGGAACAATACCTTGAATAATGCTCTGTTGCAACAGCAATTAGGAAGAAAGAGATGAATGGGGCCTCTTGGAATATTGGCAGCCTTTGTTCATACTTCACTGTGTGCTCCTAGTACCCTAATAGCTGGCAGCCCCATTGATTTCTGTCTCCACAGAATTAACAAGACCCGAGCGTAAGTGAAAACCTTGCTTTTGGTTAACCTTCATGTCCCCTTTCCCCAAATGTTTGCTTTCAGGGGCCTCTGCTAACAACGGAATGCTAACTTCTCCTTTCAACTAGGCTGGAAATGACAGAGTCTCAGACGAAGTAAAAATGAAGTAATGCTAACTGGGGAAAAACCCCTTTTCTTCCTGTTTGCCTTCTTTGCTTTCCAACCATTGCTCTTACGGTGGTAGTGAAATAATTTGAGCAATACAGCCTCTGTGATCTATCTGAGATGTAAGATGGAAACTGATAGCCCAGCCAAGAAGATATAGATTAGAAAGTGCTGATCCCCTAGGTCACAAATAAACTATATAGGAATGGACTATTTTGTAGATTTGTTTTAATCAGCTAAGATTTATGCAGTGGGCGGAGCAGACACAACCTTGGTCATTTTGAAGCCTCTCAGGTGCATTGGAAATAATAGTAGAATAGAATAGAATAACAGAGTTGGAATGGACCTTGGAGGTCTTCTAGTCCAACCCCCTGCTTAGGCAGGAAACCCTACATCACTTCCTTTTGTGACAACCTTTTCCCCTTTTGAGGGGTCATTGGTGCTCTCTGAACTTACTTGTTTTCTTACAGATGTTTCATTACCCAAACTAGGTAACATCATTAGTGCTAGTAAGGAGTGCAGTTTGTTGTCAGTTTATATTCAAGTGGCTTGCCTGTCAGTGTTGGTGGGGGTGATATTAGAGATTCTGTGGCTGGGCTGTTTACTAATGGCTCTTTGGCAGTTTCTTGACTGGGGTATTGTTTATTTGATTATTGGTCTGATGTTAACCTTGGAGTTACTGGTAATCTTTGCTGGTGGAGAGGTGCTTGGGTCATTTTGTTCCTTTCGGGGCTGGGTGATAGTCTCTTTTGCATAGTCTATAGATGTTGTTAATTTCTATATGTCTATTGATGGCTGATTTGTCAGAGTGCCAGTCTTCTGGAAATTGCCAGGCTTCTAGAAACAGCCACTATATATAGGACAAACAGGTAGACGACTGGCAAAACACATCCACGAACACCAACTGGCAGTCTGAAGACATGATGAAAATTCTTTAATTTCACAACATGTAGACAGATTTAACCATAGTTTCAATTGGGAAAATGTGACCATTCTAGACCAAACCAAGTCCAAAAACACCAGGGACTTTCTAAATGCCTGGCACTCTGACAAATCAGCCATCGATGGACACATAGACATTAACAACATCTATACACTATGCAAGAGACAATCAACCAGCCCAAAAGAGAACAAAAAGACTCCAGCACCTCTCCACCAGTAATCAGCACCCAAATCAGCATAAATTAACTCAAAGGTTAACATCAGACCAACAATCAAGTAAACAACATCCCAATCAAGAAACAGTCAAAGAAGCCAACAGCAAACAGCCCAACCAAAGCATCTCTAAGACCACCAACACTGACAGGCAAGCCACTAGAACATAAACTGACAGCAAACCCCACTCCTTACTAGCACTGAT
The DNA here is from genome assembly GCA_023053685.1 of Diadophis punctatus similis. Classification (NCBI taxonomy): domain Eukaryota; kingdom Metazoa; phylum Chordata; class Lepidosauria; order Squamata; family Dipsadidae; genus Diadophis; species Diadophis punctatus. Next base: position 90,575,510 of record JALIGW010000001.1, on the reverse strand, counting down.
GATGTTACCTAGTTTGGGTAATGAAACGTCTGCAAGAAAACAAGCAAGCTCAGAGAGCACTAAGGACCTTTCAGGTCAACCCTGAGCTACAAATATTCTCCTTTATTTTTCCCTTTTGTTTAGGAAACTATGGAGAGAGTGGCATGGAAGCTTTCAAGGAACTGGCTGCGCAGGAAGGCCTTTGTATTGCTCATTCAGACAAGATCTACAGCAATGCGGGAGAAAAAAGCTTTGAGAAGCTGTTACAGAAGCTCCGGGACAGGTTGCCAAAGGCCAGAGTTGTGGTTTGTTTTTGCGAAGGAATGACTGTCAGGGGAATCCTCATGGCTATGAGACGCATGGGAGTATTTAGAGAGCTTCTACTGATTGGGAGGTAAGTCTTGTACCTTTGCTTGCTGTCATATCGGGACAAAGAGGAGAAAGAAAGGTAAAACCACTGAGCTCGTTACGGCTATAAATCTAGAGTTTAGAACCGAGAACTCTTCTGGAAAACCAAGACCACAGCTTAGGCTTATCTTCCTTTTCTTGTATCACAAACCTCACATTATTTTTTGAAGATAATTTCCATTTCACTTTGCCCTTAAAATAGCAGAGCAAATTTTAAAACCAACCAATGTTCTCTGGACAGGTTGCAGAAATGAACAAAATGTGCTAAGTTGAGTACTAAAGATGGATTATATAAACACCTTCTGGTAAAAGGAAGCATCATGAGCTAGTAGTATGGTCTTACTTTATATAAGAACTTTTTTTATTAGTTTATAACATATGTTGTGGATTAATAGAGGAGCACAGGGTTGACCTTGGAGAGAATGCATGGCAACCATTAAGACAACATGAACTTTGTCTGGAAAAACAAGATAGTGGGAGAAAGAAATTCAAAATTGCCCCACCTTGATTTCCTTTAGTATAAGAGGGAGGGAAGGGAAAACACTTACAGGCTTTCAAGAATCTGTTATTTTGCCTTAAATTAATAAAGTAGAGTTCCACTATTTTTTGTGGTATCTGCTTCCTGACCTGGCCTAATTTGAAGGGCTGACAGGTTTTGAATAATGGTTCTTCTTTTTTACATGTCTCCCTACCACAAAGATCTCCAAATGTTTCATTTTCAATAGCTTATTGTCTTTCATTTGTTCACTTTTATGGAAACTTTTATTTTGTGAGAAATACATAAGCACAAAAACCTCCCTCCCTCCCCCTCGCTTAAAATTTCCAGCTCTGTACCTTGATAGTATCCTATCCACTTTGCATCATTGTCCATGAATGGTGGTTCTTGTCCCTCCCAAAATTACTATGGATGGATGGATGGATGGATGGATGGATGGATGGATGGATGGAAGGAAGGAAGGAAGGAAGGAAGGAAGGAAGGAAGGAAGGAAGGAAGGAAGGAAGGAAGGAAGGAAGGAAGGATTAGTCATGCTTGATGTAAAATAATTCCCAGGGAACTTGCTGGGGGGGTGGGGTGGAGAAAGAAGGTTGCTCTTGTAAGAGACGGTGATAAGGCTGAGAAAGGAATGGGAGAGAAAGCAGACATGAACAGTCTAGAGAGAAGACCGAGTCAATTTATACTTTACTTGCAAATGGAAACTTAGTCCAAGTGTAAAATGATTCAATGATAGCAACTTAATTAAACTCTGCACACACGAGGCTGTGGAATTCCTTTGCCATGTCCAAAATTCTATATCCACCCCAGGCTAGCATGACTTACTGAAATCTTGCTTCATTGAACTTGCCAGCTGTGTGCTGCTTGATAACCCCATTGGACAACATTTCTCTCCTCGCTCCAAAATTAATAAAACTAATATTTTCAGTTGAAAATGAAGGTCTTTCACTACTTCATCCGATAACTGAAAACATGTGTCATAATTAGAGATTCATCTATATTTTTGAGTGTTGAAAATATCACGAGAACAAAAATGTTTCCGAGGGAATGGAAAATTACGTGCAAAATGAAAACATTTGATAAATATTTCCAGCATGCATTTAATCTTGAGTAACTTTATTTGAATAAAACTGGCAACTTTGAATTATATTTATGCAGGAAAACTCCAAATATGTCTGAGAAAAGTCATGTCTTTTAGTACAAGGAAAGCTCTGTTTCTCCATTTTTCCTTTTTGGCTAAGCTAGAGTTGAGAAAGGCTTTCAGTCAAGTATATGGATGGTTCCTCTTTTCAGGCAAAAGCAGAAGCAAAAGTAGTTGTTTTAGCTGATTCCTCAGGTGATGGGCACAGGTGAGACAACCCTTTTGCTAGTCATCAAAAATATCATGGATTTGGCAATTTGTGCCAGAGGTAGAACTTATGTCATTTAAACATCATTGACAGATACCTGTTCCTTTTCTTCCAGCTGCCTGAGGGTTTCAACTTGTCACTGTTTCAATTTACCATTTCTTATGGACCCAGATGATGAATCTTGCACTCAGGGGTGGTAGACTGAGCTGTCAAAAAAAGAAAGTAGTAATGATAGGAAGCTTAGAGTACCATGAAGCCTGTCAACATAAGGGGAAGAAATTTGGAGCAAATACTTTCTTCCTCCAATCCATTTAATTCATAACCCTAGTGGCAGATGCCCTGAGAGTAATTCTCCCCCTTCCCTAAACAATTGCAAAAACTGCTGAGTTATGTAAATATATCCTTCCTTCCTTCCTTCCTTCCTTCCTTCCTTCCTTCCTTCCTTCCTTCCTTCCTTCCTTCCTTCCTTCCTTCCTTCTGTATGAATGGTTGAGACATCTACCGTATATGGTCACCCAATGTGCCTTCAAAAATTGATCTTTCTCCCCTCAAATATGCCATCTTTGGAAAGGACCAGGATTTGGAATTATGGACAAAAAGGAAGTATGTAATGTGGTGATTGTTATGGGTCTCCAATGACTGCTCTGGGGGAGAGAAGTTAAAGAATTGCTGAAGAATTCTTTTACACTTCAGTGACGTTTATAAGCTTTCTCTCCCTTGTATATTAAAACATGCAGTTATGTATAATGCCACCAGGGAGGGTGTATGATTGTTCACTTCAAAAATCTACCTACGGTATTTAAGTTTCAGTTTCTTCCTCTATTTTTCCTCATATCTTTCTTTCATTCATTTTGTCCTGTGATACCTCATGTCACTTTATGTGACATGTCAACAAAGGAGAGCATTGAAAGTGGAGGCTTCATTTGTTTTTAATTCCACATCAATCTCCATCTATCCCTTTGAAGTACAGATACATGCCAACAGATATATCTGTAACAATATCATTTTCACAACTATAGTAAAATGATAAAAAAAAAATAACCCAAAACAAAAACATGTACAGCTTGGAAGAAAGGAAAGAAAATTTCTCTCACCCACCCACCCAATATTCATCTGAAATTTTACAAGTTTCTTAGTGTCGCCTCTATGCTGCAGGCTCGGGCAGGAGCTGTCATGTAAAGCTTAAATTGCTTTTTAAATTGCTTGACAAACTGAAAGAAGTCACAAAATCTGAGAAATAAACAAATTATGATGTCATTTTTCACACTGGCAAAATCTGTTTTTTAAATAACTGAAATAAAATATTGGCTAATCTTAATAAAAAACCCTTATTTTTCTAAAACAGAAATTTGGTATGAAGACAGACAGTAATGACAATTCTGATATCCTTGAACTCTAGGAATGCACTGTGATATTTCGTAGAAGAACTAGTGAAATCTTTAGTGACAGCCTCTCTTATATTTACTTATTAGACAATATTGGTTGCCTGCCCCAATCCTGATAGATTCTTAGAGAAGAACAAGGCCAATATAATACTATCTAAAAAGTATGAATATGATGACAATAAAAAGGACTGTCTAGTTACTGAATCCCCAAATCAGATGAGACCTGATAACATAGTAGAAGCAATATGGATGGCCTATGAACCTCATGAAAAAGGGAAACCTTCAGAAAGTTCATATAAAAATAATTACACAAAAGTTCAGTCTAACAATACCAAGAGCTGTGAAGAAATATCCACACTTTTATAGGAAATTAATTTAAACAGTTTTTTCAATCACCAGCTAAAATGTTCAGGCAGAGCTTCCCAGTTCAGATTTAGGCATGAGTGTCATTGAACTTTGTTGGCGATCTGTAAATCTAGTTTTGCGCACAAGAACAATAAGTTTCATTAGGGTTATACTGATTTCCAAAAAGAATTAGGCAGATCTTGGTCTAGTGGTTAAGTCACCAGGCTAGAAAGCAGGAAACTGTGAGTTCTAATCCTGCCTTAGTCATGAAAGGCAGTGAGTAACCTTGGCTCAGTCACACACTCTCAGACCGACTCACTCACAGGGTTGTTGTGGAGAAAAAAGAAGGAGGAAGGTGTGTTGAGTATGTTTGTCGCCTTGAGTTATTTCTAAAAATATTAAAGGTGGGCTACAAATAAATAAAATATTTAAACTCCTTTAGCATTTTTCCTGAGAAACTGAAACACTTTCAGCTTGTGTGTCTTCAATTGGCTGCTTGTAACAGAAGAGTTTGTTTATCTTCCATTCGGTTGACTACAGTTTATATTCTTCCTTTCCCCTTTTATTGCTATATTGATTTTCTGTCTTCTCTATGTAAATTCATGTCTTATTTTTTCCATCTTCTTAGTTCTATGTCCCTTAATTTACATTTCTACTTACTGCTGTAGCTTGACTTAACTTCAGCCATATTCTTGTTTATCTGTGTTCTTCCTGCTGGTGCTCAAATTCCCTGCCTCTCCATCCTCCGCCAGCCCTCACAAAGGCCCTTGTTAATTGCTTGCAGGTGCTACGCTTTTCTTTGGCTTTCTGTTGCTGGGTAGAGGGGGCGGTTTCACAGCCTCCATTTCTGGTCTGCTGCTACGCTGACTTGCTTCTTCAAGCCTTGTGTTGGATCTTTAGTTTTCTCGGTAGTCTCTGTCAGCTTCCTGTCTTTATATTCCAAGTTTTGCCTCTTCTGGCTATCAAAGGCTTGCCAGCATTCTGGACTTCATTTTTCTAGATGCTGCTGTGTCAACTTCTGAGATCCTCAGTTCCTTTGTCCTTCTCACACAATGAGCTGTGATACTGCTCCTGGTCCAGTGACTCTCCAGCCAAAGGCATTCTCATCTGGCCACTGCCACTGAGATTTCAGTAGCTGTTGCCAGTCTCTGGGGTTCTCCCAGCATGTAGCAGAGGTCTCCAACCACTTCCTGTTCTTCATAGACCTCATCTTCTTCATCCTCGTGCCCATGCCACAGTGCTCTGCACCAGGGGCGGGTTGCACTTAGCTCGCTACCGGTGCGCTGCTATGTTGCGTGCTTGCGCGTGCTTGCTATGTGCGCTTGCTATGCGTGCGTGCCCCCTTGCGCGATTTTGCTTCCTGTGCATGCGTGGAAGCAAAATCTCACTGAAATCTTGCGAGGGGACGCGCGCACATATGCAATTTCAGCAATTTTTTGCTTTTGCGCATGCACGAAAGCAAAAAAATCATCAAAATCTCTCACACGCATGCCTCCTTGTGAGATTTTGCTTCCGCGCATGCGCAGGAAGCAAAATCAGCCCAAAAATTCCCCAAAAAAAGATGGTGCCGCGCGACAGACCGGGGTAGACGGCACTGGAGCGGTCGCATGCAAATGGCGCCATCTGCTGGCCGCTACCGGAACGACAGAGTAGACTGCACCGGTAGGAACCCACCACTGCTCTGCACACTTCCGCTTTTCCCTCAGGTGTGGAGTTCACTCTTTACATGTAGCTACCCCTTACATAAAGGGTTAGACTAGGGTTGGCTTTAAACAGAAAGGAGGTGACACATACCGTATATTTTCTTTTTCCTCTGCATTTCCTCTTCCCCACATATCCACTTTCTCAGTGTTTAGGAAGTTGGCAAAGACACATTTCTTTCACCAACATTTAAACTTTTGTCGTTTTAATTTATTTTATGTTGATATCTGACTGTTATTTGTATTTTAATTGTATTGAAGTTGCTGTAGAATGCAACTACACTAAGCAAAGAAAGAAAAGCAGGATATAGATCCAAAATTAATTAATTAATTAATCAATCAGTTGAAGCCTGTGTGAAATAAGAAAATGACGAAAACTGGAACAAAGAGCAATAAAGTGAAAATACTGTACCAGTCAGTGGGCCAACCACTTCAAATCATATAGCAGGCCATAAACCAAATTTTTAAAAGGTACATAAAACAATGGATTTGAAGAATCCTTGGGATTCTCCAAATGCCTAATTTGTAGGTGCATTCACAGAGCCTGTTTTCTACAGCTTTAGTGTTATTTATTGAAGACATGTCCTTAGAATACAGGTGTCAGGGTTCCAAATAGCATCCAGAACTATATCAGAGTCCAAGGCAAGGTATTCCTCAAAGTTCCAATTTATTATCAGAGCCATGTTGACACTTCTGGGAGAAACCCGAATCTAAAGCTACGAGGGTTTCTCCACCCAGTTTAAAGTTCATTCCCTTGTTCCCACACCCACAAGTTCATCACGTTGACCAGTTGTCTTCTGCCAACATGTCCGGTACTCCCATTAGCTTCTGGCCAGGTGCTGAATAAAGGATGACCTTGAAAGCCTAAAAGGAAATTGTTATGGTTACATGTCTACATTGCTCATGGAACAGCCCCTCCCAAATTCCCACAGCAAGAATACATTCTAAGCATCAAGTGTGGCAGGCCAGAGTCTCTAATAAAATATGGCTTCGGCCTGACAACAGGCTCCATCTTCTCACCAGTCCAGTTCTGAAGCTGATACAAACATTCCAGTATATGAAAACTGTGTTTTCCCTGGAAAAACAGAGAAAGGCTTATTTGGTCAATTGATGGCACATGGAGCAGCACTGCAAGTTCAGCTGACTGCTAGTTCAGCAGTTCAGCTGTTCAAATCTAACCAGGCTCAAGGTTGACTCAGCCTTCCATCCTTCTGAGGTCGGTAAAATGAGGACCCAGATTGTTGGGGGCAATATGCTGAACTCTGTAAACCGCTTAGAGAGGGCTGTAAAGCACTATGAAGCGGTATATAAGTCTAAGTGCTATTGGAGAAGAGACAGGAACTGACACAGGTTGAGGCGGTGATTTGTTCAACTATGATTAGTTTAGCCTATCTGTTGCCCCTTCAATGTGGTTTTAGTGCCTGCTTTACAATGCTGTTTTGGCTGCAGGGGGAGAGCAGAATCTCAGTTTCTACAGCTACATCCTTAATTTTGTTTTTCAAATGGGTCAATTTATCACTGGATAAGTCTGATCCTGTTTAATGTAAGAGGACACTGGTATATTCTTACAGACTTTCAAATTTCTGTTATTATATCATACAACAGTAAAGTGGCATTCATTAAATCCTTAAATGCCTACCTGGAAGGGCAAACAGTGGCAACCAAGAGAGAGTCAACAACTTTAATTCTTTGCTAACACTTAGAGGGCATCCAGTTGATAAGCCAATCATTGTTTTGGAAAAATGATAGCCTCATTTTTCCAAAACAAACTATAGCTACCATCATTCATAGTTGTTCGGTATGAAAATTGGTGATGGCCTTTTCTGTGGTTGGTGACATTCAAACTTTGGCTAAAAAACCATGCCAATCACTGCCTTTACAGTGTCATGCAAAGGAACCAAATGAACAGCATGGATTTAACAGGCATGTTATTGGAGCAACACTATTTATGCTAACAGGATTTCCTTCTTTCTCCAGAATAGGAGGAAATCGTGGCAAAATGGCTGTATAGATGACCGTTACAGGTTTATAAATAGAGTTAATAGAAGAGAGATGGGGTCATTGGCATAGAAAATACAATGCCTTTCTAACAGTGGTGTGAAGCAAACCTCCCAGGTAGTACTTCAAATTCAGTAGAGACCCCCCCCCTAGATTGGCTATAATTTCATAAAGTGATTAATATAGAGATGTCCGCGGTCATGCGTATATTCATATAGCTGTCAAAAGTATAGTTGTTTATTAGAACTGTGGTCATGGCTCATATTTTCATGACGAAAACAAAGAACAAAAAGCTTTTACTGGAGCAGAGACATATTCAGAGGTATTTGTTTCGACTCCTTGGGCAACACAATGCAGCTGTATCGAGGCTTAAGGAGACACATTGCTGGTAGGGGGTGGGGATGAACTTGGCCTTCATTTCACTGAAATGTTTATCATTCAGGACAACAGTCGTCAGAGTGCAGCTCCTGAATTTTTCATTTAGAAGTGCTACACATATAAGATTGGTAGCAATACAGGAAGCATTTTGTTACATTGGGATGAAGGTAATCCTCAACTGGGAATGGATTTTGTGCCTCTCGGTCAGAAATAGTAGACAGGTCCATCATATTGGTATTTGATTTGTGAGTGTTTTAAATATGCAAACTGCTGCATTAGTCCAGAAGTTCACAGGAAGGGCATGTTGTGGGCATGTTGCAAAGCATTCCTCTGAAACTACTGCAGAGTTTCCTTGCATGGTTACTTTGAGACTTCCTTCCTTCCTTCCTTCCTTCCTTCCTTCCTTCCTTCCTTCCTTCCTTCCTTCCTTCCTTCCTTCCTCCCTCCCTCCCTCCCTCCCTCCCTCCCTCCCTCCCTCCGGTGCATTTGTTTCCTGGAAAGCAAATTATTGATTAAAACCTGTGAGATATTTTTGTGGCTAATACTAAGTGATTTCTTTATTTCAGTTTGGTAGCTGAGCTTTTGCCCTTATATCCTGCATTGGAATCCTGGGTACATCAAAGAAAAAGGAAGGCTAATTTGGGCTGGTAATTGCATAGTCCAGTAGCATTTCTTACTAGTTGGATGATACAGTACTTACAACTTTTAGTTTCCAGTCAGTGCCAGGACTTCGCCAATTGTAGTGGTTCTGCGTTGTGTTTGTATGTGTAGAGTCAGAGTTGTGGGGGTGGAATGTTACTTCTTTTCTGTATTCATAGAGCTTCAAAATCATAAGATCATAGAATGGAAAGGTCCTGAGAGATAATCTTACCCAACCTCCTACCTGGTGCAGGAACCTACTCCTATAACAACTCTGACAAATGACCATCCGGTCTCCATTTAAACATCTCCAATGAAAGAGAATCTACTATCTCCTGAGAAAATCTAATCCATTGTTGAGCCATTCTTATTGTTAGAATATTTTTCCTAACCTCCAGCTGAAATCTACTTATAATTTAAATGTCCTATTTATCTGGAATAGCTCTGAAAAATTTCTGCTCTTTTACATGACTTCCCTTCATATAGTTTAAGATGTCTATCATGTGTCTCTACAAAATCTGACACCTATATTCTTTTGTTTGTTTTGATTAAGCCCCTATCTGAAGAATCTTAGATGCAAATGATCGCTCAATTCACCAATGTTTACACGCACATGCACACACATATTATACATATCCCACATGTATACATATACGCATACATGCATCTATTGAGGACACAACTTCATCCAAACTCCTTAAATCTACCCAAAATATTCCTATTTCACATCCAGTGTTAATGTTAATTTAAAACAGAACACCTATAGTTCAAAAATAAATGTGTTGAGATGAACAAATATCGAATGAATTCTGCTCATCAGTGCAATTACAGTGAATATAAAATGAGCTCCAAATATCTTGAAGGGTTCAAATTGAATTCACAAAAAATTTGCCGCCTTAAATTGCAATGTCTTTGGTTAACTCTTTGGTTAACTATTGAACAGCAATAGTTGAGACAAAATAGTTGTGACATTTTGCTCATAGAAATCATTGAGTTATCAGAAGACAGGCCTTGTGGGCCTTGTGTACACACTCAGGTAATCTCCCAATCTTATTTGTTAAAGTATCTGAAACAGCTGGATTAAAAAAACAAATTGGGAAGAAGAAAATATTCAGGTAAGAGATATCTGGGAATAAAGGACAAACTTTTCATTAATGATTCCCCTTTTTCCAACCTGGAATTTAGAAATTCCAGGACTTTGTCATAAGTTCTTAAAATTCATCTGGCAGACAATGCACACACAGTCCTTCTTGCAAATACGTGTTTATACATGGCCTGTCAAGGATAGAAACTAAGCAAATAGCATTCAGTTAATGCATAAAAACAAACTTAATTTTCCTCAACTTTTTCTCACTTCTTCCTTCAAAGGTGTGTTTTTTTACGGCCTAATTGATTTACCATTCCAAAATTAATCATCTCCCTGCCTGCTATAATGTTGCTTCCACTAACATGTTAGTAAGTCTATCCTAAACTAAAGCTTCCAGTGTAGCTATTTCTAAATTCCCCAATGAATTAATCAAAGGTTTCAGTTAAAACTTTGCTGGTAATCTCTTGTGGCTAGCACAACTTTGATATACTTTTTTGGTAGCCTTGAATCCCTTTGTCCCTCTAAGAATTTACCCAGGTGCCACAATGTCCTTCTCTTTGCATGGTGATTTCTATGCCAACTCCTCTTCAGTAATCTTAAATCAGCCTGGAATCTAATTCCTTCTTAATTCCATCTTCGTTTACAAGCTGTTTTCCCTCTCCTGATCCGAATCCATCTCCAAAACTTCTTGCAAGCTTTTTAACCCATTTTGAGACTATGTGTATGTGAAAACCTCGTCTGTTTTTCTCTCAGCTCTTTGCCACTTTCAAGTTTTTACCACAGGGATAGTTTTACATGTCTATGAGATAACATGACAGGGTATTAGATGATGTCTACACCAGGGGTGGGTTCTAACTTACCTTGCTACCGGTTCACTTCCTCCCGTGCCACGTGGGCGCAGTGCTGAAAAATCTGAAAAAAATAATTTTAAAAAGCCGAAAACAAGATGGCAGCTGCATGCACAGTGCCGGAAACTCAGCTTCTGTGCATGCTCAGAAGGAAAAAAAATTACATTAAAAAATAAAATTAAATTAAAAAAAGATGGTGGCACCCACGGACCAGCACCGACCAAACTGGGTCCGTGACATCATTGTGACATCACCAGAGGGTCACTACCGGTTCAGGCAAACCGGTCTGAACTGGGAGGAACACACCCCTGGTCTACACTCTCCATTCTGTTCCAGACAGATTTACTTTCACTTGGGATTCTACATGTAATATGTAATATTTTTTCAACAAATAGACAATCAAAGAATGTGAAGCAAAACAGCTAGACAAAGCTGTATTTTCAATCTGTGTCTCCCACCTTCTTTCCTCTTGTTACCTCTGTTTGTCCATAATAAAATAATCACATGAAAAAAAGAGAGACAGACATTTTTGTCTCTTGTGTCACCTGCTATGTCACATTCCGGTCAATGGCACATTTTCTCATTAGAAAAGGGAAGGTGCAAAAGGGAGTTCTTTTCTAACAAAATAACCTGAATCTGGATTACTGATTCAGCAGGATTTTATATTTTGTCTGGAACCCATGTATGTAGACCTCATTGGAGCTCCCTCAACCTCTCCAAAAGAAGAAAAAAATGCTTTTAAAAGGTTAGCAATTATTTTAAAGAATTACATAACCATGATTCAGTTACAGTATAACATCACTGGATTTATTTATTTTTTTGGTCTTATGACTAGGAACAACTGTCCTGGCAAATAAATATACCATATCATGCATCTTAATATTTATGATCCCGCAATATCACTATTGCAATTCAATAAAATTCAAAATATGATAAATGAAGCATAGAAAGCAGCCATACAAGGGAACAAAGAGAATGCTCCAATATTGAGATGATACTGAAATAATTGTAACATTAGTTGCAGCTGCACTTTCAGGAAAAGGTTCCATTGATGGAATGTCCAAACCATAAAGAATGTGACAAAGATGTCACTGTAAAGACTCTTGGAAAGGCACAAAGCCAGATCGCAATGTGGAATTAATATAGGAATTTCAGAAAAATTGTAACAAGCTCCTGACTCACACAAGCAGAGAGAGTTTGTAAATTTGGAATCTATTCTACTACTACTTCTGTGCAAGTACCTGTCTATGCTTTCTTGGACACATGAATCTTAAATTGATCAGATGATAAAGAATACCAAAATTTTCTAAGAGCAGTAGGAAAACAAAAGATTCCACAGAGAAGAGCAGGCTGTGATTCTTTTTTCCTTTGATATGCTTGGTTGCTCTTTGTATATAATTTCAGTAAAATGATTAATAAGAATCTATTACCCAGAATTGTGGATGGTGTGTGGGATGTTCTGTAATGTATCTTTGAATTCAGTGGTAATGAACATTGTTTACATGAAAACTTTAAAAACACCTTCTGTCTGTCTCTGTACCAAAAAAATGTAAGGAAAGAATTTTTGCATTTAATTGTGGAAAAGTTGATAACCGTATAATTATTGACTTTGCAATAAGCCTGTTTACCTTTTTCATCAAAAGGACATTTTCAGATGTTAAAGACCTTTTATAGTCATCCAACTAATTAAGGTTTTTATTCTAGGATGTTAAAGCCAAGCAACTGCTTTTATTTCAAAGATTTTCATAGGAAAAATTTCATTTCTAAAAGCTAAAATGCCAAAGCCCCTCCATATTGAATTTCAGAAAACGGGAATGGTGGAAAAGGAAAAATTATTGCTGTATACTACAGGTTCATTCTACTTCTTGCTAGGGAACAACTCAACCTTGGAATTTATTCTAAAAGGCAAAGTAAATTGTCATGAACCAACTGGTGGGAAGCTAGGAGACATGAGAGGAAAGTTTGATGGGATGAGACAAAATCAAGTCTAATGATCAGGGAAGAGAAAGTTGGAATAGGGAAAAAATATATACAGTCCTGTAACAAAATGAGAGGAAAACCATATTGTTAAGATTTCATGTGAAAGCTATGACTATTTTAGGAGAAATGTGGCAGTTGGTCCTCTGTCCCTATCAGGACAGTTTTGTGAGGTATGGGGTATGGAGACCCATAGGGAAACCAAGGGGCTGGAGGCAGAGCATGGGATATCTTGGAGGGTGGGGGAGGTGTCCTGGGAGTGCCTACAGAGCATTTACTGCTGAAATTAAGCTTGTCTTGGTGGAACAAGTCATGTCTCTATCTGGGTTTAGGTAGCTTCTGAAGATTGCAAGCCCCAAACATCCAAGCTGTAAACCAACATACTCCTAGAGAATAACTTTGCTCTTCCTTTTCCTCTCGTATTTATTTAGCAACTCATTTAACAAATGCATCTATTGCCTACCTCATTAATGCTCTGGGTAGCTTGCAAAATCCAATATAAACATCACTGCAGCAACAAGTACTGTATAATAAGAAAATAAGAAAAACAAAAACAATATCATTAAATATGAAGTTTCAGTTCTGGAAGATGACCATTAAAGAACCCCTAGCCTAGGTGAAGTGGCAGCTTTGTCATCAGTGTCCAAAGTTCAGAGCCACTCAGCAACCTCACAAATAGAAAAGATAGTAAACAAAATAAGAGATTGTGCATGCACATACGTGCAGCTCAGGGGCGGATTGCTTGCTTAACCGATACCGGTGCGCTGCGTGCACATCTCCACATTTTGTGCACGCATGCACTCGCTATGTACATGCGCCATCTCACGCGATTTCTGTGAGATTTTGCTTCTGCGCATGCGCGGAAGCAAAATCTTGCCAAAATCTTGTGAGGGGATGCGTGTGTGTGTGCGATTTTGGCAAGATTTTGCTTCTGCGCATGCGCAGAAACAAAATCTTGCCGAAATCTCGTGCGCACGCATCCTCTCGTGAGATTTCAGTGAGATTTTGCTTCCGCGCATGCGCAGAAGCAAAAAAGCCGAAAAATTCTTTTAAAAAGATGGCGACACTCGCAACTGTCCGGTGAAGATGGTACCAGAGCAGTCGCACGCAAATTGCGTAATCGGCGGGCCCCTACCGGAGCTGCGCACTGGACCACACCAGTAGGAACCCACCCCTGGTGCAGCTTTGGTTTGCAATGAAGTTAATTACTTAAAACGTAATTGAAACTGGTTCAAAGGCAGTTTGAGAGGATTTGTGCCACAGAGGTGGTCCATGATGTTTTACTGTCTGAGGCAAAGAAGCACACACACACTGTGCACACTCCAATTACATGTATACAAGTTGACTGAATTGGCAATTGAGCTTGCTTCATTGCACCATCTTTATGCAAAAAGCACCTTTGGAACAACCATGACCTGGATGATTGAGAATCTCCATAGATATTAAGCCAAACAGATCATTATTTTTTTAAGGTTTTTTTTCATTCTTCATTTGTGATGGGTAAGCCATTTTTCTTCCAGTTACTGACCCTGGTTACTTAACCAACAGTCCTGAGTCCTATAACTCATTTGATACCAGATGTCCAGGAACTCCAATACTTAGTGTGGTCCTTGTTGACCAAGGGCCTACTGACCAATCTGATATGGATTTCTGTTAATTACATCTCACTATGTTGATATTGGGAGAGACTTAATATTATTTTCTCCCAAAATCAAACTTTACAGGCTAATATAAATAAAAGAGAGATCATTTTCGAAGGAATATCTAAATTTATTGTTTTACAGTGTTGCCTGTAGCAGAAAGTGTGTACTAGTGTGTAGTGATGTGTCTGAGAAAATAAGAATAAAACAAAATAGGACAAATAGGAGAAGGAAAAAGCATCATGACATGAATGTGGATATATTCCGTTGGATTTTATATAGATTGAGATATACTACCAAAGGCTAAGCAGAGGATAAATATTTCACTGGACTTCAATCAGTCACTTCTGCTGCTATTTCTGTCATCAGCATTTAAGTAGAAAATGCATGGAGTGTTTTATATACTATCATCAATCAGTTGTTATCTTCTGGATAGGCAGAGTTTACAAAAGAATGACACCTTGGATGTGATGGAAGCTTGAAAGAGATTACCTACAAAAAATGATGGAGTCTTTTGTCCACTTTCTCCCATATGTCCCCCAAGAAAATGACTGACATTTCTGCGATCCTTCCCAAATAAAAGATAGTATCTAAAGGACTCATTCAGAAATAGACCAGACTTGTCAGTCACTCACCAGTGATCTCATAATGAAAATTATATGAAGTAGGGCAACACTCATTTTCAAGCCCTAGAGTTCTTTTCTCAGAATAGTAGGGTAAAAAATGTAATTGTTTTTGCACTTCGCAGGATAGCGGGGATTTAACAAGGAAAATGGATTTCTTAAGGTTTGCAGATACTTAAAGCATTTACTGTATTTTTCGGAGTATAAGATGCAACTTTTTCCTCCCTAAAGGAGGCTGAAAATTTGGGTACGTCTTATACTTCAAATGTAGCTTTTTCAAAGCTTTTTTTTTCAGCCCTAACGAGGTGCTAACGATCTTCCCGGCTTCCTATTCCCTCCGAAGAAGGTTTTTTCCAGCCCTAAGTCTTTGCAGACTTGTTTTCATTCCTACTCCCTCTGAAAAAGGGCTGCTTTTCAGCCCTAACCAGGGGATAAAATAATGTGCTGAAGCTGAACAGACTTAAGGACGCTAGCCAGATGAATACCTGGTAGGTAGATTTTTTTCTCCCTATTTTCCTCCCCCAAAACTAAGGTGCGTCTTATACTCCGGTGCGTCTTATACTCCGAAAAATATGGTATTTCCCATAAATTTGTTATTAAGAAAGAGAGAGAGAGAGCACCAATTTGGCATATGATGAAGATATTGGACTGGCACTAATCCACTCTTGGGTCCAAAACTCATTGGGTAACTGGGCAAGTCCCTCTCTCACAGAGCTGTTGAAGTCAGGTAAAACCAGAGAAAGGGATACTATATATACTGCCTTGAGCTCCTCTACAAAAGATGGAATCTAGTCCTGATAAATAATAAGTAAATAAATAAATGTACTGGGTCCAATTCATTTTTTGCAGTGTGGCCTCTGCTTGGCAAAGTAAATGAAAGCTGTGCACCACTGTCTTCTCATCTTATTATTTCTAACTCTAAACCAGTTAATAAGAGTGCCAAAAGTTTTGCATTTTGATGTTTCAGCAGTCACCCTGACACTGTGATACAACTTTTATTTATTTATTGCTAAATGCTAAAACCATGAATCTGAGTTTTAATTCCCACCAGCTCAACCTGCATTGTCAGACTTCATACAAGGGCTCAGCAGTAAATCACAGCTCTCCAGACACTTAACTCCTTTTCCCTCCTTGCTTTGACACAGGTCTCAGACATAGTTCAGCTAGATTAGAATTTTTACTTCAGACAAATAGAGAGCCCTAAACCTTCCCCACTGAGTGAAAGATGGCAGAGGCTGAACCTGCTTCAGAGTTTCAACTCATGACTGATGTCCTCACTTTCCAAATAATTGCACAATCTGGGTCCTCATTTTACCGACCTTGGAAAGATGGAAGGCTGAGTCAATCTTGAGCTGGTGGGGATCGAACCCCTGCAAGTCAGCAGAATTAGCCTACAATGCTGCATTCTAACCACTGCGCCACCATGGCTCTTGATTAAAATGTTGATTACCTGCTTCCTATGGACTATGGAAAATACCGAGGCTTGAGTTTGGGACTTAGCAGGAGAGAAGCACTCGTGACATGTCATCTTTCATATCTAAATCTAACATAGAAAATAATAGGCTTTAATGGTCTATAGAAATTCTCAGTCATCCAGGTCATGGATGTCCCAAAGGTGCTTTTTCAGGAGGCAACTGGAGTTTCTTGTTTTTTCTTTGAAGACATTTTGTTTCTCATCCAAGAAGCTTCAGCTCTTGACAGGATAGTGGGGAATGGAGGGATTTATATTCCTTGCAGACAGCTGGTCATTTGCATCCTTTTAGAGGGTCACTGAAGCAATATCTGTGTCCTCAGGGTTACCTGAGTAGTGCTCCTGGTTCCTGTAGTCTGCAATATTTTTCTACTCCAACACAAAGGTGGTTCATCCCAAATTGTACAGCTACATTAAAACCACCCATCGACCTCACAGAGTGATTTATATGCGCAGCCAGTGCCCATTTTGGCCATCTGGGGTGATGAAAATGGTTGGTACAACCTAAGGGGAGATGACCAGATATGGAGAAATTAATGAATTTAGTTCAACTCTCTGTAGGCAGATTTTTTTTCACTTCCAAATTCACTTTTCTGTGTCATATGCTGTCCTAAATTAGAGTCTTTTGTGCTGTCCTAAATTAGAGTCTTTTGTCCATCCTTACTGATGAACTGATTTTTCTCTTTGGGGTTTTTTTTTTTAATCTTCAGGTATCGCTCTGACATTTTTTCTTCTTTTCTTGATAAATCACAAACTCATGCAACACTTAGCCGATTGGTTTGAATGAATTGTAGTTCTTGGAGGAAGAACCGGAAAGAATCAGTCCTGAATGGAGGGAAATGGTGACACTGATGATATGTTTTCTTGCTATAAACATCAGCCTTTGTGCCTCACAACACTAGCGTGCCATGTATTGGATGTTAGATAAACCCAATGCTTTTCTCTTCAAAGAGAAGCATCTGATTTGGGGGACAGGGGGCAGCAAGCTATTTTTGCTGCTCCTGTGTTCCTGGCACAGTACCCTTCATTTTTCTGTGATCTGACAGCAGGAGGACTCCCTTGGCTGTTGGGAGAACAAACCCCTGCCCCCCCTCCCACACACACACCATAATGGCATCTTCAGATGGAGGCTTCAAGGGAAGAGAGAAATGAGAGCAGAAACACATCTCTTTCCATTTCCAGACAGCTTCTCTTATCCCCTCCCTTCGTTCCAAGCCTTGCAGAATATACTTACGCTTTGGTTGAAATACTTTGGAACAGCCTCTTGTTTGCTTTTAGGCAAAATAAAGAATCATGACCCTGCAGTCAGCCTTGGATATTCACTTCATAGCAATAGCACTTATATACTCCTTCACAGTGCTTTTTACAGGCCTCTCTAAGCGGGTTAGAGAGTCAGCCTATTGCTCCTGACAATCTGGGTCCTCAATTCACCAACCTCGGAAGGATGGAAGGCTGAGTCAACCTTGAGCCAGTCAGAATCGAACTCCTGGCAGTCAACAGAATTAGCCTACAATATTGTATTCCAACCACTGCGCCACCACGGCTTATAATATCACCCAATCACTAAAATTATTTTTAAAAAACACATACAAAATAAATAATATTTAAAAATATCTTTAAGATTATCTTCATGATTTTTTCCCCTAGTCCCGTGATGGCGAACCTATGGCACGCGTGTCACAGGTGGCACATGGAGCCATAGCGGAGGGCACATGAGACATTGCCCTATATCAGCTCCAGCGCGCATGCACGTGCTGGCCAGCTGATTTTTGGCCCCTTTTCCAGCCATTTTCGCTCTCCCCAGGCTTCAGGGAAGCCTCCTGAACCCTGGGGAGAGCAAAAATGATCCAATGGCCCAACCGGAAGTTCATGTTTGGCCATTTTTCGCCATCCCTCGGCTTCAGGAGGCTTCCCTGAAGCCTGGGGAGAGCAAAAACGGCCCAATGGGCCAACCAGAAGTTCGGAAATGAACTTCCGGTTGGGCCGTTGGGCAATTTTCACTCTCCCCAGGGTTCAGGAAAGCCTCCTGAAGCCGGGGGATGGCGAAAAATGGCCCAATGGGCCAACCAGAAGTTTGTTTCCAAACTTCCAGTTGGGCCGTTTGGCTGTTTTTCGCCATCCCCCAGCTTCAGGAGTCCGTGGCGAGGCCTGTGCGCATGCGCGGGGGGCAGCAGGGGGTGCACGCATGGGGGGTTGTGTGCATGCGAGGGGGAGGGCATGGGCATGGGTGCACGTGCGTGCGCACTAGCACATGCGCACACCCTTTTGGCACATGAACCAAAAAAGGTTCACCATCACTGCCCTAGCCCCTTTTCATTTTAAAATCAAAGGCAGTTGATTACACTGCATGTAGGCTTTCAAGCATATATCCTACAAAGATTCTCTCTAGAAGCCATGAATTGACCACAACTTTCCAAATAATTGCACATTCAGTTGGAAACAGCCTTAAGTGGTTGTAGACATTTGTTGATATACATGGAGGGAGATACTTATAATAGCAACTTCAAATCAAATGTATTTTATCATGGTGACTGACCAGAATTCTTTGAGTTAGTTAATTAAAATAATTAAACACTTTCTATTTCAAATAGAATAAAGTCATAACTAGGTCATCAAGGAATTCAGGGCATCTCTAGCTTAACAGCCAGAATAACAAAATGTAGCTACATTCAAAGAAACAAAATCATACAGTCTGATAAAGCTAACTGTACATAAATCAGAATTGTTTGGGTATTTTGCCAGATAGAGAGTTATAGAAAGTTGAATATAATTGGCATGAGGTATGGACTCAGGGGATCCTTTTCTACAAGGTCATATTCTTAGCTCAGAAGATATGGTTCTCTCTCTCTCTCTCTCTCTCTCTCTCTCTCTCTCTCTCTCTCTCTCTCTCTCTCTCTCTCTCTCTCTCTCTCTCTCTCTCTCTCTCTCTCTCTCTCTCTCTCATGGTTGGTTGCACAATCAACCAGATGCTTAGACGGGATTTGGCATTTTTATCCACCTATCGACTCCTTCTCAAGGACCAGGGATAGGCATATGTGGATGTTTGATTGTGTTAAAGGTATTGTCACAGGTTGTAAGCTATTCTAAGTAAAGCTGCCTTTTGCAATTGACTGATTTTGTCAATGCCAATGGTGTTCAAGTGATACTTCAAATGTTTTGGGATTATTATGGTTCAGCACACATTCAGCCAGATGTGTGTGGCTTCAGCCACATTCAGCCACACAGAACAGCCCAAAGCACATAGAGAAAGCTTGGAAGACAAAACCCTTGTCCCAGTGGATGCAACTAACATCCTGACCCAATGCTTGGGGGAAGAGTTAAGTCTTCAAGGCTTTCTTAGAGGCCAGAAGGGCCTGGATCACCAGATCTTGGGGTGTGAAGATCTGTTTCATGAGGCTGGTGCTGTGACAACACCTCCCGATGCCCAAAAGAGGACACAGCTTAGTAGAACATCCTCATAGCTCTGGCAGGGTGAGCAGAAACTGTTGGAGAAACGTAGACCCACAAATATTTAGCCCCTGTGCCATGTAGGAGTATAAGTAGACACTAGCACCTTGAATCTCATTGGTAACCAATGCAGCTTGCATAGTAGCATGAGATGAATGTACTGAGGGGTGCCCATGCTGTAACTATTTGTGCTGCTGCATTCTAGATCAGCTGTAACTTCTGAGTATCTTTGGAGTTTGTATAAATGCTTTTGATCTTGCATAGAGGTACAAAGCTGATATGAACACTCCTTTTTAATACAATGCAATAGGCCAGAACAAGGAAGTCTGGCAGGTACGATGACAGAGTTGAAGCAATGCTCTCCGAGCCATGGCCACAGTGTATATGAGATATTTACTGAGTGTTAATTGCACACAATTACAGGATTTATTTTTCTAAAGTGTCATCAGCCAATGTCAACACAATAAAAAGGCAGACAGTCCTCTAGCTTTGTGTATGTGCTAATTTATAAAGTGAATTGGTGTTTTTTTTTTTTCATTTTCATCTCTTGCTTGAGAATGCAGCTAAAAAAAGAAATCCTAGATATGAAGATACCAATTAAAATGGTATCTAAAACAAAAGCAGCATGACTGCCTCACTCATTTACTTACATTTTTATTACATAAACCAGTTTATGGTGATTGTACCATCATCTGTTCTAAAAGCTATCAGGGTTTTTCTCTTTACAATATAAATATGATTGTTGAATATAAATAATGGTGCTCCTCACAGAAGTCTCATAGCATATAATACATAGGAAATATATCCCAGGAAAAAAGAGACAGCATTTCTTGTTTGGCTAATACTGGAAGAACAGCAGGAGTGGGCTCCACTTACCTTCGCCACCGGTTCGCATCATGACTTTTGCACGCGCGTGCTCACTCTGCTCGCATGCGCGCGCGCATCCCCTCGTGCGATTTGGCTTACGCGCATGCTCAGAAGCAGGGAAGAGCTCGAAACACAGCTGAGGAGCTCATCAGCTGTGCTTCGGGCGATGAAATAAAGGTCAGAATTCACCCGCGGGCGGGCGGGCGGGCCCTTTTTCAAGCCGTGGAAGGGGAAAAAATCGTACAAAATCCCAAAAAAAGATGGCGGCGCGTACGGAACGGCACCGACAGTGACGTCACCAGCGGGTCGCTACCGGTTCGGGTGATCCGGTCTGAACCAGGAGGAACCCACCCCTGAAGAACAGAACTGGTCAGTTTTCAGTCGTGAGCATTCTCTCACCTGGTGTGCTCATGGGAGATGAAATGATTCAGTGGGGGTTTCTTTAGTATCATTGGGGTATCCAAGATCCACTCAATATTTACAATATAAATGAAAATTACAAACTCTAAAGGAACCAGTGTATGTAGTGAGGATGGCGGTAGAATGGTACTGGGGAAATCCAGATTCAAGGCCACAGTCAGATAAGATAACTCATAGGATAATGCTGGGCCAGTCATGTTCTCTCTCAGGCCATCCCACCACAGAGTTGAAAGGAAGTGCTATATAGGCCATATTGATGTTTCTCAATCTTAGCAACTTTAAAATGTTTAGAATCATAGGGCTGGAAGGGACCTCAGAGGTCTTCTAGTCCAATTCCAGGAGTCTTTATGCCACCCCAGTTAAATGGTTATCCAGTCTAGTTTTGAAAATCTCCAGTGATAGAGCACCCACAACCCCTATTACATTGATTAATGCCCTCACTGTCAGAAAATTTCTCCTTCTAGGTTGTATTTCTCTTTAATAAGCTTCCACCCATTACTTCTTGTCCTGCCCTCTGGGGCCCTAGAGAATAAATCAATCCCTTCTTCTTTGTGACAGCCCCTCAACTTCTGGAAGATAGATGTCATCTCCCCCCTTATCTTTTCTTCAATAAGCTGGACATACCTCAGTCCTTCAACTGTTCATCATATGATTTAGCCTCCAGACCCTTTATCATCTTTGTTGCTCTTCTCTGCGCACTTTCCAGGGTCTCAACATCTTTTTGTACTGTGGTGACCAGAACTGGGTGCAGTTCCAGGTGTGGTCTCAGCAGCATGGTGTAAAGCGGTAGTATTACTTCTTATTGTCTTGATGCTATCTCTCTTTGATGCAGCCTAGGACTCCACTGTTGTTGCTGCTGTTGTTTGTTGTTGTTGTTAGCCACAGAACACTGCTGGCTCATACTTAATTGGTAGTTAACTAGGACATCTAGGTCCCTCTCACAGTTACTACTGTTGAGCCAGGTATCACCTATTCTATAGCCATGTCTTTGATTTTTCCTGCCTAAGTGCAGATATATGGACTTAACTCTTAACTCTTAAAATTTTCCAGCCAGCATGCTGGGAATTGAAGTCCACACATCTTAAAGCTAGTGCTGTAGCTATTGTTACGAAATGATGACTAAATCTTTTCAATCAATTATTTAGTTATTAAGCTATGCAAATAGAAAAGCATGTTAATGATATCCAAAAGATTATACTTCTTGATTTCTATACTAGAACCCCAGGGATAGCAGAAATAGAAATGCATTTAGAAAGTGAAATTAAACAAATAAAACATGCACAGAAATGAAAGTCTAAATTTTACTTGCTTTTATGGCAAACATGAAGCTTAGGAAATGTCAACTTCTATATCTTAAATGAAAAAGAAAGAAAGAGAGAGAGAGAGAGAGAGAGAGAGAGAGAGAGAGAGAGAGAGAGAGAGAGAGAGAGAGAGAGAGAGAAGAAAGAAAGAAAGAAAGAAAGAAAGAAAGAAAGAAAGAAAGAAAGAAAGAAAGAAAGAAAGAAAGAAAGAAAGAAAGAAAGAAAGAAAGAAAAGAACTAATAATAATGTTTTATATGCTATGCCATTGCTGGGTGTCATATAAATTAATCAAATATTTTTATGATTGGCAAAAGGACCCCTTATATAGATTAAACCAGTGTTTTTCAAACTTGGAAAATTTAAGATGTGTGGACTTCAATTCCCAGCATCCTATCTGGAAAATTTTAAGAGTTGAAGTCCATATATCTTAAAACTACCAAATTTGAAAAACCATTGGATTAAACTAAGGCTGGGTCCATGACAATCAATTCCTCTTAAAATCCATATAATTTTTCATTTCTTACCATAAGGACTTGCTTTTGATGTGTACACAATTGTAGTTCTGCAAAAGAAGATGACAACAATCTTATATTTACATATTTCTATGAACAGGAACAGAAATTTGAAGAAAATTCCAGTGATAATATATTGCATGAAGAAAAATTGAAAAGAAATTGAAAAGAAATTTTAACGGCTTATTTATGCTAATAGTTTTTGTCTTATTATAAACTTATCATAAGCTTTTTATGCAAATTCTATATTTTATACATAGCCTTGGCTAGTTTAAAGGAGGGATAGCTGATTGCCGCAGAGAAACAAATGTGGTACATCTACAGAAAGTCAGTCAAAACTCAGAAAAAAATCTTGAAGCCAGTCTTCCAATATTCAAAATGCCTTCAGCAACCAAGAATTCCTAAATTGTATGAAGAGGATTTTTGAAGTGGGGGATCCCTTCCAGTCAGTGTTGACTCCTGGCAAGTTGCCGCAGTTTTCTTGGCAAGATTTTGGAAATAGTTTGCCATTCCCTGCTTCCTAGGGCTGAGAAAGTGTGACTGGCCCAAGATCACCTGGCAGGCTTTATGCCTAAGGACTAGAACTCACAGTCTCCTGGTTTCTAGTTGATGCATTATCCATTATACCAAATTGGCTCTCTATGTGAAGAGTTAGGAAGTGAAAATTATTTGATGGATCTTGTTAAAGAACTGAGATTCTAAACATATCTTACATCATTGATAGAACGTTAGTCTATCAATAAACACCAGTCTTCCATTTTTTATTTTTATTGTATTTATTTATTGTATAAAATACAAAAAAAATAGGAAATTAAGGGAAGGAAAGGGAATGGGAAAAGGGGGTGTGAAATACAAGGGGGAAGAGATAAAGAAAGAAAAGGGGGCATTAACTTCCAACTCTTCCTAGCACAGGACAAGATAAATACACTCCAACCTCAACTTTTTGCTTTTACACATTAATATATAACTAGTCCATTTCTATAACACCAAATCTTTCTAATCAACAAAACCAAAACCAAAGTTTCATTTTTTTTTCTTCACAAGCACAAATTCCAAAAGTGACATCCAAGTAAGAACATATTTTCCTCTTTAAATGAAGTATTCAATTTAACCATTCCTGCTTTATCTTCCTTGCTATGGAAATAGTATATATTTCTATTTGCACTTAGTAATCTTTGTGAACTTTCACCATTTTTATTTACAAAATTTATTGTGTTCTTTCAAATTCTTTGGCCTTATTGATGAATACTAGTCTTGATGGCTGTTCCATGGGCAGCATAGTTTAAAAACCAACTGCTGGAAAGCAGTAGTGGGAAAAAAACCATGAAGTACAATGCTGGACTAGATGAACTTAACCCAGAAATCTCCCTGCCATCATGAAAATGTGCTCTGCAAGTCTTGTTATATCCATCCAAACAGTTTGCACTATTATTTTCAGGTATTCCTCCTTTTATACCTGAGACTATACCCAAGGTCATAGGAGCAGGGGTTTCCCCCCCCCCCAAACTTTTATACTTCCCTTTCCACATTCCCAGTCCTCTGATGATTATATCAGCAATTATAAACCTATCAGTGGGCATCAGCTTGGAGAAGCTTCTGTAAATGGAACCAAATGAATTTATGATTAAAGAAATTAAGATTTGGCATGTAGTAAATAAGGCAAAGCTAAACAGTTATAATTTTAGAAAACACTATCAGAGATGAGAATAGAAAATTCTTCCGCCTGAGACGACCTTTAAAAAAAACATAATGAAGTGCCTTTGAGCTCTCATTTTTAATCTGGGACATATCGTTATATAAAATATATTTGTAGTTTTCGCTTTTTTGGTTGCAACACTTCTGCATAAGTTTTTGATACAGATGCTTTTCACATCACAACAAACTATCAGAAAAAGGAAGTTGGTAAATTCTAACAAATGAATAATAACAAGACAAATGCTGGTTCTTTTGTCTGTTCAAAATTGCTCTAATTCACTTCATTTAATATGCATTCATGGAGTGCTTGCCTCTTGAATGCTGTGATTCCCAACAACAGCTGTCACAGTAAAGGTATCTAAGCAAGCAGGGTGTGAATTGATGGCAGGCCTGCTCTGGAGAGGACTTCTGTGTCTGGCACCTTATCCTGCCATCAATTCATACACTGCTGATGAAAGCCCAGACACCCTGGGCAGGCCATGTTGCAAGGATGCCAGACCATCGCATCCCCAAACAGCTCCTCTATGGTGAGCTGTCTCAAGGA
Source organism: Diadophis punctatus similis (assembly GCA_023053685.1). Taxonomy (NCBI): domain Eukaryota; kingdom Metazoa; phylum Chordata; class Lepidosauria; order Squamata; family Dipsadidae; genus Diadophis; species Diadophis punctatus. The sequence goes on along the minus strand of JALIGW010000001.1, from coordinate 90,550,403 downwards.
AAGTGATTGCACGGGGGGACAAAGGAAGCAATACAAAGACACGTTGAAAGCCTCCTTCAGTCCCTGGATATCGACACCACCTCCTGGGAAACCCTGGCACAAGATCGATCAACATGCGCATGCTGATCCACCAAGGCTGCCAGACATCTGAGGACAGAAGAACAATCATAGCAGAAGAGAAACGAGCACTTCGCCAAGCCAGAGCTGCAAATGCTGCAACAATGGTGCCTACACATGTCTGCCCAACATGTGGCAGAACATTTCGTGCCCGTATAGATCTTACCAGCCACCTGCGGACACATTGTGGACAGCCCAAACCTGTTAGATGCAAGGTCATCTTCGAACATGATGGACGAACATCATCTAAGCAAAAAGCAGGAAACTAGTGCAACCATCCCTGGAAAGATTATATCTCTTCCAGTGGTGAAATCCAATTTTTTTTTACTACCGGTTCTGTGGGCGTGGCTTGATGGACGTGGTGTGGCTTGGTGGGCATGGCTTGGTGGGCGTGGCAGTGGAGGGCTACTGCAAAATCTCCATTCCCACCCCACTCCAGGGGAAGGATACTGCAAAATCCCCATTCCCATCCCACTCCAGGGGAAGAATATTGCAAAATCTCCATTCCCACTCCACTCTGAGGCCAGCCAGAGGTGGTATTTGCCGGTTCTCTGAACTACTCAAAATTCCCGCTACCAGTTCTCCAGAACCTGTCAGAACCTGCTGGATTTCACCCCTGACCTCTTCCCATTAGACCAGGGGTGTCAAACTTGATTTCATTGAGGGCTGCATCAGGGTTGTGTTTGATCTGGGGGGGCTTGGCTAGGGGGCATGGCAGATCGATGTCACTTGTGTCAGGGGTGCCTGTGGTGGCCCGAGCGCTCTGCCAGTGAAAACAAGCTCCCAAGTTCTGTTTTAGGTGCTCTGCCAGCGAAAATGGAGCTCAGGAGGGCCACACATGGCCCTCCTGAGCTTTGTTTCTGGCTGCAATGGCCTCCTGAAACCCTCTGCCAGTGAAAATGGAGCTCCATTTTTGCTGCCAGAGGCACCGCGAGCCGGTCCTTTGCTGTTTCCAGGGCAACCTGTGGGCCAGATCTAATCACTCCGCGGGCCGCATCCAGGCCTTGAGTTTGACACTCCTGCATTAGACAGAGGAGGATTGTGACATGGCCACTCTGCTGGAAGAAGGCTTAAGACAACCAAGAGCCATCAGGAATAACCGAGGAATCCCTTTTCCAAGTCAAGCTTCCTACCCTCTTGGATGCAACCACTAGCACTGTAGAGTGTATGTTGTGATAATTGCCATGATAATCAATGTTGTTCTCCCATTAGATTAAAAGATAGATTCATCATGATATTTCAGCATACTACTGTGTCCCCCAAGGTTCCTCTGAGTGAAACAGGTTTCATCCACTTCGTTATGAGTTGATCCAGGGGATTGTCTGAATGTTCTCTCTTTAAATATAACCTTCCAGGCTTCTCAAGAAAAGCCATCAGGAAGGAATATTTTCCATCAGTGTTTGTGGTTTCTTAAAATTTTCTTTCCTTGGATAAATTTTGAGAACTTGGCCCCTCTATTTCTCTGTCCCCAAACCTCTGACCATATATGCCCAGCTGTGGTTACTGTGGTCAGTTTTCTTTATTCATTGTGTATTGTGGTCTACATTTTTGGTTCTTACATCTAAGAACTGTATATTCTTAATGAGCCATTTCTGTCTCCTTGCTGTTTCAGTATTGGTGTTATTTGAATGACCTGTCTGTGGGAGGCATGTCGGTTAAGAGAAAGAAGATAATATTCACACTTGCTTTACAGGCACATACCAGCAGTGTTATTAGGGCAAAAAGCTGTTAGAAATTATTTTTAAATTATTGAAAGGAAAGAATGAGAAGCCTTATAGCTCCTGGGCACTCTTTTTTGGAATAGCTTTAACCGAGGCAATTGGTTGAAGAATTATACACACAAGACCTTTTAAAACAAACCAAACAATAGCATTTCTTCAAATATACAGGAGTGTGGAGGGGGGTTATATTCCTTATCCCTCATTCTTTACTTTCTTCCAACAGTAAATGTTTTCTGTTGCCATGGCAACAGTTTGTTTGAAAGTTCAGATATGCTATGCTTAATTATCTAGAACAGTGGTGACCAACCTTAAGCATACCATGTGCCAATTTTTTCACAGACAAGTTCAGATGCGCCATACAACTTAAGCACGTTTTTTACCTTCTTACTTTCACGTTTGGGGTTGTAAAATAGGGATAGGAGTAGGATGTGCTTTGCTTAAGGGAGAAAAAGGAATAACTCAATCATGCAATTCAATTTTCTTTTGCACTGTAATGGATAACAGGAATTTAAGCATAGAAAAGTATAAAACTAAAAAAAAGTGAAAAAGAACAAATAGATCACAAGTACGTACATCGTATCACACAGAATATCAATTATGTGGAATTTGAATTCTATGTTCGCGTCAAGAAAAAGTAGTGGCGCTCTTCTTTGACAAACGTAATATATATTTAATCTTGAATCTGTCTTTCAATCACTCTCAATACAAAAACCACGCTAGTACACTCAATAAAACACTGCTTCAAACTCCATGGCACGATGGCTCACTCAGAACTGACTGACCATGTCGAACGCTCCCCGCTCATTCGCACATGACTTCAAACACATGATGTGTTGCTAGTGCATGGTGTTTGCGATCGTTTGAGCAGGAACGTGCAATGGCAACACCGATAAAAATATTTGTACGTTTGTAAACCCGCCTAAAGTAACATCTCACAAGTTCCATTCTAAGTTTCAGACATCGAGAAGTTGAACATTACCGAAGGCTGTACGAATTGAACTGAGATTTTGGTGTTGAAAATATTAAGGTGGATTCAGTTATGACACCTATTTAAAAAAAATAAGTAGGTGCAAGGATGCAATGCGCCACTTGTAATCATCCAATGCGCCACGTTTGGCACATGTGCCACGGTTTGGCCACCCTGATCTAGAATGTGAAGGACTTTCTCTGGTGAATGTTGTTTGGTTCCGTTCAAGTTTTACAGTAATATCTAATAGGGACACTGTTACTTAACTAGGTTAAAGAAGAGAGACAGTTATCAAAAATGCTGTAAAAGAACCAATTGGTTCAATGTTAAATACTTACTTAATATATTTTCTGGCATTATTGTTAGGAAGAGTCTTTTTTTTTTAACATATTGGAGCCAATGACTTTTTTGGCCTCTTTACCAAGAATTCAGACCAATATGGAAGCTTGAAGGGGAAAATTAAGAGACCTACAAGAAATGATATGATAGCAATCTTTAAATATCTGTTTTATATATGTACAATTTTTATATATTGAAATAATCTTCAATAGCTTTTTTCTAACTGTTTATCCATTAGTCATAAAAAAATATTTTTTGCTTCAATTGAATATTAATCTTTAAAATCCTCTGTATCAAAGTATATATTTAAGTTCTTTTTTTTTGCTTTTTTATGTATTCACCAAACATGATAAAATTTTCTTTCATGTTGTTCATATGTCCAACATACCCTGTTTCCCCCAAAATAAGATATCCCCTGATAATAAGCCCAATTGGGCTTTTGAGTGCATGGCAATAAGGCCAAGCGCTTATTTCAGGGTTCAAAAAAATATAAGACAGGGTCTTATTTTCGGGGAAACACGGTACATTAGAGGTACCTTTATACAATTTCTCTAGCATAAAAACCAATGAAACATAATTTTAATAAAATTCTGTTTGAGATCATAACACAATATAAATCCCAACCCTTTTAATTATATAATTTCCTACTGATCTGTTTGTATATTGTAATTAAAATTCTTAGTGACTATGGAGATTCTCAATCATCCAACGACATGGTTGTCCAAAAAAGTTTTTCAAAAGGCAACTGGACTTTATTTGTTTTCTCTTTGAAAACATTCACTTCTCATCCAAAAAGCTTCTTCACTTCTTAACCCACTTTGTCATACATTCTTAACTTGTTCTTCCCATTTTCAAATGTAAATATCTGGAGTTTGTTTCATATCACTGAACAGATTGGTTTCTACTGCTTGAAAGGATAAATAATTACAAGAAAACATTCAGACTAAATATTTACTTTTCTGTATTAAATCATAGCTCTGTTGAGAGCATTAGACTGCCTATAACAGTTGCAAGAAATCCATTAATTCAGAATATTCGTTACAATGAAACTGGGTCGAGGTCATAAATTATCAGATTTTCTGCATATTTATTAGATGTTTTGCAATGGAGACTTAGATTGAGACTTAGATTAATATAAATTAAGATGAGGCTTAGTTATGTAGCTATGTAAAATGTTTATAGTTTATATTTTATTAACATTGTATTAATTGGAATAATTTAAATTTGGATTCACACTGCTATCGAGAATTCCTAAATGGCAAATTTCAGGAAGGAGTGTATATGTGATCCAGTTAGTTACATAGTAAGTGTCTTTCTTGCTTTCCTCTAAAATAGGATTAACAATTAACAATCCTATTTAAAGTTTGCCACAATAAATCGCTTTCTCTTTATGATTACCCAATTCTCTAATGTCCATTAAAGACAAATAATTATGTTTCTTTTCTGTTATGGCAATTCTCTATACACTTTTACAATAGTAATTCTAGACATTTTCTCTTGCTCTTGTTTTCAGAAATATATTACTTTAAAAAATAGGAGTTTCAAAAAATCTTGGATGATCAGTTTCGTGACCTTGTAAAAAAATGAAGTCTTTAAGTAATCTTTTAGCCAATCTTGAAGACTCAGACTTAATCCCGACAAGACCGAGTGGCTGTGGATAATGCCTCCTAAGGACCATGATAACTGTCCCTCCTTGGTCTTCGAGGGTGCAAAACTGACTCCCTCAGGCCAGGTCCGCAACTTGCGGGTCCTCCTAGATCCACAGCTAAAATTAGACTGTCACCTTTCTGCTGTGGCTAGGGGGGCCTTTGCACAGGTCCGCCTGGTGCACCAGTTGCGGCCATATTTGGAGAAGGAGGCTTTACTCACGGTCACTCATGCCCTTGTCACCTCGCGTTTGGACTACTGCAACGCGCTCTACATGGGGCTACCCTTGAAGAGTATCCGGAGACTTCAGCTGGTGCAAAATGCGGCTGCGCGTGCTGTGGTGGGTGTGCCGAGGTACACCCACGTGACACCGATACTCCGCCAGCTGCATTGGTTGCCCATCGGTCTCCGGGTCCAATTCAAGGTGTTGATCACCATCTTTAAAGCCCTTCATGGCTTAGGACCAGGATATCTCCGGGACCGCATTCTGCCGCATACTTCCCTCCGACCGGTTAGGGCCCACAGAGTTGGCCTCCTCCAGGTCCCGTCGGCCAAGCAATGCCGGCTGGCGGGCCCCAGGGGGAGGGCCTTCTCTGTGGCTGGCCCCGTGCTCTGGAACCAGCTCCCCCCAGAGACCCGAACCATCCCCACTCTGCTGGCCTTCCGAAAGGCCATCAAGACATGGCTCTTCCTGCAGGTGGGGGGGACAGCTTAATTCATTCGAGCTTACCCCCCAATGTATGTATGTTGCTGAATGGATGTTGTTGTTTTTTATATTGTTTTTAAATTTTGTACTGCTTTTAAATTTTTGTAATTTTGTTTATTCTTGTATTTCCCTTTGCTGTACGCCGCCCTGAGTCCTTCGGGAGTTGGGCGGCATATAAGAATAACAAAATAAATAAATAAATAAATAAATAAATAAATGACAATAAGATTTTTGTTGAATCTGAGAATAAATGGTACAAAACTTGATAAAACAAATAAGATATTGTGATAAAGCATAGGATAGACACAAATAAAAGATTCAAACAATGACAAAAATGTGAATAAATTTTAAGAAAGAACATGATGCATTAGTAAAAATGACTTAAAAGGGAAAGAAATTATAAGACTTAATTCCCACACTAATAAAAGTTGAAGCGATTGTTATAGAAACAACCAACTGCAAACTTTCCTGTTTAATAGTGAAGATCCCTAGCTCTTCATTTGAGGGTGATATTTTTGTACCTCTACCTCTTCTATTTCAATAAATCTTGATAAGGAGGACCAGGGGCGGGTTGCTCACTTACCGATACCGGTGCACTGCGCGCGCATCTCCATGTTTAGTGCACGTGCGTGCTCGCTATGTGCATGCGCACACGCTCGCTATGTGCATGTGCTCACTACGTGCATGCGCTCACTACGTGCATGTGCTCGCTATGTGCATGCGCTCACTACGTACACACGCTCGCTACGTGCACGCGCCCCCTCGCGCGATTTTGCTTCTGTGTATGTGTGGAAGCAAAATCTCATCAAAATCTCGCGCGCGTGTCCCCTTGCAAGAGTTTGGTGAGATTTTGCTTCCGCACATGCGCAGAAGCAAAAAAGACCAAAAATTCTTTTAAAAAGATGGCGATGTGCGCAACAGACCGGCAAAGACGGTACTGGAGCAGTCGCGTGCAAATTGCGCAATCGGCCGCTCCCTACTGGAGCTACGCACCGTACCGTACCGGTAGGAACCCACCACTGAGGAGGACTCTGTGAGAACTATACTTCAAAATGAATCACTTTTGGTTCAGGCAGCTGCCAAAGAGTTAGACAGAAATGATATATTTAATATAACATTTATTTATAATATAGTATTGTGCTGCATTTTCTACTGATCAGACAAAACAACTAGAGTCAGGGATTACTTCTAGAAACTTCTAGAGAAATTCATTGCAATGAGTCTGCAAGAATTATAATATATAACAGAAGGCCAAGCAAGCAATGACTTCACAGGCATGCTTAATCATTAATAATAATGATAATTCAAAACATCATGAGCACCAGCTGAAGACGTTTTTAAATAAAAGCTGAGCTTGTGCATGTGAAAATGGAATATTGAATGCTTATCATGGCTGAATAATTTTATTTATAATATTTATAGCCCATCCTAATTCAGTGAGACTCTGGGTAGGATTCAACAAGGTCAAAAACAACAGTGCAGCATAAAAAACAGCTTGAATAGTAAAATTTTACACACAGCAGACTAAAACTTTATATTAAACTAATCTGAGAATCCAGTACCTGAGGTATTGGAATATCACTGCTTTGGTTGGAAATAAAGCAACTTTCATAGCTCTGGGAAAAGAATATTCCATAAAAGTAGGGATCGCTATTGAGACGGCCTATCACCAGGCCCAAATCCCATGGTTTTGTTTTTTTAATAATTAGACTAGACAAGCAGGTTTAACATCAGCAAGTCATTGCCTGCTTTATCCCAGTGCTGTGACTTCAACACAGGTATTATTCTGAACTGATAGAATTGACTCATCATCAGGAACCTAATGTCAGGGTTCCAAGTAATACACCCATTGCAAACAGAACTCTGAGGCAGGTTGATTCCTCAAAGAACAGTTTTATTTGGAGATATCATCTTGGCACAGACTGGTGGAAAACCAACCCTGAGAGTTCCTGCATTTTCTACCTCATTAAAAAGTGAAAGCTTCCTGTTCTCTCAAACAATAAGTCACATTGTCCAATCAGGGTGCTGGCTGGTTGCCTGGTTACTTTTCTCCTCCTCCTCTGGCCAGCCAGCAGTTGGAGTGTCCTTGGCTCATAGGAGAACTATTTTGTTTTGGCTACAAAACCCCGGTTATTGCTACACCCCCCTCAGGCTTCAGGCTGTGTCAAGCCTGAAGCCATGTGTAGAAAAATCCCTATAGAAAAAGCTACAGAAAAGAAAACGGCCACAGCCAGGTCAGCTTCAGGTTGACACCTAGTTGTATTTTTCTGAGATATTGTCAACCTCACTAGAGAGAACAGACCAGGAAATCAGCTCCATAGGAAAACTAGAATGTACAATTATGCAAGCCTTCTTCCCAACAAATTGTTTTAGGGTTAGGGTTACCCCTCTCTTTCTCTACATCCCCAGATCCCCAATCTGGAAATTCTAGGATTCTTTGCAATAGTTGGAAATAAGGTTAAGAGGAGCTGCAGTCTGAGGGAACTGACAGAAGTCCTCCATTCCATAAATGGAGAAGCACCTTAGGACCAAGGTGTTATTCCAGCACATCTCATTCATTCCTCAGTCTAATCTGTACTTGCTTGCTGAGTAAGAGAAAGCAGCTAAATTTAAAAAATGGATATGGTAACACTCTGATATGGTAACACCCAGTAGTGGGTTCTACTTACTTTTGCTACCGGTTCAGGAACGGGAGCGCGCATGTGCAACGCTTTTGCGCATGCGCAGAGCGTTTTTGATGACGTCCAGGTGGGTGGGCGGAGCCTCCCACCACTGCCGCTACCAGTTCGCCGAACCAGTGCGAACTGGTAGCAACCCACCACTGGTAACACCACAGAAATGCCATTCAGAACAATTTTGCCTTGCTTTAATAGAAGAAAAAGAAGATTCAAATGCTTCCGGTACATTCTTTCTAGAATTAGCAGTAATAGATTATCTGAGTCTTCAGAACTTTTGGTTGTGTAAAATTCAGAGACATTTCTATAGCAACAGCACTGGGCTGCTACCAGTGTTATTAGTTAGAAACAGACAAAACGCTGAGTATTCCCCCACTTTTCTTGCAGTGCTAGATATATACAAATAAACATTGCATTCATCTAATTGCTAGTTATAAAAATGTCACTTTTTAATCCTACTTAATACTTTAGTTCAGAGCAACAAAGCTTTAAATGTTACTTGTCAAAATATAAGTTAGACTGAGCTCAATGGGAAGGGAAAAAATGGCTGTCACGCTTTTTCAAATGAAACTGTGTACAGTGGAAGCAATTGCTGCTATTATATATATAATAGACATCAGTTGGAATAGATTTACTTACAAGTGTTGACAGTTAATGTGAATGAATTAATTTTCAGGTTGTAATGGGTTGGGATGGAGACAATATAAAGACAAGATAAATTTGCAATTAAGTATTGATATTGAAATGCCCATATAACATTATGTTTTAAAATGTAGGGCAAGAAGATAATTCATAGGCTTGAAGATTCTATAATCATTATATTCCAGAAAGCCAGTAAGACCAATGTAACATGCAGTATAGTTATCCATCCATCCATTCAATTTATATGGTCTCAAACAAGTGACTCTGAATGGCCAACAACAATTTTAAAAAACCAGCAAAAAAAACACCCAAGCAAAATAGCAATAGCAATAGCACTTATATACCATTTCACAGTACTTTACAGCCCCTCTCTAAGCAGTTTACATAGTCAGCATATTGCCCCCAACAATCTGGGTCCTCATTTTACTGACCTCAGAAGGATGGAAGGCTGAGTTAACCTTGAGTCAGTGAGGATTGAACCCCTGGCAGTCGGCAGAATTAGCCTGCAACACTGAATTCTAGAATTCTAACCACTGCGCCACCATGGCTTGACTGTCAATAAATTGATGTCAATAAATCCTGGCAGGAGTGAGAGGAGAAGGATGTTCTAAAGACAGGCACCATGATAGAAGAAGCTTTTTTCCTGGATCCTGCCAGGTGACATTCTTTAATGGATAGGACCCATAACATGCATCTCTTGTCAGATCTGAAAGAATTGGTAGACCTTATTGGAGAGAGATGGTTCCACAAATAACCTTCCTTCATTATATGGAGAACTCTACAGACAACTATCAACATCTTGAATTGAACCCAGAAGCATGCTGCCTACCAATGCAACTTATAGAGCAGTGATGCCGAACCTTTTTTGGTTCGCGTGCCAAAGGGGGGGCCCGGGGGGGTCGCGCACATGTGTGCCCACACCCATAATTCCACGTGCACCCCCGCACATGCACGCGTGATCCCCTCTCCCGGCACGCGATGGCACGCCCGTTTTTCACTCTCCCCAGGCTTCAGAGCCTTTCTAGGAGCCTGGGGAGGGCGAAAACGGCCCTCCCACCCCGGAGGCCTCAAATGGTCCATTTGCCAAGTTCCGGTTGAACTGGAAGGCCCGTTTTTTTGCTCTCCCCAAGCTCCAGAGCCTTTCTAGGAGCCTGGGGAAGGTGAAAACGGCCTTCCCCATCCCCTGGAGGCCCTCCAGAAGCCAGAAATGGCCCGTTTCCCAACTTCTTCAAGTGACCTGAGCTCACGTGCCCACTGATATGGCTCCGCACGTGTTCCATATGTTCGCCATCACGGTTATAGAGCAGAGGTGTAACAGGTGCAGATCAGTAAATATTAATAACTACCCACATTGCTGCATTTTATACCAACTGTAACTTTTTATACACTTCAAAGGCAGGCCCATGTAGAGCACACCACAGTAGCCTAACCAAAAGATAAGTAAGACAAGAGCATGAGAAGAATATCGTGATCCAGGAAAGGTTGCAATTGGCACATGACATGAAGTTGTGCAAAGATTCTTCTGGTAGTGCTACCTACTCCTCAAACAGGAGACATGAGTTGAGGAGGCATCCCAACTTGCACAGAAGTTCTGCTTGTGTCTGTTTAGAACAAGAGATGGAGAATTCCCATAATACAATATTCTACATCATATTCATTAACTGGATGTATCCTAATGAAGTGAGAAAAGAGATCTAGTATGAAAGAAAGCCTTCCCTGTAAACCATTTCTGCATGTTATATTTGTCTTCGTGAGGCAGAAGCGATTTGGAAAAAAGCTACAGATAGTTGCCCTCTGAGAGAAGGAATTCCAAAGACTTCTCTGTGAAAATGAGTAATCAAATCAGTACTGAGGTTTGAGTACCATCCCGGAGGAATATATAGCTTGATGGAGCACAGCAAGTTTGGGGCATCTTTCGGCAATAACAGCTTCTTGTGGAAAATGCAAGAAGTATCAAGACCACAACTAGATTTACTCAATACAGAGGAAACACTACAATATAACCTTCCTCAGAGTGATGCCCTCCAAACGAGCAAGGTTGATCAAATTATGAAGGAAGTGCAAGGAAGGAGGAGAGAGATCAATAAGGAAGTTTCCAGCCATGTAGTGCCATAGGAAAGTAAAAGCTTAAGGTATAGGGAATCCATCTCATACTTAAAAAAAAAAGATGCATGGAAGTGTGAAAAAAAAGCATAGGAACTCATAGCATGAATGAGAAGCTTGACTTTTTCATATTCCAATTTGCTTTCCATTTTGTTATGTCTCTTTCACCTTACCTAGTAATTTAAATAGACTGGGTCCCAGTCTATTTAAATTACTAGGTAAGGTGAAAGAGACATAACAAAATGGAAAGCAAATTGGAATATGAAAAAGTCAAGCTTCTCATTCATGCTATGAGTTCCTATGCTTTTTTTCACACTTCCATGCATCATCATCAGCCTCTATCATCCATACTATAGGTCTAGATTCTTGATTTGTATTTCAAGTACCATCTTTATACAAGGCACAATGTTTTCCCAAGCCTGAAATTTAATCTTCTCATTGAGGAATTAGAATTCAGAAGTTAATTTCTCAAGGCCAAGTGCAGCTTGGTAAGCAGTTTAAAGACACCAATTTATCTTATAGTTCTAGATTAGAAGTTGGAGTGCTGCATTTCTATTTTCCCCTAAATCTGCAACTCTTGGTCCTGAGGCTTCATTGAATCAACTTCAGATCCATTTGTCCTGGCAGCTATCCAAAGTTCTACTCTAGTAGTTAGTTTCCTATGTTAGCTAGAGTTTTCAAATATGTGGCTGGACTTGTGTTGCAGCTTACTTATCTGTACGCTTGTGGAAGAGGACATTACAGATAGTCCTTGCATTATGACCATTCATTCAGTAACCATTCAAAATTACAACACTGTTGAACAAATGTTTGTGGAGATTCTTAGTCATCCAGGTCATAGTCATCTCAAAGGTGTTTTTTCAAAAGGCAACTGGACTGATGAAGAAGAAGTTTCGCTTCTCATCCAAGAAGCTTCATTAGTTCTCCTGTCAACTGTCAACACCTGTTGAACAAATGATATGACTGGTCCTCAGAGTTGTAACCATCTTAGGATCCCCATTGCCACTTGATCATGACCTGGGATATTGGCATCCAATTTGTGATTACGATGCCATAGCAAGCTACAGTCATGCAGTTGCAATTTCTGATGTTCCCACTAGCCAAGTCAATGGGGAAACCAGTAGGAAGTTCCAAGTCATGGATGTATGAAGTTCTCACTTGATGACCCATATACTCTTTGCTTAATGACACAACAAGGACTTTTGGAATTGCTGTTGCTAAGTGACACAGTTATGTGACATTGCATTTACAACCATATTGCTTAGTTATGGAAATTCCAGTTCCAATCGCTGTCAAAACCTGAGGAATACAAAATAAATCCACCCACGAGATTGGCTAATATTGTTAATGCTACCTTCTTGCCTGAACTCCATTTGTGTCCTTTTCCCAGCTATTCTATTTAATGATAATTCTTTTTTTGGCTGAGTGTGATCTTCAATACATATTATGTAAATAGAATTTAGAAATTGTGGTTCCAATTTAGGACTACATACTATAACAATATAATACTATTTTACTTTGGATATAATATAATTCAAAGACACTTAACATATAATGTTATAAAAGTACAATTGTGTTATCAAGAATAGGCACCCATTTTCATTTAGTTAATAAATCTGTTTTTTCTATCCCTACTTTTTTCCCCCCTGAGTCCTTCACCATTCTGAAGCTTTCTTCTCTTTCTCTTTGGAAATGTTTAAAATATGCTGAAAATTATCTTCTCTAGAAGATAACCTCTGATTTTTACTTAAACTGATTTCCTTTTCTTAATTGTCTTGTCTCCGTTTAAACTGTAAGCCTTCCGGCTCAATTTATTATTTTTAACATAATTATTCTATAGCATCCAGTGTTTCAAGAGTCTCATAAATATTAATGACACTGCTGCTGTAATATTATTAGTATTTGTATTACTAACCTTGAAAATTATCTGCTTCATCTAAGGACATTCAGGCAATTGCATGATAAAACTGTCAAGAAGAGTGAATTTCATCTACTCCTCCTAATCATGTTCTGTTTCAGATTCTGAGATTAAAACTTATACAAATCTACAAATTGCAGAATAAGGACAATCTGTTTTTGTAAGTGCATATAATGAAATATATTGACTAGCTGTCAGGTGCATTTCTTTTGAAAGGATGTAAACATTAATCCTTTCTTTTGAAAGGATTAAATGTTTACATCATTTAATAATATTATGAAGTATTGTTGGCATTTCTATGGTGGTGTAATTTTTGCTGAACAGGTTCCATTTCCAATGTCATTAAGAGGGAAACGCATTATTGTACTGCTTCAACAATAGCTGTTGAAGAAAAATGGTAATTATGGAAGTTCTCTGATATTAGCAAAGTTCCATTGTGGCAACAATAAATCCATTACTATAAAATGATTTAATTCATTCGAACATACACACATAGAGGTTTTATAACTGTAGCATTACTATAGTCTGTTCCTTTCTTCAGTCCTTTATATACATTAACAAAAGAGATGAGCAACTTTACAGCATCTTGAGCTTTGTCTGAAAATGCATCCCTTGTGAATAGGATGATCATTTGCTGCGCATAGTTCTCTGTTAGTAGATTTCCAAGTAATGTTCAAAGGCAACTTCTCTGCAGGACTGTCTGATCTATTTCTAGCTAAAAGATAAGTCATAAGAATGTAGAACAGAATCCTTAAAATTATCCAGTCACAATTAGCTCCTAAACAGCTGCACAGGTCATCTAAACACAGTCTTTCCTACTAAGCTGAGAAAGATGTTATATCTAGTTGAGAGATGATTATTATTCCAAAGTTACTAGCATCTTTCTGTAGAAATTATAATTGTTAAGTAACTGGGCTGCTACCACTGCTGTTTGTCCTTCTTAAGGTACAATGGTTCAGTCATTAAAGCAGTAACAGGTTCCTATCCGTTGACTATGGTATGTCAAGCAAGCAATCTGAAACACCTGTTTTCATGTATGCACAGTATCACTTCCGATTTTATTATCTGTTTTGATAATGAAGATGCTGTCATAGGAACTGTTGGCTGTTTTCCATGAAGAGGAAGAGATCTTTTTTTTGTGTGTGTATGCAAAAATAAAATTGCTAAGCCATTTATGCTGTGTCTAAAAGACAAAAAAGAGAGAGTCTGCATGATCATAATCTTCCTGATGAATTAAGCAGAACTGCCACACTCCCATTTTCTTCTCACAATACTGAATGCAAATTCCAATCAACATTCTTCATAAACAGACACATTGAAAGAATAGGATAAAAGCTACTTATTTCCCCACTCCTTTGACCACTTTATGTGGACAAGAGAGCAATTAACTGCTCCAGATAAAGTGAATCTAAGACATTATAATTTTATAAGGAAGCATTGCCTATTTCTTTTCTCAAAGGGAAAAAATAATACTGCTTTCAATTTTCCTGGCTGGTTTCCCTCCCCCACCCCCTTTCCCCCCTCACACTTTGCCACTTCCCTACCTTGAAGATGCTATTGCAACTACCTATAGAATGGGTTTGATACAAGTAATAATTGTGGAAAGCTTTGAAAAACATAAAATCATTGCTGAGGAATTTAGGTTGAATAACCATCACACTGTGCCATTCAGCTTCTTTGTCCCATTTTTGTTAATAGGAAGATGGAAAGTCATCTATTTCCTGGTGAGAAAATTATCAGATCAATCTACCATATTCCAAGATAGTTCAATGATTCAATGATGTTACAAAAGTCAAAGACATTTCCAGAAGAATAGTCATCGTACAATTTTATTAACTCTACTGGATTCAGGACTGATTTCTGGGACGAGGGCTGCCCCAACTATTCATCTAGATCAGGGGTGTCAAACTCATGTCATCACGGTGGCATCATGTGATGTATCGGGACTTTTTCCCTTCGCTAAACCAGGCGTGGCCGCGGCCAGCATGTGACGCATCCAGCCCACGGGCCAGGAGTTTGACAGCCGTGATCTAGATTCTGTTCTTCATGTACAGTAATGCATATTATCGGAAGGCCACTTAGTTTATTCAGTGAAACCAAGCCTTTTCCCTGAAAATTCCAATGATTTAGACTGGCTTTTTCTCCTTGTAAGCTTGCAAAGGCAACCTGGAACAGAACATACTGTATATCATGTAGTTCAAGAATGTCATTGTACTGTTTATGTAAATGGGGCCATTTGCACTATTTGGTGCAGTAAGCACTAGCAATAGCAATAGCACTTGCTCCCAACAATATGGGTCTGCTGGGACTATACTTTGTTTTTTACAAAGAAGGAAAGAATAACTTGTTGCTTGCTGAGAAAATACAACTCTTTAAAAGCTGTTACTAGGCAACCTTTCAGCTTGGGTGGGATACTATACTTGAACTCATAGTTATGCAAAAATAAACCCCGAATCCATACTTGAACTAAAGGCATTATTAGATAAAGATTGTGCACATATTGATGAGGAACCTGCATACTGTAAAAAGGTTAGATGAAGACAAATTTAATTGGACAAATTGAATCTTCTTTGGTCAAGTTAAAAGGGAAGAGAAGTTAATTATTTATTGGGTGGAATGCTTTAAAAAACTCTCTATGGTAAAGGAAATTGGTTCAATTGGAGTGGATTTATTAAACATCCAAAATACATACCAATGGAGTTTCACCAGAGATAACTACTGATAGCCTTGAGCCATAACATTATTAAGCTGCAGATGGCAATCAGAAATCCTACGGAAGGTTATCACAAGTGCAGCTATTCAGGTATTTCTAATGACAGTAAATGTACTGTATAAATGCATGATTAAAATTTCATATATCAGGGTGAATGCCTTTATTTTTTTAAATGGAGGGGCATGGATGATCTCAGGATCCTCTGGGAATTATTGTCTTAACATTCATTCCATTCATTGCAGCATGAATTTTTAACTAGGATACTTGTTTGGAATGGACTGGTCATGGAAGGAGGAAACAAGAATTACCCAGTCTTAGATGGAAAGCAAATAAAAAACAAAGAGTCTGTGGTATATGTGCTAGCTGCTAGTTGATTCTTTCAATGTGCAATAGATGCAGAGATACCAAAAACGGTTTCTGGTCAATGTACATAATTTGAGTATTTACTATGTAAATATGTGGTGGCACAGTGATTAGAATGCACTATTGCAGGCTAATTCTGCTGACTGCCAGGGGTTCGATCCTCACAGGTTCAATGTTGACTCACCTTCCATCCTTCCAAAATTGGTAAAATGAGGATCCAGATTGTTGGGGGCAATATGCTGAACTCTGTAAACCGCTTAGAGAGGGCTGTAAAGCACTATGAAGCGGTATATAAGTCTAAGTGCTATTGCTATATGATCATGTAAAATTGAACTATGGTTTCCAGAGCCAATAAATAATAAAGGGTAGAATGTAAAATATTGTGAATTGCCTATATTTCACTCTGGACTGCATCTCTGCAAGAGGCTCATAATCCTCCTGCAAGATACAAAAAAAGAAATATTGTAGCACCTAGGCATAGAATTACTAATAGGGGTAGATACTTAGGGTAGGAATAGCTATCTAGGAGGGTGACATATTAGACTAGGAAAGTGTAGTTCTCAGCCTGACATGGAGATTCTCAACAAATGGCCAACATTTTAAGCTGGGGTCATGAGAAAGACTCAAGAGTCTGCCTTGAAAGAAGTATTTTTAATACTTTACTGGGCAAACCTGACCTGACCAGAGATAATTCCTTACCTAAACAGAGAAGCAGAATGATCATGGGTGTGCAAAAAAGCAGTGGGTGGCAGTGACTTCAAATTTCCTGGTTTCCCCATTGAAGTTGCTTGTAGGAAGCAGGTAGGTAGATAGGGAACATTGGAAATAACTCTTCCTCTAACTCCTTGTTGACCTGCAGAACTGCCTACTACTTTGCTAAGGGGAGGAGGAGATACAAAGGGAGATGTGGACAGTGAGGAAAACTACACCCTTGTTCTGCACCCTGGCATGTCCCCAAAGTCTCGTCTCTCCAGGGAGGAAGGGGGTTCACCCATTGACCACCAATATCCTTCAGCCAACCCTATCTCACAAGCAGGCATCTGAGTTGCTTCCTCATCCTTTCCTTGCTATCCCACTACCATTAAGATATTTAAAATGTCAACCTCTGTTCCATAGTAGCCAATTACTACTTGCCTGTGGGGCCTTCTTCCAGCTTATTCGGTTCAGGGGCCAGAGAGCCAGAAAAGAGGGCAGGGACATTTCCTTGCACCATGCAACCTACATATTACTGGGAAGTATAATCAGAAGCATGATGGTGCTGAAGCAGCCACCAAATATCATTCCTATGGGTCCTAGCATTCTGTAGGTTTCAGCCCATTTGAATTACCTTGGTTCAATTGTTGCCGTTCCAATTTGCCCTTCCAATTTTGCCCATTGGAAGGTTACAAACAAACAGACAGGATAGTTTTAGGAGTATATAGATATACTATATATATATATATATATATATATATATATATATATATATATATATATATATATATATATATATATATATATATATATATATTATACTATACTATACTATACTATACTATACTATACTATACTATACTATACTATACTATACTATACTATACTATACCAGGGGTAGGCAAAGTTGGCTCTTCTATGACTCGTGGACTTCAACTCCCAGAATTCCCAAGCTAGCATGATTGGCTCAGAAATTCTGGGAGTTGAAGTCCACGAGTCATAGAAGAGCCAACTTTGCCTACCCCTGTACTATACTATAGATAGATAGATAGATAGATAGATAGATAGATAGATAGATAGATAGATAGATAGATAGATAGATAGATAGATAGATAGATAGATAGATAGATAGATACTAGATATAGATATAGATATAGATATAGATATAGATATAGATATAGATATAGATATAGATATAGATATAGATAGATAGATATATTAGTTTTTCAAAGCAACAGGAAATCTTATTAAATTGTTAGTTTCTTTCCCAGTGTTTCTCTAGGTCAGTGTCAAAATGCAACTGTTAAAATGTTTACTTCTAGAAGATATCACATTGAAAAGACACAGTATTCCATAATAATTAAATGATTCTCCTTAGTATTTCTCTTTTAGCCTTTAATGTGAAAGATAAGGGCACTTTGCTTTTTCTAATCCAAAGACAGTGTTGAATATATAAAGCTATTAAAAAGAGAGATGTAGTATTCATTGGAAACTTGACCTAAATATGATAGGCTCTTGAGGCATCTTTAGTAATCAGGGGGGGGAAATAGATCCTCTCACTCAAATAGATTTTATGTCTATAAAGGAGAATCTTCAATGCACTGTACCATGAATGTCAATCACGATTGCCAACCAGAGACCACCAACTGTACGTCTGGCTAAAGCTTGGGTGGGTGTTATGAAGAGCAATTTCAATGTTGATTATTCAGGTCAGTGGCTATGGAGTACCTGTATATTAAAGCCTATTATTTTCTATGGCCTATATTAGATTTAGATATGAATGATGAAGGTCATGAGTGTTTTTCTGCAAGGAAAATGGATGTTAGATGTGAAAATTAAATGAAAAGAAAATCTCTCACATGATGCCCCATAAAGAAAACAGCCAGAATTTTTTTTTTAAAAAAAATCTCATTGGTCCTTTGGACTAAAAGAAGCGTAACGGCCGTATATTAAAATTCTTATGTCAAGCATTAACAAGAGAACAGAAGCTAAATTACAGCAAATGAATCATTCTGGCCTATGCCATTTGCTCCAGCATCACTGGGTAGCTTGATTTTAAAACGCAAGAGTCTTTGAAGTGAGTGGTATACAAATGTTTGTATAAACGAACAAGCAAATCTATATCGAAGGTATGGTTGTATTTTTATGGCATAGTCAGAATAAATATTTTAGACAAATATGATTTCCATTCCATAAGATATGCTCTTAGAGTGGGAAAGTAAATGAGACCGTTGTAAAGCTTAACCATCTTATTATAATAAATCAACTCTCTTTACTTTTTATGGAATGGTCTTCCTTTTGATTAAAGTAATGTATATATTTTAGTTGCACTTTATAGTAAGTGTCCCAATCCAATGTGCTCCAAATGTGTGGGACTTCTGTTTTGATTAGCCATACTACTAATACAATAGACCTGAAGTCCACAGACTGGGAATGAGACTACCTTACTATTTGTGAGGCAACCTGTGAAAATACTGTGACTGACAGGAAATTGTACAGTATTATTTTCAATAGGGATAAGCCTATAGTAGAGTGGCTGAAATCCCAGGGCTGCTTGTAATCTCAGGGTCAGGGTAACTGCAGTGAGATTATAATTTATATTCAAATGAATAAATATACATTGAATTGTACACTAAACTAATTTATTATTTTCATGAGGTTTATTTATAAATCTTTTGATTTGGGCTTGATGAATATGAAGGATGAATATTCAAGGAGTTGCTGAAGAAAATTTGTTTCTTAAAATAAATGTCAAAAATGTATTGTCCTGTTTTTAGGTTATTGTAAACATCTGATGAATGATAACTTGGGCATTGCTTGATATGACAATATGTCATCCAGACAGCAAGTGATTGTTGTTCCATTTACTGCATTTTATAGCAGATGCAAATGCTACATTTGATTCACTTTGCAGTGACCTTAGGGAGAAAATAGAGATTTGTTCATAGACGTTTCAGTGTTATTAAAGAAATATAGGCAAGGTTGAAAAAGATATAACTTCAGAGCAACTATAACTATAAAATAGAACAAAACATCTCTAAATATTTAACAGATGAGGAAAGCTACAAGATAAATGGGAACTGCTAAAGATGTACAAAGAAAACAAATTTAGACCTTGTATGTAAATATAAATTTATTTATATTACTGAAAGTACTTTATACCCTGGGGAAACTACATATTTTGGAGCTCAGACTCAATTCAAAATGGCTTGCAATCCTTCCTTCCAGCTACCCTTGTTACTATCACTTTCTTCTCCTCTCTCAAACTTACAGGAAAATAGTAAGGAGAGCTTACAGTGAGGTCTTGGGGTTAAGATCACCTGATATTAAGGCTCAGATAAAGAACATTTGTAAAATACAATTGGAAGAAGGAAGTCAGATTGACGTTTAGATTCATGGGGACTGTTAAGGATATAGAGACATGAAGATTAGGACAGAGAAAGAAAAGCTGTCCTACTTTTAACTTTTTGGCAGTGGTAGTGATCAATTGAATCTGTTAAGAGAGATTTGATTACATTTAAAGAAAGAATGGGATAAATGCAAATATTAAAGAAGAGATATTTTTTTAAAAAAACCTGAAGAATCTGTAATTATAAATGAATGAAACAGAAATAAGCCAAGAGATGAAATAAGATCTAGACAATGTGACACTACTTGATTTTTTTTTAAAAAGAATTTTGCCTGAGACTGAAAGCAGCTACAGAACAACCTGACAAAGATAGTAAGGAGAGGATTGTTGAAACCCTAACATTATTTTTAGAATAGTGGACAGGCCATAGAAAATCATCACAAGAAATGAAAAGTTAAGAAATGTATTAAGAAATATACTTGTACCCTTTGTCAGGAAAAAGATAAGACACAAGATTCCATGACAACAGCTTAGCTTTAAGCTAAGGCAGGGATCCTCAAACTACGGACCGCGGGCCGGATACAGCCCGCCAATGCAAAATATCCGGCCCACAGGGTGGTGGGATTAAGCCCCGCCCCTTGCCCTGCCCCTCACCATCGGCCTTATCTTCCAGCGAGCATCCACTCCAGCCGCACTTCTTTCACCGGTTGAGCTGCACTTCTGATAACACAGCTGCTGCTGAAGGTAAGGCCAGGCCGAAGGGTGTGGGGGAGGGCCAGCTGAGGGGTGATCTCGCTGGTGCAGCCATGTGATCCAGGGCCAGTGTTTGAGTAGGGGAGGGGTTGCTGCTGCCTTGAAAAGCAGCTCTGGGCTTCCAAAGTACTGCTTTAAATCAGGGGTGGGCAAACTATGGTTCTTTGAGGACCTGTGAACTTCAACTCCCAGAATTCCTGAGCCATCCATCCATGCATAGCTGGCTCAGGAATTCTGGGAGTTGAAGTCCACAGGTCCTCAAAGAGCCATAGTTTGCCCACCCCTGCTTTAAATTAAAAGTCTTTGAAAATGCTTTAAAAACAGCCAAAAAGCCTTTTGGGATGTTTTTCACAGCCATGTGATCCAGGGCTACTTTGAGTAGGGAAGTGGCTGCTGCTGCCTTGAAAAGCAGCTCTGGGTTTCCAAAGTACTCCAAAGTACTTTGAAAGTACTTCTAAAGTACTTCCGGTTCTCAGTCTGGTTTATTGTGTGGTCATCTAAAACATATGATCAAGAATTATTTTGAAGGAAATCCTGTTTGTTTTATTCTTTTTTTAATGGCCTATTTTAAGGAGCCTGAAGCTGCTGTTGTAATGAAGTTAGGCAAGTGGCAAGAAAGTTTGCGCTCTTTTTCCCTTTGGGAGGGGGTCTTATTAAGTAAATAGATTCCTTGGGTTGAGCAAGTACAGCTTAGGAAGAAGAAAAGCAAAAAAAATGGACTGTTAAATTGGCCATGCCCACCCAGTCACATGACCACCTAGCCACACCCACCCAGTCACATGACCACCTAGCCACGCCCACCCACCCGGTCCGGCCCTCCAACAGTCTGAGGGACTGTGAATCGCCCCCCTGTTTAAAAAGTTTGAGGACCCCTGAGCTAAGGATTAAGGACTAAGGACTGCATAAGAAAAAAAGAATACAAAATTGATAAAATAATATGTTACATATTATTATATGTAATGTAATCTTAAAGGGGAAGGAGTTACTAAGTTTGTATGTAACTGCGTTTCTTTCTTTCTTAACTTTATTTTCTGTATTTTTTGATATTTATCTTTTACTTGTTTAAAAATCTCTAATATAATTATGTTTTAAACATTGCATATACTGCAGCTTGGATTTTAATTAATGCACTTTTAGCACAACTATGCCTTAGTATCTACTTGCAATTGGAGAAATCTAACTTCAGATCCTTGCTTGGTTATGAATAACAGAATAACAGAGTTGGAAGAAACCTTGGAGGACTTCTTGTCCAACCCCCTGCTCAAGCAGGAAACCCTATACCATTTCAGACAAATAGCTGTCCAATCTCTTCTTTAAAATCTCCAGAAAGTTGGGTCTAGAGTACCCACAATTTCTGGAGGCAAGTCGTTCCACTGATTAATTGTTCTAACTATCAGGAAATTTCTCCTTAGTCCTAGGTTGCTTCTCTCCTTGATCAGTTTCCATCCATTGCTTCTTGTCCTGCCTTCTAGTGCTTTGGAAAATAGTTTGACACCCTCTTCTTTGTGGCAGCCCCTTAGATATTGGAACACTGCTGTCATGTCACCCCTAATCCTTCTTTTCATTAAACTAATTCCAATCCCTGCAACCGTTCTCCATATCTTGTAGCCGCCAGCCCCCTAATCATCATTGTTGCTCTTCTCTGTGAAGTTCAGAGGGTATCCTTAAAGTCATTCTCTCTGTTATTGAAAGTTATGATAAAAATGAAAAGGATGCTTATGTGTGCTTCCTTGATAAATCAAAAATGTCTATCTATCCCATTCTTTCATACGTAAATGTATTATTGTGCACTCCAGTAGTCCCTTCTGCAAAGATATAATTGCTACTATTTATTTATCATTCATTCATTCATCAAATTTAGATACTACCCATCACATTCTTGAATGACTTTGAGTAAATTGAAAGTTTAGCTTCCCATAAAGCAATGCTTTCAAATGAACTAAAGACCATGTGTTTGGCTATGGTCAAAACTTCTCAATTATTATAGAAAGTGAAGCTGGAGAGAAGGAAAAAGAGTAATTTCCAAATTTGTGAAATCTGTATGCTATTTGTAGACATACTGAATATAAAATATGGGCAGGGAGTGTAGAGGAAGATATTCTTTACATAGAAGAAAAAGTTGATAAAAGAAAAGGAGAAAAATCTTTACTTGAGCTATGTGCTGTGCTGAATGGAAGAACGGGAGGTTGTATTGATATTCATAGTATGCATATTCCTATTCAATGTGCATAGTACAGGTCTAACAGGAACAAATGATGTACACACTATACTTGACTGAATGGAAAAGAACTAATCTTAGACATAATGTGAAGGCTGAAATGTGGCAGAAGGGCAGGAAGTGCCCATCCCTCAAACATTTTCATGGAAGTACATCATTTAACAACATAAGAGCTGAAGGATATGTGATGGCATCTCTATGTTTTCATAACATTTAGTTCCAAGAACAGAACACTTGGAATCTGAAATGGCACTCAAGATTTTTTTAAAAACCCTAAATCCACATTTTTTGCTAGAAAAATAATAAGAAACCAAGAAAGACTACAGTGATGAAGAAAAGGTCAATATTAACTGGAGAACAATAATGTGTTCATCATTGGACTTGAAATCAGTAGTGAATTTTTGTATCTGTGAGTTGACAGTACATAAGGGAGATGAGGAAATGCCAGTTAGCAAGTTCTGAATTAACTGCTGTGTAAAATATGCCAAATGTTCACAATATGTTAACATACTTCAGCAGGCATTTCACTGATGCAAGAAATTGAACATGGACCCCAAGATTATCATAGAACCCACTAGACATTTGTCACAGCAGAATGATTTTCCATTATGTGTTTCCTGACTGACGAAATTCAGCCTGCTCAAACAGCAGCTTAAAAATGTGTATAATAGAGAGGATATGGATGGTTTTTAAATAAGAAATTGACAATACCTGATATATTCTTTTCTACTTCTTCTCTGAATCTACTGTCACATTTGATCTATTTTTTCCCTAAATCTCTACTTTATCTGATTAGTCTTGAACTAGTAAAGGATGAAAAGATTATGGCACCAAATGTTAAGAAAGCTACACAAAGGATATTCACCATATTACTGCTGTGGTGACCATATATTCATTATATTTACAGAAACTGCTTCAGGTGAGGAGATAGTCAACAAACAGCAAAATATTCTGTCTGTATCCATTTTTTCCACACATTTCCAGATATCAGAGAAAACTCTTTCTTGGTAGCCAGTTCTATATACCCTTTAAAAACAAAAAGGAAATATTTAGTTGCAGTATTGCCCAGATCCAAATCTCTGCAGGTTATTAGGGATTCCACTGATTAGGAGGTTGGATCACATATTTATGAATCCAAATGTTGTGTCATCTTTATGTATATCAGAAAGATAATTTCTTTTGGGAATTATCTGAGGAGCAGAAAATATGCTACCCAAAACCAAAACAAAACCAAAACAAAACGCTTAGATTTTGAATGCAATTTGCATAACAGAATTCATAAGATGCCAGATTTAATAAAACGATAAAACAACTGGCATATGCATATGAAGAAAGAACTATAAAAGTAAGATTCAAGCTGCTACACTGCAGTGTTTTATTGATGCATTCTTATACATACATACTGTACATACATGCATACATACGACTTTTTTGTTTTGTTTTTTTAGTAAAGCTGTACACCCTTGCTACTGTAATAAGAAATAATACACACATAATTAAAATGATTTTCCAGATAGATGGGTCAGTGGATGGATAGATGATAGATGATAGATGATAGATGATAGATGATAGATAGATAGATAGATAGATAGATAGATAGATAGATAGATAGATAGATAGATAGATAGATAGATAGATAGATAAATAGATAGATGACAGACAGATGACAGACAGACAGACAGACAGACAGACAGACAGACAGAGTAGCATGATGGACAGGCAACCATTTGCAGAGGACATGGAGGTAACATCATTTATATGGGAAGGAAGCTGAAACTTTTAGCATGTTTTTTGATAGAGTGGTATGTAGTGCGGGTTGAGCTGTCTACATGCCAACAGCTGATTTAAAATTCAGAGTTAAAAAGAAATAGGACAATGGAGGATTCTAAATGCTTTACTTCTACTCTGAAAATGGCAGATAATTCAAGATCTGGAGGGGTACATAGATGATCAGAACTTTGTTTTAGGTAATAAGATACTAGATTTTCAGTGGTAGTTTACTCTCAAGTAAGTGCCCATTGATTGCTGCGTTAGACTGATTTCTTGTAACTCAATAGTATAAATTGAACTTGCAGCAATGCTGTATCCATCCTTACAGAAAAGGGATTTAAGTGCAATAAGATATAGGGCTGTTGAATACTTTTGTTTATATTCCCCCACTTTTCTGAAATGGGTTTTCTACAAACATACAAACAAATCCCAATGAATCAGTAATTACATGGTACTCAGTCACCTTTGTGTGGGTGCCCTGAGCAGAAAGAAGTGGTTCTGGTTTAATTTAGCCACGTTTAGCTGACATATTTAGGCACATGTCCCCGTTCGTTCTTCAATCTATTTTCATGTTCCTGTCAGGAATATAATCTTTCCATCAAGTTCCACTGCATATAATTCAATACATCCATGATGAAGTAGCTGAAGGTTGAGCTTCTTAAAACTGAAAAACAGCAGATTAGTTATTGATACCCGATAATTTTTTCTCTCAGTGTGTATATTTTTGGCACCCTTCCTCAGCCTTCCTGCTGTGCATCTACACAGATTCGCTAATGACTCAAGATCTTTAATTCAGGCTGCCCCCTCCAGATGTGCTTGGATTCTTTCTGCTCCTTTTCTGGGGAGGGTGGGGAATACAGAAGTGCGTTTTCCTGGCTCTATAATTGGGAATGCTGGGTTTTGTGGCAGGCTACTATCAACCTTTGGAGAAGTTTCTTGAGATGATTGCGGGGTGCAACTTTGTGGCATTTTGTTTGTAGGATTAATAATAGACTTTGGGTTTATTCCTGAAAGGAAGGAGTGAGTTAAACAGGCCTCGCAGTAGGGAAAAAGATGCTTAGAAGAAAGCAATTCTTTGTGCCATGCTATTTCAATGTGTTTTTTTGCCAGGAATATATGCTGCAACAAGTTTCCCTCTTTAAGTAGTTTGACATTTAAGGATATTCAGTGGAGTTTGCAGGAAGCCCGGAACAAAGAATGAAAGGGAATAGACAACAAATCCCAGATTTTTTAAAATGCTGACTTCCACTTCTACCCTTTCTAAAGTCTGTGATACTTTACTGCTGCTATTTGTAGACCAAACTGCACACTATCCATAAGGGAGAGGGAAAAACCCCAAAGGTAAAATATCTACATTTTAAAGAAAGGAACTAGGCAGATGAGATGCTCAAATGTTAGAATTTGGGTATGTTGCAGTACTTTCATATCAGACAAAATTCCATGTCTTCTCTCAAATAGAAAGTGTGTGTATGTATGTGCAGGTAACTGTTGCCTAAGTTCATTTTTATTTCCAGTGTCCAACATTCTTTTCTGCATGTAGAAGACCCTTGCTAATTCTTTTAAATAGCAGAGAACTTGTTGACAGTGGGGGCAACCCCATCTGGATTTGCCAGATTTTTGCAAATATTTTTTCTCTATCTTTAAAGGCTGCATTGAAAGGTTAAGCTGCAGCTGGCAAAATTCTCTCTTCTGTTCAACTTCAAAATAACTATAAGTTCTTCATATCAATTTAATAGACTCCAACTTTCAAAGATGGCCAACAGGAGCAGTCAACAATCTCAGATCAATACTATAATGACTAGCATAAGGGAGGTTGGTTGCAGATGCCTGGATTCACATCCCTGATTAATTTATAATTTATAACATTGCTTTTTATTAATCTGATGTGCAAACTTAGTTGTTATGGTTTTTAAACCATAATTCATGGTTTAATGTGATTGTGGTCCTAACTATTACTGCCAATAGTTGTACAACTTGTGAAACAGCCCATTATAATTTTTCTAGCATCATGGTTCTTCATAATTTGTAAGCCTCCCAGAGTCACCTTCTAGGGGAGATGTGAAGCATATAAATTAGATAGATAGATAGATAGATAGATAGATAGATAGATAGATAGATAGATAGATAGATAGGTAGGTAGGTAGGTAGGTAGGTAGGTAGGTAGGTAGGTAGGTAGGTAGGTAGGTAGGTAGATAGATAGATAGATAGATAGATAGATAGATAGATAGATAGATAGATAGATAGATAGATAGATAGATAGATAGATAGATAGATAGATAGATAGATAGATAGATAGATAGAATAAGCCATTGATTTAACGAACCTCTTTATATACTGTCATAGATATTGCAGGCTGTCTTGCTCACTGCCTGGAGTTCAGTCCTGACCAACTCAAATTTGACTCAGCCTTCCATCCTTCTGAGGTGGGTAAAATGAGGACCCAGATTGTTGGGGGCAATATGCTGACTTTGTAAACTGCTTAGAGAGGGCTGAAAAGCACTGTGAAGCAGTGTATAAGTCTAAGTGCAATTGCTACATATAGAATTTATAGAACCATTACTGCTTCTGTATTTTTAATGTGGAGATTTGACAGTGAAATGCTAAATGTCTAATAATTCAATTAGATATAATTGATTGAAGATCAATCTGATCATATTAAATGCCTCTAACAACTGAGAAAAGAATAAGGGAGTAATTTGTATCATTGTCTGGAGAAATTCAGCCAGTTATAATCTATTTCATCGCTGGGGTAGTCTTTAAGTCTCAAAAACAAACAAACCTTTCCATATTTATTAATTTAATAAAGTAGCAAATATATTTTATACAGGAATGTCTGCCTCCCTTCCTAGATATATTGGAACACAGTTCCAGACATCCCAGCTAGCATAGTTATACTGATAAAAGAAGATGGAAATTACATCAGGGGCGGGTTCCTAAAATTTTTTACTACCACTCTGTGGGCGTGGCTTAATTTTGTGGGTGTGGCTTAATTTTGTTGGCGTGGTTTGACGGTCATGTGACTGGATGGGAGTGGCTTGATGGTCATGTGACTGGGCGGGTGTGGTTAAGTGGTTACGATCCTAGTTCCCCCTACGAGGATTCCTGCATCCGGACCTTTTACAATCCCCAAAAGGATTAAAAGAAACCAGATTCCATACAGCTCTGAACCCTTAAGGCAAACCAAATACAAGTGGTCCTCGCTTAATGGCGGTTGCTTAGCAAATGTTCAAATTTATGACTGACCTCCTCAGAGCTACTTGACCTGTTTTTTGAGTTTTGACAGCCTTATGCATGCACACATGTACGCACACGCGCACACATACACATTTATGACCAGTTACAACATCCGTGACGTCACCAGCAGGTCGCTACCGGTGCTATAGAGTGGACCGCACCGGTAGGAACCCACCACTGAATTACATATATCTAGAAGACCTCACATTGAGAAAAAAGGAATGTTTGTCCTTCTTCAAAGATATTATGGTAGTCATTTTATTACTGGAAAAGTACATCATGTCAGCTATTACAAATTATATATACCTTATCTAAGTATATCCAATATCTTGAATACTTTCCAACCTTCCATTCCAAACTTTAATGTGGATTTGCTGATTTCCTCGGATTCATGTGCATATTTTTAATGTGAAGTATCACATTTTCTGTTACATTTCTACACTTGACATTTATCTCTTCTGTTTCCTAGTTTATTCAAAGCAAAGAGTGAAATCCAGTGAAAAAGCACCCACTGATGCTGTGATTCACACTAATATTTCATGCTAAGAAGTGGCTATTGTAAAATGTCATGAGAAATTGTTCAGTAAATGATCTGTTTGGTGAATTCTTGTTTTCTATGGCCATTAGTATCATTTGAAAGAGTATATTTATTTGAAATGTGTGAATCAACCATGATCCGACTTCAATTCAAGATTCAGATGCAGCAATAGTCTGCTTGAACCAATTTGAGATTCAGTTGAAATAATTATAATTTTTATAATTTTCATAATTATTAAGAAATAATAAGAAAATAATGAACTATAACGAGGAAGTATCAAAGTACTTGTAGCTATTTCTTTTTTCCTTTGGAAAAATGTGGTGAAAATTACAGGGACGGTAAACTCTTTAGTGGAAGTTCAGCTTGGTATCTTTAATCATTTATTTGTAATAAGTTGTTAACTTATTAAAGTCCTGAAACTTTTTAAGAGACAAAGATAGCAAGAAATAATAAAGAACAACCTTCAGATTATCTACAAAAGAATCAATTTTACTGAACTGATGCAGAAATGTCTTACAATTAGCAAACTGTTTTAAAATAGCTACTACTATTAGTTACTCTGTTACCTTTTCACCCTTTGTCTATGGAGATTCTTAGTCATCCAAGTCATGGTTGTCCCAAAGGTGCTTTTTTAAGAGGCAACTGGACTTTCTGGATTTTCTTAAAAGATGTTTCGTTTCTCATCCAAACACGTTCTTCAGTTCTGACTGGAAAGTGGTGAATGGAAGGATTTATACTCCTTGCAGACGGCTGGTCATTAAAAGAATGCAAATGACCAGTTGTCTGCAAGAAGTATAAATCTTTCCATTCCCCACCATCCAGTCAGAGTTGAAGAAGCTTCTTGGATGAGAAGCAAAATGTTTTCAAAGAAAAACCAGAAAGTCCAGTTGCCTCTTGAAAAAGTACCTTTGGGATACTCACTCTTTGGTTTTCTTCACTGGTAGACTTGTTGGTACACATCATTGCTTTAAAAATGGTATTTTACATACAACTTGTGAATTTCTATAAACAAAAAACAAAGTTGAAAAGTGTGAGTATGTGCTCATTTTCATCACTGTGTATATAGCATGACTATATTGTAAAGGAATAATCTGGGTTATATGTGTATATATTAGAGGTGGGTTCCTCCTGGTTCAGACCGGTTCTCCCGAACTGGTAGCAACCCACTGGTGACATCACGATGATGTCACAGAACCAGTTTGATTAGTGCCGGTCCATGGACGCCACCATCTTTTTTTTTTCCTGGGTTTTTTTTCTTCTGCGCATGCGCGGAAGTCGACTTTCTGGCACTGCGAATGCGTTGCCATCTTGTTTTCAGCTTTTTTAAAAAAAAGTAATTTTTTGGGCACTGCGCATGCGCGCACGTGCCCACATGGCACGGCCACGCGGCCTGGGAGGAAGCAAACCGGCAGCAAGGTAAGTTAGAACCGACCCCTCGTATATCTATATATATGAAAGTGAAAACCACTCATGCATTAATCACAAAATCTCTAGAACCGTAAAGCCTACAAACTTGAAATTCGCCACATATGTTCCTCTTGCCTTCTAGGTGCTCACTAAGAAATGATTTTTCAAAATGACAATTGGAGCATTAGTATTTCCTATATTATTATTAACATGCTCTGATGCTAAGGAGTTCTACTCCCCCTCCCCACCTGAAAAGAAATATGATCCAAATGCAAAACACAAGCAGAGGAGAGGAATTTCAGGTTCAGTTTTACTTTCACAGCAGCAAGCAGAGGATAGGACAGGGTAGGCTTCTGTGGGGCAAGCCTGAGGGAGAGAAGGGGATAGGAGAGGTGAGGCTTCTGTTTGGCAAGACTGAGGGAGAGAAGGAGATAGGGGAGGCTCCTGTGGGGCAAGGCTGAGGGAGAAAAGGGGATAGGAGAGGCTTCTGTGGGGCAAGGCTGAGGGAGAAAAGGGGATAGGATAGGGGAGGATTCTGTGTGGCAAGCCTGAGGGAGAGAAGGGGAGAGGAGAAGCTTCTGTGGGGCAAGCCTGAAGAGAGAAGGGGACAGGAAATGCCTATCATAACTACTCATTAATTTTCAAGCTGTAAGTGTCGATTTATCAAGCCTGATCACATAGTTCCGTAGTGGAACACGGGTATTTAGCTAGTAACAAATAAAACAGACAGAATACTGTCAAGGGAAATAATTCATGGTCAATTTCTAGGAAAGATTGAGAAAAAATGGATAAAGATAAAATTTGGCAATGGCTTACAACTGGAACCTTTAAAAAGAAAGTGAAGGCTTGATTTTGGCTGCTCAAGAGCGAGCTATTCAAATTAACACAATCAAGGTCAGAATTGAAAAAAAAAAACCCATCAAATTCAAAATACAAATTATGCAAAGAAACAGATGAAACAGTAGATCTTATAATCAGTTTGTGTAAGAAGACACCATAAACAGTTTCAGAGGTGGAATTCAGCAGTTCTGACCAGTTCTGGAGAACCAGTAGTGGAAATTTTGAGTAGTTCGGAGAACTGGTAAATACCACCTCTGACTGGCCCCACCCCCATCTATTCTCTGCCTCCCAAGTCTCAGCTGAGGAAATGTGGATTTTGCAGTAACCTTCCCCTGGAGTGGGGTGGGAATAGAGATTTACAGTATCCTTCCCCTGCCACGCCCATCAAGCCATGCTCACCAAGCCATGCCCACCAAGCCACACCATGCCCACCAAGCCACGCTCACAGAACCAGCAGTAAAAAAATTGAATCCCATCACTGAATAAACTGATTGTAAACAACAACATAAAACATAAACATAAAATCATGCCAAAATGATTCACCAGAACCTCTGTAAAAATTGGTGGGAATGTAGAGTTGAAAAAGTAGTCTAATATGAGCAGGTTAAAATATTGCTGAATTTCTTAATACAAACTGAGAAACTCTTGGGTCATAATAGCATACTAGATTTAACTGTGGTTGAAAAGAAGAAAGTGTGAATAATTGATGTGGCAATACCAGGGGATAGTAGAATAGAAGACAAAGAATTGAAGATTAGAAAGTATCAAGACTTAAAAATCAAAGTTGAAATATTAAGGCACAAACTGGCCATGGTAATCCTAGTGATTATCAGCACACTGGGTGCCAAATATTGGACAGCACTAAGAAAATATACACATTGTCAAAAATTTCCCCCTGTCAATTACAAAGATTACACTGATTGGATCCACCATACAGTATATATTACACCAATACATTATGACACCCTGGATCCTTAAGGTGAAAAGAACTCAATGCTTATGAAGGCCAGCACTAGATAAAAATGGCAACTGTGATTTCACATTTTTGTGTATATAATAATAAAAGTGTGTGTTAAGAACTTATAGGACTTTAAGATCCAAACAGATAAGCATCTTGTTCATAACATGCCTGATATAATGGTTATTGAAAAGAAGAGTCTAATACATTGTTGTTGCTATACTAGATGATGCTAGGAAAAATCTACAAAATACTGGGAATTAAAGATCAAAGCTGAATGCTTATGGAAAAAGGAATACATTGTCATACTAGTTGTGACTGGAGCTCTTGGAGCAATACCTAAAGGAGTTTCTCAATATCTGGAAATGCTGAATTTATGAGACCCGAATACCCTAATTTTACAAAAAAAACCCACCCACCCTGCTTATCCTATATTCTTAGATGTTACCTTAGTAATTCTTAGCTCCTTGATTAGAACTTGAATAATTTAGCTTCCACCAGTCTTAGACTGTGAATCTAACTATAGATTACCCACACATAATAATCATTATTTGGTCAGCTTGTCTTTGGATTAA
This sequence comes from Diadophis punctatus similis, assembly GCA_023053685.1. Taxonomy (NCBI): domain Eukaryota; kingdom Metazoa; phylum Chordata; class Lepidosauria; order Squamata; family Dipsadidae; genus Diadophis; species Diadophis punctatus. Next base: position 90,518,157 of record JALIGW010000001.1, on the reverse strand, counting down.
TCTGTTTTGTGAGACCATCCAATAATTGTTTTATATAATAAATCATAAGTTAAGCCATGGCATAGTGTAAAATATGAAACCACCAGTGATTTTCTTTTCTGCCTAATATAATTTCCACTGGTGCCACTTAACTGGCAATATGAAAATAGTGCACCATAAAATTGGCAAACTTCCACCAGCATACTTTGTTTACCGTCCCACTTGGGTTTAGGAATGTGCCAGACAATAATTGAATAATATAAGTATTCTGATGAGAATGCTTCAGCCTATCCATCTGCAACTCCCTTTAAGTATATGGACATGAGGCGACTAGAGGGGATTATTCCAGGTATAGCCTGAAGATACATTTCTTTCCTGACAACTCATACAGCCTCCTAAGTGCCATTTTATGTGCTGGTTATTCCCAATAATAGCTTATCAGCAAACCTCCTCTCCTACCAATCTGTGCTTTAGATAATTTTATGGATGGTTAGAATGAATGTGTATGTGTTTTGTTGTTGTTGGGTACTGAAACTGTCTACCACAATGTTTACTTAGTTGCTCCAATGTGAAGTTTCATAGTGATGGGTTTTGCTCATTGTTGGGAAGACAATGAAGCAATGTTAGAATAAATAATAGCACCAGGGGAGATGCTTCTCTTTCTTTTGAATCAGCCTTATTAATTACTGGAATGAATGAAGATGATTTAGCAGGGCTGAGATGAAGGTGGAAAAATTTCTTCAATACAATAACAGGAACAGAAGATTTGCCCAGCTGTCCCACGAGAAAACTGCAGTGAGTCCTTAATATGCAATGTGGAAATGAGAATAACTCTGGGCTTTTAGAGAGTGGATCAATTAATTGAAGGTCTTTCTATTTACCTGGAATCACCCAATCTAATTAACTAGTTCAATGTTATTGTAATGAAACAAAGAATACATTTATGGTCCACCAGCACATTAAAAACAATGAGATATCATTTCTGTGGCTGCTTCCCCTGAGAAACATTGATTCCCCTTGGGATTGCCATCCTTAGCCTATTACTGCTTCTTCAAGAGAAGAGGGATGGGAATAAGTATCTTTATCAAATTTCTCTGATTGGAAAAGCAGTTAAAAAAAATATTGCTGGCAGGGAAGAAGCCAAGACCTCTCCAGATTCCTCCCCTAATGACAGCCTCCAGAGGATAGTAGAGTACACCACACTTTATTGTAGAATAAACCATGTAGTTCAATCATCATCTGGCATGATGGTAAAGGCAAAAGACATGGTGGACTTCTGCTAGTTTTATGGCACACTGAGTGCATACATAGGGTAAGTAGAATGTGTATTAGACAAATAAAACAAAAATGCAAAGCTTTGAAGAGGCTCACTTCTTTACCAATGTTTCTTGGGAAATCCTCTTGAAAGATGCTTTGTGAAGCAGCATGAGACCTCTAAAAATGAAGCAGAGGAACTGAGATCTCCTCCCTAGCTTTGGCCAGCACTTTCAATAATTGGAAGATGCTGCAACCAGTTAAGCTCTTCAATTTTCCAGAAAATTAAAAAAGAACCTTCTCAAAAACTTACCCAGACTGGTCTAGTAAGAGCAGAATAGCAATAACCACATCTCTGGTGGCCCTTCAAAACCAACAGCAACAACAGACCCTGCTCCTCAAAGTTCTGCCATGATTGAACACAACCACAACCATCATTTATAGCGCTGCATGAAATACATACCCAGCTGCTGTGGCTTCTGTTAGTGAAAACCAATAATAATAGCCTTTATTGTCATTGTACATCATGTATACAACGAAATTGGTTGTTAATATTAACAATATTAAGCAAACATGAAAATATTGAATTTGAATGCAGCCCTAGACCCACAAATCATATATATTATATATCACTATAGCAGTCTGTAGCTTTCACTCACAGGGTTGAAGAATATGCTGCCACAGCCAATACCTAAACAAGTGGAAAACGGGGAAGGAAAAACCTTTAAGCACCGTTAGCCAGAGTAGTCTCGTCCATTAGTCATTCCAATTAAGCTATCATGCTTCTCCCTGACTACACCGAAGTGATATAACCAGTGAGGTTATGCCTATTCCCAATGTTCAGCCTTCAAGCAATATGAAACTTACTCATAAGGACATGTCACATTTTCATATTAAATCAGTAGTGATGGAACTTAAATAGCAATAGTCCCCTCCCCTGAGAGCCATCTCTGGACTAAAATGAAACATCAAAAAAAATTGAGTCTGACTTACAAATTTAAAAAACTGTTTTACTAGCAAGAAAGGAACTTGGGAGATATATGCGAGTCAAGGGATTAAATTACATTGTGTTAAAAGAAGTGAAGGAAAATACCCAGTTAGGTATAAATGGAGTGGGTGGGTTTATGAAGTTTCAAACAGGTTATTCAGTTTATTTATTTATTTATTTATTTATTGTTTGTTTGTTTGTTTGTTTGTTTGTTTGTTTAGGAGTGATTCAAGAAAAGAATAGCTTTTCTTGAATCACCTTCAAATTGAGCTTTCAGATAAAATATTCAAAAGGTTAATGTTAGGACTCAGACTGAATTAGATGCCTTCACAGAGATTTGAAAATGATTATGTGGATATGTTGGTTTTGCAGAGCTGAAGAGTTGGGGGCGGAATACTGTGATGGGCTCTCTAAGACTGATGCAAGTAGCTAACCAAGTAGCTTTGTTACTGCCACATCCAAATCTATCATTGTTGATCATTGCTTGAAGGGTTTGTTTAGGCAGGTTGTTCAAAGAGAGTCTCCATAAGAAACATACAAGTTTCTTCTGTTAAAAAAAATATCTGGTTTTTTTTCCTGTGTTCTTCTATATTTTCCCAAATGCATTTCCCTTTATCCTTATCTCTCTTTAACTCTCAAACTGCCTGGCCTCTAGTATCATCTCACTCAATTTGTTTCCAATCTGCCTGCAATTCTTAGTCTCTTTCCGATCCCACTTTCATTCCTCTTCATTCAGCTTTCATTCTCTCACTTCCTGCTTTTTATTTTCCACCAATTATATATATATATATATATATATATATATATATATATATATATATATATATATATATATATATATATATATATATATATATATATATATATATATATATATATATATATATATCCTGGTGAAGAGCTGATAGGGAAGAGAACCTTGTGGCCTAGAGGTTAAAAACTGCTGCCCTACAAACAGACTGCCCAGGTTCAAATCCCACTAAGGGTATGGCTATCTGACGAGAGCAAAATAGCTCAAAATAGATCTATAATAGTCTCCCTTTATTTTCATTTATCAGCAAAAAATGTTACACACACACACACACACACACACACACACACACACACACACACACACACACACACACACACACACACATATATATATATATATATATATATATATATATATATATATATATATATATATATATATATATATGTGGGGTAGGTTCTAACTTACCTCGCTGCCGGTTCACTTCCTCCCGCACCTCGTGGCTGCGCCTCATGGGCATGCGCACGCAAAGTGTGTGCGTGCATGCGCAGTGGCAAAAAATCCAATTTTTTTAAAAAAGCCAAAAACAAGATGGCGACCGCATGCACAGTGCCAGAAACTCGGCTTCTGCGTATGTGCAGAAGAATTGCTCCAGATGCTTATATTATTTTGATTTATATGGCCACTCATCTCATTTAAGAGATCTAGGTTTAATGCAGGGTCTGGCTTCATGAAAGTCAATATCTCAACTCCCAAGTCCTCATTAAAGTGAAAATAAAAACAGTGCAGTGACCTGTTTCAACATGACATCTCAAATTACTCCACTTGATGCCTCAAATCAAACAAGGCAGCTTAATTGGCCAGTCTCTTCACTCCAGTGGAAAGGGGTCCATGTCTCCCTTTGAAGGTGCAGCAATTGATTGCGCTGTGCTGCAATCCACAGGGAAGCACAGATTTAATCCAGAATGCCACTTCAAAGCTTCATCACAATAAAGAACCTTTCAAAGATTTGTGTAACTGTAAGGTGAGTGAAGCATTATATACCACACTGCTATTATGTTTTCCCCACACTTCAGAGGAAATAATACATATTCAAATTTTACTATAGTACTTATGAACTAACATGGCCTGTTTGTATACACATTTTTTTCTATCAAAAAATAAAGTACAATTTATATTAGAACTTTCCTTTGTGGGTTTCTAAGTTTTAACACAGGTGGATGTAATTGATGCATGCACATCACTGTGGTAGTATGGCTATTTATTTTGTGCCACAAACAGAGTACGGTTAACGTTCCCCTCTCTGTACTTGTCTTTTGACAAGTTGCAATGAGATAGTTGAGATCTTTGACACGAATGAAGGCAAATGTATGTGTCCCAGGATAATGTTGCAGAATCCAATCTGGGTCAGTCACTGGAACCAGAGGTTTAATCTTCTGAGATTTCAGACTAGTGATGGAGCCCAGGGCCATCTTAACAGCATTATGGGCCCCGGGAAAAGTAGTGTACTGGGGCCCCTACGTCAACTACTCACAGGAATAAAAAATGTAAATGGTTGATAAAACGAAGCATATATTTATTTTATTGGCACTTCCAACAAAATCGGTGTTGAAACATTAAAAACATGCTTGCAGCAATAACTAATCAACATGATAAAGATTTGAACAATACACGAGGCTTGAGAAACACAAGAATACTCAGTAAGCCATACACTTGCTGTATTTATATGATACAAGGTACATTGAAGGTTTAACACAGAGAGATTAGTATGGGGCCCCTATGCTCGTGGGGCCCATGGGCAAGTGCCCATCAGGCCCATGCATTAAGACAGCCCTGATTTGAAGCCCATCTTTAGGGAACTTCTAGCTCACCAGAATGTGTTGGTCTTCAACACTTGATGGTTCCTTTGTTCAGTTGGTTTGCAACATAAAATAAAAAGGGACACTGCCTTTTTAACTCAGTCTTAATTGAGCTTGAAGTCTGAATTCTTTGCATTCTTTTGAGCTCATCCCAAACAAATACACAGTCTTAGATAAGAGATACTTTCTGAACAAATGTTGAAGTGTTATCTACAATTTTTCACAGGCACAGTGTGCACATAATTTTTTTTTGTAAAAGCAATTATACCTCAGCACTTACATAGTCTCTTCTCTCTAATCTTCTCAGAAATTGTTCACACCCTGTATGATGTGACCTCAAATGCAGTGTGAAAATATCACAATTCACAGTTTAAAACCTCCCCAGGCTTCTTCCACTCAATAATTTCCTTATTGTTATAAATTAATAGCACACTCTGCAGCTCAACGGATGTAATTTTAGATCTGACTTATAAAACAATATGCGGTTTATAAAATTAACCAGGAAATGTTGTTGATTTCAGAAGGAAAGAAGTCCTGAAGTGATAGGGTTTCCTTCCAAGATATTCTGGAAAACATCCCATCTCTTTTCATTTGGATGAAAGAGAGCAAAGCACAGCATACATCCCAGAGATCATTTCCTAGAGTTCCAAACCTGTCCCTCAAGATCTGATACTGGTGAAAGATGTTTAAAGATCTGCAATGAATGGACATGGAAAAAGATATGGATAGGAGGCCCTTATTTTAATTCCAATGCTAGAGATAAGAGGGCAATCTTCTGCCAGCCAAGACCTATGTTTTAATTGAAGAGCAAAATGGTCATGGCATGAGAGTAGGACCAGAGCAAAAAGTATCCTTGTGCAGAATTTCAGAGGGTGCTTTAATCTAATGAAGCTTGGCAGGAGTGCCTCTTTCAAAGTCAGGCTCTTTATCGAAACAGAGCATCTGTCTGAAGCTCCTTTCTATGGGAACGTAATAATACCCTAAAACAAGTGTGCCTGCTTTGATTCAAAGTACCAGGGCTGAGTGACTCTGCTCTCAGAGTTGAGATACACTTGAATCAGAGAGCTGTGATGGTCCTGAGTGAAGCAACTCTTGTACGAATAATATCATTTTGCAGAGACTTGGTGAAAACCACTAATTAATAAGTGAACATGTGAGGTTCCTGCCGGAATGCTGCCATTCCAAAGGGGAGGTGGAATGCTTCTTGCGGCTGATTGCTTTGAATGCTTTCGCTTTTGCTCTAACCGCATGGGAATTAGGGAGGGGAACTGGGCCCTCAGGATGGATTCTCTCCCTCCCAGCCGGTTCCAGCCTGTTTCCCAAAGCTGCGGCGCCCTAAGAATCACCTGTTATCACCATCCCACCTCAGAGTTCTCATAACACCTTTGCGGTATTGTATTGGCTACTGGTGAACATGGGGCACTGGGTGGGGGTTGAATGGAGGAAACTCTTTGCGCGGGAATCTTCAGACTTCACCTGACTTCTCTGCAATCACTTCTCTCATTAAAAGTTCCTTTTGAAATGCCATTTGTTTCAATCATTATGCTTTCCTGAGAAGATAGCTGAGACAGGTCCTTACATTAGGCAGTCTGAAGTTTTAACTCAAATGAACATTTACATTAATAAATACTGTGAATGATATGGATGTTATAATTGAACATGTCTAATTCTTTTCCCACAGGTCTAGAAATCAGCCCTTTCTCCATGTAATTGCAAATAATAATAATAATAATCCTGCTGTTCTCAGCAGATTTGATTGTAATCCAACATGCATAGACTATATTGCTGTAGTATATTGAATTATACTGGGATTGCATTATTGTAGTATATTTATCTAACTTAGGTTAGGCTGCATTTCTTTATTGAACCAATCTTGCTATGGTTTGCATGATAATTTCCGCTTCTCAACCAAGAATGTGGCTGTTTAATAACACACGTGTGCTAAAAGCCATGAACAAGATATGATAAACAAATAGCATGCCATGGAGGCAGTGACTAGTTCAGTGAGTCTGGCTAAAGAAATAATGTTAGAAAAATTGGAGAAGATTGTTCCAAGGGAAAGGGAGGACTGGATCTATGGTTATATATGAGTAAGACACCTCAGAAATTTAATCTCAGCAGCTGGGTGGACAGGCAAGAAATCAGTAGGTTTAACAATGGTAATGCTGAGAGCTTTATATCCTGGAGCCAACAAGTTGTGAGCTTGCTAAACTCTCCAATCATAGGACTTTAACAGCTAATTTTACAAGTTGACATCATTGTAGGCTAGCAACCCTGAATCAAGAAATCTAAGTAGTTTGCTCCAGAGTTAGAATTTCATACACAATACTGATTTATCCAATCATTTACACTCTTTTGGTCTTTTATGCCTAGATCATTAATGCAATGGCCATCATTCTCTTGGTGGTGATAAAACCAGCAGCAGCTAATGGTTATTTCTCTTCATTTATAAAGCAAAATAATAGCAATGGGTTGAATTAAAATTAGCTAAAATCTCATGGGGTAACCAAGTTCTACATTACATAGGATTTCTTATATAACAACATCTCATGAGATATTATTAATGTTATGAGGTTTGTTTAACAGTTTTAAAAATTGAGAGAGTCACATAAATTGGATCCAATTTATGAAAAGATAGGTGACCCCCATAACCATTGAATTTCAATGGACAGATTTTAATTCCCTTGGGTGGCTATTACCATTTTTGTAACATTGCTTCATTTTTCTCATTGTTGCTTCTTTTATTCTGCTTAGTTTTAAATTGACAAGAGATTCAGTGCATTTGAGTAATTTACAAATAATTGTAATAACATAAAATAATTCTGACTTTCTATGAAATTAGTAGAAAAGATAAAATTCAATTTTAAATGAATTTTAAATGTAGTCTGATAACCACCAACATATCTCAAATTTACAAATGGATATTTGAAAATTATTTCATAATGCATTTTATTTATGCTTATTTGTCATCCAATGTCAATATATACTCAAATTGTAATTAATCAGCTTTGATATCTATGGAAATTCTAGTCAGACCTGGATGAGAAGTAAAATGTCTTCAAAGAAAAACCAGAAAGTCCACTTGCCTCTTGAAAAAGCACCTTTGGGATAATCAACTTTGAACAGCCATGACTGTGTCATCATCTTAAATAGAATTCCATTATCAAATATCTCTTCTGTGGAGCAGCTCATAGCTTGTAGCTCTGCTATTGAGGAGATTATTTTGAAGTAGTCTAAAATTGTAATCCTAAATGTTGGAAAAGGGGTAAATTGTGAGCGGGTAGGCGGCAATATAAAATTTCCAAATAAATAAATAAATAAACAAATAATTAAACAAAACACACCTTTTTTTGTTAAAATGTCGTTTTTGTTCTCTGAGACATTAGCAAATTCATTCTGGCATCATCCATTTGGTCTGACATCTTATAGATCCTATTTGCCAATGTACTCACTTCCATACACCGGCAACACGTACCCATGATGTACCAGGTTGATCAGGAAACAGGCTTTCCCCCAAAATTGGTACAAAATTTTCCTCTTTAGTTTCTGCCTTTCAAATGTTTTTCCTTCTCTTCTCTGAATGGATTAAAAAAAAAAGTCTGCAGTAGCTGAATGAGAGCTTGAATACAAGGATTTAATCCTTGTATTCAAGCTCTCATTCCAAAATGTACCCAAAATGGCTACAGAGAAAAAGGCCAACTCTCAGTCGTATCCAAAATCCTCATGTTTCTTTGATTTACATACAGACTGACTGCATATTTAAAATGCTTTTCCTCACTCAGTCAAATGAATGAACAAACATATGAATTTATTATGTGGAGAAGCCCAAGGATAGAATAGCAATGTTTATCCTTAGTGTTTTCTTTAAATTTCCTCAGGCTTCAACCATATGCATAATACAAATATGAGCATCTACAAGGCAGGGGGGAGGGGAGTGACAAAATACGTATTGTGATGCGGCAATGCAAACTCTACAGCTGTGTTGCACTATTGCATACAAGTACCTAAGGAGCAGTGTTTGTTTCACGGTTTGTTTCATTATTTTAATGAAATCTTGGCATGCTGTGGACCTCATGACATTTGCTTTGGGCAGCAAAGATATAGTGCAACATTTCCTTGTAGATTCCCTATGTGCCTGCCTTAATAAAACATTAATTGTCAAAATATCCATTCTTACATAATCCACACAGCACCAACTTCATGTAAGAGAACAGTGTGTGTGTTTTTGGAGAAACTCCCAAAGTTGCAGAAGTACAAAGACAGCAGTGCTTCTAGAAAGAAAGAGAATGCTAATTCTGTATTTTCAAAGGAGGTGTGTAGACTGACAGGAGAGTACGAGTAGGAAAATGGGAACTATTTATTCTTCAGTGGTGCTGTCTTCTTTCCAAAGTGGTGTATATGATTCAAGATGCAGTGATCTGATTCACACATCAGATGAAGCTTTGTTTGGCAGTGGTTTGCTCTCTGAGCTCATTTTCATTTAGTTTCTGAACATTTCGTTACCAGACTAGGTAATATCAGCAGCAGGATTTTCATGTCCTATTCTCCTTAGCTTATATATGTCTTGTGTGCACCAGTGTAGATGGAACTGCATCTACATGGAGGGAAGTATGGAGGGAAGTGTAACTGGCTGACCAACCGCACTCAACGTGTAGTGCTCAATGGAACTGCATCTACATGGAAGGAAGTACGCAGTGGAGTACCCCAAGGCTCTGTTTTAGGCCCAGTACTCTTCAACATCTTCATCAATGACTTGGACGAGGGGATAGATGGGGAACTCATCAAATTTGCAGATGACACCAAACTGGCAGGAATAGCCAACTCTCCAGAAGATAGGCTCAAGATACAGAAGGATCTTGACAGACTTGAACATTGAGCGCTATCTAACAAAATGAAATTCAATGGTGAAAAAAGTAAGGGTCTACATTTAGACAAGAAAAACAAAATGCACAGGTACAGGATATGTGGTACCTTGCTCAACAGTAGTAACTGTGAGAGGGATCTTGGAGTCCTAGTGGACAACCATTTAAATATGAGCCAGCAGTGTGCAGCAGCTGACAAAAAAGCCAACACAGTCCTAGGCTGCATAAACAGAGGAATAGAATCAAGATAACGTGAAGTGTTAATACCGTTTTATAATGTCTTGGTAAGGTCACACTTGGAATACTGCATCTAGTTTTGGTCACCACGATGTAAAAAAGATTTTGAGACTCTAGAAAGAGTGCAGATAAGAGCAACAAAGATGATTAGGGGACTGGAGGCTAAAACATATGAAGAACAGTTGCAGAAACTGGGTATGTCTAGTTTAATGAAAAGAAGGACTAGGGGAGACATGATAGCAATGTTCCAATATCTCAGGGGCTGCCACAAACAAGAGGGAGTCAAGCTATTCTCCAAAGCACCTGAGGGCAGGACAAGAAGCAATGGATGGAAACTTATAAAGGAGAGAAGCAACTTAGAACTAAGGAAAAATTTCCTGTTAGAACAATTAATCAGTGGAACAGCTAGCCTCCAGATGTTGTGAATGCTCCAATATTGGAAGTTTTTAAGAAGATGTTGGGTAACCATTTGTCTGAAGTGGTGTAGGGTTTCCTGCCTAAGCAGGGGGTTGGACTAGAAGACCTCCAAGGTCCCTTCCAACTCTGTTATTCTATGTACAGTGTGGTCAGTTGGTTATATGATTGGTTGTTTGATGGAGCCATATTAAAATTCTGAGCATCTGATTGGTTCCCTTGTTGACTGGTCATTCGAATAGTCTGGTTTCTTACATATTCATATGCTGAATCCAAGTCAATATACTTGTTAATTGCTCATTTGGTAGAATACCAGGCTTCAATAAATTCATGTATGTGGCTGGCATGGCCAATGATTTTTGTTCCTTCCCAATCGAACTGGTGTTGTTCATTGTAATGTGGCTTGAGATCAGGGATTTTTGGTCATGCAGTTTAACTGCTAGTTGATGTTCATAAACCCTTGTTTTTAATTGTCTTCCTGTTTGGTTTGGTTTGGTTTGGTTTGGTTTGGTTTGGTTTGGTTTGGTTTGGTTTGGTTTGGTTTGGTTTGGTTTGGTTTGGTTTGGTTTGGTTTGGTTTGGTTTTGGCTTAGCATTTTGCATGAACTCAGTCAATAATAGTTTATAAACCAGTGTTGTTGTTTTTCAGTATTCCATCATAATCAAGTCATGGCTTAGTGCAATAAAAGAACTCATTCACTGTAATGCTAAGATTGTGATCAAATATATCACATCAATAATCAATATAATTTATACATGAGTATCCACACTTATTTTATTGGCATATATTCGACATATTTAAACTTATGTCTCTTTATAAGCTTGGTCTGGTTTTCAAAGAGGGGGAAAGGAAAGGAGAAAGGGAAGGGAAAAGGGGAAGGGAAAATATGGGAAGGGAAGGGAAGGGAAGGAAAGGAAAGGAGAGGAGAGGAGAGGAGAGGAGAGGAAAGGAAAGGAAAGGAAAGGAAAGGAAAGGAAAGGAAAGGAAAGGAAAGGAAAGGAAAGGAAAGGAAAGGAAAGGAAAGGAAAGGAAAGGAAGTGGCTATAAGATATTAATAATATATGACAAAAAATTCTCAAGAATTCAAATGGACATGATACTTGGTGTATGTACATATTAACAAATGTGCAAGGAACTGTCCTTTCTATTTACTAGTCCAGAAGTGAACATTCAGACTCCTCTTCATGTTCCTATAAAAAATATTAATGAGAGAACAAATTATATTAATTAACATTCTATTACATGTATAGAAGTGGAGAGTTGTCTGCCTTGGGCATATCTGCATACAGTTTGGATTGTGGGGGGGAGGAAATACTGTCATAGCGCCGGCATGCCAAATATGCCTCGGCATATACCCTGGAGACCTACTAATATGCAACAGCCACTTTTACCAAGCGTTGAAGATGCTAGAAGAGCTAGAGATTCTCATGGTAACAACTCCCAATGACACTAGTGTGATAGGCTGATAAAAAAGCATTATGCAAATATATGCAGTGCATATGGTACTTAACAATTCCTGAATAGATATTTACAAAATAGGCTATCTATCCAAGGCTATAAGACTGCATCTGGTGTTTTTAAGAGTTTGGGGGAGGGGGAGAATCTGTAGGAATGAAGGAAGGACTAATGCTCTCAAATGCCAACCTTTGATGTCATATTTCTCATCCCCCCTGATTAATTCCATTAATTGCAAAATATGTCAAGACATGTTTTGAAGGCAAGATTATGGAACGTTAGGAATTAACCCAGAACCTTTTATCAAGCAGCACGATGAAGCAGATTATGTATATCTGTATAAGAGTAAATTGCTCAAATCAGAAGCATATTTATTTGATTCTTCATTTATTTTAATGTTCTGCGGCTTACAATAATTGTGCTAAGACTATACCTCTGTACTTGCATTGTGAATGATACCACAGAGAGCAGGAGAGAGGGTGTATATTTCATTTTCTTCAGTAGTACTTTGCCTATTACAGTAGTCGGTTATACAAAAAGTTAGTATTGCAATAGTATTACTATTTCCTAAAAAATCAAATTGGGCTTCCCATGTCACTCAGTAAATTACCGTATTTTTCGGAGTATAAGACGCACCTTAGTTTTGGGGGAGGAAAACAAGGGAAAAAGGCCTCTGCCTCCAAGCAATTTGCCAAACAGAAAACAGCAAACAGCACAGATGATATACACTGTTTGCTGTGTATTTCTGTGCATGTGTGCCTGACCCATAGAAATAGCAAAGAATTGGAGAAATGTACATTATGCCAGAAAGTTTTCTTAAATGTAGTCACACTAACTCCTCCCAATTATTTAAATAGATCTACTCCAAGGTAAGTCAGGATTTAACTCCGATACTAAACAGGACACTGTTACATTTCAGACTATACTTGTACAGAGCTGTTAGAATTAATTAAAATTTCTGGAAGTATACATTATTCTCTATTATTTAAAAGAAGATACAATAGCACTGGGCCTCTTCAGAGCAAGCATTTATTTTTAAAAGCTTCTTTATTTTGTTAAGTTGTCTAGATTTACAGGGGTCTCCAACCTTGGCAACTTTAAGACTTGTGGACTTCAACTCCCAGAATTCCACAGCCAGCAAAGCTAACAAAGCTGGCTGTGGAATTCTGGGAGTTGAAGACCACAAGTCTTAAAATTGCCAAGGTTGGAGACCCCTGGCTCTAGAACAATAATAAAGCAGTCTTTAAAAAATAAGTCTAATAATTTGAACATTCTACAGACATTTATAGTTATTCACTTACCCCCTTTCATCCAGTTTAGCAGAAAATAAAAATCTACATGTCTCTCCCAGCTATTTGCCTCTTTGCATTTTCAGTTTCAGTTTCATTTTAGCATGTGGCAAATCAGCTGGGGATCGGGAAGCTGCTAAGGACTTGCTTGTCTTAACAGGCTCTTCCCTGTTTGCTGCAAACAGGTAAATTGCTGGAAGACAGAGGCCAAAGGATGGGGGTGGGTGGCTGGCTGGGTGGGGCTACATTCGGTGTATAAGACGCACCCAAGTTTTCACCCTCTTTTGGGGGGTAAAAAGGTGCGTCTTATACTCCGAAAAATACGGTAAGTAATAATGAAACCATCAGTTCAACAAATCTGTCTTCTTTTTATATAACTAGAAAATACTACTTAGTTTCTCACTGAGCCTGACTTTCTTCACTGGTTATTTATTTAAGACCAAACCATATTTAGCTACATGGATACTAATTTCACAATGACTATTTCAGAGCATGCCTTGCTTCTCTTTGAGCAGGGGTGTCACACTCGCGATGATACGTCATCACGTGATGTATTGCAACTTTCCCCCCTTTCATTAAACCGGGGGTGGGGATGGCCAGCACATGATGCATCTGGCCCGTGGGTCGTGAGTTTGATACCCCTGTTCTAGAGATTCAGGCATCCCATAAGTTTCAGTATGATACCTGAAACTAAGCTATAGTCACTCTCACTGTGACTATAAATGAAACCTGGTCTGAAGGCTTATAAATAAGAGAGAAATGTAAGGGTTTTTTGCAGGATTATATGGTAAAAGAGACTGGCTGCAGGTGGGCAAAGTAGTGCAAGACTGTATGCTCTCCCTTATTTATTCAACCTCATTTTATTCAGCCTATATATTTCCATCTCCAATTTTAAAACCGCATTCATCTTCTTTTCAATTTGGCTTCCCTTAATATATATTCATATTGAGGGAAGCTGGGTTGAAGGAAGATGAATGTGGCTTTAAAATTGGAGGAAGAAATATCAATAACCTGTGCTATGCTAATGACACCACTCCGGTAGCTGAAAATGCAAAGGACTTGCAAGCGGCAGCATAAAAGTCAAGGAACACAGTGATAAAATGAAATATAATTGGCAACAACAATAAAGTAATGACAACAGTTGTAACAACCAGCCTCAGCATTCACAATGAAAATATTGAAGTGATGGACAGTTTTTGTCTTTGCGAATCAACCACCAACCAGTAAAGGAACAAGTAATCAAGAAATGTGCCGCAGACCAGCATGTGGTAGACCAGCCATGATGTATCAAAAATAGATAAAATAGGAGTAATATACCAAATAACACACAACGTTTGTGAACATTAGTGTAGAGAATAAAAAAGCAAAAGACTAGAAGAATGCATTCATAAGCATTCATAAGCACCAACTAGTAGTCCAAAATCATGATGCTATACCAGTGATGGCGAACCTTTTTCTTCTTGCATGCCAAAAGTGGGAGTGCGCATGTGCGCTAGTGCGCATGCGTGCCGGCACACAACCCTCCCCCCGCATGCCACACTGCACATGCATGCATCCCCGCGCATGCGCCTCCCCCTTGGGCCGTTTTTCACCCTCAGGCTTCCCTGAAGCCTCTGGAATGCAAAAAAGGTCCCAACAGGCAAACCGGAAGTTTGGAAAAATGGACTTCCGGTTTGCCCGTTGGGCCATTTTTCGCACTCCGGAGGCTTCAGGGAGGTGTCCTGAAGCCTCCGGAGGGCAAAAACAGCCTTCCCCAAGGCCGAAAATCAGTTGGCCAACTCGCGCATGTGCACTGGAGCTGACATAGGGCAATGCCGCACGTGCCCTCAGATATGGCTCCGCGTGCCACCTGTGGCACGCATGCCATAGGTTCGCCATCACGGTGCTGTGCCACTACTATCTCTCCATATAATAATCTAGAATATAACTTCAAGAGTGAAACAATATAATTTTTACAAGGTCAGATTAAAAAACGCAAAGGAAGGGTTTTTTTAAAAAATGACACTCTGTCTAAACCATGATAACTTGATATATACACGTCACCCTTATCTATGGATCTATCAAAAGATAAAACCAAATAGTTTATTGACATGGACTTTAATGGCTATCCATGGAACTCTCCCACCGAAACATGTGCATAACTACCGGTAATATAATAAAAATATATTCAATCTTGGTCAATCAATGAACTGCATCTCCCCACATCTCCTGCATTGATGTTAGCCTAGCTGACCAGATCAGAAAATCAATTCCACAGGAAAAATAGAACTACACTTTATTGAGATAGGCAAAAATAGTAGGCTTTTGCATGTCTGATTGTGGTTTGCCCCTTGTCTTTCTTATACTCCAGTGAATCAGGGAGGCATTTGTCTGAACCATTTCTGAATTTATTTATTACATTTATATGCCACCTGTCTCCCTTTCCAAAGTGGCTCTGGGTGGCTGACTGGGGCTTAAAGAATATTTCAGTGTTCTTTGCCTAAGTAATGGTTTGTGCATATTTCAATCAAGGTCATTTCACTTACACTCTACAATTGCTTAGTACAATAATGAAACATTTGTAATCCCAAAACCCAACCAATGAACTCTAATGGAGAGGGAACTTGGAGTCTTAGTGGACAACCAGTTAAATATGAGCCAGCAGTGTGCAGCGGCAGCCAAAAAAGCCAATGCAATCCTAAATTGCATTAACAGAGGGATACAATCAAGATCAAGTGAGGTACTAATACCACTCTATAAAGCCTTAGGAAGACCACACCTAGTAAGACCACACCACACCAACTGCATCCAGTTTTGGTCACCACACTATAAAAAAGATGTTGAGTCTCTAGAAAAAGTGCAGAGAAAGGCAACCAGGATGATTAGGGGACTGGAGACTAAAATATATGAAGAACAGTTACAGGAACTGGGCATGGCTAGTCTAGTGAAGAGAAGGACCAGGGAAGACATGATAGCAGTGTTCCAATATTTGAGGGGCTGCCACAGAGAGGAAGGGGTCAAGCTATTTTTCAAGGCACCTGAAGGCCAGACAAGGAATAATGGATGGAAACTGATCAAGGAGAGATTCAACCTAGAAATAAGGAGACGTTTTCCGACAGTGAGAACAATCAACCAATGGAACAGCTTGCCTTCGGAAATTGTGGAAGCTTCATCACTGGAGGCTTTCAAGGCGAGATTTGTCAGGGATGGTGTAGGGTCTCCTGCTTGGGCGAGGGTTGGACTAGATGACCTACAAGGTCCCTTCCAACTCTGTTAATCTATGTAATCTATGTAATAAATATAACATACCAACCCTGAGCTATGTATATTGTCTACTATCAAGACTATATTTACTTTAAAGCCCTGACTTTAAAATTAAGAGCTTAAAGAGCCAGGTGTGCATGCATTAATTCATTTTCCAAATCATTAGGTGTATTCAGCATTTGTTCTCTGATCCTTGCAACTTGCCTGCTTCCCACTTCTTTTCATAAAAAGCATCACTGCTATCAATATATGTGATATGCTTATGCTTAACAGGGATTGAAAATATGCTCCTATATACAGGGACGAGTACTTTTCTAAGAGCTATACACCTATGACTCCTCTTATTGTAACTATTTAATAATCCTCTTCACTATTATGCTTGAATTCTATGGTGATTGGGCATTATTTCCACAAGTGCCACAATTTCCATTTCCGTGCCTGACAGTCTTTCAGACAAAAATGTGTATGGTTGTTACAGGATCAGTTCATGTATTTAAGATTTAGTATTAAGACAAGGATTCATAAAAGTCAATAGCAATGGCAAAATGTAACTATATTTACTCCTTCCCTATGAACAAAGAGCAGACATAACATTAAGATTAAGAATAAGAATAAGATTAAATGCAACAGCAAATTCTTATTTGATAGTACACTAGTAGCAGACAGTGTGAGCCAGGTCTTCTACCTCTGCCACTCCGCAAATGCAGAGATGCTCATTGTAGGGTATAGAATGAAATCTCCCATATCTGATCATTGTGTCAAATTGTTCAAATATCGCTCACGTAAATATCTCCCTAAGATGTTTTGGCAGTTGTAACTTCAAATAGCTGTCTACTTTGTATTTACTCAGCCATTTCAAGTTACCCACCTTACTAAGGATAGCTATATCATTTTGTACTTCCATATCCTTAATTCTTTGGGCAGCTCTTTTTTTGAGTTGTTCTCCTGTTATGCAAGAAACAGGAAGGCCACAGCTTCTTACAAAATTTGTTAGTTTGGTGATCCAGGAGATTTGTGATTGTAATTTTATTTAATATAACAGTAACAGAGTTGGAAGGGACCTTGGAGGTCATCTAGTCCAACTCCCTGCTCACGCAGGAGATCTATTTGCTCTAGTAGACATAATTTGGGGAGTTTATCAGTCTCCATTTCATTGACTTTGCACCAGCCATTATATGCTCTAATTTTGGATAGTGCATGAATTATATGAATTCCCAATTCAGCTCTAACTGCTGCAGCAGATGTTCTTGGATCTACACCGAAAATACATCTCAAATGCTGCAACTGTGTTTGTTCTGGGGCTGTGGTTGAGTATAGACCCAAACTTCTGCTCCATACAAGAGCATAGGGGTAACCTTAGCTTTATAAACTTTAATTAATGGGACTAGGGACCCTGAGTAACTATGGTTCTTTAGTTTAAGCAGTAAATTCAAATGGGCTTTTGCTCTAAATGTACTCCATTGATGATAGCAAGCCCAAGATCCAGACTTGGAAAAAGTTACGCCTAAATATACAAAGGTGTTAACCTGTTCAATTGGTTCACCATCTAATTGCCACCTATGTCTCTGATGGTGTTTTCCAAACACCATTATTTTTTATTTAGATTTACTAATGATTAGGGAGTTATCCTGGCAATAAGAGCTGAATCTTCTTAATAGCCTACGTAATCCTACTTGTGAATATGATAATAAAATCATATCATCAGCATAAAGCAAGCTGTTACAGTAAGTATTTAGGATCATCGGCATGTGTACTATGGGATCCTTCATTAACCCTGGCAGGTCATTGGCTGCTGGATACCGCCACCTAGCTGTGTAGCATTTTGTCTGTTGTGATCCAACTCACACATTGACTCTTTCCCTAAGTTATGGGCAGCAGTAAAGAATTAGGACAATACGCTAAGCCACCAATTGTATTTTGTGACATAGAATGAATCAGTTTACACAGCAAGCACTAAGCCAAGACCCTGAATATGATATGGAGTTCTGTGATTAGCATTTGAAGCTTAGAAAGGACACCCCCTTGGGATGCCTTTAATTAAATGGAATAATGTCAGTGGGTGACATCCCAGGTGAATCCCAAGGAAGAGAAAACTCTTCTCTTTTTGGACTGCTTCTCCTTGTGTGACTTGTTCCAGTAAAAGAATATAGCTGTTGCCAAAGTTGTGCAACATTAAGCAGCCAAATTAGGACTGCTTGTAGAAAACTGGCAGCATCCTGATTGTTGCAAACACATCATAGAACTCTCTCTCTCTCTCTCTCTCTCTCTCTCTCTCTCTCTCTCTCTCTCTCTCTCTCTCTCTCTCTCTCTCTCTCTCTCTCTCTCTCTCTCTCTCCCTGACACTGAGGATTACAATGCTGATTTTGTACACACGTACACATGTACACGTGTACACACACACACACACACACACACACACACACACACACACACACACACACCCCTTTCAAGCCAGGACTCTGCCTTTACATTTTCAACAACCTTATAAAACACCAATTTTTTCATTGTTGAGTGTAAGTTTACCAAGTCAGACTGAAACTACAAAATGAATGGTATATCAGTTGGAAGGGGATTAAGGAGTTCTGTCTGGCTATTTCTATTTGGCATATTTAAGGCAAATATTTAGAATTTATGATATGTTAATGATATATAACAGAATGCATAATTTTACTTGCAATTTGGGGAATCATTCAGAAAGTTGTACCTGATCATAGGAGATACCTTTAGTGATGGATATCCCCTTTTAAACTATGGTTCCACTATCTGTCTAAAATGTAATAAGCTGCTTCTCATAAAAGAAATGAAGGCTACTTGAACAAAAAAAATGTATTTCGGCCTCCAAAACCGCAAAAAATCAGGCAGAGTACCGGTACTAGAGATCAGTTTCTCTGCGCCGCACCACCATGACATGACCCCGGAAGTCTCAATATAAAATGATCCTATGTCTGCAGATTTCAACTAGTTTTTTTTCCCCAAAACATAAACAATTTAGCTCTTTTTTAATTTTCCCATTGTAAGATAGGTTTGGATTTTCAGAAACAAATTGGAAAAAACAGACACCCAGCAAAATGGTCCAATATGAATTAAACTTGAATTTGGGAAGCCTTCATTCAGATCCATGCCTTAGCATCATCATATTATCTTGGACACCAATCATTGTAATTTGTTTGGATTTAGTTTAGAATGGTATGGGAAATGAGGAAGATATTTCTTTCTTGATGTTATTGCTTTGATTGTATCCTGAGGCCCTTAGTGTTATATGTCTTACTATATTTTAATAGTATTCAGCCATATATTATGGCTAATCCATACAGATTGGAATTTGGGCCTGTGGTGTATTTCAACTCCCAGTATTCTCCCAGCCAGCAGCGGGTTCTGGGAGCTGAAGTTCACATAGCTTAAAGTTGCAAAACTTGAGAAACTCTAGTGCAGGGCTGTCAAACTCGCGGCCCGTGGGCCAGATGCGTCACGTGATGGCCCCTCTCCCGCCCGGTTTAGTGAAAGGGGGGGAAGTCCTGATACATCACGTGACGATGCCATGACAACGCGAGTTTGACATCCCTGCTCTAGTGTATGCTATAAGACTGCAAGAAAGACCATAGGACCATAGACTGCTAGCAAATTTCATTTTCTCAGATTTAGTATCCTTAAGTTCCTTGACTATAATTTTATAGTGATGTAGATGCAAGGCACTGGATTCACAGAATCCACACAGCCTTGTCTGTGTTTTAAGGAGCAGTTAAGATCTTTCTGATGTTCTGCCTACATGAAATTATTTTTGTGCTTCAAGGTGAATAGGTATTCCTTCCAAGGAATCCGTGTACTTTTTTTTTCTTTCTTGAATATCTTGAACAACCTTTGGAAGTGGCTTCAGGTCAGATATGTAAATTGTTTATGGTAAGTCTCATTGATTTTGTAGCCCGCTTGGCTGCTGTGAGAAGCCAGCATATTAAGCTCTTTCTGTCACAGAAAGAGCTGCTGGTATCATTCTAAATGGCAGCAGACACTTTTTAGATGCCAACTTAGTCTGTTTTTCTGGTGACATGATCATGCATATTAAAAATTAAATGCAGTCTGACTTGCATTTGGACTTAAACTCCAAGCTATGAGTCTTTGGAGGCAGAAAAAAAAAAGAAAGCACTAAACTGTGACCTTAAAAGTTTGTGAGCCAACATTTAAAAAGCCAGAAATGCCCTCAACCAAGTGATCCTTCCCCCCACCCCATATTTAGCACAGTCAGTTTTCATCTGCGGTATCAATTGAGCAAGAATTTATTTGTTTTTCAGACAAACCAGTGCCAGTGTTCATAAATAGCAGGTGGGCTTTCTTTCGGTCACCCTGCTGGCTATGCTGAACAATTTTGTTTTGTTTTTCCCCCATTCTATCATATTAGGTAATCTACTCTACAATCCTCTGGGTCAAATTGTCTGATCAACTTCAGGAGCTGTGCTAGCCAAGTAAAAATGCTGTACATTGCTAGTATCTTTTTACTGATTGTGTGCCATCAAGGCAGTGTTAACTACTAGCAATCACATAGACAGATTTTCTTCCTGACTTTTTTTTCCTAACCTGGTCCTTCAAGTTTTTCAACTATGCATTCATCACTACTCTGAGTTCCCCCACCTTGCTTCTGGTCATCCTCTTCTTCATCAACTACCCTTCGCATCGCAACGGAAGTGCACGTTTTGCGCTTCCCGAAAATGACCCTCTGAGCATGCGCAGTACTAAAAAAAAAAGCTTCTGCACATGCACAGAAGCAAAAAACAAATGGTGGCATCTACGCTGCCGCCAAGAGAACCAGCTCGGGGGTGTGGCAGGCCTGCGTCACTGCCAGTTCCAGGGACCCAGCCACCAAGTTACTAATGGTTCTATAGAACTGGTCCGAACCTGCAGGAACCCACTTCTGATCAACCATTTTATATTCACCATCCATGTGATTTTCCTGATATAAAAATGCAGGTTTGCCATTGCCTTCTCCCACATAGTATGAATTGATGCCTCTGCCTTGCTCTCTGGCATCTTCTTGTATGTCACTACCGCTCAATATTGGTTCCTGCTTGCTTTAGCTGGACAGCTGAGATAACCTTCATGTCTTGGGTGACTCCACTGGGAATATGTACCCTTGTCATACACTTCCAGCTTTCTCCACTCATCCCTGCTCCCGCCATGGTGAGGTAGCATAGCAGGACTCGGGAGGGGGTTATTGCTACAAATAATAATAATAATAATAATAATAATAATAATAATAATAATAATAATAATAATAATAATAATAATAATAATAATAATAACAGCAGCAGCAACAGCAACAGCAACAGCAACAGCAACAGTACTTAGACTTATATACCGCTTCACAGTGCTTTATAGCCCGCTTTAAGCAGTTTATAGAGTCAGCATATTGCCCTCAACAATCTGGGTCCTCATTTTATCAACCTCAGAAGGATGGAAGGCTGAGTCAACCTTGAGCCTGGTGCCAAATTGCAGACAGCCAGCAGTTAGCAGAAGTAACCTGCATTCCAACCACTGCGCCACCACGGCTCGTGAATAATAGCCACTATGTTGATAATTTGGGGAAATAAGAGATAAGATATTATTGGAGGAAGAAATAAATGTTAAATAATGCAATGATGAGAAAGGGATGGTATTTATTTTATTTATTTATTTATTTATTTTTGTCAAGTACGTGTTGGTAATATACATAGATGTAACATTGTTTATATACATAAGATGAGTACTGATAAGAGGGAACATTAGGACAGGGATGATAGTCACGCTGGTGCACTTATGCACGCCCCTTTATATTGCCATGGCCTTTTGATGCATTAAAAAGCTTCTGCTTAAATACTGTTTGGATATATGCTTTGATCTAACTGTAGCTTTTTCTTCTTCTTCTAGTGATGGATGGGCAGATAGAGATGAAGTCATTGAAGGTTATGAAGCTGAAGCAAGTGGGGGCATCACAATTAAGCTGCAGTCTCCAGAAGTCTTATCATTTGATGACTACTTTTTGAAAATAAGACTGGAGACCAACAAAAGAAATCCTTGGTTCCCTGAGTTTTGGCAACATCGTTTCCAATGCCGCCTTCCAGGTCATCCTCTAGAGAACCCCAACTTTCAAAAGAATTGCACTGGTAAATATTTAAATATGTTTCTTGTCTGAATAAGTTTGAACAATTTTTTGTTACCTTCACCAATTTAAATTTCTTTTCTTACTTTTCCAACTCAACTGAATAAAAACATTGATGGAGGTATGGAGCGAGCCCCACAATCCAATATTGTTGTAGCTGTCAGCATGGTGCTGTGTCATTGGACAGCCTCCAGTTTGCCACTGGTAGTTTGATGAATAAATGAGTGAATGAATGAATGAGTCCAGATCTTGCATTCAAGGGGTGAATGTTCAAAGATGGTATGTAATAATACCTGGTGTATTTAGCTGTCCCATGGCTCCGTTTAAGCAATTCTTAATTGCTTTTTTTCTTTCTGCTGTGCCGAAGCAGAAGTTTTTGATTGATTCTGAATTGAATTTGTAGGTGGTAAAAAAATACAATAAAAGCTTGGTTTGATTGCTAACAAAGCTTTGGGCTTTTTTCTTTTTTTTCAGAGTTTCATGTACAATGTTAAAATGCTTTTGAGCATTTTATATGCTGTTTGTATTCATGTAGATAGATAGCATTGAAAGTGATAAAGGTATTCAAAAACTACCTGTATAGTATAACCAAGACTTTTACTGGTACATCACAAAGTGAAAACAAAAAAACTACTGTTGCTATTGTGCAGTAATATACCAATAATGTGATAAGAATGCAGCTGCGTGAGCTGTCGTGGGTGCACCTAGGTACACCCACATTACACCAATCCTCTGTGAGCTGCACTGGCTCCCTATTGGTCTCCGGGCACAATTCAAGGTGTTGGTCATTACCTTTAAAGCCCTACATGGCTCAGGGCCAGCTTATCTTCTAGACTACCTTCTGCCACACAGCTCCCAGCGACCGGTGAGATCCCACAGAGTTGGTCTCCTCCAGGTCCCATCAGCTAAACAGTGCCGGCTGGCGGGCCCACAGGGAAGGGCGTTCTCTGTGGCTGCCCCAGCTCTCTGGAACCAGTTACCTCCAGAGATCCGGACTGCACCCATCCTATTGGCCTTCCGAAAAGCAGTAAAGACCTGGCTTTTCTGGCAGGCCTGGGGCCGTTGATCTTGCGGTTGTAATCGGCGAGATCCGGCCATGAAATGATATGCATGGGTTTAAAATTGTTTTAATGTTTA
This sequence comes from Diadophis punctatus similis, assembly GCA_023053685.1. Lineage (NCBI taxonomy): Eukaryota > Metazoa > Chordata > Lepidosauria > Squamata > Dipsadidae > Diadophis > Diadophis punctatus. The sequence goes on along the minus strand of JALIGW010000001.1, from coordinate 90,494,559 downwards.
AGATGTTTTTAAAGTTTATTCTGTTGTTAAGCCGCCCAGAGTCCTTTGGGAGTTGGGCGGCATATAAATTTAATAAATAATAATAATAATAAATAAGATTCTAAAGACCACTAAATCTTTGAAGCTGCAACCAATATAACTGAGTGTTAATATTATTGTTCTTTAGAAATAATTTGTATGAAATGCCGCAAACTACTTCTTACATTGAACTCAAAAACTTACATTTCTATTAGCAACAAATTGAAATTTGTACCTCCATTTAAGCTTATCAAACAGAATTGTCTGGAATTCTTTCAGGTCATCAGCTTCATACCATGAATGAAGTAATACGTTTATCAACTCCTGCAGAAGGTTTAACATGCTTCTTGGATTACAATCCATGATTTTTGGTGGTGCAGTAATGAAAATTGTGTTTTAATCAGCATGTAAATAAAGATTGGGCTAGTTCAGTCAGCATGTAAATCATAACACAAGGATTTGTGTGGTGCAGTGGTTAGAATGCAGTACTGCAGGCTATTTCTGTTGACTGCTGGCTGCCTGTAATTTGACAGTTTGAATCTCACCAGGCTCAAAATTGACTCAGCCTTCCATTCTTCTGAGGTAGGTAAAATGAGTACCCAGATTGTTGGGGGAGCAATATGCTGACTCTGTAAACTGCTTAGAGAGGACTGTAAAGTAATGTGAAGCAGTATATAAGTGTAAGCGCTATTGCTATTGCTATTTTTTTTTGGCCTAAGTTGCCATTCCTGCCCTAAACAAACTCTTAATAGTTTAACAGTCAGTGCAGCAGAAAAAAGCAAAGTGGAAATAAATGGGATGTACACCCAGGAATATAAGAGTATAAAAGACTTAGGTATAAGCCAAGGGCACTCTGTTTTCCCATTTACTAACCACATGCCTCAGGGATTCATTCAAATAGACCATGAAGACAATGGTATCTTCCTGGTTTTGAGAGTATGTTGCTTCAAAATATGTTTCATTATGTATCCAAGCAATGGGAAAGAATGAAACTGCAAAGATTATGGGAGACTATTGCTCCAGGATACAGGGAATTTCTACTGCGGTTGTGTGTTTTTATGTTCTATTGTTTTGTGAGCAGCTCAGGATTGTGGTTCATAATAAGAGCTGCAATGTAAATGGATCAACTAAGATATACTGATAAATGTACCTTCTATGGATTTATCTAATTGCCCTTTAAAGTTGAGCATATTGATAACAATCACTAGCTGGGAAGTACTTCCTTTATCTGACCCAAACACTCCACAATTCAACTTCATAGAATGAGTTTTCCCTATCTAAAATCTCTTATGCGTACGTTTATATGCCTGAGTCATGTTCTCCACCCACAGCATTTGTCTGTGTTAAAAAGCCTCAAACCTTTTCTCCAAAGGAAGCTACACTGCTTGCTCTAATGTCTCTGTTGATATTTATTTATTTATTTATTTATTTATTTATTTATTTATTTATTTATTTATTTATTTATTTATTTATTTATTTATTTATTTATTTATTTATTTATTTATTTATTTATTTATTTATTTATTTAGCATTTTGCTATTCCTAGAATTCTGTCTTGCTCTACATCTTACATCATGTTCTAGTACAAATTAAATTGATTAATAATTTAAAATATGCATATAAAAAGGATGTAGATTTTGGTTTTTGTAATTTCAGTGTGCATGCTAATCAAGTATCATAGCATTATTCTGATTCAATCCTTTTACTAAGTGAAGTTGAAGAAATATGTACGCCTGAAGAAAATGGCATTTTTCATTATTTCCCCAGTACTGAATGTGGTCTTACATTGATTTTTGGTCATGAGGTTACAGTTTTCATTGAAAAAGAATTCATCCCTTCTTGAAGTTTGCTTGACTTCACTGAGTTCAATTTGTAGTTACAGTTGACTGGATCAGTGTCATTGGGACCTATTAATTGATTGTATATAATTTCTGCATATTGTTCCTGGTTTCAACTTCTCAGATGATTGTAACAGAGAGAAAAATGGGGATGGGCACTTAGAAAAAATAACTGGCACAACAAAATATTAGATGAAAATGAATTTTGTAATTATTTTTTATTAAAAAAACAATTTGGGGAAAATATTTTACTTCCAAAATTTGGCAGAGAAATAGTACAGATATTAAATACTGGAAAAAAACCAATGTTTTATTTTAAAAGTGGATGCTATAGACAATACATGAATAATACAGGGCACTGTAAGTCAGGTTAACCCATGAGAATAGCTCCAGTTCTTTTGGGCAAGTGTAGACCGATTTCTTAAATGGGATGCCGCTAACAACCAATAGAAGATGTCTAATAAATTACATAAACAAACACAGAGATGGACACACTAGTTTAATAAACTCCTTTCTTAGAGTAGATGAGAAAGAGAAGTAGAATGGCTGCTGGAAGAATCTGACATATGCATTATTAGAACCGTGAATGCTAACTACAACATGCAGGATTTCAAGTTCAGGACCAAGGACAGATCCAGTAGTATATTTCACCCAGTTTTTGGAGATTCTCAGTCATCCGGGTAATAGTTGCCTCAAAGGTGCTTCTCCCCCCACCCCTTCTAACGGCAACTGGACTGTTTTTTGAGGAAGAAGAAGAAAATATTTCTCTTCTTCAAGAAGCTTCATCAGTTGATTTTCACCCAGTCTTTCAGTTGGTACTAATTGATTATTGATAAGATAACCTTATTGTATTATATGATCCCATATACAATTTAAATAATAGTTCTGTAATTATAGTAAAGACAAATTACCTTGCTACTAACTTCTACCCTTTCTTCATAGAATGTAATTACACAGTTGAGTGCCCCAATAGGCAATTTACTGAAGACCTGAAGTTTGGTGGGGGGATAGGATTATGCTCTCTGAAATCCTTCCCTCTGATTCAGATGGCAGTGGTATTTTCCTGAGATGTTTCCATGAATATGTAGATCCAACATGGATAGTCTCATCTGACAGGGAGCAGGGATTATTTTTTTTTCCCTCAAGGCTGTTGCCACCAGTTTTGCAAGATGTTTCAAAAAGAGAAAAACTTAACAGGAGATTATTGTCAGCTTGCCTTTATATCTATTCAAGACCTTCGTAAAACATTTGCATGGAAACTAGATACTAGAATAAATGGACCTTGTGGCTTTTCCCCACAAAGACTATTTGCAGTTTTGCATACTTAGGTTGTCTCAGATCCCCTGCTATTTTCCTCTTGTGCATAGCTGGTACCATGCTGACTACATAAGCAGTGGCATTTCTCTTGGAAGTCCACAGAAGAGGAAAAGAATTATTTTCTTCATAATGTCATTCTTAATACTTTAACGAAGTTATCTTACTGCTATTTTGTATGTTGCGAAGAAAGGGGGATTGTTCATAACTTAGTGAGAAGCAGGAAATAAAATGAAAATGTGTGGGGGAGGGGTTCACTTCAAAGTAATTGCATGAACATGCTGTGCTTGTATTTTTCTCCCATGAAAAGGCCTACTATAGCAAGTAATTGTTCTAAACACTATTTTAATATTTTTAAAAATCAGAAAAGATAATGTGCATTTCTGCTTCACTATGGGTCGATACACTAAAAAGTCAGTTGCAGCAACGAAGAACAAGAATAACATTTTATTTATTTCTCAGGTTTAACTTGCCAAGAATTCTGGCTGTGTTTTGAGAATACCTCTGGCCGAGGCAGCATGGTTTTCATGCAGTATTAGGCCAACTTGCTTCATATGCGAACATTATTTGAAACTCATCACTAATACAATGGCCTTCTCATTAAATTAGATTTTATTTTTGGATAAAGGGCACAGAGTCGTAGTGGGATATCTGTGTTTCAAACACCAGCTGCTTTAGAGGCACATTTCAAGAACTTCTAATTGTATTTTTAGTGTGCCCGAGAGAAATCTCTTTATATACGGTGCAATCTCATAAAACTATTTCAAAGTTGGAAGTGACCTGCTTTGCAAAGCATCCCATAAGTGCTATCACAAAGTGACCATTTTGTGACCAAGGGAAAGGACAAAAGAGCATTGAGGAATTGTTTGCATCTCAGGAGTTACATTCACAATGTCTAAGAACCACAAACATGGGATTTGAACAAATTCAAAAGAGTGAGTGATGTGAGCACTCACCTCAAAGAAAGATGGTGAAATTTTAGGAGCGGAAAATAACTCTTTATTTTCTAACGATAGGCTATTATATATAGTACAGGAACTGAAATGGCTATTCTACAGAGAAGAGTAATAGAGAACTAAAGTATTGAATTAAATTAAAGCTTAGCACATACCTGGAATAGTTACAGCACATCTTGATAACAAAAACAATACTCCATTTGGTAGCTTAAAACAAGGAGGTGGTCTGGTTGTTTAATTAGGAGGTGGGTTTTTTTGCTGCTTATAGAGCTGAAGTTTACCTTTCAATAAAAGAGAATATATGGAGTCCAAAGTACTCTGTGAGTTTGATTGTTTGCTTGCAAATATTTCATTAATCCAACTAGGTATCATCATCAGTGCAGTTAAGTATTGGGTTTGCTCCCTGTTTATATACACTAGCTTGTCCTCTCAGTTTTGGTGGGGGTGTGGTTTTCTTCTTGATAGTTCCTGATTAAGGTATAGTTTTCTGCTTGCTTGCTTGCCTGCCTGCCTAGTACTAATCCCTGCTTATCTAGTTGTTGGCTGCTGAAGAGGATGTGTTCTGCTCTTTTTGTTTCCTCCTAGTTTTCTTATTGTTTCTTTTGAATGGTATGGAAATGTGATTTATTTCTATCTGTCTACTGATGGCTGATTTGTCTGAATCCCAAACTTCTAGGAATTCCCTAGTGTTTCTGTATTTACCGTGTTTCCCTGAAAATAAGACCCTGTCTTATTTTTTTTAACCCTGAAATAAGCGCTTGGCCTTATTGCCATGCATTCAAAAGCCTGATTGGGCTTATTATCAGGGGATGTCTTATTTTGGGGGAGTAGCTTGGTCTAGATTGCTCACAGATTCCCAGTTGAAACTATGAGTCTGTCCATGTATTGTGAGATTAAGGAGTTTTTATTGTGTCTTTTGACTGCTAGTTGTTCTCTGAATGTTCTCTGCTAGTCTTCTGCCTGATTGTCCTACCTAATGGCTGTTGAAATCCTTATACTCATAAGCAGTAGCTCTCCTGCTTTTAATTTCTTGGGCTACTGAGTGTTTTGGTTTACTTAAGATCAGGGGTGGGTTCTGGTTTTCTTCACTGCCGGTTCGCTCCTTGATGCGCCGCGCAGGCACGTGCACATTGTGTGCCATGTGCACGTTCCACATGGGTCCGCATGCGGAGTGCTAAAAAACCAGCTTCTGCGCATGTGCAGAAGCAAAAAACAAGATGGCAGTGCCTATGGTGCTGCCGAGAGAGCTGGTTCAGGGGCGTGGCAGGCCTGGGTCGCTGCCGGTTCCAGCGACCCAGGCCACCAAGTTACTACCAGTTCCATAGAACCGGTCCAAATCGGGAAGAACCCACCTCTGCTTAAGATGTTTATGTGCTGCCATGTGATTGTGATAGTCTGATGTTTTGTTTGGAGATGTTTCTGATGTACAGTAGTGTTATCCTTTCCATAGCTTGTGCTGGTTGTGCTCTAGTAGATCGAGTGGTCAGCCACTTTTTTGTAAAGTTGTGTGGGTATCTATTTTGTTGGAAGATGTTATATAGAAAATCTGTTTCCTTTTTCTGGTTGTTCTACAGTGCATTTGTATTTGTCTGAATAATGTTCTTACTCTTGTGGGAAGTTGGGCTGTTACTTTGGTAGCAGAGCACTTGCTTAATCTGTATTTAATATGCTGTGAGCCGCCCAGAGTCCCTTTGGGAGTTGGGCGGCATACAAATCTATTAAATAAATAAATAAATTAGTATGGGGTGTTTTTTCCATAGATCTGCATTTTTAATTTGCCATCATTTCCTTTGTTGAAAAGAAGATGAATATGTTGTTTTCTTTTTCCCTTGTGAATGTTATTCCTTTGAAGACGTTGATAGTTTTATGTGTCTTCTCTAGTGGTTCCTTTTTTAGCATGACAAAGGTGTTATCTACATACTGGATCCATAATATACGACTTTATAATGCCTTGGTAAGGCCACACTTGGAATACTGCATTCAATTTTGGTCGCCACGATGCAAAAAGGATGTTGAGACTCTAGAAAGAGTGCAGAGAAGAGCAACAAAGATGATTAGGGGACTGGAGGTTAAAACATATGAAGAACGGTTGCAGAAACTGGGTATGTCTAGTTTAATGAAAAGAAGGACTAGGGGAGACATGATAGCAGTCTTCCAATATCTCAGGGGCTGCTACAAAGAAGAGGGCATCAAGCTATTCTCCAAAGCACCTGAGGGTAGAACAAGAAGCAATGGGTGGAAACTAAACAAGGAGAGAAGCAACTTAGAACTAAGGAGAAATTTCCTGACAGTTAGAACAATTAATCAGTGGAACAGCTTGCCTCCAGAAGTTGTGAATGCTCCAACACTGGAAGTTTTTAAGAAGATGTTGGATAACCATTTGTCTGAAGTGGTGTAGGGTTTCCTGCCTAAGCAGGAGGTTGGACTAGAAGACCTCCAAGGTCCCTTCCAACTCTGTTATTCTATTCTGTTCTAATTTCTAGACACTGCATTACAGTCTCTGTATAAATTCTGAGACTGGTGATCCCAAGGACGTCCTTCTGATTTGTTGGTATATTTGTCCAGAAAACTGGAAATAGGTAGTGAGACAAAGGTTGATGAGCTCCATGATTCTGGGTATTTCAATCTTAATGTATTTGGTTAGACTGGGTGTGTTGTGTAACACTGCTGCCATGGTTTCTTTCCTAGTACTGAGTCTATGGACTTGAAGAGTGCTCGGCATCAGATGAAACCATAATTTCTTCTTTTCTATTTTTAGGTCTTTAATTTTCTGGAGGCACTAGTGGGAGTTGATAGAATATTTCACTCCCCTCTGTGCCATCTCCTAAGAAGGTGGCTAGTTAGGCAAGGATGTTTTGTAATAATAGGACAAGGTTGTTACGTCCCCCCTGGACGTTGCTAGACGCTGTTGCAGCCACTGATTGGTTAAAAGCAGCTCGGCTACTGAGCGGGAGATTCCCGGCTGCTCATTGGTTGCCGCATTTGACAGCCGCTATAAAAAGGGCTGTCAAATGCGGCTGAGGAGATTTTTTCCTGTCTGACGACTCCGCTTGGGGTTTCTTGTTGCTGTTCTCATGTTGAGCCTCAATAAAGGCTAATCATTGGTAATTCCATCTCGCCTGGTCATTTTCACACCTCAGACATAACAAAGGTGGTGGAGTTAAGCAAGAGTTCTTATGTAGGAATATTTTGCAACAAAAAAAAGAGAAATAATGGATAAAAGGAGTCAAAGCCATTTTCCCCGCCCTGGTTACCTTCAGATGCGCTGGATTTCGATTCCCATAACTCTTATTATGATTGGAGAAGCTGCTTAAATCTAAACTCCAAAATATCTGAGAAAGCTACGTTTAGAGATACATCTCTCATTTATCTGACAGCTGATATATAATAGCATTTGGTGCCTGAAATATTCCTCAGTTTATATGCTGCATTTATATGTGACAGCACATGGAAATGGACACTTTCATTCCTGTCAAATCAAAAGTAAAGCCATCAAGAGGAAACAAAGCCTCTAATATGCCTGAATCTTGCATATGAAAAACTCATATGAAGAATGGGAAAATTGATGACTTATCAAGTATCCTTGATATAATGGTGTTAGCATGAAAAATGGAGGCCATGTACACAGGAAAAATGCACAGTAATATCATGTTTGTAATAGCAGCCACAATGCTGAGCTATTTCTTAAGAGTAACAGGATGTGTGGATGACCTTGGGGAAGGAGGGGAAGACATGCTGCCTAGAAAACAATTAGTTACCTGATAATTTGTAGCGTCGATTTGCTGTAGGAGAGTCCAACTAGTTGTATAAATTTCCAAGAAATACTCTGTTTCCTGTAAAAGAGAAAAACTATACGTCCCTACACTTTCGACTGAGTTTTAAAACTGGCCAAATGGGCATCTAGAGGGCATACTTCAAACAAATTAAAATCAGTCCCTACCAATCAGGCTTGAGCTTTACCCATGTTGGACTTTCCTAAGCAGCGCACTGGAGAAGCAGGAGTCCCCACTGACGTAATGTTCAGAGAAAGAAAGGACCCACCCTAACGAATCAAGCAGTTAAACCTGGCAACAGGAAGTTTGTACCTTCAGACTTTCAAGATTCTGTCAAGGTATAAAGTAGAATTAGTTCATCTAGTTGTGTTTCTTGTCTGGTTTAGCTAGGAGGGTTGACATTAAGGGAAAGTCAGTTTTACCCTAAGGGTCCAAATACAAATTGTGAGTATTAGATACCCATTCAGGTTGCCTTTCCACCACTGGAGGTGTGGAGATTTGAATTGTTACAAGTGTTGGATTTCATTAGAGGAGAGGAGAGAAAGGAATAGATTTAGGGGATTTCCATTTATGTCGACCTTTCATAATGATCCTGTTCTGCACAGAGGGGAGATGGGAAGGTCACTGCTGCATATTTAATATAATGTATAGCCTGATACTAAATGTGATGAAATTCTAAGTAATAAGTAAGAGTTTTCTCTACAGTATGATGCATTGGTTGCCTAGTTATGCCTATGGGAAAGAGAAATACCTGCCTTTTTGCTGATCCACTCCTGAATCAGCCTCAGCTGTTTCCTCAGTATTATCTCAAGAATGAGGTCAATTTGTTTAGGATAATTCCTGCGTGTCACTTAATAAACCTACCCTTTATTTTTCCTTACATCACTTTGTCGGAACCTCATCAGCTGAGGACTGATCATTTAATACTTCTGATATAATCCCTTGAAAATGAAATGAAATTGCTAGGGTGTCATTATAATGTTAACCTTGCTAAAGTTTAAAACATCAGTGTTATTATCAGCTGAAGGAATATGGAAGCTGAATGTTCTACTTTCCCTAATTTCAAACTCTGACCTCGAGAGGAAAAAGAAAGACAATATCAAGATGGCTGAATGAATAAATGAATAAATAAATGGATAGAGACTATACAGATTTCCCCCTTGGTGAGTGGAATGTGAGTTACCTGAATCCCTTTTAGTAATGAAAAACTGAAAAGTACGGTGACTTCTGAGCTGTTTAGTGTTGAATGATGATCAGCTTGTTTTATTCCATGTTAGACAGGTAACAATATATAACCAAGTATGCTGGTGGAAGGACAGTTTTTTGCTAAATACTTTTACAGGAGACAAACATTCCGAGATACCTGACTATGTGAGGTGGAATTGATTGTCAACTCAGCTCTGGATAGATTTTTAATTTTTCTGACTAATTATGAACATGTCAATTAATTAATTTTCCATCTCTTGTATAATAATTTCTCAAAATGTAGCAAACGTGTTTACTGCAACTCCAATATAGGCTTAAGAACAGAGGTGGGTTCCTCCCGGTTTGGACCAATTTGCCTGAACTGGTAGCAAAACGCTGGTGATGTCATGGAACCGGTTCTGTTGGTGCCACCATATTTTTTTAAAAAAAAAATTTTTCTTCTGCGCATGCGCAGAAGCCGAGATTCCGGCACTGCGCATGCACCGCCATCTTGTTTTTGGTTTTTTTAAAAAAAAATGAGAATTTTTGGCACTGCGCATGCGTGCATGCGCAAAGCACATGCACGCCCACAAGGCGCGGCCACATGGTACTGGAGGAAGCAAGCCGGCAGCGAGGTAAATTAGAACCCACCCCTGCTTAAGAACCTGACATCAATCTATGCCAATCACTGACTCCCAATCTCCTTTTCTTCTCCCTTCCTGGTTAATTCGAAACGTGGGTTAGCTCAGTTGTCTAAACATGTATCTGTTAAAACTTGGCTGGCATCAGGGAATGAATTATTGCTAAAACGCTACAATGATCTTACTGTGATCCTGTCACTGCTTATTCCTTGTTTTTAAAAATTAGTTCTCTCTTTTTTTTTCTTAAAGAGAGGAACTGATCCAGATGGCTAGAAAGCATCACCATCAGTGCCTGTGTGTTACAAATTGGACTGGAAATAAGAATGATAATAGGAAATAATGGAGCATCAGGGAAGCAATTATAGGGAGAAATGATGGGTGTAGGCTACAAGAAAATTCAGATTCCCCCCCCCCCTCATTAAAATTTTGCTTTGTCACCATGAAGTGACATTTTGAGGAACATTCTGGGCCCTTTGACATTTTTGCTATCACTCAGTCTTTAAACATTCTGCCTATCAAAGCTTTTAGGAATGATAAGGGTTGTATCTTCAAATCTGGATACATTTCTTTTATTGAAAAAGTTTTATTAGTACAAGGTACAAAATTTTTTAAATTTCCCCCCCCCATCCCCCCAACCCCCTCCCTCCCCTACCCCGACTTCCCAGAAAGAACACAGGATATAATCTTAAACTAACATATACTAACAAAACATAAATTCTATTATAAAAACCATTTTAAAATTCTAACCATATATCATTATTAAACTATATATATCTTCTTAATCTGATACTTTTTTTGAATATAATCAATCCATCTACTCCATTCCAATATATATCTTTCATTTGAATGATCTTTTAAATATGATGAAATTCTTGCCATTTCTGCCAGGTGTGTAACTTTTATTGTCCATTCCTCAATAGTAGGTATATCTTCTTTCTTCCAATATTGTGCTACCAACAATCTGGCAGCCGTTATCAAGTTCAAGATCAATTTAGTCTCTATTACAGTACAGTCCATAATTATTCCCAGCAAGAAAAACTGTGGTGTAAACTTAATTTTTTTCTTCAAAATATTCTGTATAATCCACCATATTTTAATCCAGAAAGCCTTAATTTTCCTACAAGACCACCAAACATGAAAATAAGTTGCATCTTCACATTCACATCTCCAACATTTAGGTTGTAAATTTGGATACATACAAGCTAGTTTCTTTGGGTCAAAATGCCATCTATAAAACATTTTATAAAAGTTTTCTCTTAAATTTTGAGCTTGCGTGAATTTCACATTTCTAACCCATATATTCTCCCATGTTTCCATCATTATAGGTTCACCAATATTTTGAGCCCATTTAATCATACAATCCTTAACTAGCTCTGTTTCAGAATCTAATTCCACTAATACATTATATAATCTCTTTATATGCATTGGTCCTTTATTCTTTATTTGATTTATCAAGTTGTCATCTTGCTGCGAAATACCTGCTTTTGAATCCTCTTTCCATCTGGCCTGCAGTTGCCCATATTGAAACCAAGACTTAATTATTCCTTCTTCTTTTAGTTGCTCCATTGATTTTAATTGTAACCTCATTCCCTCTATATAAAGAAACTCTTTATATGTAATCTTATCTAGTTTTTGCTCTGTATTTATATTCTCTATCGCATGCCTCGGCACTGTCCATATGGGTAATTTATCATTTAATTTACATTGATATTTCTTCCAAACACGTAATAGAGCATTCCTTAATATATGACTCTTAAAGGTTTTATCTACTTTTTTATTATACACTAAATAAGCATGCCATCCGTAAAATAAGCCATACCCTTCTATATTTAATGACCTCTCTTCCGTCAGGTTAATCCAATCCGCAATTGCTGAGAGGGTAGCTGCTTCATAATACAATCTTAAATTAGGCATTTTTAATCCTCCCCTTTCACGTGAGTCTTGCATTATTTTTTGATTTACCCTCGGTTTTTTCCCAGCCCAAATAAATTTATTAATACCCTTTTGCCATTCTTTCAAATTATCATCCTTTTTAAGTATGGGAATTGTTTGAAAAAAAAATAAAAACCTAGGTAAGACATTCATTTTTACTACAGCTATCCTGCCCAGCAAGGACAACTGTAGCTTTTTCCAATTTTCCAAGTCTTTCTGTATTTTTTGCCATAATATTTCATAATTATGTTGATAAAGTTTCGTGTTTATTGACATAATGTTAACCCCCAAGTATTTGACCTTTTTGACTATTTCATATCCCGTAACCCTTTCTACTTTTTCCTCTTGATTTCTGGTCATGTTTTTAACTATTATTTTAGTTTTATCTACATTTATTTTAAGACCAGCTACTTGTCCATAAGAGTTGATAATATCCATCAGGCCTGTAATTGATTGATATGGCTGAGTTACAGTAACTACTAAATCATCCGCAAACGCTCGTAGTTTATATTCTTCTCCTCTTATTTTAATACCTTTAACTATCTCAGATTCCCTTATTTTACTAAGTAAAATCTCTATAGACAAAATAAACAAAAGAGGTGATAGAGGACATCCTTGTCTGGTTCCTTTCTCTATATTAAAATTGTTTGTTAATTCACCATTAATTATTATTTGAGCAGTCTGTTTTTGAATATTGCCTTAATAGATTGTGTAAAATATTCTCCAAGCTGCATCTTTTCTATTAATTTTAATAAAAATTTCCAATTCAATCTATCAAAAGCTTTTTCAGCATCCAGGAATACCAGTGCAGCGGGTATCTGATTATTCCTCCCCAAATACTCTAATAAATTAATTATGTGTCGTACATTACTCTTCATTTGTCTACCTTCTATAAAACCAGTTTGATCTTGGTGGATCAGTTGTTGCATAAGTATCATTAATCTGTTGGCTAATATTTTGGCAAAAATTTTATAATCCGTGTTTAACAATGAAATTGGCCTATAATTTTTAGGGTCTGTGTGATCTTGATTCTCTTTCGGGATCAAAGAGATAAAAGCTGTTTTCCAAGTTGGGGGTACTTCTCCTCCTTGCTGTATAGTATTAAATAACACCTTCAGAGGCTCCACCATTTCGTTCTGTAAGTTTTTATAATAAACAGCTGTTAAACCATCTGTACCTGGAGCCTTTCCCAATTTTAGCTGTTTAATGACCGCCAATATTTCCTCTGAGGTTATAAGTTGATTTAAAGTTTCAATCTGCTCCATGGAAGCTATATGTATATGACCATTTCGTAAATATCCATCAATATCTTCCTCTTTAATCTCCTCCCCCTTGTACAACCCTGAATAGAATTCTAAGAAAGACTTTTTAATCATTTCACAATCAAAAACTTCTTTCCCTTTATACTTAACTTTTTCTACTACTCTTGATTTCTGTTTTTTCCTTAACATATAAGCCAACCACCTGCCCGGCTTATTTGCATTACAAAAAGTGTTATGTTTGGCATATTGTAAATTAGTTGCAACTTGGTCTGCCATTAACATATTAAATTGAGCTTTTAGTAAATTAATTGTTTCTTTGATTTTTTTATCTGTTGGTTTAGAAATCAAAGCCCTCTCTTGTTTCTTAATTTCTTCCTCCAGTCCTTTTCTTTTAAATTCCTTCTTTCTTCTATATTTATTATTCAAATATATTAAAACACCTCTCATATAAGCCTTACTTGCGTCCCATACCATCTGAATTGATGTGCCTTTCTGCATATTCATAACAAAAAATTCATTCATAAATTTTTTACACTCTCTTACATTATCTTCATATCTAAACAAATTATCATTTAACCTCCAAGATTTTCTTAATCCGTACCCAAATTCCATTTCCAGCCAGACAGGGCTATGGTCGGACAATCCCCTCGTGTAAATTTTTGTTCTCTTCACCCTGGAAAAAAGATCGTTAGTAATTAAGATAAAATCAATCCTGGAAAGAGATTGATGTCTGTCTGAATAGAAAGTAAAATCCTTTTCTGTAGGGTTTCTTTCACGCCATATATCTCTCAAATCCCAGTCTTCCATCATCTCAAAAAAGGATTTAGGCAATTTTGCTCTTGCAAAGATGTTTTGCTTAGGACCCTTCTTGTCTTTCTTAACATCCAAGACACCATTCCAGTCCCCTAAGAGAATGCAAGTTTTATAATCCCAATATATGAGCTTTGAATGCAAAAGGTCGTAAAATTTTTCTTGTTGTTGATTCGGGGCATATAATCCAATCACTAATATTTTCTATCCCTTTATTAAAAGTTCAATTGCTAAAAATCTTCCTTGGTCATCTGCTTCTATTAACTTTGCAATCAAATCTTTTTTCACGTATATAACAATACCGTTTTTCTTTTCTGGAGCTGTAGCAACAAAATATGTACCTAGTCTTGTATTCATCAAATATTTTTGATCTTGAGTCCTTATATGAGTCTCCTGTAAACATATCAAGTCATTATTAAATTGTTTTAAGTAGTGAAATATTTTCCTCCTTTTCTGTGGAGAATTCAAACCATTGACATTCCAGGTAAGAAATTTATTTCCCATCTCTGGGCTTCCGAAGCGTATGGAGCACCCCTTGAAGATCTACCTTAGATTTTTCTTTTGGTCGCGCTCCTCCCACCGCTTCCGATTTAGGAGTATCTTGAGTTGCCGCCTGTTGTCTTTGTTGTCTCAATTCTTGTCTCCGTTTGGCAGCTCTAGTCTGTCTTTGTTCTTTAATCATTTCCTGTCTGTTGAGTTCTAAATTTTGTTCCATTTCAATAGCCAATGACGCAGCTCCTTCTTGTACCATTTTCAGCAATTCTTCTCTTTCTTGTTGTTGTTTCCCTTCTGGGGGTTTAGGTGAACCAAGCAGTAAAACATCTTCATAAAAATCTCTGGCCTTTTGAACTGTATTAAGTCGATATCTCACTCCCATAAACGTAACCACCAATCCACTTGGTATTTCCCACCCTTATTGGACTTGTTGTCTTCTCAGTTCTTCCACCAGGAAGGTGTATTCCTTCCTGGCTTTCAACATCTTGGAGGGAATTTCCTTCATTGTCATCACTTCTTGTCCTTCAACTTGAAGTTTATTTACAAAAGTCGCTTGTAAAATATCATTACGTAGCGTTCTAGTAGTGAAATAGATGACAATATCTCTTGGTAAATTTCTATTTCTGGCCACCCATGAGTTGACGCGATAGATTTTTTCTATTTGCCATGCCAGCTCCTCCTTCTTCACTCCAAGTACTAACTCAAATGCGTCCAACATAATATCCTTCAAATTTTCCTGCTTGTTTTCCTTAACTCCACGAACTCTTATTGCAAACTCCATACATCTGTATTGCATAATTATCATTTCTGCCTCCTCCCTCTCAATTTTATTTTCTACTTCGCCAACCCTAGCTCCCAACACTGTTGTAGTTTGCTTAATTTCTTGCATTTCTTCTTCCATAATTTCATAATTGGTGGCCAAGCCAGAAAAGGCATTAATTATATCTTCTCTAATCTCTTTATTGCGAGTTGCGATATCATCAGAAACTTCCTGTATTTTCTCATTGGTCTCATTAATTCTTTCATTAATTGCAGAGATCTTCTCATTAGTTTCATTAATTTTAAAATTAAATCCAGCTGCTAATTCTGTTTGCATTGATTTAAGTGCTTCTTGTAGCATTGGGAGCGTTAATGGCTGAGGGGAGGGGGCTGGTATTTTAGAAGTATGTATGGGAGAGCTGTCTGCACTCGCTGGTGCTCTAACAGAGGTGGGTTTTTTTGAAGCCATTGCAAATCACTTCACTTTTTATACTTCAAAAGAAAAAAAGAAAAAAGCCAGAGACATATAGCCAAATAGCCAGGAAAAGTTTTATCAAGCCCTTTTTCTTTCTTCCCCAAAAGGAAGTCAACAGGCAATTTAAAGTCCAAAGTTATCAAAAGAGGAGCTGGCAATAAAAAACAGCACTCAACTTTTAACTTTCGTTTCTACGCCCAGAAGCTTCCAGCGCCATTTCTTTTGTCCCTTTGTTAATTGATTGCTTCCTTCTTCACTTCCAATCCACAAAAAAAAAAAACTTTTTTACTTGCCACTTGTTGTCTTTGCCTCCTGAGTCTTTCCGCCTGCTACAATATCTCCTTTTGATCAAGTATGTTGATTGCAGGGATTGGATGCAGCTTCTTGCTCCGCGGATAGCAGAGACTTCCCAATTCCGGAGCAATGGCAAGGTTCCTAGGGGGCCCTCACCCTTCGTGCCCTAGGATCTCACCAAGGGCACTAGGGGGGCTCTACCTCACCCCGCCGGCTCTCCTCACTGCCCTTTGCCCGGGGAGGAGACGATCGAGCCGCCAGACAGCTGTTTGGCTGCCGATCTGGCGGCGAACGAAAATCGGGAATAAGCGCTCTGCGGAGAGCGCTCTCGAAGCGGCAGCGCCAAACCGGAAGTCCCAAATCTGGATACATTTCTTTAAGAAGAGGTAAGAGGTAAGAAATTGTTTGGTGTGCAACCCCAGAATTTTATAAGCTTGCACTAAAAAGTCAGCTAATTCTGATTGCAGTATCTGCAATCCTTCTCCTGTGTAATGAATTCTGTTTCTTAATGCATTCAAAGGAATCTGATTCATAGTTTGGGATCCAATATGTTAAGGTATGAATCTTTTGAAAACAGCTTGTTGTTTCACAAGAAAGATACTCATTCTGTTGTTGCTTAGCCTACAATAGAAATTGTATTAATAATAAAGAACTGGGGTCAATAATAAAAGTTGAGGCCTAGCACAGATATCACTTTGATAGGCCTGATAATATTTTAAAATCAAGTGGTTCTGTCCAAGCTGAACATCTTTGCTGTGACTCTTGTTGACTTTTTAGTCATGTGAATTTACTTTCTTGTGCTAAGAAAGCTTGATGCATTTTCCCCTTTTATATGCAGTCATTATATATGGGATATGTTCTTCTATGAAGCAAACATATGGTGGCAGACTCATTACGCGTGATATGCAAATTCCACGTTCATGAGTAATGCCATCATTTAGATATAATTTCCCACTTAAGCTTCCTTCTGACAAGAACAAATATGTTACTTGCATGGGAAATTCCCAAACAATACGGCTCAGACAAAGCAGCATCTGATCTCACCTTTGCAGTACTGTATAAGGAAGTCAGTATCATTCTAGAGTCATCTTGGGTCACTGGAGAACCACCGCTTTCTGAATTTCAAAAATGACAATTGAACTATACTATAGTGCTCCATTGCAAGCTGGTTTCTCATCGAAAGATCAGATCAAGATAATTTGGGCATAGTTATGACTGCTGAAATGCTTAATTAAACTTTCGTGATTGATTTTTGAAGGGACTAACAGTCAAAATATCAACCTCCAAAACATAGCCACAGTTTTCTTAAGGCAAGTTTTAAGATTTGAAATGCTATTCCTTCTTTGGACCATAAATGCAGAGTGTTTGCCAAGAGTTTTGTGTCTCATCTAGTGCAGACAGCAAACAGGTCTTCTTCTGCAGTAGTACAATGTAAGATATATACTGATCTGGGACATTTGGTTCATGGTAAAAGGAAATCTCAAAATCTATAGAACCATCAGGCCCTAACCAAAATTTAACCAGTCGATGACAAATTTCAGGAGCATGGGCTTGGCTACTCATCTCTTAATCCACATAATCATATGGAAGTGAAATAACCTTGAGCATGAAACACCTTTTAGATGATCTTGACCTGTGCTAGCCTGCCCACATTTTGATAATATCATCAGAAGCCCTTCACACTTACCAGCTACCAACGGATATTTTTTGGTTCATTCAAAAATAACATATTTTGTTAATAGCTATGGAGATTCTCAATCATCTAGGTCATGGTTGTCCCAAAGGTGGTTTTCCAAAAGGCAACTGGACTTTCTTGGTTTTTTCCTTCAACACATTTCACTCAGAGGTGGGCTGCTGGGGGTTCTCATGGGTTCGGGTGAACCTCTAGCTAAGATTCCGTGCACTTCGGAGAACCCCCAAATCCCACTCCTGGCTGGCCCCGCCCCACCCACCCCACCCCTCCCAGGAGTCCCCACACGACTCCATTTTGGATGCAGGTAAGTACAGGGCGCACACAGGGGCTTGGGGAGGGTGAAAAACAGGCCTACCGGAAGTTCAGGAAGGCTGGAAATGGGCCCATTTCCAGCCTCCAGAGGGCCTCCGGAGCCTGGGGAGGCCGTTTTCACCCTCCCAGAGGCTCAAGGAAAGCCTCCGGAGCCCAGGGAGGGCAAAAACGTCCCCCCACCATGGTGCAGGAGGCTGACTAGGCCACGCCCACAATGACCACACCCACCCAGCAACCGGGCAGAGAACCCCTTGCTAAAATTTTTGACGCCCACCCCTGGTTTCACTTCTCATCCAAGAAAGAGAACTGAAGAAGCTTCTTGGATGAGAAGCAAAATGTTCTCAAGGCAAAAACCAAGAAGGTTTAGTTGTCTTTTGGAAAACCACCTTTGGGTTTGTTAATAACTCTTCACCTCTGAAATTACTTCCCAAATTGCCAATTGTGCCAGATGCCGTATCTTTGTTTCAAAAATACAGATGTCCACTAGATGGCAGTAACAGGTACAGAAAATGCTGATGCTTTATTACCAACTCATGATGATGTCATCTGTTGCATCCCATATACAGTAGTCTTATCTTGAACCTTTGAAATTCTCTCTGCTTTTTGGATTTTCCATTAAATTATATGAGTAGATGAGCTCTTTTTCTTACAGTAGCAGACTGGACATTGGGTGTTTCTGTTTTAATTGTACTTTAATATTTTACTATTTATTAGTAAAATATTTATTAGTAGGGAGCCTTTAACCAACTCAGAGACAAGAGTCCTTATTTGTCAAGATCATCCATGTTTTGCAATACCACTTCTACTTTTATTTTCTAGCCAGAATTACTTCCGGGGGGGGGGGAATCATCAAAAGTCATACCGCAAATCAATAAAACCACCACCATCATCACTATAAGCTACTCTGTGCATGATTTTAGTATGATTAAATCTCTGCCAGTGTTAGGAAGACATTGACTAATGTTCTCAATATTCAAAATGTAAAATAAATAAATGTATCATTTTTACTGGTGCATCATTCCTATAAACTTTGATACTATGCAACAGCCTCCAGAACTATTTTGGAAAATACATTGTCCCACATCGTTTTAGAGCAGAGAAAGGAAACTTGTCATATTTCAAATGCTGCTGAACAATTAGGATAGCCACTGGTGAGAGATGGTATCACGAGCACGTAATATATTCAAACTAAATGTAAACCGCTTCAAACTTGACTGCAGAAAATACGACTTCAGCAATAGAGTGATCAATGCCTGGAATGCACTACCTGACTCTGTGGTTTCTTCCCCAAACCCCAAAAACTTTAACCTTAGACTGTCTACAGTCGACCTCTCCCCGTTTCTAAGAGGTCTGTAAGGGGCATGCATAAGCGCACCACTGTGCCTACCGTCCCTGTTCTACTGTCCTATTGTCCTCTTTTATTGTTACTTTTTACTTATGTTTATACAAACTACTACTATCCTATACATGTTTGCCAAATAAATAAATAAATAATAAATAAATAAAGATGAGGATTAAAAATTGGGGAGTTTGTGGTGGGGGTATTTGAAGCAATGGTGGAATTTTTTAAAATTTTCTTGAGCTACTGGCTGTCTAAAATACCGATTTCACTGTAGAAGAACATTCTGACGAGTCCTTTTCATTTTAGAAATAATACTTTGTCTTCTGATTACAGGC
This sequence comes from Diadophis punctatus similis, assembly GCA_023053685.1. Lineage (NCBI taxonomy): Eukaryota > Metazoa > Chordata > Lepidosauria > Squamata > Dipsadidae > Diadophis > Diadophis punctatus. The sequence continues at coordinate 90,475,125 of JALIGW010000001.1, read as the reverse complement.
AATGAAAGCTTAGAAGAAAACTATGTCCAAGACAGTAAAATGGGATTTGTTATCAATGCAATCTATGCTATGGCTCATGGCTTAGAAAATCTGCATCATGCCCTTTGCCCGGGACACGTAGGACTCTGCGATGCTATGAAGCCAATTGATGGAAGCAAACTTTTGGAGTCTCTCCTAAATTCATCATTCACTGGAGTCTCAGGAGAAGAAGTGCGGATTGATGAAAATGGAGATGCTCCTGGAAGGTACTATAAGATCATCATTGTTTATACATCTTAAGTCCGAACATATATGTATGTGTTTCTACCACTAGATACTATTTATAGTATATACAAGAACATTCCAGGAAGATCATTAAAATTAGTAAAGAAGATCTGTGACAAGCATACTTTGTGGAGAATAAGGGTTCATTATCTGCTTTATCACAACAAGACTCAACTCAAGATGGTCTTACAAGGCCTGACATATCCTTTCAGAAGGGAAATGGGACAGTGGAGCTATACTAGTTCAGTAATATCAGTGAAGTACAGAAGTGAATTGGCTTGGTTGTGTCTATGAAGTCATTTGCTTCATTCATCCATTCTTTTCAATCTTATTAAAGTAAACCATATGTATATTTCAAATTAAGGGGGAAAAATTCACAAAGAAGCTAGCAGGGTTATCTTCTTTTATCCCCAAATCTGAATTGACTATAAAATAGCAAAAGGAACCCCCAGTTATCTTTTAGATATAATTAATAAAATCCCAGATGATAAATGGAGCTAGTGTACACTATAACTTTTTACTTAAAGCATGAGCAAAGAGATTTGATTTAAGTTAGTGACCAAACCTGGCAAAGCTGTCATCAAATAAACATATTTTTGTCCCTGATAACAGCCTGCTTTCACTTCAGGGACATTTAAGAGAAAACATCTTCTAAAGATGTTATCACCTGCTAGATTCATATAGGAGTGACTAGGTTTTTTTTTTTAAATATCCAGGTCCCCAATCTATGAGGAACTTCAAAAGTCAGTGCTTTGTATTTTGACTTGGAAAAAGTCAGCAGCTATTAGAGCCGTGGTGGCGCACGTGCAGTGGTTAGAATGCAGTACTGCAGGCTACTTCTGCTGGCTGCTGGCTGTCTGCAGTTTGGCAGTTCGAATCTCACCAGGCTCAAGGTTGACTCAGCCTTCCATCCTTCCGAGGTCAATAAAATGAGGACCCAGATTGTTGGGGAGCAATATGCTGACTCTGAAAACTGCTTAGAGGGGGCTGTAAAGCACCATGAAGCGGTATATAAGTCTAAGTGCTATTGCTATTGCTATTATCATTAAGATTCCTAGGCATCTGAAATGTTTATATCCCCCCCCTCAAATCTGCTTGCTGCTCCTATCACCAATACTGAACCCGAATTAAATTGACAGGCCTATTTACTTCTGTTCATGATATGACCAGGACACTATTTTGCCTTGTGTTCACACATGGAAAATGCGTATACGTATTTTGTGCTGTCCCATTTTGCACAGTGAAAAGAAGGACGGAAAGAGTTTTAGGGAGACTACATAAGCCTTTGTTCAAAATCTTTTAAAAGAAATGCTTTGAATTATTTAATTACATACAGTGAAAAGTTGAGTGACAGCTGATGACATAGGTGAGAAGTATTGTAGCCTAATGGTTTTCAGTCCACACATTTTGTTTAAACGCTCCTGGTTTAACATAAAAGGAAACTCAAAAAAGTGACTGGGATGGATGGAATGAGTTGTAATGCTTCTTGTATTGCACTTTCCTTGAAATCAAAGGTCCACAGGCTAACTTTGCTTCTTGCTCCAGCAATGTCATTTGTAGGAATCCTAGGTGGTCTTGGTGACCTTGAATACCTTTTACCACTTTTGATTAATTCCCCAGTTGCAGCTGTAAGCAGGTGGGAAGGTTCACTGCCGTGTGTGGTAGACTGTTTTTAAAGATGACCCTGAATATTCACTTAACAAAGAATTTAGTTGCTGGAATCTTCTCTGGTTGAGTTGTTTATCTTTCACTCATTCTAAAATAATGAGATTAGATGCCTATTTGCTTCTTGCCTCAATTTAGGGATGTTTCTCCTGATCTTGAAATAGTCTGCAGCCGAGATCCCTACAGGAACATACTCATGTCTATAGAGATTCTCAGTCATCCACGTCATGGTGTCCCAAAGGTGTTTTTTCAAAAGGCACCTGGACTTTGTTTTTCCTTGAAGACTTTTCACTTCTCATCCAAGAAGCTTATTCAGTTCTGACTGAATAGGAGAGGATAGTCATCTGGTATTAGCATTCCTTCTGAGAGTTGTTGAGGCCACCTTAGGCTCACCTGAATAGGAAAAGCAAAGTCCAGTTGCCTTTTGAAAAAGCACCTTTAGGAACATACTCTCTTCTACTTACCTGCTTATAGCTTAACAACTTCCATCAGGATTCTTCTCTGAGTCCCCATTAATATCATGCATTACACCAGAATACTCTTCCTAAATATAATTTTATCAGTGGCAAGTTCAGAACTTCTCATTTGCTCCAGCATTTTGTCGTTTCTAGACCTTCATTCTGTCTTTTGTTATGCCTAATAGTTACACTCCACATTTTAGTCATCTACTCTTTCTATTATCTAGTATTCAATGTAAGTGAATACTTCTAGTGCCACTTTGATACTTTATAATTAAGAAATATTTCAAACATAGCGTCTTTGTGCCAGTAGAATCAAAGACTCAATTCATGGGTGTCTTTTTTTTCCCCTTGAAGGAGAAAGATGAGGCATGAGTGAAGCTGTGCTGATTCTGCTGGTGCTTTTATAGTAGCATCAGCAGAATTCATTGTCCTGGGTTACAAGTGGAGCATTTAATTTGCTGAAGTGGATCAATATTAGACTATTGAACTAGGCTCTGTAATACTCTGCCTAGCATGTCAGGGCTAATATATATCAAGGTCTGAACTTTTCACTGCACTTTAAAATTTGGTCTCTCCCTCCCTCTCCCTCCCTCTCCCCCCTCTCTTGTATTATTAATCTTTCTTAATAAAATACTGTATGTATACCTTCTTATTAAATAAAGCTACTAGATGTCACATACAGAATTTGGAATAATTCTGTATGTGACATTGAATAAATAAAGTGGCTTGACAGTATTGCAATGCAACTACTTGCAATAATCCTGAAGAAGCAATATTTGATACTATCAACAGCAGGGGTGAAATTCAGCAGGTTCTGACAGGTTCTGGAGAACCGGTAGCAGAAATTTTGAGTAGTTCGGAGAACTGGCAAATACCACCTCTGGCTGGCCCCAGAGTGGGATGGGAATGGAGATTTTGTAGTATCCTTCCCCTGCCACGCCCACCAAGCCACGCCCACAGAACCGGTAGGGGAAAATGTTGAATTTCACCCCTGATCAACAGTATTCATAACCCTCAACCATAGTATCCTTCTAGGCCAGGGATCTCCAAACCACCACCCGAGGGCTACATCCAGCCCTCCAGAAGGCTTCAACTGGCCTGCCAGCTCTTCCCAGCAGGACAAGGACAAGGAAGCTGACTGGAGGGTTGCTTCCTTTACCTGGGGAGTGGGTGGGGAAAGTGATCTGGACTGGTTGGGCACTGGCCTGATCCAGCTGAGCTTCTCTTTGTTTTTATGTTTTATGCCCCATTTGCTAATGTTTGGCATTTTTCTTATATCATTTGTCCGTACCAGCACAGCATTCTGTTCTGACCCAGCTCCCCAAACACGACAAACCCTCTGTAGTGAAATCAATTATTCCTTTATTAGGAGGGCCTAATAAAGTCCCGGCAAAAAGTTTCTCTCTCACTGCAGGCTAACAAGTCTGTCTGGCAGGGAGATGAATAGTTGTCTGCACATCTATTTGTCTCCATTCCCTGCCTTTTATCTCCAGAGCTAGGGTGGGGCTTCGCTAGCAGCGGTGGCTCTTCTGTCCCAAGGATCGGCCCACAGCTTTCCACTGCTCTCTTCTCCTCTGCCTTCTGCGCATCTGTGCATCAGGCACTGGACCCAGCTGTTCCTCCTTTTCCTCATCAGTCACCTCCAGAACTGGAGGCTGTTGACTCTCTATCTGAGGGCTGACGGATGGCCCAGGTTCCGCCTCTGTCCCTCTCTCTGACAGCTCTATTCCCTCTTCCCCCTCGGAGCTCTCAGGTTGCCTTGATGCTGACCCTGACTCCCATGCCTCCTCCTCATCTGATTCAGCTGCTGGAGGGGCCAGCGGCCGACAGGCCACAACACATTGTTTCTTTGTAATCATCACATTTCTTTGTTGTTGTTGTTGTGAATCATTAAGCAAAATAAAAGACATTCGTTCAATTACATTTTATTCACTCATTTATAAAACTGATTTTAGAATGTTTGCAAAATGTCCATTATGGCCCTCAAACTGAAAAGTTTGGAGACCCCTGTTCTAGGCTATCTATGGGTTCTGGGAGTTTGGGGCACTGTTTTATGATGTTTCCACTTCTAACTAAGTGGATGGTTCCAATCAATCCTCAGGGAGGGAGGTAAACACAGGTCCTTAGGAACTCTGCTCTGGCTTTGGACCTTTCTAGAAGTAATTAAACATCTGTGTGCAACTGGTAGGGAAGGCTGTCTGTTGGTTTGGCATGAAAAGCTACCTTATGGTAATTTGTTCCTCCAGAACCCATAGGGATATGGCATAGAGGAATTGCTTAAAGATGAGAAATCAGCAAAAACCAGTCGTCTTGGATGTGAACAACAATATGTGCAGCTAAGAACTATGCAACCTATTAAATCTTATTCCTGAACAAGATATAAAACTGTTAGGAGTATATGAATCATCTGAGATTTGATTTGAACAATTGATCTTATGAGTTGTGTGAATTTGATTCAAATATTGATTCGTTTCCACAAATTGAGTTACTATGTTGAAGAGAATCGACAGATTGAACTGATTCAGTTCAAATGCTCGATTCAGCTCGAAAGTACTTGAGTTGGGGAGCAGTGGTTCAATTTAGTGCATAAAATTAATTTGGAGATCCGATGAAAATTTCAGTTTGAAGGGTAATTCAGGCAAATCATCTCTGAATTTTAAATATATATATATCTGAATCAGTTCTTCATACAACTCCACAAAATGTCGGTTGTCATTAATAATCCACTGTAATCCGGTTAAAATTAAGCTTGTAATGCTCCGGTGTGTAAATTCCTGTAATTTTTGAGTGGCTACTACATGGAACAGATCCAGAGAGGCACTTTGCTCATGAGGAAAGCATTAAGTGATTTGGGTGACCTAAAGGTAGCGTCTTCTTGAGCTGAGCTGGACTACTGGTGACTTCATACCCATGTCCAGCTTGTTTTCTTGGCAACAATACAAAAGATTTTGCCATGACCTTCTTCCAAGATGTTTTTTGATAGCTATCTTTAGCTGGCACATGCATTTAAAAAATAGCAATAGTTGGTAAACAACAGAAAGGAACAACAATCAATTTATTGACAAATATCAAAATATTTTCTTTTTTAATTTTTTCTTTTTACAAACATACCAATGCATGAACAGTGTGGCACCTGAGTGTCTTACATTTTAGCACAAATAAAATAATATTCATCATATTTACTACGGTTGACAAGCTTATATAGTTCTGGTAATAGTGCACATATTTTTGTTTAGTTATAATCTTTCATTATTTAATTATTCAATATTTCAATATGTTATTTTTATGCCAATCACCATATTCTGAGTGTCATTCCTTTTACTACAAATAAAATATTAATAATCATATTTATTACATTTAACAGATTTATATGGTTCTAATACTAATACACGTATTTATGTTAAATTATAATCTTCCATTATTTAATTATTCAATATTTCAGTATGTTATTTTTATGCCAATCACCCTATTATTCAAACATGCTTAATACTACCATCGTTCAAGTTCTGATTTCCCCTCTTGTTATTACTTCACCTTATTATATAAAAATGTGTATTCCATTAATCCCACCCCCTCTAGTTTCCATCCCTATTCTAACTTTTAATTATGCCACTATTTAAAAATATTCCCTTTCTATCCACATTTTAGTACAAATAAAATAATATTCATCATATTTACTACGGTTGACAAGCTTATATAGTTCTGGATGAATGAGACTCTCCATAATATTAAACAGGAGTTTCTTTGCTAAGGGCACTGTTTTGTTTTCCAAAATTAGTTTGACAGAATTTTACCTGGTTTTTCCCCCTATACTGTTGGAGACTCCACTATCTGCCTGGGTGTTCTTAGTCTCACTTTATCATGGCATCAAAAAAAAGAAAAGAAAAAAAAAGAACCCACCCCTTGTTCTGTGTCCGTCAAGCTGATAGACAAAGGACTGCCCTGAAGAAAGCATGACTTTTTCAGAAAATAGGCCTGCTGAATAAGACTACAGGTAGTCCTTGCTTAGCAATGACAATTGGGACTGGTAACTTAGCTGCTATGCAGCTATGCAGTCACTAAGCAGAAAGTCATGTGACCATGATTGACTTCTGGCCTCACTTCCTCTTCAATTCTTAAGCAAAGTGGCATGATTGCTAAGCGAAACGCTCAAGTGACCGAAACGTATGATTTTCATTTCTGCCTTCTCCATTAATTCTGCTGGTCGCAAGCTGGTTGTGATGTGTGTAAATCGTGATCATGTGAATGCTGAATGCCACAACAAACATAAATATGGTGATTGATTGCAAAGTGGGACTTTTTTTCACTGTTGTAACATCAAACAGTCGCTGCACAAGGCAGTCAGTAAATGAGGACTACTTACAATGGATCTGGACTGCTACAATCTTGATGACCAGTAGATGGCAGCCAAGAAGTAGGCTTTCTCTTATCTCTTAGCTACCATCAGGCGCGCTGCAGTCCCAGATCTGTCCTTTTCCTCTTACAATTTCTAGTCCCAAAAAACAGAAAATAAAAATCACAGCTTCTGGTTGCAGTTTTCTCCTCATTCTGAATTTCAATCAAAACACTTCTCTGTCTGCCACCCACAACATTTTTTTCCTCATCTCTATCTCTCAAATGCCTGCTTGTCTGTCTAGACTTGCTAGTGATTCCTTCTCTTCCCCCCCCCCATTCTGCTCCATTAGTTTCAACATCTTGTCACTACTTCCTTTTGCATAAGTCTTGTTCTGTCTGATAAGCAGCAGAAGTGCGAGTTAGCTCCAGAAATCTTTTTTAAGGCAGGTCTTTAAGCAGGGAATACTTCCTGACAGCCTGCAAAAGCAGGGAGTCTCTCTTGGTTGCTCTTGTGCAAACACATCCAGGCAATGGACACCAAGAGACAAGAGGGCTCTTTGGCTCGTGCCTCAAGCAAGCCTCAAGTTTCATTGTGGTCCTTTCCTTTTGAAACTTTATTTATTAAAGCCGTGCCCCAGTTATTATTATGGATGTTTGTTTGTTTTTATGTTTAATTTTTTTAGTCCCAATATTCCTGCTGTGCATTCTGCGTAACTCCCTTAAGTCAGAGAAAATACGATATCGTTTAGACTTCTATCCACTTAACAAAGACAGGATGGGGGCAGCTCAAGATGAACAGATTAGCTTTCTGTTTACAGAAGGACCCTTGAAGATTGAAACAGAAGTGGACTTCTCCTGCATGTCAATAGCAGAAGGGAGTAGCATCTCCTCCAGTGTTATGAAAGATGCAGATGAAAAGATTCAAGGATCAGTAGAGTAACGGAGTTTTAGTTGTGGGAATAAATATGTTTCCTCGCTTTAAATCCATGTGGAACTGCACTGTAAATTTTTAATTCAGTTCTGGTATTACAGTCAGCAGCTTGAAAGGAGGAGGAGGCGGAGGAGGAGGAGGAGGAGGAGAAGGAGAAGGAGAAGGAGAAGGAGAAGGAGAAGGAGAAAACAAAGGAAGAAGAAGAAGAAGAAGAAGAAGAAGAAGAAGAAGAAGAAGAAGAAGAAGAAGAAGAAGAAGAAGAAGAAGAAGAAGAAGAAGAAGAAGAAGAAGAAGAAGAAGATAATGATCAATCCATGGTTTGTTTGGATCAGTCAATAATGTGAAGGCCTTTAAAATGCAGCTTTCTTGCCAACATTACCTCATAAGCATCTACTTTCCTATAAATTAGATATATAATTCTAAACTACCTTTCAATAAGAATTGACCTATTTAGAATGAAGCAGTTCCTTGCCAAAAACGAAGTTCACAGACATCTCACAGATTAACAGATAACTGGTTTTGCCTCGCTATTATTTTCTTGCTTATAGAAATCTGTCTGTATAATTTGTCTGTATAATTTATATAATTTACCCAGAAGACAACACATACTTACTTTACATTTTTTACTCTTTTTAATACATCACCATATTTTATTTATTCACATCTCCAGGTTGTTAATTATTTCTCATAAAGCATTTTTTCATTTGCTTTTCACTTGGCATTTTATAACAAGAAATCTTTGATTGCCCCAAGAGGAGTGAATTAGCACATTTTTCAGTATGCATACCCAGTAATTCCACAAAAATTAAATATGCTCTCAAAATCTATCTCTGATATAGAATAGGATTCCCATTTCAAGTACTGATAAAGGGAATATATCATTACATAGAAGCCAACAATTATTATGTGAAAGGCCTACCAGGTCAATTTGACCAGGAATCAATTCCACAGAAAGACTAAAACTATTTTTTATTGATATTGGTTATAATAAAAGAATCTTGCATCTTTTTTGTATCTGGTTAACATTAAGGTTGTAATGCTCAGACATGCAAATTCCTGGACTCTTTGAGTGGCTACTAAATGGAACATATCCAGAGGAACACTTTGCTCAGGATCAGAACTGGATGCGGTATTCCAAGTGTAGCCTCATTAGTGTGATATAGAGTGATAGTATCACTTCTCATGATTTTGATGCTATCCCTCTGTTGGTGCAACCTAGGATTGCATTGGCTTTTTTGGCAGCTAAAACACATTGCTGGCTGGTACTTAAGTGATGGTCCACTAATACACTTTGATCCTCTCACAGTTAACTACTGTTGAGCCAGGTTCCACCTATTATATACTCATGCATTTTGTTTTTCCTGCCTAAGTGTAGGATCTTACTTTCCACCCCAATGAATTGCATCTTATTGGATAGGGCTCAGTGCTCAAGTCTGCCAAGATCCTTCTGAATTTTGAGTCTATCTTCCAAAGTGTTAGCAATTCCTCCCAGCTTGGTGTTGTCTGCAGATTTGATGGGTTCTCCTTCTATCTCCTTATCAAGATCATTTATAGGTAATCCTTGATTTACAACCATTCATTTAGTGATCGTTGAAAGTTATAACAGTACTGAAAAAAGTGGCTTATCACCGTTTTTTACACTTACGACTAGTGCAGCATCCTTATCAAACTTTGGATGCTTGGCAACTGGTTCATATTACGATGGTTTCAATGTCCTGGGGTCATGTGATCCTCTTTTGTGACCTTCGGACAAGCAAAGTCAATGTGGAAGCAAGATTCACTTAACAACTGTTGCTAATTTAACAGTTGCTGTGATTCACTTAACAACAGTGGCAAGAGAGATTGTAAAATGGGGCAAAACTCACTTAACAACTATTTTGCTTAGCAATAGAAATGTTGGGCTGAATTGTGGCTGTAAGTCAAGGATTATTTGTATGAAGATGTTGAAGAGCACTGGGCCCAAGACAGAACCTTGAGGTATCCCACTGCATGCTTCTCTCCATGTAGCTGTAGTTCCATTGAGGACTACATGCTGAGTCACAGACCTGCTTCTTCAGGATATGAGAAAGATCCATGATGCACAGTAGCTTAGTCTTGCATGGATTCAGTTTAAATCTGATCTGTCCCATCCAGACCCACACAATTTTCAGACATTGGGACAAAATGTGGGCAGCATCTCTGGCCCAAGGCCATGGTGTACCATTGGGTACCATAGAATTTTAAGTTGTCCCGAGTCACTCAGTTGAGTTGGATGGCTATAGAAATTGAATGGATGGATGGATGGATGGATGGATGGATGACCATATGATAACACCACACCCTGAAATGCTGGATGGTTTTACATAGACAAGTTTTCCTTTTGTCCTGTCTGGCCCAGCCCATTTGTATGCCGCCCAGAGTCTCTGTGGAATGGGCGGCATACAAATGCAACGAATAAATAAATAAATTTCATTTCTTTAAATTGAGTATAAATTGAGTAAATTGAGACCAAGGGGCATGGTGTCTAAAACATTTTTCTATAGGTACTACATTTACATAAAAAGAAGGATGGATGAATGTTGGGAAGGGAATGAAATCTCTGCAAGCAGACAACCAAGCTCAGAGAACACCAAGATCTCCATATTTAAATCCTGAGCTACAGAAATTATCTTTGGTTGGAATAATGGATGATCAATCAATCAATCAATCAGAATAGAGCTGGAAGGGATCTTGGAGGTCATCTAATCCAACTCCCTGCTCAAGCAGGAGATCCTATACCATTTCAGACAGGTGGCTGTCCAATCTGTTCTTAAAAACTTCCAATGATGAAGCACCTACAACTTCTGAAGGCAACCTGTTCCACTGGTTAATTGTCCTCACTGTTAGGAAGCTTCTCCTTAATTTCAGGTTTCTTCTCTCCTCGAGTAGTTTCCATCCATTGTTTCTTGTCTTCTGTTGGTTTGGAAAATAAATTAAGCCCCTCTTCTTTGTGGCAGACCCTCAGATATTGGAATACTGCTATCATGTCATCCATAGTCCTTCTTTTCGCTAGACTGGCCATACTCAATTCCTGCAACCGTTCTTCATATGTTTTTGTCTCAAGGCCCTTAATCATCTAAGTTGCTCTTCTTTGCACTTTTTCCAAAGTGTTAAATTTTCTAAAGGGTTAAATTTCAAAAGCGATGTTAAATTGTGTATGGGCAGGAAAGGGTTTATTCTATTTTGACTGAGGGAGGAGAAGATGAGATGTTAATGCTTTATTTTTTTAATTAGACTTTTTTTTCCTTTCTGTTCTCTAGATATGACATCATGAACCTGCAACAGATAGAATCCAACCGTTATGATTATGTCCACATCGGGACTTGGCACGAAGGAGTCTTGAATATTGATGATAACCGAATTCAAATGAACAAAACCGAAATGGTCCGGTCTGTATGTAGTGATCCATGTTTGAAAGGTCAAATTAAGGTAATTGTTCCTATAGAAGTACTTTTGTTGAAAAAGATGGATGTAATCATAAAAGATTAAGATCCCTTTCACCTCTATTCTGATTGATTTATTGATTGATTGATCATCCACAAATAATTACTCTTAAATAATCTATGTATAACAGTGTTAGATTAAGGCAAAATTCTTAATCAAAGCAAGCCTCCTTAAGAAAACCAATTCTGCATTCAGGATTTTAAAAAAATTGAGCATATTTCTCTTACAAATTTCTTCTCCTAGGAATCACACAGTCCACTTTTTGGGGAAAAGATTGGTAATGAATTATGATTCAATATCTCATGTTCAATGGCCATATCTCATGTTCAGTGTTCAATGTTTAATATGACTTTAGAATCAAATACTTGGAAAGTAATTTGTAGGTTGGAAGACCGAAGAATAGTTTGGAGAATCCCTCCATCCAATTGAAATAGCTGTGTATTCATTTGAAGCATCCTTCAAATCTGTGGGGTTTAAAAGCATCCTTTTTTCAATAAAAATAATAATTCAGAGATGCACATTTGAAAGGAAAAATGTGATTGAAAGCATACATCAGTGCCAGAGGTGGATTGCTCCCGGTTCGGACCAGTTCTATAGAACCGGTAGTGGGAATTCCCCCCCACTTGCCGAACCAGGAGCAATCACCAGCTGGCCACACCCCCCAAACCGTCTCTCTCGGCGGCAGCGTAGGCACCACCATCTTGTTTTTTGCTTCTGCGCATGCACAGAAGCTGGGTTTCTGGTACAGTACATGCGTGCCCACGCAGTGTGGCCCCATGGCACACAACACACATGCGCACAATGTGCACGCGCACAATACTCACGCGCAGAATGCACATGCACCCACGTGTCACAGGAGGAAGTGAACCAGCAGCAAGGTAAGTTGGAACCCACCCCTGATCAGTGCCTTCATAGCATTGCCGGAAATAACTTAAATAAGCTGCATCTTTTTCTGGGCTCCTCTTTTTGACCTCTCATGGCTGACACTTGTTCCTGGGAAAACACACAGTGGTTTAAGATATTCCCAATAGGTGCTATAATAGCAATAGCAATAGCACTTAGACTTATATACCACTTCACAGTGCTTTGTAGCCCTTTCTAAGCAGTTTACAGAGTCAGCATATTGCCCCCAACAATCTGGGTCCTCATTTTAACAACCATGGAAGGATGCAAGGCTGAGTCAACCTTGAGCTGGTGAGAATCGAACTGCCAAACTCTGGCAGCCAGCAGTCAGCAGAATTAGCCTGCCATATTGTATTCTAAACATGCGTCACCACGGCTCTTAAGGAAACCCAGATCCTCTCATGTTTTCTCCTTCAAATCCAGAATATTGCCCAGCCCTAAAAAATAATAAACATTTTACTCCAGGAGTTTGTAGGCAATTTTTGTTGGATAAAATAATAATGATTAATGTGGAACTCCATTGTGTTTTATCTCAGATTTTGCAGTATAGGTGACCTCATTTTTCTTCCCGTTTGATGTCCTAAACTTTACCTTAAGAAATGCAGCCTATGTGGCATTTTTTAAGCTTTTCTTCTTCTGTTTAAATCACATCACATTACCAACAGGGACGTTTAGTCCCAGAGATCTTGGGCACAATTGCAGTATTCAGGTCCTTCCTTCAAGGTGTTTTCAAATACTTATTTTTGTCATGTTTTTATTCAGCAAGGTTATCTCCCCTAAAGACACTAGTAAATGAAACACTTTTGTCTCATCACTACCGTCTAATCCTGCATTTTTAGTAGCTCTTAGATTTCTTACTGATAGTATTTGTCTCCGTAGCTTGAAAAGTGTTTCCTGATCATCTGATGGTTTTGGAAAGGGAAGGTGGCAAGGGAGGGAAGGGGTGTCTTTATTGAATGGTATATGTGAATTTATTTACTTCAGAAAGTGTTAGTTGGGACCTTCATGTTTATTCTGTCCCACTTGCAGTCCTGTCTTAATGGTGTTTACAATTGTGCTGCCACAATTGCTCTTTTATCCAAACCTAGTAATAGTCAAAACTACAGGGTTGAAAATGAGCTGTTCTCCTTAAAATATACTGCCGTCCAGTTTCACTATGCCTCCTTTCACATCCCACTACTGCAATCCTATTTGTTTCACAAACATTATCTCTTTTGATTTCTAACAAGTGGTTGTCTCTCTGTTTTTGAATGAAGGAATATAACCAGAGTCCCAAAGGTGCTTTTTTCAAGAGGCAACTGGATTTTCTGCTTTTTCTTTGAAAGCTTTTCGCTTCTCATCCAGGAAGCTTCTTCAGCTCTGACTGGATGGTGGGGAATGGAAGGATTTATACTCCGTTCAGGCAGCTGGTCATTTGCATCCTTTTTTGAAGCGAAACGTCTTGAAAGAAAAAACCAGAAAGTCCAGTTGCCTCTTGCCCCAAAGGTGAATGGTTGTTGGGTGATTTTAAATATTGTGTCTCTTTTTAACTTTTATATTGCTTTTAAGTATTATTTATAAATTGGTTATTCTGTATTTTTTCTGTTGTACGCCGCCCTGAGTCCTTCGGGAGTTGGGCGGCATATAAGAATACCAAATAAATAAATAAATAAATAAACCATGACCTGGATGTCTGAGAATCTCCATAAAATATACCAGAGCCTTCTGCTTTATTAAAAAGATTTTCCATAGGTTTTTTTTCTGAATGAACAGACCATAACTGGCACCACAGGTGGTGCAGTGGTTAGAATGTCGTATTGCAGGCTCACTCTGCTCACTATCCAGCTCAAGGTTGACTCAGCCTTCCATCCTTCCAAGGTCAGTAAAATGAGGACCCAGATTGTTGGGGGCAATATGCTGACTCTGTAAACTGCTTAGAGAGGGCTGTAAAGCACTATGAAGTGGTATATAAGTGTAAGTGCTATTGCTATATCATATTTTATAATATAACATTTACTAAACAACATGCTAGCTAATTATGTTATATAACTCCAATTCCCCTACATGGAAACTAAAACATACGCCACATACTGCATTTCCTCTGTTCCCACATCATAGGCAGCTTTGAGCTGCAAACAAAATATCTGTTTGAACAAAACCTCTACCTGCTGACTCCATTTGTATCTTGGTAAAAACAATTTGCTACCCACCATGCTCATTTGGCATGAAGAATAAAAAAACATGAGAATCAAACAATGTACAGAAAGTTAGCTTGTTAGAACAATGGTTCCATTTTACATGGTGGAGGATGGCTGATAAAAAGCTGCAGTATTACAGAAGGGGAATATCTATTAGTGAAATATCTATTTAGTAATACTTTATTTGCCCTTTCCTTTTTTGTCCTATGAGAAAAACAAAGGACCTGCACTATTCGATTTTCAAAAAATGGGTAATTCTAATGTTTTCAGTAGAGACCAAAATAAACCCACCTGACCTGTGTCCCTCAATCAAAATCTTATTGTCTCTTCTTGAATTATTCTTTTATTTGAAAGGAGGGGACAAGTAAAATGGCTACAATTGAAGATACTGATCTTGCTTTAGATAAAGATGTTGGACATGCCTCAACTAGAATTTCTTTGCTCCAAAAAATGAACTCTGATGAGGATTCAAGTGCAAAATCTTTTTCATATTTTTAGAAACTACCTACACAGTAATACTCAAGTAGTGTGCATTGATGTTTCAATCAAGATAGACATTTTGGGTTACTTCTTTTACTTTCCAATTGCATTTGACCTACAAAATGGCCCTATGTTGCAGTAGACAATTAGTCTCTGCAGCTCGGTCTTTACATGGACTGGATTTGCATATCGTGTTAAATTAAAATATTGCTTGCTTCTGACTATGTAATATATGAGTGCAATTATTATAGATGGGAGGAGGCACAATGGCTCAGCGGTTAAAGAAGCTAAGCTTGTCAGCTGGAAAGCTGATAGTTGAGGTTCGAGACCCGAGCATCGCATGATGGGGTGAGGTCCCGTTACTTGCACCGACTCCTGCCAACCTAGCAGTTTGAAAGCATGCAAATGCAAGTAGATAAATAGGTACCATTTCAGTGGGAAGCAAACAGCATTCTGTCTGCCTTGGCATTTAGTCATTCTGTCCACATGACCACAGAAGGGTCTTCAGACAACGCATTTCTCTCAGTAAAGAAATGGAGATGAGCACCGCTCCTTGGAGTCGGACACAGTTGGACAGGGGAAACCTTTACTTTACCTTAATTATAGATGAGTGTTATAGACCAACTTGGCTGTCAATTGTTTTAGGATGGGGTCTTTTATGGCGCTTTTACTTTGACTCCTTTTTCTGGTAAGAAGGGAAGGCCTGGGACAATTAGACTGAGACCCTTGAGTCTGTTATGGAGCTACAGATCTTTCAAAGGCTCAAGCACTTGGTTTTTACTTGCAGAAGATCTATTTTGGTCCAGATAAGTTGAGTCATCAATACAGGTTTTAAAATTTGGCTACTGTTATTACTTTATGAGACTGTATTCATAATGTCACGCACTATATTGCTAAAGGGATACCGTATTCAGAAACCATACTAAAAGGTTTTCATCTAAAAGCAAATATCTAATTTTATTGTAGGTTATAAGGAAGGGAGAAGTGAGCTGCTGCTGGATTTGTACACCTTGCAAGGAGAATGAATTCGTGCAAGATGAGTTCACATGCAAAGCCTGTGAGCTGGGATGGTGGCCAAGTGATGAGCTGACAGGTATGAGCAAAACTTTTTACAATAACAGTCTGTCACTACCCCCAAAATAATAATGTTTATTTTACTTATTTATCTTCCATTTTCCTTCTTAAATTCTATTCCAAAGCAAGGCATATAAATAAATAGGCAGCAAAAGTACACTACCTGGACAGCCACAAAAGTATGTATCTGATTACGCGTACAAAAAAAAATCAATGTCCGTATAGGTAGTCCTCATTTAGCAACTGCCTCATTTAGCGGCCATTCGCAGTTACGACAGTGATGAAAACTAACTTAGCCATCAGTCCTCGTGTTTATGGTATTCATAGGTCCATAAAGCAAAAGAAAGCTGAAGTAAAATCATAAGCACTGTAACAGTATCACTTAGCAACTGCTTCATTTAACAAGTAAATTATTAAATCCCAGCTGTGATCGCTAAATGAGAATTATGTGTATATGCACACTTCTATATGAGGATATACACTTAAGGAACTCTGGGCAACTGTGATCCTAAGAGGGGAGAAAGTGTGTACACATTCCTCCTGTTGTATGTTTTTGACTCTGCTATTTAAAGGCAATTCATGATATCTACCTTAGGTCCTTTGATCAAGTGGCAGAACTCTTATAAGAACCCCAGAGGAAAGTAGGTCAAACCTCTGTTTGGACTTTCCTAGTCTGGCCTTGTCCTCTGATCCCGATTGAACCACCATCTTCTCGCTATTTATAAAAATGGAAAACTGCAATACAAGCAGTTTTGTGAATCATCGCTAACATCAAAAAGTAAATTGGCAATCCATGCAATTCTTGTAGAATCAGAGTAATAGGAATATAAGCTTTTGCGTTTAAGTTCAATTCAAGTTTAACAAAATTTTCAAAGAAAGCATTGTGTGGAACATATTGTAATAATTCAATGTGGATTGTTACTAGGTTAATTTATAATGGCATCAGCTAAACTTATGTAGCAAAATACCCAACATGGTGCCTGCCAGGACTCATTGTTTAAGTGGGGTCTTGTCTCTACCCCTCAGTGTGACTGTGGTGCTCCTCGACCAAATCTCCATCACATTGTGTCCGAATGGCCATCAGGAGCTTACACCGGCCCAATGTCTGGTTTTTTTCAACATAGATTACCCTGTCCTTGAATGGCTGGGTGGACTGGCTATTAATATTTGAACTACTATAAGTCCATGTATTTGCCATACGCTAAATAAATAAATGTAATAAAAGCAAAAAGGAACACCGAAACACTTCAAAAAATCAAAGGAAGCCATCATTCCAAGTTAGCATATGCTAGAAAGTCTGAAGGGGTGCGATGGCTCAGCGGTTAAAGATACTGAACTTGTCAGCTGGAAAGTGGACAGCCTGAGTGCTGCGTGACAGGGTGAGCTCCCATTATTTGCCCCAGCTCCTGCCAACCTAGCCATTCGAAAGCATGCAAATGTGAGTAGATGAATAGGTACCACTTCAGTAGGAAGGTAAGAACACTCTGTGTGCTTCGGTGTATAGTCATGCTGGCCACATGACCAAGGAAGTGTCTTTGGACAATGCTGGCTCCCTCAGCTAAGAAACAGAGATGAACACTGCCTTTTAGAGTCGGACATGACTGGACAGGGGAAACCTTTACCTTTAGAAATTCTGAATGAAAAGAGTTCTTTTTCCAAATTAAAAAAAAAATTAATTTGGAAAAACAGCCAGAATAATACATGCAGTTAGTTTCAGACAGTCGGTTGTTACGTAATATTTTATCTTCCACATGAACATTGTATATATCTTACTACAGAGAATATTAATGGAGATTAATGAGCTTTTATGATAGGACGAGAAGTTTATTGGACTTCTGGAACATTTATAGCTGGAATAATATAAAATTACTCAAAGTATCATAGCCACTGGGATTAGAAATCGTCAGCCTTTCAGGTAGTTCAGATAACAAACACAAACTATGTGTATTAACTCCGGGGGATGGTAGAGGACAGGAAGGCCTGGAGGAACGTTGTCCATGGGGTCGCGATGGGTCAGACATGACTTCGCAACTAACAACAAAAGTAACAGAATCTTGCAAGTCTGAATGTACTTCCCCCTCCTTACTTTTACTTTCCCCAAAACTAGGGAGGGCACCTTCTGAAATGCTTTCTTCATCCTTACGCCTCCTTCGATCTCAAATGTTATTTATCAGACTTGTCTAAGCTACAGCTCTACCTCCTTACCTCTCAAGGTCCTTTCCTCATACCATTACCTGAACTATCATACCAGCCCTTAAATAACTCCATGGCCTTCTAATTCACTTCTGAACACATCTGAAAGTGGAAATTAGGTTAAACAGCTCAGAGTTTGGCATGGTTAGGAAACACTTAGCACTACACAACCCAATGAATTTGCAATACAAACTCAAGTTTGCTAAAAATCCAAGCCATGTTTACCTCTGATCAATCACATTAACATTCACTTTACTTCTTAGAAAAAGAAAAGAGGAAAGAGAGTGTTCCAATATCTCAGGGGGTTGCCACAAAGAAGAGGGAGTCAGGCTGTTCTCCAAAGCACCTGAGGGTAGAACAAGAAGCAATGGATGGAAATTAATCAAGGAGAGAAGCAACTCAAACCCTCTTTCTTGGGGCCAAACAGATGATAGTCTGAAGGCGCTAAATCTGGTGATACGAGGCAAACATTATTCCAGTGACGAGGAAGTGAAAACTGCAGTGATGAAGTGGCTCAAAGAACAGTCAACAGAATTTTTACGAGGCAGGGACACATGCTCTCATTCGAAGGTGGAATATTGCTATTGAGAGAAACGGTGACTATGTTGAGAAGTAGGGATGTGATCCACAGAGGACCAGCTTCATTTTGATGTTCCTGTGTTGGTAATTATACCTGTCCTAAAGAAAATGGCATTACGTTTTGACTCACCCTCGTAGAACTAAGGAGAAATTTCCTGACAGTTAGAACAATTAATCAGTGGAACAGCTTGCCTCCAGAAGTTGTGAATGCTCCAACATTGAACGTTTTTAAAAAGATGTTGGATAACCATTTGACTGAAGTGGTGTAGGGTTTCCTGCCTAAGCAGGGGGCTGGACTAGAAGACCTCCAAGGTCCCTTCCAACTCTGCTATTCTATTCTATTCTATTCTATTCTATTCTATTCTATTCTATTCTATTCTATTCTATTCTATTCTATTCTATTCGTTCTACTTTGCTTCCAGTTGCTATTCCCTTCTTCTCTCCACCTCACTCCAAGAATGACACAGAAGAGATCGGCATGTTCTTCCTGCCTGCTGCTCAGTCCCACTTGCTCTATGGTTCAGGAACCAATATGTCATAGTGGTTAAAATGCTAGGTTGCAACAGGGTAAACACAGGTTCCCTCAGCCATGAAGTTCACAGGCTAGTTTGGGTCAGCCGCTCTCTTGCCACCCAATCAGCAAGATACAAGGTGCAAGGTATAGGTACAAGATTCTTGTAGGGAAAAAAATATGAACAATAATTGCTATTCCTGCTACTATGCTCCTGGAGAAAAGATAGGAACCCAGGAATCTTTTTAGAAATACCCTTACCAGGAATCTGGTATGTGTGCATACTGCTGTTAGTTATACCACCCTGGAAACTGTAAATAATTTGAATTAATAATTTGCTTTAAACAAAGGACATCGGGCATTTGTTTTTGATAGTCAGATCATAAATAAGACTGGTGTTGTACAATTGCTGCACTCCAAAACCTGAAGTTGCGGTGTATTTTTAAGAGTTTAAAATTTACAGTTAGTTTTCACCACATGTATCATTACAATTGCAGAGAAGCATTGAGATTATTGGAACATTGTGAGGGAGTAAAGCTGTAGGTGGCAATAACTGCTTAAACCATCCAACTCCTATATTTCTTGGAAATTCATTTGGCTTTTTCTGCTGCTCAGCAGGCATTTATAATATACGAAGCATTCATTTTAAACTTTACATACCCATGCCTACATTATCAAACTCCTGACTGTTGACCAAATAAATTAGCGCCTAAACTGGGCAATCAGCATAAATGGGATGATGTATCCCACTCATGTACCCTTAGCCTAGAAGATCTTTTATTCCTATTTTCTCTAGAAAGTGAATGCAGGGTTCCACTTATAACTTGTTGTTTGTATCCTTACGATTTATATCAATATTGATTGTTTCCTGATTGCTTATTGTACCCTATGACAATCATTAAGTGTTGTACCTCATGATTCTTGACAAATGTATCTTTTCTTTTATGTACACTGAGAGCATATGCACCAAAGACAAATTCCTTGTGTGTCCAATCACACTTGGCCAATAAAGAATTCTATCCTATTCTATTCTATTCTATTCTAGTCTAGTCTATTCTATTCTAGTCTAGTCTAGTCTAGTCTAGTCTAGTCTAGTCTAGTCTAGTCTAGTCTAGTCTAGTCTAGTAAAACAAAGAAACAAAACATAATATTATCTTGACAGTTAATGAAACTGAAGCTGCTGAATTTCTGGCTGTCCAGATTACAAGCTATGCAGACAAATAATTGTATAGATAATACTGTCATGTAGAATAAGGACTGAAATGCACGTTATCTATATAAAATATTAAAAAATCCATTCTTAATATTGCTTTTAATAGTCAGGAATGTTGTCTAGTAATAATCAAAATGTCTAACCACTTTAAAAATTAAATGCCTCTGCTCTCTAATTGTCTTATATACTATAAATGTCTCAGAAGCTGAATAAATATGTTGGCAGGAGAATTAATTTCTGTCTATGTGTTACTAAATAGAAACTGTAGCTAACATCTATTTGGTCTGAATGCTGTCCTGGGGATGTTCTTTGGCCTTGAAGTTGTAAGTATAAAGTTTAGAATTTTTAGAATTTTTTAAAGAAAAAATTAAGAAGAGTTTATTCTTTTTTATGTGGAGTAAGAGATTACAACAATGATACACAAGAGAATTTGTGCTCGTTTTGTAGCAGACTTTCCCTTGTGTTTCCTATTTCTTCCAAAATTTGTGGAGCAGATTTAGCAAATACTCAGGGAGCTGGAAGGAGGAAGGATAATCTAATTTGTTGGCAGATTTTGTCCTACCAGTGGAATGACATAATTAGATGAAGCTTTCTTTACTACCTTTTGTGCAAAAATCACTTGTTTTGATATGAATGCAGGATCACTTCTATTATGCAACTGCTCTTTAAGGATCCCAAAGGAGCTCTTTATTTTGCAATATTTGTCTGCTTATCCAATCATTTCTTTTTTTCTTTTTTGTATCCTGTAGGCTGCAAACCTATCCCTGTAAAGTATCTGCAGTGGAGAGACATAGAGTCCATTGTAGCTGTGGTCTTCTCGTGCCTCGGCATCCTCGTCACCATGTTTGTTACCCTTATCTTTGCACTGTACAGGGATACCCCCGTCGTCAAATCCTCTAGCCGGGAGCTGTGCTACATAATACTTACGGGGATCTTCCTTGGTTATATATGCACTTTCACCCTCATTGCTAAGCCCACTGTCACTTCATGCTACTTCCAGCGTCTCCTGGTGGGGCTTTCTGCTGCCATGTGCTACTCTGCCCTTGTAACGAAAACCAACCGCATTGCACGCATTCTGGCAGGGAGCAAGAAAAAAATTTGCACCCGCAAACCACGCTTCATGAGTGCTTGGGCCCAAGTAGTCATTGCCTCCATTTTGATCAGTGTACAGCTGACATTGGTGATTACACTGATCATCATGGAGCCCCCTTTCCCCATCCTTTCGTACCCCAGTATCAAGGAAGTCTTTCTGATCTGCAACACCAGCAACTTAGGTGTGGTTGCCCCAGTGGGTTACAATGGACTTCTCATCATGAGTTGCACTTACTATGCTTTCAAAACTCGCAACGTGCCGGCCA
Source organism: Diadophis punctatus similis (assembly GCA_023053685.1). Lineage (NCBI taxonomy): Eukaryota > Metazoa > Chordata > Lepidosauria > Squamata > Dipsadidae > Diadophis > Diadophis punctatus. The sequence goes on along the minus strand of JALIGW010000001.1, from coordinate 90,453,519 downwards.
ATTTCAATGAAGCCAAGTACATTGCCTTCACTATGTACACAACTTGCATCATCTGGCTTGCCTTTGTACCTATATACTTTGGGAGCAACTACAAGATCATTACAACTTGCTTTGCCGTGAGCCTGAGTGTGACAGTTGCCTTGGGGTGCATGTTCACTCCCAAGATGTATATCATCATTGCAAAGCCCGAAAGGAATGTCCGCAGTGCCTTCACCACTTCAGATGTGGTGCGTATGCATGTCGGGGATGGCAAGACACCTTGTAGGTCCAACACTTTCCTCAGCATATTCCGGAGAAAGAAGCCAGGCACTGGAAACCCAAAGTAAGTACTTTGACAATGCATCTATATAACACTCTTTTTCTCTTCCTTCTTCTTCCAAAACCTATGTTGTTATTGTTTTAAATTAATATTTGCATTAAAGAAACTAAGCAAGGCAAAATCTGAAATAGGGATCTGTGTCAGGAATCCCAAATAAAATGGATTCAGCCTGACAATCTGGTCTTCCTCTTCGTTGCTTTGAAACTGCAACCAGTCTAATATTCTGACATGTTCTTATCATCTCCAGTCTTATAAACCTTTCTGATTTCCTTTCTTTTTTGTTTTCTGCTCCCTAACAATGTGCTCATAAAATAATCGGACAGCATAGTGAACTATCAACAAATCTTGGAAAGGTTCGTTTTTTACATCTACAGAATGATGAATGTACTAACCCTTTACTAACTTATATATTAGGCTTCTCACAGAGACAACTGAAAATCTCAGCTCTCCAGATGCCCAGCCTTTATTCGGTGTGACCTACTCAATAGAAAACACACATGCACCATGCCACAAGATTAGTTTCCTTATTGCAGACAAGAAAGAAACTTTATACTGTACATAAAGAAAATTTGCTCTCTCACGTGTTTAAATTCTAAGCCTGCTTCTGCTTCTCTGAATCAACAGATACTGGATTGCTCTCTTAGCCTTGTCCTGTATTGACTTCATTTCTTACATTATGGGCCTTACTAATGAACTGAGATTCTATTATGCTCAGTTGTTGACTATGACTGAATTGAACAGTCTTAATCCTCTAAGAGTCCTTTTGTCTCAATACGCTTTTTTCATACTCCAATATATGACAGGTAAGTCATCTGGAAAGGTTCTTTTTTAAAATTTTTATTTATTCATTTCTTATTAAAATATTAGACCATCCTGGCGTTATCTCTGCTAACACCCTAAAATATAAAACAAGTAACATATATACTCCTCATACATTACTAATTATATATAATTATTCTATCCAATATACTCATTTGTATTTACATATATTACATCACATTCCAGGTCTATAGATCCTAGTTATTTCCTGTTCCAACTCCCACCTCTCATTTCCAACCATTGGTAAAATCTATTCTATATATCATGATATTCATGATATATGGACCCGGAAAGGTTCTTAAAGCCATTTCAAATTCATTATTTTTCTGACTCTTGTTCTGTTTAACAAAAATACCCATGGCGAAAGCTATACTCACCCAAACTACCCTGAAAATCTGTCAGAGTTGTTGGAAGGCTGTGCATGGAACACCACTTTAACCAACAGATTGACAAATATTGTATTTTGGCAGCTTTCAGCCAACTGAATCTTTTCGCTAGAAATAATAGGCCTCACATTGTTTATGAATGATAGTGCAAGACTCTCTAAGAAAAATCTCCTTGAACTTCATGTGAATACGGCAGAACCTTATAATTCATTCACTCCATCATTTTTTCACTGCCTGATGAAAAATCTTGGATTTTTTTTCTATTCATGCAGTCTCCATTGAAAGAAGAAATTAACAGAGGCTTTTCTGTGGTTTTCCCTTTATTTAAACAGAAGGAAGGAATGTTGTGGGATGATAATTATATGCACAAGTAGCTGTAGGGCAATTAGATGAATTTCTTACCTTATAAAACAAAGTTTACACACACACACTTCTATATAATATAGAGATGATATCTGAGACTATCATTACCATCTTTATCATCATCTAACTAATTTAGTTTAATATTCATACTTGACTAATTTCATAGCATTCTACACAGTGTTATTTCTAGATTGGTATTATTAGACAAAAGTGGTTCATCCTAGAATAGAAAGTAATAGTAATCTAAGCTATTTTTTATTATCATTTTGGATAAAATTTAGTTGATGCTTGATATTTACCAAAGCTTAAGAATTTGAAGGGCTCAGTTCAGGAACTTCTGGAAATGTAATTGCAATAGATCTTCTCAGGATGACAGGTATGCAATTACCAATTCTGAATGATTAGCAGGATTTAAAAAATGCCCTGAAATAGCAATCCACATAAACTTTTAAAATTTATTTAGTTTTTGTTACAATAGTGGTGCAGCGGAATCATTAGAACCCTGAGTTTGGGAAGATTACATGTACAAGAATAGGTAAATATTATGCTTAATTGTTTTTTTGTCTTTCGTAGCAGGAAATTCAGTTCTATCTGTTATGGGGAATATAATATTTCTGACAGGGTTTTAAAGCCATTTTTGTTCTTTTTCAAGAACCAATATGATTTTTATTTTTATTTTATTTATTAAGTTTTAAAAACAAAGGAACAGCATTAAAATGTCCAAATAATATCAATAAATATTGCCGAATTAGAGACAGGAGAAGAATAGATAATGGACAATATTGAACATTTGATAATTAGCAATGAGTTCCTGATCATTTGCCTTTGAAAAAACATCATAAGCTCAGCTGAGAATTTAGTCTAGATAAAAAAAATGGAAGTAGATAAAGAACTGGAAGAATTGAAAACCATTCCCCTGGTTTTTTTTGTTGTTGTTCATAATATCTCCCAAAATGCACTAAAATGCTATTTGAATTTGAATGCAACTTATGAACTTTGAGGAAAAAATATTTATGACTGTTTACTTTGTGTGAAAATACATATAAAAATAAACATTTTGGACAGATTTATTTTTTAAAAATCAGATTATTGCAGAAACAGACAGAATGTATTAATGAACTACCATGGCGAGGGGATGCTAACAGAATTAGTCAAAAGAGCTAACCATTGCCTTCAAAAAGGATTTTATTATAAAAACATATCTTAAAAGAAAGATTTCATTATAATTCCTTATACCTTCCTTTCAATACAACGTGGACATGACCCAGAAACAGGCTATTTATCTATAAGAGAAACAAAATGCCACCTATTCTTGGCTTTAAAAAAAATCCAGTTTTTATCCATAGTAGAAATTCAAAATAGTTGTATTAAATGAATGTTTGCCTTTGTAAATGTTCAGATTATCTTCTGTCTGAATTAAAGTTCATTGTACCTAGTTTACGTATAATGTTAAGCCATAATATGGTTTGGGATTTGGGGGCTCTGTGTAATTTAGCATTATTTGGAACCAGGGACTCTGGGAAGTAAAACATGGTTTAAAAATTCTGGCTTAGGGTGTTGTCTGAATTCACCCAGTATAAAACACCAAACAGCCCACTGTGTCATTCTGTTGCAACATAGACACAGCTGCATTCTAATTGGTATCCAGCTTTAGTTTAACCTGGAGTTCTTCTATTTCAGGGGTGTCAAATTCACATCATCACAGTGGCGACATGTGACGTATCGGGACTTTTTCTCCCTTCGTTAAACCAGGCGTGGGCATGGCCAGCGCATGACACATCCGGCCCCGTTCTATTAGCTCAAGTATATTCTCATTGTCCTATAAGAAAAGGCAAAATAGTTTAGGAGTAGCCTTGCCTTGTAGTAAAATATATATTACCAGCACATTAGCTTTATGCAACTTTGACATTTCTCTTTGTAAATGTGAAATTGTGGGCATTGTCCAGGTATTACTATTATTCTGGGCTTTCAGGTTCTGACTGAAAATTTCATCATACAAGGTAGAAGGCTGAATGCTTACTCTTTTATCTTCCATACTCATCCACCTGCCCTGACATTTCTCTCTGTAATCTCTTCTGGCCCTCGCCTCCATTCCAATCCATTAGTCCAAGTTTTTCTTCTGTATCCCAATCAGTAGCAAAAGTCATGCCTATTAAATCTAGCCATGTCATTCTGTCCATGTCAGTCTCCCACCCTTCCAGAAGAGCAAGGCCAAAACCAAGCCAATACCGCCTTCAAGTTCCCCATCAAAGCAGCAGCCATTATTATCACAGTCAAGGAAGGGACCTCTTCAGTGGTGGGTTTCAAAAGATTTTACTACCGGTTCTGTGGGCGTGGCTTGGTGGGCGTGGTATGGCTTGGTGGGTGTGGCTTGGTGGGAGTGGCAGGGGAAGGATACTGTAAAATCTCCATTCCCACCCCACTCCAGGGGAAGGTTATTGCAAAATCACCATTTCCTCCCGATCAGCTGGGACTTGGGAGGCAGGTAACAGATGGGGGTGGGGCCAGTCAGAGGTGGTATTTACCGGTTCTCTGAACTACTCAAAATTTCTGCTACTGGTTCTCCAGAACTGGTCAGAACCTGCTGAAACCCATCTCTGGACCTCTCTGCTGTGCCCTATTCATTCTTTTGCATTGGCCTGCAAATTAAACAACACAAGATGGCAGTGGAGCTTCCCTGTCTTGCTTAATGATTTTCTCTGAATTTAATAATGTCAAAATAGGACTGAATACATTAACATTTTCCAGGAGAAAGAAACACAACCTCATTTTCATAACAGCGTCTAGAGCAGCATTCTCCAGCCTAATGTAGTCCAGATGTGTAAGATTACAAATCCATTGTTCTGTCTGACATGAAAGAAGTTTTTGGCTAATACATCTCCAAGTTACAAAGACTGGTGGTGGTGGGACAGGGGAGGGAGGGTTGCTCTTAGATTATTTTCCTTTTCATTGCATAATGTGTTGCTTGGCTCTTCACCAAAGCAGGATTTTAAAAGAGTCTGTACTAGCCTTTTCAAACATTTTTTTAATAATAGCAAAAGGAATTACATGAGGAAAAATATTTATCTTTTTTCTAAATATTTATCTGCAGTATATACATAATGTGTAAATAATCTCCGTATGAGTTATGCATTATGAGAACACATTTTTTATATATTTGACAATAATCCAATATCTCAAAGCTAGCGTTAGAAAGTTTCTGAGAAAATCTTTTTCTTATAACATTTTTAATATTTTAACTTTTGCCTTTGATTTTTTTCTGCTCAGACTTTATGAAATTAGAAGCTAATATTAAACTATATCCTCTACATGGATGAATGGATGAATGAATATTGTATGAAAAAAATAAAAACACTGCCATGACCATATAGAATAGTTGCAAGCCTAAACCTTAACCCAAACTTGTTTACAGAAGCAAAAGATGCTGCATTGGAGATGCACATGTTATTATGCTGCATAATCATTAACATGCTGATGGGTGTCCAGGAAAATAACATTAACTTTAAAGTACTAAAGTCAGTACAACAAACTAAGTAACTGTAAATGTGAAGTCCTTGCGGCTGCCTGAGCTTGATTGTTTGCTTACAGATGTTTCATTACCCAACTAGGTAACATCAGTGCACTACATATTTGCAGGAGGAGGCTTTTGCAGGGTTTTTAGTTATTGTCCGTCATTTGGAGTTGGGAGTCAATATAAAACTTAAAGCAAATAAGAACTATGGCAGGGATGTCAAACTGGCGGCCCATGGGTCACACGCAGGCCACGCCCACCCCAGCTCCACAAAAGGAAAAAATGTCACAATACGTCACGTGATGGCAACGTGATGCCGCAAGTTTGACACCCATTAACGACGGTATGTCTCGTGAATGGGAAGAAGGGGAGCTTAGAATCATAGAGTCAGCAGTGTTCTGAACCATTGTCCAATCACTTCTTCTGTACAGTTGTATTGGAGATATTTTCTCCATAACAACCCCACCCACCCTATAACAACCAAAATTCAGACAGCACCAAGGTCTCCATAGTTTAACCCTGAGCTATTCTCTTCTATTGGAGATATAAATGCATTTGTGAAGATAATCACAGAGATCAACCATCATATGTAACTCAACCATCATCTGTAACAAAGAGACAAGATTTACTTTACCTGCAGTAAACCAGTTCTGAATGAGGTTTATCTAGCTTAGTTCCTAGAGAGAGAGAAATCCCTTCTCTATCTATCTCGTTGTCAGTTGATATCCAATACTTAATATTAATTTCTTGTCATGTCCAGCTGTTGCTTCTTCTTTTTAAAGTGCTCAGACCATCACTGATTCCTCAGGAACAACAACAACAACAACAACAACAACAACAACAACAACAAATAGAAATTCTGCTTGAGGTGGTCTTCTAAGAAACGAACTCCTTTGGAATTTCATTTCCTTTTGCTCAACAGTCATTCCATTGGGCTTTGGCAGAAGGAGATGAAGACTCTAATAATAGTAAAAATTAACTTTCAAATGTTTTTGTTCGATTTCTCCTTTCTATCTTTTTTATTCTTTTCAATTCAATGGAATGTTGGAAAGGAATAATGTAAAGGGGTTTAAGATATTTTCTGTCCAGCCATTTATCAGCAAAACAACTTTCCAAGAACAGACAGAATGGGACCAGATTTAATGTAGGAGAAAAGGTCAGTAAAAGTAGCCAGATTGGAAATTGATCCAGATCTGGGGCTGGGGCAGGGGGATTTGCTATGGAGAAAATATCCCCAATGCAATGCTATGGAGGATGTGTTTGGACAATGGTTCAAAACACTGTTGAATCTACAAGAGCCGAGATGGTGCAGTGGTTAAATGCAGCACTGCAAGCTACTGCTAGTTCAGCAGTTCAGCTGTTCAAATCTCACCGGCTCAAGGTTGACTCAGCCTTCCATCCTTCTGAGGTGGGTAAAATGAGGACCCAGATTGTTGGGGGCAATATGCTGAACTCTGTAAATCGCTTAGAGAGGGCTGTAAAAGCACTGTGAAGCGGTATATAAGTCTAAGTGCTATTGCTATTGCTATGATTCTAAGCTCCATTTCTTCCCATTCATGAGTCTTATGGTTCTTATCTGCTTTTAAGTTTTATATTGTCTTCTAACTCCAAATGATGTACAACAATTAAAAAAAAACTACAATGATACCTCCTTCAAAAAGTCAAAGAACTAAACAAACATATAAATAACTGTTCCCACAGATACCAATATGCTTCACCAAGTTCACATGACCACCACAGCCAGTATGAAAAAAAAGATGAACAGGTAATAGGCCTATGTATACTTCATGCCTGGGGAAAAATCCTGATGTATTAGAATTGTTTCAACTCCTAACCTGTTGGAAACTTGACAATGATCAGATTCCTTTAACCAATAGCAAATACATGCTTGGTTTGTGAAAACATTTCTTTCTAATCATTCTGGACTCATGGGTAAGCCTGTTCCTCCACATCCTTTGATAAGAAAGGATGAACAATTATTATTTAAAACTAGAAATGCACATTGGAAAAAATGCACATTATCCACAAACCCCTCTTATAATTTGTAAGGAATATAAGAGTTCCTTACTTTAATTTGTCCATTTATCTTTTATCTCTTCTCTCAAATTTGCCATGAGATTAAAAAATAAAAAATTAAGGGGTTATAAATGTTTACAACTATTTAAGTTTATTACAGTAAAACATAAAATCTGATTGAAATTGGATGAGTCTGAAACATTAAACTTATTTTACAGACTGGCAATATCCATTAATTACTTCAAACAGCTATTCATTTTTCCTATTTTCGTTTATACATCTTTTGAGGCCAAATGAAAAGGCTATTTGGAGAGTAAACTTAACCCATTTAGTTGAAAGTAAATTCCACTGAAATTGATTGGATTTACTTCCTAATGATTGTCTCTGATTATATTACGAACATTGAGGAGTTAATAAAGTCTAAAGGAAAATATAGTCTTTTTATAGGGAAATAATGCCAAGCAGGCTGAATATAGGATGCTGAGGGAGAGGAAGAAGGAAAGTCATTCATGCTATTTATGAAATGAATTTTCCTTGGAAATACACATTGGGTTTTTTTTAAACAATAACAATAAAGTAAGATTTTATAATATTTTCTTTTTAGATTCTTATTTCAACATGTGACTATGCCTAATAACTTCATTGAAAAGTCCCAAGATTCTCACTATGTTAAAAAATCATCACATAAAGAATTTCTAAATTTGTATTAAGAAAGATTGGAAAATTTACAAACTTGTTATTAAGTGACTAGCTAAATACCCGCTTTGCTACGAAACTATGTGTGGGGCTCGATAAATTGACACTTAAAGCTTGAAAATTAACGAGTAGTTTAAAAAGGGACTGTATTATTTCGTTAGAGATGGTAAGCTAAGTTTCTGTTACAGATGAAGACATTATTTGCATAGCATAGACTTTCAATTCATCCCTCAGATGAATTGCTCAGGACCTCCGTGTAAACAACATTCCTGGTTTTGCTGTCTGGCTGGAGGATGACCAGGCTGTCAGGTGAACTGACTCTGGAGCATGCCACATAGAACTGGCCATGGGAGAGACAGGCAGATTCCCTTACTTGTGTTTTCCTAATCTAAAGTGACCAGATTTTTTTTTAAGCGGGACGGGGGCGGGCCCGCCTGGGCGCCGCCATTTGAGTTTTGCCCTCTGCGCATGCGCAAAATGCTGCGCATGCGCAGAGGGCAAAACAATGCAAATGTCGGCGTCCAGGTGGGGGGGGGGAGGCGGGAGGCCTTTCCTCGCCTCCCGCCTCCCCTTCGGGAGCCGGCAGTGGCTTGCTTGGGCTGGCAAGCGACGAGCGGGAGGCGGGAGGCAGGGAAAGGAGGCAGCCGGCAGCTTACCTGCGAGGCGGCGCTCCCGTAGCAGCCCATGGTGGGCTCGGGGCTAGATCTCTGTCGCGAGCTCCAGGCATCCAAGCGCCGCGGTCGCCCGGCCGGCCCCAGGGCAACGACGGCAGCGGCGACGGCTCCTCGTCCCTCACCCCTCCACCCACATCCCAACAGCAGCGGCACCTCCGAGGGCAGGGCTAGGGATAGGGCGGGGGAAGGAGAGGAGGAGCAGCCACCCTTCCCCCTCTCCCCAGCAGGCAGCCGGCTTGCTGAAATTCCGCTTTGCCTGACTTGCTTCCGGTTTGTATTTCAGTGTAGTACCTCTCTTTTGTGCTTCCCCTTCTAAGGTGACCAGACGTCCCACTGTTTCGGCATTCTTTCCAAAAAAGCGTGACTTTTTGGAAAGAATGCGGGACGCGGGACACACGCTTGAAAAGCGTGTCTGTCCCGCCAAAAGCGGGACGTCTGGTCACCTTATCCTAATCGCATGTGTAAATCTATATAGTTAGCAAATATTAGCAACTCTCTCCTTTGTTCATATTGTGTAGGGGACACACGATCCCAGCAAGAATATCTTAAATCTTACCAACATTGCAAAGATCTCTTCATTGTTAACAGAAAAATATCTTAAATATATGCATGCAATCTGAATACCAACGAAATGATTAATGTTGTATTTGCATCAATGTTTTCTGTTCTGTTAACATCATTTCCCCTTTTCTTCATCTTAAATTTAGGTAAGCTGTGTTAAATTTTAATGGAAAAGAATGCTAAATTTTGAATGTTTGACTTTCAATGTTCTCTCTCTCTTGCATATTTTATTCAACAAGAATTAATTACAATGCACTGTCCAAATATTTGTCTTGGCTCAGAAACCTATGCAAGACACACTGACAGATATTTATTTTATTTTATTGGTTTATCAAATTTGGAGACTGCTCATCTCATTCACAGAGCGACTCATCACTCTGTACCTATCAGTCTGAGGGAGCCTCCCCCCCGCTGCCTCATCACCTCCCCTACTTCCAATAATCTCTGCCAGGAATATGTTCTCAGAAAAGTCACTGGATAGTATAATAATTATACATGACATCCATTTGTGAAATTTGGTGAAAATCCAAGATCTGAGTGAACCTAAGTAAGCAGAAGATGCTTCCTCTTCCTCTTTTTGCTCTTTCTCCATTTCTCCATGATGCCCCTAGATAGAACTGGTCTATCTATAGATCGATAGAACTAACTGGTCATGTTCCTTAGTACCCGGTAGGTCTGCTACCCCAGTTTATTTTTAAATTTTATAAACATAGTCCAATTTCCAGATCTGGGCTTCAAAAATCCAGATGGCCATGGTGTCAGCAAGCGTTTCGGTAAACTCTTTGCTCGTGGTCATTGGATTTTTGCAACCTAGATTTGATAGTCCTGTTTTAAAGAAAATAAGTTGGCTTGCTAGATACAAAGCACCATCATCAGGGGTGGGTTCTGGATTTTCTCGCTGCCGGTTCTCTCAGTGGTGTGCAGCGGGGGGGCACACGCATGCACAGTGCTTAAAAAAGAGCTGCACATGCACAGAAGCTAAAAGCAAGATGGCAGCGCCTATGGCACCGCCGAAAGAACCAGTTCGGGGGCATGGCAGGCCTGGGTCGCTGCCGGTTCCAGCTACCCCGGCCGCCAAGTTACTACTGGTTCTATAGAACCATTCCAAACTGGGAGGAACCCACCTCTGACCATCATCATAGTCCAATGGAAGACCTTCAGGGAAGACAACATATGTAAGCTAGACTGAGAAATGTTTGTAAAAAATCAGGAAGATGGAAAAGGAAAATCTCTTCTATTATAAGACATTTTCCATGCCTAGAAAGGTCTGAATCTGTCCATGAAATCACCGGGAATCTTCCTTGACTTGAAGGTGATTTTATCTTTACCTTGCTAAAGAAGAATCAATAAGGCTTCTGCAAATGTAAACCTTTTGTTTGAGAATGTCATCAACCCCATAGATAGATGGATAGTCCTTGTATGTGAAAGGTTTCAAAAAGCCTTCTGAAAAGGTTGTCAAAAATCAGAGACAATGCTCTGTTCTGAGCTAGTAAAGGATAGGAACAAGAATAAACGAACAGTTCTTACAGCAGGAGGTATAAAATGTGACGTTATTTAACAGACATAAAAGGCCTGGAATTACAGTTCAACAGTTAGCAAGTCAAGCTGGCGAGGACACAAAATGGTTTGTTTTTCAGCAGAGAGAGGAGTGGAGTGATTTTGATGACTCAAAAGGATCCCTTCAAAATTGGTGAAGGGACAACGAAATGGCAAATGCAATTCTGTCTAAATGCAATGCAGCGCATATTGGGCCAAGAAACACAAACACATTGATGTCTTCTGAATGAGCTGGCAGTGCCTGACCAGGAAAAGCTACTGTTGCTGTCATAGATCATTCAGTTAAAATGTTAGGACATGGTGACTGTTAAAAAGACAAAACATTTCATTTTGTGACTCATTAGGGGAGAGATCAGGATTAACATATCCATTAACAATGATATGATCGCATTTGATGTTTATATTTCCCATGGCATCTGAAAAGTAAATTGTGGGGATAAAAACTTGCAGAAAAAGACAATCTCTGCAAATCCTATAACAGGGATATCAAACTCATGGCGTCACGGCGGCGTCACGTGACATATCGGGACTTCCCCCCCTTTGCTAAACTGGGTGTGGGCGTGGCCAGCGCGTGACGCATCCGGCTCACGGGCTGCGAGTTTGATAGCCCTGTCCTATAACATGGAGACTTGCTATTTTCCTGTTTGAGTTGGGTAGGTTTCCTTGAAGAGATAGGGAGCAACAGGAAGATGTGAATTTATTCATTGTGTGAATGAATCTGTGATAATATACTCGCTTGTTTAAACATTTTCCTATAGTATAACTATATCACAATGTATTATTACTAACAAAGTGATAATACATTTTCATACTTTAAAAAAAGAGTTTGTGCAAGCAGTATATAATGCATTATTTCCAGGAGAAGCTAAATTTGCATTATTTCCAAAAAAGCTAAATTTTCCTATGAGCCATTGGTACAACTACTCTATATTTGCTTAACAATTTGGAGGTTTCAGTATTTTAATTCCTCTTCCTTGCTATTTCTTGTCTTATAAAAAAAGGTGCCAAGGGGGAGTTTAAAACATGTACCACAGTGAATCACTTGAAATTACTCAGCTGAAACTTTGCAGACTTAATGTCCTTAATATGCTTAGTAATCTGTCCTTAATAAAGCTTCCCTGTATCTACAGGAACTGTTGTTAAGCTAACTGACCTATAATTTCCTGAATCCCCAGATCCTTTTAAAAAGTTAATGTTCCATTTGTTTGTTTTCAGTCATTGGGTGCAGAGGCCAATCTTAGACAATAAAAAAGTGTGGGGTGTTTGTTAGAAGGCCAATAATTTTGATATTGAATTCTACCCTAAGTGATTATATGGTTTTTTTTTAATCATTGGTCTTATTTTGGAAAAATAATATCACTGCACATTCTTTTTTTTTTCTTCCTCTCCCTCTGATTTGCATTTTACTTTCGATTTGTTTGGACTGTGAGTAAGTCTGCATTGTCTTTTTTTCCCCTCCACACTTGAGCAAGGTGTCCACTTTCCAAAGGAATTTTTTATTTTTTATTTGCTTCTCATGGTTTCTTTGGCTCTATTTGTTAACAATGCACACTCCCTCTGAATGTAATTATCTCTCTTGATTGGTTTGGCACCATCTAAAGGCTATTTGTTATTTTACTATTATCTTGAGATTTATTCTCATCATTAAAATTATCCCTAAGTGGTACACAACATACAATGTAACAAATTGAATATATAAAAACCAATAGAGCATTCTCTACAATAAATATTACTAATATCAATACAGCATCAAATATCAAGGAGAACAGAGATATTACTTTGTGCATAGCAAGTGGAGAATATACTGGGGAACAGAAGCAGTAGCTGAAAGCATCCCGTTCTGGTTGATTGCCATATCACAGTCTGCAGAATATCACATCATCAATAAAATCTCCCTTGGCAACTATAGTAATCCAACAGACTCTAGTCAGGAAAAGATATTTCAGTTTCTGGACTTTTATAAAGTTTTTTGATTCTTAACAACAAAATATGGTATGCGATCTGGTAGAAAATAGGCACCTTACACAGTTTCCTGTGTATGGTACATTGTCCATCTCTTTTCTGCTACATTCTGCATTAGGTCTATGCCAACTTCAAGCACAGATCCAAATAGAGAGCCATACAGCAGTCCAAGAAGGAAGTTAATAATCCATGCATTATTGTGGTAAAAATATGTCTCTTCAAGGCAGGACATAGCTGATGCACCAATTAAAAAGGATAGTACAGTGTAATTTCCTGCTATGGAAATTACCTAAATACATTAGTAGTAAATCTAGAGATGCTCCTATTTCTTTCTTTCTTCTGGGCCTGTAAACTCCCCAAGTTCTATAAACACTCATTAGCATTCAGTGTGTAACAATTTGTTGTGATCCAATCCATCAATACTGTATGTGCAAGCACTGAGAAGTAGCCAATTTAAATGTATTTGAGAAAAGCCAGATGCCGTTTACATGTCAGTGACATCATGTCTCAGATTTCTAATGACTTTCGAATGCCATCACATACATGTTAAATAGCATTTTGGGTAAAGTTCTATTCAATAACACTCTAAGAACGTTCTAACATACAATTATTCAGAGCTAGTCTCTGGGACTGGTTATACAAATTACATAGAATTATTGCAAAATACTTTTCCAATCTCCAGTTTATTGAGATTTGGCCAGAAGAATTTTAGCAGCAAGCATAAGGTGGTTATATTTCCTTTCTCTATCCCTAGTTCTTTCGCCTATAAAAATAATATCTAAGAATATATAAGGGTAATTCTGGGCCAGCTGAATATAGGCTTTAAAAGGTAATCAATATGTTCCAATAATGTTTGCAGTTTAATTGCTGACAATTTCTTGAATATCTTGTCCCCAAAGGTAGAGGCAATAGAAGGTAGGTATTTGTCAAATCCAACTTCAGGAAGACTTTTTTTTTAAGATGACTGGCATTACTCTATTATTTAGTAATGGGTTAACAGTTCCTTTGGCTCAACTGATCAGTTCTCCGTGGTTAAAACACGCTAAGTTGGACAAACATTTGCCCACATTTTGAGACTCAATAAATTTAATGAATAGGCTTTATACGGACTTTCTTATATGCTTCAGAACTTATTATATACTTCAGAAATTCTCTATGGCACAATTTTCTTCTAGGTTTATACTTAGGGATTAGTGTTCATTTCAGTGATATAATTGCTTGACAACGGTAATGTGCCACACACCATTTCAAGTTGCATAGAAAACCGTGGCCCATCTTGTGAGTGGGTAGACAATTGTTCTCAAATGCAAGGTTTGTAGGAGCTGCTAGTGCCAAGTTGGAAAAGGGCTAGGCACCTGGGACTTGCATATGAAAGGATTTGAAAAGTCATATTGGCGGTCTAATGGAGGAGCAAAAAAGTATTTCCTTTGGGACAAAGATTTATTTTAAACATGTTGGAAATGTTTGTTTGGAACAGGAGGAATCGATGGAGATTTTGTGTGCCTGTGTGTATGTGTGAGTTTGTCTTGGAAAGGGCAAGAACCAGCCCTCTTTGCAGAGAAGCCAAGTCCCATTAGCTTTTGGCTGCAAAAGGACTGATGCATTAATTCAGCATCCAGGACTTGCAACTTCATCTCCTAATGACCTACAGCAGAGGTGGGGAATGATGACCCTTTTATGACTTGTGGACTTCAACTCCCAGAATTCCTGAGTCAGCCAAGTTATAAAGGGGCCATCGTTCCTCACCTCTGATCTATAGCATGGCTGTCAATAAGAGTGGCTGCTTAGTACAGGATCCTTGAACTTGGGTAGGGAAAAAATGACAGCTTTATTTTCATCTATATTACTAGCTAAATTGCTTTTAAACAATTTGATACCTATATTTCATTAAAATGGTTTTCCTTTGCAATGCAGTCTATAGCTTTGTATTTGATTTTATGCATTTTAATTTTAATACATTTATCTGAGAAGGGATATGGAGGTTAAGTATTCTTGGTATAATACATGAATGTTAAGTGAAAAGAGAGCTTTTCTCAGGAAAGACCATGTTAATTCATGCATTCCTTGGACCCACTTATTTCTATAAACACATTTCTACATTAATTGGGTATTTATTTCTATAAACACATTTCTACATTGAAGTGGGTAAGCTCACTCAAATAAAGCCTGCCCCTGTACCTCTCAGTGTATCCAATACTTGCTAACAGTCACCTCATATATTATAGACTCTTCTATTTTTATTAACCAGAGTCAGTTGGTTGAATTGGAAGGCTATTGAAAATAAATAAATAAATAAATAAATAAATACATACATACATACATACATACATACATACATACATACATACATACATGCATAAATATTTTTAAAATGCCACGGATTCACTCAGAGCAGTTAGAGTTCTGTAATAAATAAACACATTAGCTTCATGTGATTATTAATATTTTTATCTGATATCTTCATTTGTCAGCAGTAAGAGTCTTTTGTTAGGTTTTTCATTTACTGCAACTGTCAAAATATGATTATTTTGCTTTTAATTTCCAAAGTATTAAAACAAAATCATTTTTACTAATATTTTCTAACATTTAGATAATCATGTAGTTACTATTATTCCATTTTACCAGCCTCTTAGTTTTAATAAATGCTGTATGTTGTTATCCAAGTACTATAGTATTCCACACTCTGACATATAAATATTGCATTAAATATGTATCAGTTCTCTGGCAAACCGCATCTTTGTTGACTTTGCTGGCTGAATTTCCATCTTTTTCACAGATCTCAGAGAACAAAAACTGCATTTTATAGATTCATATCTATCTATTGATCAAATGTGTATGTCACTGGCTGGCTCCCAATGACACTGAGCAACTCAGAACAATTAAAGCAAGGAATTACAATAAAACCAATTTTAAAAAGACAAAATGGGGAACAACAAGCTGGGAAGAACAACAGACCAGATTTTGTCTGAGAACTCCCCTTTTGGTGTGATACCAATATCAGGGCATTCAGCAAGCCTTGGCATTTTTTGTAAGAAAAAGAGAGAAACCATTTTGCAGCTCAGCCTGCAGGGATATCCACAGGATATTGTCACAAAAGTCAAGATGGTGACTGGAACAGTACAATCAAAGCTCCCAATGGTTTTACTCATTCATTTTACAGAAATCCTGTCAGCTGAGACAAATACCACTTCTCTCATGTCCTGGTTTGCTTTGAAATGGGGCTTATGCGGAGTAGGTCTACATTGCTGTGGCTTATACCTTAATTTAAGCATGCAAGTGAACATTATTCCCTGCTCAGCCCATTGATGTTATGTCTACTTTGTCTTAAGTCTGAGCAGCAATGTTTCCCTTGGTAGAGCAAACTATCGTGCAGAGTAAAATGCGGGAGAAGATGAGTTAATGTAATTTCTGATGTTTTTGCTCTTTGCATAAGGAACAATCTTCTTAGACAAAGAGTTGTTACTCCTTCAGGAGTCACTGTAAAACAAACTAAAGCAAGGATATATATGTGTGTGTGTCAGAGGTGGATTCCTGCCAGTTCAGACCGGTTCTATAGAACTGGTAGCGGGAATTCCCCCCCGCTTGCCAAACTGGCAGCGATGGCCAGCTGGCCATGCCCCCAAACCGGCTCTCTCTGCAGCGTCATAGGCACCACCATCTTTGTTTTTGCTTCTGCGCATGTGCAGAAGCAGGGTTTTTAGCACTGCGCATGCGCACACACACACACCCATATGGCATGTGAGGAAGTGAACCAGCAGCGAGGTAAGTTAGAACCCAACCCTGATGTGTGTGTGTGTGTGTGTGTGTGTGTGTGTGTGTGTGTGTATTTATTTATATAAATGTCCTGAGTTGGACAAAGTTTTACTATTTACATGATGACTAGTTATATTTAGGCCATCAGATCTAATTCCCTGCCTGAAAGAGGAATGCAACTAAAGCACCTTTGACTAGCCTCACTTTAAAAGCCTCCAATGAAGGGGACCCACCCTCAAATTAGGTCCAATATTTTAAGAAGAGTTTTTACTAACATTCTATTGCCTGGGAATTCTAGGAGTTAAAGTCCACGCATCTTGAAATTGTGTAGTTGAAAAATAGTGCTCTAGAATGAGAGAATAAACCTAGTAGGTATGAAGGCAGCTATATGCTCCTCTTTCTCTTCCTTGTTCCTTGAAGCAATCATTTGTTACTGAAACATCTGATTTATTGTATAGGTCTGTAGCATGAGACAAACTTGCATTATGAAGCTCAGCATTTAGGAGAGAGCGAAGATGTACCAGGAGTCATGAATGATACTTATAACTATCTGAAATTTCTATGCTTCCCAAGGTAGAGGATGTAAATGCATTACAATGGAAAATTAGAATAGAAAGTTCACTTTGGTTTTGCATGAGTGTGTATGTGCACATAATTTAATTTCTTGCTTGACTGGATGTCATATCACATTCCCTTGTAATGGTAGACCTGTAAATATTTATAAAGCAAGCAAAAGGAAGGAAGTTAGATATTTAGAAATGTATCTCTTTAATAGTGAATTGCACAGAGAATTCTTTTCACTTGTATCTAGTATCCAGTTAATTTCTCTGGAGAGCAAACCTTTATTCATAATTTATATAATCCAATGACACATGCACATTAAAACTAATTTCTTTTTTGACCGTATCTTTCCAGAGCCCAGTTTTAAAGCTAAATATCTGGTCCAAACATACTGCCACAGGCAACTACAATACTTGGAGGCTGGAGTTTTGCCTTCCATTTGTCAGTCTCATATATCATTTTTATTTAAAAAAAAACAGAAACAGATAAAGTAGAGGCCTGGATGGGAGCAATGGAAGTGTCAGAGGATACACTGATGTCTGTAGAAATCATTTTACCAATCCCTGATATAAAGATTCTTATGCAGTATTTTCTAGAGAAGGGCAAATGTCTCCCATTGTATGAATATGGATGCTTGCTGAAGTAAACAACCAAAAGAAGATTCATGTTTGCTTGAATTATCAATATTTCAAAATACAGGAAAAATTGCTTAGACTTCTGATATATGTTTTCTTCAAATCCAACCTTATCCCAGTTTTTTTCCTGCAGGTGGACCCCTAGCCTTAAAGCGGCTTAAACAGCAGAATTATTTGAAACTGTGTACAAATGAGTACACCTTATGCAGCTGTAAGATTTTCACATTTCAGTTTTGCTTAGTCAATAAGACTTGTAATATTTCATCATGTGCCCAAGGGAAAATGGCAGCTGTCTCTTTCCAGGCAGGTTGGAGATCATCTTTTATCTGCTACAGAAGAAGCTAGGATTAGCCAGAAAGAAAGAGCCTAGCATCAGCATTCATGTGACAACATTGACTAGTTTGAATCTCAGTTTGGGGTGTTGCTGTTTTTGTTTCAATTGGTTAACTTATAAATCAGTATATTACCCAGGGAAAAGGTGTTAATTCAGTGAACAGTTTTATGTATTGTGTGAACACAGCCAGCTTATTTCTTGCCACCTCTTTGCCTTTCATATCTTAACATATGCTTCCTTCTATTATAAAATGTCACTACAGCAGAGTAGTAAAAATAAAGGGCTGTGTAATGTTAATTGATGAAGCGGTTATCAAACTACCATTTGAGTAAAGATCAGTTGTTTCCCTTTGGAAACATTGCATATGGAGCATAGAAAATGTATGAGCATTTTATAACATTACACAACAATTTAGTATGTTATCAGGGTGGGAAGTTACAAAACCAACAGGTAAGTGATAGTTTCTATTTACTTCATCTGTTTTTGTCATCTTCATGACACTTCTGACAGTGGTATAACTATTTTTTTTTGGCTAGCAAATCATTGAATGGCATATTCATTAATGTGGGCCAAAATAGGGCATTTGGCAAGAACAAATGATGAAAATGTGATAAAGGAATGGAGGACCCGGTGCACTATGTAAAGCTATCAACTCTTCAAATAACTATTATACTGTACGTAAATTATTTTGAAGTATTCAGTCCATAGGCAAGGAAGCATCCATACTTTATACCAATCCCTAAATAAATTTGGCGCATTACATGCAGATAAATCCACAAAAGTTATTAACCAACTTACATCTCTGTGGCTTAGCCATCCACTTATTTCCTTTGGCTGAATCAATAGTCCCAGTCAGTGGTTCTCAACCAGTGGTCCACGGACCTCTGGGATGGCTGCGATGTCATCACAAGGGGTCCTCAAAGGCTTGAAGAAATGTTATGATTTAAGTTTTGAGTTAAGTCTTGGGGATTCATGGCCATGGTCTGTGGCTACCAAAAGTATTTAAAGGGGGTCCATGGTGAAGAAAAGATTGAGAACCACTGGTCCCAGTGAAGAAATATTAAAATTTGTTGCAAAAATCAAAACCAGAAGCACACACAGATGACTGATTCAGCTGGATTCAATAACTTCTTTATAAACATATATATATATATGTAGGATTTTTTTGCTGATAAATGAAAATAAAGGGAGACTATTATAGATCTATTTCGAGCTTATTTTGCTCTTGTCAGATAGCCATACCCCTTACTGGGATTTGAACCCGGGCCGGCTGCCTTGCAGTGCAGCAACTTATCCATTAGGCCATAGGCTCTGTTCCCAATCAGCTCTTTCACCAGGAAAGGGTTATGTATGTTTTTCTGTCGTATATATATATACATACATATATATATACATATATATATATACATACATACATACATACACACACAATACCATTAGCAGAGTTCTTCTTCAATGTAGCAACAGTTAAAAGTAAAAACAAGCAGGAGAGTTAGTTTCAGTTCAGCAGAGCTCAGACAAGCACAGAGTGGACAAGAGAGCAGAGTGGACCTGGAGCCACACCCAGCCTTAAGCTAAGGCTTCCAGTTTCGATTCTCTGCACAGACTCAGAAGTGGTTAGCTCCCATTGGCTGACTTCGTTGCTATGCCTATTCATTGGCTGACCTTGTTACCATTGGCTCTCCCAGTTCATGAATATTCTAACAAGAAAAAATGTAATGTTTATTTGCCTGGAATTAATTCTTCCTCACCATGGACAGCCAGACAAACTGTTTAAGGGGACCTGTAATGTATTCTGATCTACCCACCACACTATAATCATTTGCTAGAGCTTCGTTTCATTTAATCTCTGATTTCGCAGGAGGTTGAGTAGGTTAAAAGATATTTTTCTCCCATCTTAGCACAGAAAGAGTGCACATCATCATGCCAGGGGTGCCCCTGGAGGCAGTGTTGTAGGAGAGCACAGATTTCAACCTATTCAAAGGTTACTTGCACTTCCACATTTTAGGCACATAAGGAAGGTGATCAAGAGAGGAATGTTGTATAAAGAGCCACGGAGTAAGTGTGGAACCAAGGAAGCAGTTCAACCATGAACAGTGCAACTCCTGCACAAATCCCTTTGGAACTCAGTCCCTTTGAGTTTAGTAGGGCTTTCTCCCAGGTAAGCAAGCATAGAATTGTAACCTGAGTTATGCAGACATGGTGGAGACATGGCAAGATGTCCGAGGAAGGTGGAACACAGCACCCTACTGAGTGGTACAACTGCCCTGAATGTGGATGTGGATAACCACTCATTGGGTATCTTTTTCTTTTCAATCCTCAGGAAGAGGCAGCCAGAATTCTCGCCCACCAGCCAGTGTCCGTCGGCACATGTGCAGCTTTGAAAAACCCCAAACTGCAGTGAATGTGTAAGAAAAGCTGCATGACAAACAGTGGTGTATCTTTTTTTTAACCCATTGCTTTCTCTTTCTCATGACTTTCTCATTTCTAATAATGGTGCATGCCATTAATGATAGAAAAGTCGTGTATGTGTCCCATTTTTCACACTGCCTTGACCTGCTTGTCCATGTATTCTTTCAAGGACACTGTCAAATAATTTTTGGAGGATCTTTTTTCTGTTTTTCATGGTTGTCACTTCAACATCTTCTGGCTGAATTGCAAAAGGGAAAAAAATAGTTTACCTGTTCATTTTATCTTCCCCATAATTTAGCCCACAATTTTTCTTGTTCGTGGTTTTGCATGGAGCTGAACTGGTCTTCT
Organism: Diadophis punctatus similis; assembly: GCA_023053685.1. Lineage (NCBI taxonomy): Eukaryota > Metazoa > Chordata > Lepidosauria > Squamata > Dipsadidae > Diadophis > Diadophis punctatus. Next base: position 90,432,612 of record JALIGW010000001.1, on the reverse strand, counting down.
TTCAATGACAGCTGTCCATTTTCTCTAGCAGCTTCAGCTGCATCCTGGCTGTGTCCACTTCTTCCTGCCTACTGAGGGCTTCAGAAATACTCAATCGTAGATTGAGTATTACAAAAATACAAATACAAATACAAATACAAAAAATACTCACTGATGAACATGACTTCATGTAGTTGGCCATATTGAAATTTTGGAAGACAAAAAAAAGAATCAATGGGACAATAGTAATAATTACTTATTATATAGTTCTTCTTTCCTATCACATTAAAAGTTTTGCAACTAAGCAATTTTTAAAAGTCACAGATTAGAGCTGGGTTAAACTTGTTAAACAATGATTTAGCAAGAAAAACTACCATTTTTTAAAAAAAAACAGTTGCATGGGGGAGCCCACATAGATTATGCAGTAAAGGATACATTTCAAATCATGTTGATGGAATTGAATCTGCTTTCACTAGTTTGTTGGAAAGACTAAGGGGAGAAAGAGCAATAAATTAAACAGAGAGAAGAAAGTTAAGGCAGGATAACGGAGGGGGAAAATGCTGCTGAAAAAATAAGGTTATTGTATGCCAACGATCCAATATAAGGAACATCAGTGGAAATTTCGAAAACAATTATCAACCGTTCTCAGTATTATATGACATATAATGTACCCATTTCATTGGATTCTACTTTGTATGTCAGATGACAATGGAAATTATATGACACACAAAACTGAATCCAATGAAATAGGTATATTGTTAGTCATCAGCATTGTGGACAAGATTGAAGTCATCACTGAAACTGTTGTTGGGATATAATATTCATGGGGAAAAAAAACTTCAGGAACTGGAGTTCCTGTCAACATTGATTTAAAATAAAATTCTGAAGATGCTGCCAAGAAGGGGAAAAATTCAGAAATGGAGTAATATAAGTCTGTAATTCTATAAATTCTTGCCTGGGAGTCAGCCCCATTGACCTGAAAGGAACTCTGTGTGTGTGTGTGTGTGTGTGTGTGTGTGTGTGTGTGTGTGTGTGTGTGTGTGTGTGTGTGTGTACACATATGTATGTATGTATGTATGTATGTATGTATGTATGTATGTATGTGGGTGTATACCAACATATATAAGTTATGTTTTAAACGTGTTGTTTTTATATGCATTAATCAGTATTACTGTTCAACATATTCTGTATTGCAGTGTGTTTTATATTCTATTCTATACCTATATAAAAGTATAAAATCTATTCCCATGGATCTTACAGAGCATCTTTGGCCGGTTTTCTGAACATCAAATACATTGTTTGAATTAAGTCTGTGCCCATCTAAATTTGGAGTTTGGTTCACTTTCTCCTACAGAAAAAATTCCAATAACTATAATATATAAATCCTGTACATGAAGCTTTCCACCAAGCTTTCCCAACTAAATAACCCAGTGACACCCATTTAAAAGACTTCAGCCTTATACATGAAAGCAGCTAGAGTCAAATTTCCATCTAAAATGCATTCTGTGCCTTGATTTATGCCTAACTGAGCATGTCTACAAAGACCTTCATTTGAGAAATAACTCAGCTTCAATCCATAGAACTACAGCACTGGGTAAAATATAAATTTATCTAGTCAGCATTTACATTGCCAAACAGTATGTCCATCAGCTATTGAGAAATGTACTGAAACTATAGTGCATTGCAAAGCAAGTGATTTGCATCAGAAGGTACTAAATAGATACATCCACACAAATCTAACTTATAGAACATAGGATTATTGCAATATCTACTCTGAGCATCACAGAGCCTGCAGCAGAATGTTTCTACTCTCCATGTGCTATATATATTTCACATTTCAGTCCATTGTTCAGATTAAAATATTTTACTTCCATGTGATATAGAAAAAATAACCAGAAATACCTGCCTTTTAAAGCTATTTTACATGATTTTTTTGTAATCCCACACTCCCACAATATCTAACAACATAACATGCCTACAAAAAAATTCCACTAACCATCTAAAGCTGTCATTGTAATTAATACAGCTGGTAAGCCGTCATCACCGCAAGAAATTCTCAGAGTAACAGTCTTGCTTAAAGTCTTGTGTTCCTACACTGTTGTTTTGGTTCTTACTCATTACAATACTTTCTTGGTGCTTCCATATCATGAAGGTAACCTCTTTCTAAATAGTGGGGTTGTCCTAGAGCAAAGAGACAGACAGTCTTTGCTTTTGATTTCTTTTCATTTATACTTACTAAATGTATAACAGACTTACAGGTATTAGGTCAGAGGTGGGTTCCTGCCGGTTTGGACCAGTTCTATAGAACTGGTAGTGGGAATTTCCCCCCCGCTCGCCGAACCAGCAGGATGGCCGGCTGGACACGCCCCCGAACCGGCTCTCTCAGCAGCGCCATAGGTGCCACCATCTTTGTTTTTGCTTCTGCGCACACGCAGAAGCAGTTTTTTTGCTTCTGCGCATGCACAGGTGGGTTTTTAGCACTGCGCATGTGCGTGCGCACAACATGCGCGCCCACGCAGCGCATCAGGAAGCAACCTGGCAGCGGGGTAAGCCAGAACCCACCCCTGTATTAGATATGTCTGCATTTGTGTTTTAAAATGTTTGTTGTCACAGAGGTTGTGAGATTGATTTTTCACAGTATGTGTACAAGTACAAGTGTACAATGTATGTGCCATGAGAAAGGTAATCCTCAAACCTCCATGACTCTAATGGAGAAAATTCAATAGATGAACGAGAATATTTCTAACTGCAATTCCCCTCATCGACAAATTGGAGCTAGAAAGTTTTGTATTGCTGTTTTTACCCGACCAGACAATTTTTTATGTGTTGTGGAAATTGTTGCATGTGAAATGCAAATCAAATATTACAGACAAAAGATTATATATTATAAAGTTGAATGCTTTTTAAAGATTGAAGTTGAGTTTCTGCATCATTTTTGGAAACTATGTCTTATGTGCATGCACTTATTTATATTTGTTCAGAATCATAGGCTGACAACAGAGCAGGAGATGGGTATATCCATTTCCCAAATACCCTCCCTTCTCCTCCTTAAATGTAGAGGCTGCTTACTTTTGAAAGAGAGATTGAAGAAAGCTGCTGTTTATAATTAATAGTAACAACATTTGCCCCATTCACCCTAACAACATTTAATAAAGAAACAATATGCTTGTTACGGTCATTGCTGTCTATGTTTCTCTGCATCTCCTCCCAGGAACTATATAAACTGGGGACAGAGAATCTTGGAATCAGTTCATTTGCTATTCCTTACTAACATTACAGGGGGAGGGAATGCAGATCCATTACTTTCTCTGTCTGGTGGCAGCCATGCGTATTCTGCAACATGTTGCTCTGTCCCCAACATCTGAAACTCACAGGGAATAATTTGCCTTCATTTACAGACTTCTAGATTTAAGAACAGTTGCTGTTTCCCACTGTGGTTGCTTCTCGGAGGAACTAAGACTGCAAAACACACAGGGATTTTCTAGGATGAATGTGTTGTGGTTGCCTGTGTCTGCCTATAGAAATGTAAATAAACACATCTTTATTTTATTTCCAGTTCTAATGGCAAGTCTGTGTCATGGTCTGAACCAGGTGGAAGAGAAATTCCCAAGGGACAACATATGTGGCACAGGCTCTCAGTGCATGTGAAGAATAAGGAGCTAGGATGCAATCAGACAGCAGTGATCAAGCCCCTAACTAAAAGTTATCCAGGTCCAAGCAACAGCCTCACTTTTTCGGACATTAGCAGTAAGACTTTGTACAATGTTGTGGAGGAGGAAGCAAGCGAGTCAGTGCACTTCAGCCAAATGAGTAGCCCTTCCATGGTTGTACACAGAAGAGTGATGGTGATGCCTCCACTGCAGGCAGCAGCAGAGGACATACAGAGTCCCAAAGTCTTACCACCCCCACCGCCGCCTCCACCACCACGATCCATTATGGAGCAGCTGCAGGGTGTGGTCAACAAATTTGCCACTGGCATTCCTGATTTCAATGCTGTAATGCCCGTGTCTGGTGCAGGAAACGGGCTGAGGCCCATATATCATCCTCCAGCAATGCAGCCACCAATATTGACACTACAAATGGGCACTTTCAGTAAAGAGCCAGTTTCACTCCCATCTGAAGAAGAGGAGGAGGAGGAAGAGGAAGAAGAGGAGGAAGAAGAAAACGAAAAGTTTAAGCTTATCCAAGATTATGTGTATGAGAGGCCAGGAAATTTAGAGGAGGAGGAAGAGGAGCAGGCCACCACCAAACTGACTCTAGAAGATTCACCAGCACTGACACCTCCGTCTCCTTTTCGAGATTCAGTGGCTTCAGGCAGCTCTGTGCCTAGTTCTCCTGTGTCCGAATCAGTGCTTTGCATACCTCCCAATGCAACTTACACCGCCGTTGTTTTGAGGGATTACAAGCAAAGCTCATCCACTTTGTAGAACAGAAGCTGCTCTGGTGAAAGCAAATAAATTATGTCTTCGCTCTGAGCTTTATAATTGGACAGGGAGAAATAGCACAAGCCCCCTGGGGCAAGTGAAGGCCAATGAGCATGGTGTAGTGGGTGGGGCAAAAATTTGTATCCTGCACTAAACCCATTAGAGGGCTCCAGTTCTTTACTTGTTATGTGTGTGGTTTTGTTTTGTTTTTTTAAAAAGGAAATTATTGTGTTCAAGAGTAGTGTGTTCTGAGATCATCATCGGAATTCTGACAAAGCACAAACCCCATATACAACTTCTATAGCAAAAAGAAAGTGTAACAGTAACACACAGTGTTCACAAACACACCGTCACATCATATACTCTCTTGACAACACTTGAATATGACTCTGCGTGTTAAAGTTAGAGGAGAACCGTGCTGCGTCTCCATGATGTGCACCACCATTGAATGCAGCAGACACTACTGTAATGCAGCAACATTTGCCCGGAAGGAGAAAATGTATTTTGCTAAGTGGAAATAGCAAGACATCTCCTGAAATTATGTTGGGGAAGTCACTTAGCATGTTAGCATATAGCTCATAAAGAACGTTTAGAAAAACTGATTTAGCATTCCCCCTTCCTCTTGTATATTAATTTTTTTAAAAAAAAACTGGAGTAAAGCATAAGAAAGTCACAGAAAAATTTATTGATACAATCAAATCCAGAATCCCTGTAGTTTTGAAATCTTTGATTTGCCATTGTGGTAGAAGACTGCAAGCCAGGTGACTGTTAACACTACATTCCATGTAGCAAAACAATAGTTACTCCACTTTAATAATCCAATGAGATTGCCCATGTAATTACATTGTTTGTTTGTGTTACTATGGAAACAACTACATATAAAATAATTATATATTTTCAGCAACAATTACTACTTTAAGCAAAAAGTTGTTCTTAATAGCGGTTCATTAGATTAATAGTAGATGCAAGAGAATGAATGTTGTGTGTGTGTGTGTGTGTGTGTGTGTGTGTGTGTGTGTGCGCACATATGTGTGTGTGTATATATGTAACTGTATACAACATGTGATGTAACATCTAATAACTGCCACTGGAGGATTGTCCTAGAACTATATTATGAATATTTTTTATGTTTCAATCATGTTTTATATTGCATTGTTTGAAAATATATTATAAACCTTTGAAGATTTGTATGTCGTGCTGAAACATTTTTAAAGAGCTAAGCTGCCCCTTATAACAGGGTGTTTGATTTTGCTGATATATTTGCCATGTGGAATTATGCTGTTGAAAATAATCAGTGCTCCAATAAGTTGTTATTTCATGTGATTTACGGAAATGTAATTAATAAAGAATGCATCTCTTTTAGAAATTTTGCACATGGCAGTATTAAACCTTAAACAGAACCTTCAGAAAAATATTGAAACCATGTTTAGCTTCCTTTGGAAAAGTAAAATATATATTTTGCCATGGTAAATACATACAGTATATATTTCTTTCCTGCTTTAGCAAAACCTATGTAAACCTGACACCATCCTCTATTGTTATTTTTCTACTCCTGCTCTGTAGATTTCCTCCAGTTTCAGGATATTTCCCCACCTTCTCCAGATTTATTTTCTAATAATAATAATGTTTGGATTAGATTCGTGCCCACTCTGTTTCTTTCTTATTTTTGTCATCTAAGAAAATGAGAACTAAACTAAAATCAGAATCCTAGATGAGTTCAAATCACCAGGACCGGATGGATTACACCCCAAGGTTCTGAAGGAACTGGCAGACGAGATCTCAGAACCACTGAACTGTATATTTCAAAGATCCTGGAGCACCGGGAAACTGCCAGAGGACTGGAAAAGAGCTGATGTAGTTCCCATCTTCAAAAAAGGGGAAAAAATAGATCCAGGAAACTACAGACCTATCAGCCTGACCTCAATACCAGGGAAAATTCTGGAAAAGATAATCAAGCAACGAATCAATGAACACCTAGAAGCAAACAAAGTAATAACGAAAAGTCAACATGGGTTTGTCAAAAACAGATCATGCCAGACTAATCTTATTGCATTCTTTGACAAAGTGACAAAATTAGTGGACCAGAGGAATGCTGTCGATATAATTTACTTGGACTTCAGTAAGGCATTTGATAAAGTTGACCATAACCTACTACTAGATAAAGTAGAAAAATGTGGGTTAGACAACACCACCACCAGATGGATTAAAAACTGGCTGACCAACCGCACTCAAAGCTTATAAATGTCTTGTGTGCGCCAGTGTAGATGGAACTGCATCTATCTTTGAGACCGCCTTCTGCCACACAGCTCCCAGCGACCGGTGAGATCCCACAGAGTTGGTCTCCTCCAGGTCCCGTCAGCTAAACAGTGCCAACTGGCGGGCCCGTGGGGGAGAGCCTTCTCTGTGGCTGCCCCAGCTCTCTGGAACCAGTTACCTCCAGAGATCCGAACTGCCTCCACCCTATTGGCCTTCCGAAAAGCAGTAAAGACCTGGCTTTTCCGGCAGGCCTGGGGCCGTTGATCTCGCGGTTGTAATCAGCAAGATCCGGCCATGAAATGATATGCATGGGTTTTAAATTGTTTTAATGTTTAAGATGTTTTTAATGTTTATTCTGTTGTTAAGCCACCCAGAGTCCTTTGGGAGTTGGGCGGCATATAAATTTAATAAATCTAAAATCTACATGGAGGGAAGTATGCAGTGGAGTACCCCAAGGCTCTGTTTTAGACCCAGTACTCTTCAACATCTTCATCAATGACTTGGACGAGGGGATAGATGGGGAACTCATCAAATTTGCAGTAGTTTTAGCCTTCCTGTAGGATTGATTCTTGGTCTGGTCTACTTAGTGGGGCTGACACCAATCTTGCAAGTCTCAGTTTTATATTTGATCCTCATTTTTATAGTTCAGTGAATTAGGAAGTATCTGAGTCATTTCCAAACATTTGCTGGACCTCCAGCAAAGTAATCTTTTTTAGTCTCTACATATATTGCTCTGACTTGCTCTTTTAGGAGTAACTTCATTCCCCTAGTAGAGCATCAGATGTTCCTCATGTATCTTTCTGAAGCACCCTGAACCTCAGGACCAATCATTCCTAAAATCTAAAGACAGCTTTGCACCAATGGCTTTATGGCCGGAAAAAAAATCTGGAAAATATCTGAGGCAGATATAAAATTGACTCAGAGGTATGCTGGCAAGAACTAAGTTGTTTATGTCTCTGAATACAACTTAATTCTTTGGGATATATAAAGCTTCTGTGTCCCTCCACACCAAAGTTGCCCAGAAGTTCCTTTTTTCAGAAAGGGCAAAAGGTTTTTGGAAAAATGTATTCCACCAAAAGCAAGTGGGCTTTTCATATCTGTAATGATTGTGAGAATTTGATTTACTACCCAACTACTGTGGGATACTTTATAGCTTATTCTTTAAAAAATGACTAAAAATATAATGCTGTACATGAAAAAACATAATAATCAAAGCTAGTTTAAAGATAAGACATGTACCTTATTTATATTTAAATCACATATCTTAAGTTATACCTCCAAGATTCTAGCAATGGTACCATACTTTATGCATAAAAGAAGTTATTTATATATTCCTTTCCATTGCAATTCTACAAAAATAGGTGAAGATAGCAAGGTTTGCGACCAAAGTTATGGAACGAATTATGGTCGTGACCATGTACAGTGGAAGGCATTAGGGATACAGAGGAACATTCCATTAATATTGGCCAGTTTCAGTACCCACTACATATGTATAGAGTAGTAGAATAGTTTTCTTGAGCTAAGTTTGTTCTACAGTGTTGATCTGAACTGGAACATCATTTGAAAATGATGTATTTTCCCCATTTCTAATGTAACAAGATCAACAAGCACATAAAAAATCAGTATGTCATACAACTTCTGTGCTAGTTAGAGATCGCAATTTGTATTCTGTTCTGGTGAATCTATAAGCACTAATTTTGCAAAAATAGCTACAAGAAACATTTAATTAATGCTTCATACATTAGCTTTTAATTTGTAACACAACTGGGAACTGGATACCTAGCTACTGGATACAGTAGCAAGGGCACGATCTCACAAAATATGTCATTGCACAAATTTCTGAGATATCTGTGAAAGTTTTCTTTGCTGTCTATTGTATGATTAATTAAAATTATCTTTATAATATTGTCTAATGTATTTTATATTGATTATGATAGAACATTATTTTTCATGAAGTTATCATAATTCAAAATATAATTTGTATATCCCTAAAATAACATTTCAGTGATTTAGTCCCTATTATGTTGACAGACTGATTCAACCATATACTTATATCACTCAATTATTTTCCAAAAAGTTATCATTTAATATGCTGACCCAACTTGCTTTTTGCTGTTTATGTCCCATACAGCTACTCTTTCAGGATAAAACCTGTGACTGCATATATGGTACTGAACATCGGGATCATTCCTTCATCACAGCAGTGAGATGAGATATAGAAGTGAACATACACACATACACAACAGTTACAGTATGTTAACACAATACACTTATCAGTGGTTAACTAATTCATGATTTACTCAACCCAAACTTCTAGCTTTGCACAATCCTAATGTGGGCTGCTATTATCCATCATGCTAACTAATTGTGGCGATTAGTAAATCGTCTGTTGTACGTTTGTGCCTAGCATCTTTATCTCCTACATAACAATTTTTCACAATTACCTGTCTGCAGTTAAATTGTTATGAAGACCACTTTCAGAAGATTACTTAGAAGGCTACTTTACTACAGATGAATATAGTACTTCCTCTTCTTCAAATCAGTAATATGACTTGACTATACATTAGAGCTAAAATTACTGAGCATGTAAGAGGTGCTTAACTTATCATAAAGACTTAAACAGGTGCCTGATTACAACTACCTAATTGCAATTTATTATTTCACATCTTCCACTTGTATTTGAATTGCAATGAGTAGCACCATCCCCATAATGGATTATTTTAAACACCATTCTTCATAGAGAACTTGAACACTGCATTAATTATACTGATGTAGACTACATTTCCACACACCTCAAAGGGTCCCAGGTGCCTCCTGAAATGTAAATGTAATTCAAATTAAATTGCAATTAATTCACTGAATACTTACATAGTTGGCAAAAGGGGAAAGAAACATTTTAATGTGGGTCAAGGAAACATAAATGTTCAAATTTAAGGTAATGATTCGGACTGAAGTTTGGGAATTTTTTTTATAGGATACAACTGGGTGAGGCTCAACTCCTCAACTCTGCAACAGAAAATGCTTGCCATCTCAGCAATAAACTGTAGGTCTTCGAAGAACAATCCGTGATCCGCTTAATCCCGTCCATCCACTTTATTCATTCTCTTTCCCTTTTGTATTTACCTCAGCCCTCTCAAACATAACTTCTTTTAGTTCTTCGTCTGTTCACATCACACACTTAAAATATATGAGTTCTGCTTACTGATCAGTGCCTTAAGGGAGTGGTCATTCTTTATTTGGTCCAATATTGACCGATGGCTCTTCTTGCAGTATGCGATTTAGTAAATGTCTTAGTAAATGTCTTAGTAAATGTCTTCAGATCTGTATTTCAGACATCAATCTTCTTTCTTTTGCTGTTTCTCCTTGTCCAGCTTTTACAGCTGTAGCTTACCTTGCCACTAGAAAGTCCAGTCTTTTAACTTTTCTGGTCTACTTTAATGAGCTCAAGAAAGCAACATTGTCTGCTACCTTTCATTCTTTGCTATCAGTTGTGAGTTCACTCTGCATACTGATTAACATTACTTACATTTTTCCTTTCCAGATTTATTTTCATAATGCATTCTTGTTTCGACTTTCAGCTAATAAAATATCATGTGCATATGTCAACTGCTGATGTCTTGACCTCCAGTTTGAACTCTCTATCCTTTCTCCTAACCCTGCTGTGCTATTCCTGAAATACCTTGGCTATAAGTTCAACATATATAGGACAACATTCATCTTCCTTTTTCTGAACTACTTCATTTTGTTCACATTTAGTTCTTACAGAGGCTTCTTCTTCATGAGAAAGATTCCTCAGAAGACTCCAATATTTTGGCATACACAGGAGCTTTAACAGAGTCTTTCTGTAGTCAATGAAGGAAAAGTAAACTCCCTCCTTGAATTGTCTTGTGCTCTCCATTATTCAGTTTGTATTCACCAATGAAGGCAAATATATGTGCTCCTGGGTAATGTTGCAGGATCCAATCTGGGTCGGTCACTGGGGACCAAACGTTTAGTCTTCTGAGCTTTCAGACACATTCTAGTGAGAGAGAAGTTCTCAGAGGATGGGGTTCAGCACGACTCTGAAAGCTCGGAAGACTAAACCTGTGGTCCTGGTGACCAACGCAGATTGGATCAATTTGCATTAATTATCAGATCTCACGTCTCTGCCTTTTCTGAAATCTGCTTGTTTGTTGGAGATTTTTCTCTCTATGTAATATTCTTTTTTTCCTTTGAAATATATTTTAAAATATTCCCATTGATCATTTGCATCATTCTTCTTCAGTATTATATAGCAATCTTTCTCACTCTCTAGTCTTGTTGGCATGGGGTTAATTGCCTCTTTTCTTCCAGCCTTCAATGCACATTTCATCTATGCCTGGAGCTTTTTTATTTTGGCAGCTGTTTTTCATATCTTGCTTTCAAGTGGAATTGGTTTCTGCAAATATTTCAGACATTCTATAATTCTATTTGTAAAGGATTTCAGGACAAACCTCGTTTGTCTCAGTCTCTGTGAAGTCTCTTCCTACATTAGCTATACATTTTCCTGCAAGCTTCTTAAAACATCACCCATTTCCCTTTCTATTTTCCTCTGTTGATATTTTTGATTGCTATATCTTTCCCTATTCTTCCTTATTTGACATTGACATTCTGCAATCAGTCCTTCTACATCCTTCTTACTGCACAGAGCTCTTGTCTCATTATCAGGAGGTTGTGAGTTCAATCCTAGGTAGAGGCAGATGTAGGGTCTCCTGCTTGGGCAGGGGGTTGGACTAGATGACCTGCAAGGTCCCTTCCAACTCTGTTAATCTGTTAAATCTCCATTTGTTTTTTTCAATCATGATCACTGGTTCTTAAGAAATGTACATGTTTCCCTAGTTGAAATTCAAAGGGGAGATGCTTTGCATTTTGTCACAATTCCTCTTATGTCTTCTGAGTTGAGAATGGTTAAAGTTTTTATTCACAGAAATTAAGAACACCAAATGTGTTCCTTGTATTGCTTTTTATATTCTGACTGCATTCTGCCAAATCAAATATTATTTTCTTAAATTTTCTATATTTACCCTGCACATTTAACATGTATAATTTATGGTCTATTCCACAGTCTGCACCTAAAAGTACCCATGCTGAACGACATACCCTTTTTCAGCTTCATTTAAGTAATTGATTTGATTCCAGGGATTCCAGCGATATCTCTGCATCAATTTTTCAGCTCAGATATTAGCAAAAAGTCTGTAAAGGCTTGCCAACTTTGTAACAACATATCTTTTTTTAACCCTGATCAAATAAACCAACTTTATATACAGTATGTGTGTGTACAGTATATACACACTGTATATACTGTATATATACAGTGCATATACACACTGTATTCCATACAGTGGAAGCAATATATATATTGCTTCCAACAGAGTTATTCTTTAATTCATTCAAATAGTGTTGTAGGATTTGATTTCTCTTGAATTCTTTTTTATCCCTGGCAGAAGTTCTTTAAGGCTTTAGCCTTTTGTAAATCCAATAAGAAGAACCATCCAGATCATTCTCTTGATCATTTCTATTTCACCTAGATTTAAAAAAAAAATCAGCCAGTTTCTTTTGCATATCCATTAAAGGAGGGGCCATCAACACCCAATCCGTGGACCAGCACTGGTCCATAGCATGTCAGCAACTGGGCTGAGCAAACAAGCGAAGCCCCCAGCTGTGGGATGCAGGCAGCCCACAAAACCACGTGCCCTCCGGTCCATGGAAAAACCTTTCTCCGTGGAACCAGAGCTTGGTGCCCAAAAGGTTGGGGGTCACTGCAGTAAAACATATTTTTCCAAGTCATTATGTTGGTCTTTCATTTGTAAATCTACTTTTGGTATTGTATCTTTCTTGTCAGATGATATTTGTTCCACATCTGTCATTTCTTCAATAATATCTTTTGGGCATAGTCTATCTCTAGAGCAGACATCTTTACTGACACACATGATATTGTGACTATTAATTTTTGGCTCCATTCTTCAAAAATCTCATTTAGTATTTTCAATTCTACAATATTTTTGCATCATTTTGTAAGTCTCAATAAATAAGAGCAGGGTTGTATATTGTTTACCTTCTGCCTAGGAACTTTAGTCCCCTCTAGTGTTCAGTTTTTAAAATAATAAAATTACTTATCTTTGTTATATCTTGCAATAACAAAAAAAAATCCATTTCCCATAACAAGCTGTTAATTCCTTATAATTTAAGCAATTCCAAATATTATAGCAAAGTCAATATTTAAAATTTATCTAGACACAATCCGTTTGTAAAATTTTAACTCAAAAACCTATTTAGCTTTTTGTTGTTTATTTCAAAGTTCTTTAAGTTCTTAAGCTCATAATGAATTTTTCTTTTGTTGATAGTTGAAGACAAACCCACCTAGTGAAGACTGTTCAAATTTATCATTCCGAAGATCTCCAGTAGCTTTAAGATGGTCAATAGGCATTTTCTGAAAATGATTAGAAAGTAAGATTTGCGAACTCAGTATCCTTTAAAATGCTCTGCCTAAACAAGTGCTTGCAACCATGATGGCTGATCCTGGCAGTGCTCAAACCCTCAGAAAGCTGCTGTCCTGTGGTCTCTTCATAAGAGGCATCCATCTAGAAGCAGGGGACTCCAACCTTGGCAACTTTAAGTCTTGAGGACTTCAACTCCCAGAGTTCCTCAGCTAGCTTCTGGCTGAGGAATTCTGGGAGTTGAAGTCCACAAGTCTTAAAGTTGCCAAGGTTGGAGACCCTTGATCCAGAGCACATGTGGTTGATTTCCCATTCTTTCTTTGTTCAGAGAGGTTCCTTGGAACCAGTCTACTCCCCACTTCCTTGGTTTTTGCCACAAACTTCAGCTCCACTTTTGCAGATCTGTCTTCAGTTTGGAATACATCCCCCAAAAGTCTAGATTAATGCTGCTTGAAGCACGTGTGGGAATAAAAAATAATACTTATCCACCTTCTTCATTATTGTATATACCCAAATCATACCTTAATGTCAGATTCCTTTATTTCTCCATCTGCATTCTAATCACTCAGTGATCACTCATTTAATGCCTCTTAGAATATGCTGTAAAATTCTTCAGTGTGTTACAGCAGACCATAATGTGATGGTCTGGGCAGGATGATGTAGTCAGTGCTTTACTGACTGACATGAGGAAAATCCATATTTAAATCCATCTTCACTCTGGAAGCTGACTGAATAACTTTGAGCCATTCTCCTTCTCTTAGTCAAACCTATTTCACTGGCTTGTTAGGGAGAAAAATGGGAGCGTGGTGCAGTATCTAGCTGCTTTGAGCCACAGAAGGAAGGTAGGATATACATTTACAAATACATACTATATATCCTGACATACATTCAAATGAGACTGATGTAAGCTGGTTCTCCAGGAACAATACAGGATAAACATGTCACTTAGGTTACAGGTAAACACATACTTAGCCATGCCTATTGAACATGACAGCAATTCCATTCCTTCTTTTGATCTTGTGCTCCAGATAAGGCAATCCAATGTCTGTTTTAAATGGACAATTCTCATCGAGCTAAGTTCTCTTAGATCTAAAACTTCTAATTCAATATATTTTTTTTATTACAACAATTTCAGATTTCTTTGGAAATGCTTCTCATATTCTTAGTTTCAATTTGTCCTCATAAAACAAGGAGCGTCTTTTTTAAACTATTCACCATCAGATTTCCTGAGACTAGCCATAACACCATCTCTAAATTAATATACAAAAGTTTGACACTCTTCCTCAGTGATTGAGGGAGGCCTCATCATCTACATCTGCATGTCTAAATAATTCATAGATGTTTTCTTGTCATTGACTTATATGATTTTGGGAGTTCTTTCTCTTAGATGGGTTGGCTTTCCTCATACCTACAGAGCCAATCACAATTCACTGTTGTTGATTATTCTTAGGTTTACACGTCCCATGTCATCCTTACTGGAACCCCCCTCTCACCAGGATCATTCTCATGGTCACTGAATCTACTAAATTCCCCTACCAGTTCCCGGTAGCAATCCTCTAAGAGGCTGTTACCTTAACAGACATGTTGATACAGTTTTCTTGGCAACAATATGAAAATGGTTGGCTATTATCAATCCTGGCAGCTTTAATTCCCCATGGCTAATTGGGGAATTCTGGAAGTTGAAGTGCACGTCTTAAAGTTGTCAAGGTTGAAAAAGACTGTTTTGGGGAAGGTGTTTTCAGTCCTCTTGGTCACATTTATACATTTGATATTCTCTTCAGGTCTCCAAATACCTATCAGATCCACTTAGTGTCTGAGCGGAAACAAAGTCAGCCAGGAGCTGTCACTTAACAGCTTCTTTAAAGTCTCTCAAAGGATATATTTATAGAAAAAGATCCGTAAAATGGTACTTGGCACAACTGAACCTACAAATCCATCCCAAGAAAGCAGCAGCCAACTTACAACAAAGCTCTCCTAATGGGGTATTTAACCCACACTTGGGGGGGGGGGAGAAATCCCAAGAATGTCATATTGGCAAGTGATCAATGTGTATATTACATCATCATCTTCTGGAACATAGCCCAGAGACTTTAAGAGCTTAGGTGCATTCACAAATGAAATGCTAAAAAGAATGCTGCTATTCAAAATTTACAAACTAACAAATAGCATCTATTCAAGCTGCTTTAACTCCTGTATATCATGTTCAATGTTTAGGAAAACTGGCTAATACTTCATATAACCCTAATGGCCACACTACCGCAGAGCCCTGGTGCTGCAGTGGTTAAAGTGCAATATTACAGGCAAACTTTGCCTAAACCTGGAGTTTGATCCTGATAGGGCTCAAGGTTTACTTAGCCTTCCAGCCTTCCAAGGACAGTAAAACAAGGATCAAGATTGTTGGAGGCAATGTGGAAATAATGCTTCAACACTGTAAACTTCCCAGAGAGTGCGGTAAAGTACTATAGAGTTGTATAAAAGCCTAAATGCTATTTCTATTGCTATTAATGGAAGATGTAGAACTGACTTGGACTGAAGCTACCGGTACCTACTCCCAGCAGCTATATATATTGCCCAGTTTCAGGCAGTGGGAGAAATATATATTTATTCATATTGCTGTGTAGGACAAATATATCCCATATTTACTCCAAGCGTGTCTCATTAAATTCAGTGAGAATTATTCCTAGACAAATAATTGCTACTAGGGAACAATCAGGCGAAAAGGGGGGTGGGGAGGAACCGGCAACTGCTTAATGGTCAAAGACTTAGGAAGGACCCAGGATTTGTATTTTCAGACTTGCAAGATTGAGGTAAGCTGTCCCAGTTATCTCAGACAGGTAACATGACCAGATGAACTAATTCTAATTTATGGTAAGGCTACATTACCAGAATCTTGCGAGTCTGAAAGTTCAAATCTCCCGCCATCTCTTTTTGCAGCCTGATCAATTAGACCAGGTCCTTTCTAAATTTCTTTGATTGCCTGTTAAGCAACTGCAGGCTCCTCCCCTCTTGTCTGATCATTAGGCAGTATCTCTTTCCCTCTTCACTCAAGGTCATTCCCACATACCATTGCAGATCTCATGCAAATAAAACCATTGTCATCCCATGGATCTAACACTGCACATGAATCCATGTACCCAAATCTTTTGTGAGTTGATTCAAAGACAAACACGGTTGTCTTTGTGGGTGTTTATCTTTAACCAGGAGAAGGGGACAAGTCGGTGTATAAATATCATTCCATTAGCTGCATACTTTTGGCTCTGTTTTGGAATTACTCGTTCTTCTGGGAGAAGAATTCAGTTGCACATTTGGGTATGGTATTAATCCAAAATTGACAGGGAGGAAAAGTATGGCTCAGTGTTTGCTATGCTCATCTGAAAGAAAGAACATTGCATTAAACTTTGGCATATGGCGGTTGGTCACAGAATTCAATTCTTTCATTATTTACCTAGGGATAACTCCCACTGAATTTAATGAGGCACACATGGAGTAAATATGGGGATATATTTGTCCTACATAGCAATATGAATAAATATATATTTCTTCCACTGCCTGAAACTGGACCATATGGTTTTAGGAGAAAGTGTCCTTCTGTTTGGCTCTCAAGCTATGGTAGGCCTTCCACAGCGATACGCATTTGGCTCCTTTTCTTCCAGTAAATACAAACTTGGCAAAACTACGTCTCTTCAACAAGCTGTTAACTGTTAATTTATCTGTAATCATTCTGATTTTTTATTTTAATCATATTGATCTCTGTGTTGTGTTTTACATTCTTTATTTTGCAAAACATCTTGAGTGTTTATATAAGCTGACAGCTGGAGTATACATTTAATATAGTTTTTAAACTAGCAAGCACAGGTCGTTCTCAACTTATGACCACAATGAGCCCAGAATTTCTGTTGCTAAATGAGACAGTTATTAAGTAAATTTTGCCCCCTTTTACAATCTTTCTTGCTATAGTTAAGTGAATCACTGCAGTTCTTAAGTTAGTAACATGGTTGTTAAGTGAATCTGGCTTCCCCATTGACTTTGCTTGTCAGAAGAGTCATAAATATGAATCAGTTGCCAAGCATCTGAATTTTGATCATATGATTATGGGGATGCTGCAATGGTCATAAGTGTAAAAACAGTCATAAGTCACTTTTTTCAGCGTCAATGTAGTTTTGAATGGTCACTAAATGAACTCTTGTAAGTCTTGTAACTAACTTGTAACTCTTGTAACTATCTGTACTACAAATCACTTGGAGAGACCTTTCAATCAGTGAGACAACACAGTCCTTTGATATGTGGGAAACTACACACATATATAGCCAATTTTTAATCATATCCATTTCTATTGTAGGTGAAAAATAGATACATATATCCTTATCTAAATTTTACATATTAGGCACCTTTTTTTTAAAACTCTAATTCAAATTTGCATTTGTGAACAGTCACATAAAACAGGCCCAGCCAGAGTTTCAATATAGACGAGACAGAAATTCCACTTGAAAAGTAATTTTGAAAATTGCAAACTACAAGAATAGGGAATACATTAACCACATTATTCCAGCTGCACCCAGCCAGCCTGTCCTATGAAAATTACGGATGTCTTCAAATGTTCTAACTTGACACCTTAAAGGATGCAGTTACAATGGCCTTCTTCCAAAGAGTCCAGGTCATCCAATAGAAGATATGTGGTACTAGAAGGGCATAATGAACAGAAGAGATCTGCCAACGTGGCATAATATTTCTCCCTTCTCTTTCCTGTCACCTTCAAGCATGAGAACTTTGTCCTAAGCAAGTTGCAATTTACCATCGTAAAGCTACCAAGAACAGACTAAACTTCAGAAGAAGAAAGAACAAATAAATAATTTGTTTCACTACAATTTACTGAAGCATTGAAATGGGGAGGGGTGGGCCTAAAGAAGTTATATACCTAAGCACATACAATCCAGGGGTGGGTTCCTCCCAGTTCGGACCAGATCGCCCGAACCGTTAGCGACCCACGGGTGACGCGACAATGGTGTCATGGATCTGGTTTGGTTGGTGCCGGTCCGTGGGCGCCACCATCTTTTTGGGGGAATTTGCTCTGCTCTGCTATCACTATCAGCAATCCTAATTTCTTCCTGAGCAACAGATCTAGGCTTCACATCCCAATGCTATCTGAGCCCACCATAAATAAAAATAAAGGTGAAATATTTATATGATCTGGAAAGAAACCAGACTATGATCTGGAAAGAAACCAGACTATTTTATGAGCCCTGGTGGCGCAGTGGTTAGAATGCAGTATTGCAGGCAAACTCTGCCCACAGCCTGGAGTACGATCCAGATGCGGCTCAAGGTTGGCTTAGCCTGCCATCCTTTCAAAGTCGATAGAATTCTATTCTTCCAGCCAACCAACTCATAAAGAATATTCAAGATTGTCCAGTGCAAAGATAGCTCCAGATTTGGGAGATGTAAGGACATAGTACTTTCTGGCGGGCTTCCTTTTATATGAGTGCCCGCTCCCAGGGGCATTGGTAGGAGCAGACAGCAATTGTTGCTACAGTATTACAATGGCCAGCTTGCATCTGCCATTTTAATTTGTCACAGTGTAAAAGAGTTATGCAAATGTTTTAGTATTTCCCCCCTTCTTTTCAATCATGTACAGTTCTTGGAGATTGCTTGAAAAAGTCCCTGCAATTTTCATGGCAAGCTTTTTCAGAAGTGGTTTGCCATTGCCTCCTTAAAAGGGCTGAGAAAAAGTGACTAACTCAGGGTCACGCAGCTGGTTTTGTGCCTAAGGCGGGACTCCCAATTTCTAGCCTGATGCCTTAACCACAACACCAAATTGACTCTCCTAGGTCTCAATATAGGTTACCCTTATCACAGCAACAAATCATCACTCTCAAAAGAACATATGAAGGTTCCATAATAGCATCAACATGTGATGAAGCTTAGTACCTTAGACTTAGATACTTAGTGAGCCTAATTTTGGGGTCCAAATTCTTTTGGAGTTCAGTTCTCCCTGGTCAAAGTTCAGCCTTGTCCTAAAGATCCTTTCCCATAGTCTATATATCACCATTTGGTTAAAGAAGATACACTATTGGATTTCTCTCTGCTCTGCTATTTAAAAAAATCAAGTCCTGCCAGAAGAAAGATTGAGCACAATATAGAATTGATTAAATTATTTCCCCTGAAAGCTAGATTGTTTTACACTTCACATGTTCCCCAAAATCCATACAGGAAAGGCATCTTATCCTTGCTAAAAGCAGATGACAAGGATAGTATATAGTGAAAATTTTGTAGATAAGACTTCTTTTCTTTCTTCAGCTTTACACAAACTCCGGGCTCGTGTCTCAGTTTCTTGCTCCCTATACCTTGAGGGGGAAAACCTTAGCAGCTCATTCATTCAAAATATCTCTAGTGACATTTGTGAAGCCCTTAAGGTGGACAATTGTTATTGGGCTACTTGCTATCTAAAAGCAGATTTGCTTGTTTGGAGACGCTCAGTTTAGGAGTAGACTGATCCTTGGGACTACATCAGGGGCGGGTTGCTTGTTCTTCGCGCTACCGGTGCACTGCGCACACATTGCCATGTTTTGGCGCGCTCGTGCTTGCTATGCACGTGCGCCCCCTCGTGCGATTTTTCTTCCTGTGCATGCGCGGAAGCAAAATCTTGCGAGGGGATACGTGCGCGCATGCGATTTCGGCATTTTTTTTGCTTCCATGCATGCGCAAAAGCAAAAAAATCGCTGAAATCTTGTGCGCACGCGTGTCCCCTCACAAGATTTTGCTTCCGCGCATGCGCAGGAAGCAAAATCAGCCCAAAAATTCCCCCAAAAAAGATGGCGCCATGTGACAGACCGGTGAAGATGGCACCGGAGCTGTTGCGTGCAAATAGCGCCATCTGCTGGCCGCTACCGGTGTGGTAGAGTCGACCGCACCAGTAGGAACCCACCACTGGACTACATGTACCGTATATTATCTCCTAGATCAGTGATGGCGAACCTTTTTTTCCTCGGGTGCCGAAATAGTACGCACACACGCTAACGCACACGCGTGCGTGCCCACACCATAATTCAAAGCCCCCCACTTGCCTCACCCCTTGCGCATGCGTGCGTGACCCCCCACTCCCCCCATTTCCCAACTTCCAGTTGGCCCACTAGGCCCATTTTTTGGCTCCCCAGGCTCCAGAGGCTTTCTTAGAGCTTGGGGAGGGCGAAAACGCTCCCCCTGCCACCCCGGAGGCCCTCCGGAGGCCAAAATCGCCCTTCCAGAGCCTCCGCGCGAGCCAAAAATCAGCTGGCGTGCATGCACATGCACGCTGGAGCTGAGCTAGGGCAACGGCTCGTGTGCCGGCAGATATGGCTCCGCGTGCCAGCTGTGGCACCCGTGCCATAGGTTCGCCATCACTGTCCTAGATCTTCTACCAGCTGCTCTGCGTCCACAGCTCAGCAGGGAAAACATAGGCAGGAGTCACTAGAGAAAATAGATGAATAATTCATAATACAAAAGAGAGGATTGAATTGTTTTATTTAACTCAAAACACTAGCTTGTGCCTCTCTCATTCTTCTGTTAGACCACAACAGTAGTACATTTACTCCACCTCTACCAATTTTTTTAAAGCTCCATAGCCAAAAAGTATGTTCAATATAGTAAGTGGAGTCTGACTCATCTGTCACGTGCCGAGAAGTTGCTTTCACCACAGAAAATGGGAAGAGGTTATAAAAATAGGCCTAGAAAGATTGTAGGCTGCAACATATGGAGAGTTGCAATCAACAAACTGCAACAAGCTTAAGCAGCTTCTTTGTGTAGCAACCAGCCCTTGGAAAGATTCTGAGAAGTTCTGCTTTAATTCTTTCTTCTAAGGGACAATAACTGATTAAAATTGCATTTGATGGTTGCCATTGCAAAAATAAGTTCTGATATGGATAAGATTCTGTTGTGAATGCAGTGTTTACTTCTTTTTTTTTAAAAAAAATAGTTTTTATTAAGTTATTTACATTTAAAAACAAACAAACATACAAAACAAAAAAAAAAGAACATTATGACATTAAGAAGTACAATATAAACATTTACAAAACATAAAAAACGCATACAGCTATAGAGCTGTTAATTTCTATAATTTGTTCTACGGCGAGTATATGTTAGCGATATATTTTTATGTATTTTCCAACTTTTATCTTGTCCTTTATGTGATAAATTTTATAAATCAATCGTGTTAATAGTAATATTAACAATAGTATTAATAATAGTACAACGATAGTGATATTGATGATAGTATTGATAATAATAATAATAGTTCATAAGAAATAAGGCACTTTCAATTTTGTAAAATCATAGTATACATATATATTATTATAATATAACTATTTTCTCTATTAATTCCTTATTCTAATTTCTATGTGTCTTATTTAACTTATATTTACATTTATTACATTGATGATATTTGTTTTCGTTTTTCGTACCAATTGTAAAATAAATTCCAAATTTCATAATAGTCGGAGTCTTCCTTTCCTTTCAATTCCATAGTTAACTTATCCGCTTCGGCACAATCCAAAATTTTTCTGATTACACTGCTTTCCTCGGGAATATCATTTAATTTCCAATTTTGTGCTATCGTTATTCTTGCCGCTGTTAGTATATGTAAAATGATATAGTAGTGTTTTTTTTCCATTTTTTGGTTGATGATTCCCAATAAGAAGATTTCCGGTTTAATATCTAAGTCTTGTTGTGTGATTTCTGTTAACCAGTTTTTGATTTTATTCCAGAAGAGTTTGATTTTTGGACAGGTCCACCACATATGATAATAAGATCCAGTTTTACACTGACATCTCCAACAATTTGGTGGTAGATTTTTATACATTCTTGCCAATCTCGCTGGAGGGAGGTGCCATCTATAGAATAGTTTATAATAATTTTCTTTGTATGAGACTGATTTTGTGATTTTGTAGTTCTGATTCCATATTTTTTCCCATTGATTAATTGGTATTTCATGTCCAAAATCTTTCGTCCAGCTTATCATATTTCCCTTTATTATATCTTTCTGTGTTTTGTTTTTTAGAAGAAATTTATATATTTTAGTTATTGCTTTTTGTTCCTGGTCTAATAAGATTTTATCTAATTCTGATTTAGTTTTTTGTATTCCATATTTTCTCTTGTCGTTTTCTAATCTGTTCTTAATTTGAAAGTATGGCCACCAGTCAATCTTAATTCCTCCCTGTTCTAATTTTGATATAGATTTTAAGGCTCCTCCTTCTTCCAGTATTTCTTCGTATGTAACCATTTTTTCCAGGTTTGTTGTGTTTGGGTAAGTAATGGCTTCCATGCCAGAGAACCAGGGTGGTATCTTAGTATAATATTGTTTTTTGATTCTAAGCCAGATTCCTAATAGGGAGTCTCTGATTTTATGTCTTTTAAAATATGAGTGTGTTTTATGTTTATCATCCCAGAGGAATCCATGCCACCCTACATGTAAGTCATAAGCTTCTAATACCAGTAAGCGTCTATTTTTGATTTGTATCCAGTCCTTTATCCATGTTAAAGCAGATGCTTGATAATATAATTCAAAATCTGGCAGTCCGAACCCTCCCTGATTTCTATTTTGTTGTAAATATTTTAATTTGATTCTTGGTTTTTTCCCGGCCCATATAAATTTGGTTAGTATTTTATTTAATTTTTCAAAATATTTTTTCTCTAATTTGATTGGTATAGTCTGAAATAAGTATAAAATTTGAGGTAGTATTGACATTTTAATCGCTGCAATTCTGCCTATTAGAGATATTTGTAATTTGTTCCAGTTATCTAGTTTCTTTTCGATTTGTTTTAAAATTCCCATATAGTTTTCTTCTTTTATTGTTGTGCATTTCGCTGACAGGTTGATTCCTAAATATTTTATTTTCTTTACAATTTGTATTTCTAATTTCCTTTCTAATTCCTTATTTTGTGTATCTGTCAGATTTTTGGTTATTATTTTAGTTTTTTGTTTGTTAATTTTTAGACCTGCTACTTTCCCAAATTCATTAATTTCTTTTAGTAAAATTGATCCTACCTCTAGAGGTTCTTCTATATTGAAAACCATGTCGTCTGCGAATGCCTGCAATTTATATTCCTGTTCTTTTATCTTGAGTCCTTTTATTTCTTTGTTTTCCCTTACCTTTTGTAATAATGATTCCAATGATAATATAAATAATAAAGGGGAGAGAGGACAGCCTTGTCGAACTCCCTTTTCTATATTAAAATTTTTTGTAGTTTCTCCATTGATGAGGATTTTTGCAGTTTGTTTTGAATATATTGCTTTAATTGTTCTTATGTAGTTTTCTCCAAAATTCATTTTATCTAATTGATTTGTTATGAAGTCCCAGTTTAAATTATCAAATGCCTTTTGGGCATCTAGGAATATGAGTGCCATGGATTCCCCTGGATGAGTCTCATAATATTCTAAAATGTTTATAATTGTTCTGATATTGTTTTTGATATGTCTATTTGGTAAAAAACCATTTTGATCTGAGTGTATAATTTTAGTAAGCGTTTTTTTAAGTCTTTCCGCCATTATGGAGGCAAAGATTTTATAATCTGAGTTCAACAGCGAGATTGGCCTGTAACTCTGGATCTTATGTTTCGTATTGGTGTCTTTGGGGATGATTGTTATTAGTGCCTCTGTCCATGAGTCTGGAATTGCTCCTTTTTTTAGTACTTCATTGTATGTAATTAATTGTATACTTTTTAAAATCGTTTTGTAATTCTTTATAATACTCTGCTGGAATACCATCCGGTCCTGGGGTTTTGTTATTTTTTTGGTTCTTTATTGCTTTTTCTAATTCAATCAGTGTTATTTCTTCGTCCATCTTATTTTTAATATCCTCTGGTAATTGCGCTATACTAGAATTTTTTAAATAGTCTTGTATATTTTGGATTTGTATAGTATCTTTGCTGTATAGTTCTCTATAATATTCTCGTGCTATTTCTTTTTTTTCTTCTATTGCCAACTGCATTTTACCTAGCGAATCCTCTAGTTGTTGTATTGTTTTTTTTTCCTTTTCTTTTCTTAATTTATAAGCCAGCCATCTACCTGGTTTGTTAGCATGTTCAAAATGGTTCTGTTTGGCTGACTTAATTTTTAATGCGATTTCTTCTTGTGTTATCAGGTTTATTTTGTGTTTAATTAATTCCTTTTCTTCTTTTATTTCCTTATCTTGTGGTGTCTCTTGTAATTTGTGTTCTAATTCCCCTATCCTGTTTTGTAAATCCTTAATCTGTTTATTTTTATTTTTATTTTTTTTAATAGAGTAAGCAATAGATAGTCCTCTTACATATGCTTTCATAGTGTCCCAAATGTTTTGTATAGATGTATCTTCGTTCCAATTCTCCTGTAGAAAGAAAGTTAGTTCTTTCTCCATATATTGTTTAAATTCTTTTTCTTTTATTATTTTCTGGTTCATCATCCATCTCCTTCTTGTCTTATTTATTCCTCTCATTGTAATTACTATGGGATTGTGGTCCGCCCACGTATTTGGTTCTATTTCTACACTCTCTATTTTAATAATTGGTTCTATATTTGACCAGGCCATATCAAGTCTGGACCAGGATTGATGTGGGTTTGAAAAGTATGTATATTGGTTTTGTTTCTGGTGTCTTTCTCTCCATATATCTTTTATTTTAAATTCATTCACGATTTCAAAGAAATTTTTGGGTAAAATTTTTCTTTCAGAATTTTTTTTTGATCCCGATTTATAATCTTCTTTGGCATCTACTACTGCATTGAAGTCACCAATTATACAGATGTTTTCTCTCTCTAATTTTATAATTTGTTGATATAATTTAGTATAGAATTCTTTTTGTCCATTATTAGGAGCGTATATGGCTATTAATAATATTTTAGTTTTATCAATTGTGATTTCTACCATAAGTATTCTTCCTTCTGTGTCTCTATATATTTGTTTGGGGCTTAACCAGTTTTTGATATATAGTGCTATTCCTTTTTTCCTTGAGTCAGCTAAGGATGTGAAAAGATTACCTATCTTGGGCTGCTGTAATAACTTATACTCTTCTTTTTTAATGTGAACTTCTGTTGTGAATGCAGTGTTTACTTCTAAGGCAGTGCATCTGTTTACAATTTGATGCAGTTTTTAAAATGGCTATGCTAAAGTGACCAGATTTTTTTTTTAAGCGGGACACCGAAGGGGGCGGGCCGCCTGGACGCCGGGTTTGCCCTCTGCGCATGCGCAGAACGCTGCGCATGCGCAGAGGGCAAAAGACCGCTAATGTCGTTTCACAAGAGCCGTTCGCATGCAGGGCAATTTATAAATAGCGGCCGCCAGGTAGGGAGCCGGCCGGGGTTGCGCAGGGCTGGGGGAGGCTCGCTAACCCGGCAGCTCCGGCCGCAGGAAAGAGCAGGGGGAGGGTGCTGTACTGGGAAGGGCCAGCAGTCGCCGCCGCCTGAGGGGGCCACCCCCCCCCGCCTGCCCACCCGCTTCGCTGCAGGGGACGCTGCACCGGATCCCGAGTCGCGCCGGCTCTCCCACGGCCACGATGCCCGCCGACCTGATGGAGAAGAGCTCCTCCTCGCCCGCGGCGGCCATCCCGGCCAGCGCCGGAGGAGTCAACGCAGGACGCCCGCCCGCCGCCCACAGCTGAGAGGCCTGCTGCTGCTGCTGCTGCGGCTGGGCCCCCAGTCCCGGCGGCGGGAAGGCTGCGGCGTCGGCCCCAGCCTGCTGAGCCAGCGCCGGCCCGAGGGTCATGGATGCGACTCCTTCGCTCGGGCCGCCCCGCCCACCGCGACGCCGGCCTTTTCGAGAGGGCGGGGCTGCATCAGGCGCCTCTCCACCTTCCAGGGGCGGCCCGAGCGAAGGAGTCGCATCCATGACCCTCGGGCCGGCGCTGGCTCAGCAGGCTGGGGCCGCCGCCGCAGCCTTCCCGCCGCCGGGACTGGGGGCCCAGCTGCAGCAGCAGCAGCAGCAGGCCTCTCAGCTGTGGGCGGCGGGCGGGCGTCCTGCGTTGACTCCTCCGGCGCTGGCCGGGATGGCCGCCGCGGGCGAGGAGGAGCTCTTCTCCATCAGGTCGGCGGGCATCGTGGCCGCGGGAGAGCCGGCGCGACTCGGGATCCGGTGCAGCGTCCCCTGCAGCGAAGCGGGCGGGCGGGCGGGCGGGGTGGCCCCCTCAGGCGGCGGCGACTGCTGGCCCTTCCCAGTACGGCACCCCCCCCCCACTCTTTCCTGCGGCCGGAGCTGCCGGGCTAGCGAGCCTCCCCCAGCCCTGTGCAACCCCGGCCGGCTCCCTACCTGGCGGCCGCTATTTATAAACTGCCCTGCACGCGAACGGCTCTTGTGAAACTTGCCAAACTTGTGAAGAGCCCTTGCAAAGCCGTGCCCGCCGAAAATTGTATTTGTCTTTCGCCCCCCATGAGCTGCGGCCGGCCGTCCCTGCAGGGGAGAGCCCGCCCCCCAGCCCTCCCTCGCCCCTTTCAAAAAATCGGGACTTTTTAAGAGGGCGGGCGGGACGCGGGACAAACCATTAAAAAGCGGGTCTGTCCCGCCAAAATCGGGACATCTGGTCACCTTAGGCTATGCAAAAAAAAAACCTATCTACATTTGTTAACTGCTAATTTCTTTGTGAAGGACAAAACCCAAAAGTCTTGAAATAAACGCTTTTCTACAAGCTTTTTTCTGCACACACTTATCAGTTAAGATATGGTGTGTTAATGGAACGCCTCAGATTAGATTACCAGTTAAGCCAGTTTTAGCAATCCTCTTTCAAATGTTATTTAATAGATAGAATAGAATTCTTTATTGGCCAAGTGTGATTGGACACACAAGGAATTTGTCTTTGGTGCATATGCTCTCAGTGTACATAAAAGAAAAGATACATTTGTCAAGAATGGTTGTCATAGGGTTCAAGTAAGCAATCAGGAAACAATCAATATGAAATAATCGTAAGGATACAAGCAACAAGTTACAGTCATACAGTCATAAGTGGGAGGAGATGGGTGATAGGAACGATGAGAAAAACTAATAGTAATAGTAATGCAGCCTAGTGAATAGTTTTACAGTGGTGAGGGAATTATTTGTTTAGCAGAGTGATGGCGTTCGGGAAAAAACTGTTCTTGTGTCTAGTTGTCTTGGTGTGCAGTGCTCTATAGCGACGTTTTGAGGGTAGGAGTTGAAACAATTTATGTCCAGGATGCGAGGGGTCAGTAAATATTTTCACGGCCCTCTTTTTGACTCGTGCAGTATACAGGTCCTCAATGGAAGGCAGGTTGGCAGTAATTGTTTTTTCTGCAGTTCTGATTATCCTCTGAAGTCTGTGTCTGTCTTGTTGGGTTGCAGAACCAAACCAGACAGTTATAGAGGTGCAGATGACAGACTCAATGATTCCTCTGTAGAACTGTATCAGCAGCTCCTTGGGAAGTTTGAGCTTCCTGAGTTGGCGCAGAAAGAACATTCTTTGTTGTGCTTTTTTGATGATGTTTTTGATGTTAGATGACCATTTTAGGTCTTGAGATATGATGGAACCTAGAAATTTGAAGGTCTCTGCTGTTGATACTGTGTTGTCTAGTATTGTAAGAGGTGGTAGGATGGGAGGGTTTCTCCTGAAGTCTACCACCATTTCTACGGTTTTGAATGTGTTCAGTTCCAGATTGTTCCGGTCGCACCATGAGACTAGTTGTTCAACCTCCTGTCTGTATGCGGTTTCATCGTTGTCTCGAATGAGGCCAATCACTGTTGTATCATCTGCAAACTTCAGTAGTTTAACAGATGAATCGTTTGAGATGCAGTCATTGGTATATAGAGAGAAGTGGTGAGAGTACACAGCCTTGGGGGGCCCCTGTGCTAATTGTACAGGTATCTGATGTGATTTTGCCTAGCTTCACCTGCTGCTTCCTTTCTGTTAGGAAGCTTGTGATCCACTTACAAGTGTGTTCAGGTACCGCTAGCTGATTTAGTTTAGTTAGAAGAATGTCCGGTATGATGGTGTTGAATGCTGAACTAAAGTCTACAAAGAGGACCCTTGCGTAGGTATTTGGAGATTCAAGATGTTGTAGGATGTAGTGCAGAGCCATATTAACAGCATCATCTGTTGATCTATTTGCTCGGTATGCAAATTGCAGGGGGTCTAACAGTGGATCCGTGATGGTTTTCAAGTGGGACATCACTAGCCTTTCAAAGGTTTTCATAACTACAGATGTTAGAGCAACTGGTCTGTAGTCATTCAGTTCCTTGATGGAGGGCTTCTTCGGCACTGGGATGATAGTGGAGCGTTTGAAGCAAGAGGGAACATGGCATATCTGTAGTGATTTGTTGAAGATTTGGGTGAAGATGGGGGCCAATTGGTCAGCACAGACTTTTAAGCAAGAAGGGGTTATCTTGTCTGGACCCTGGTGCTTTTCTGTCTGTGAAATAGATCTTGCACTTCCTTTTCTGTGATCACCAGGGGCTGTGAACCCAATGGGATGGGTTCAGTTGTAGGAGGTTTGGCTGTTGTTGGTGTGTCTGGGATGGAGATTGTGGAGATAGGTGGCTGTAGTTTCCTTTCAAACCTGCAGTAGAACACATTCAGGTCATCTGCCAGTTGCTGATTTCCTTCAGCTTGGGAAGGTGGTTTGCTGTAGCCGGTGATGTTTTTAAGAGTTTTCCACATGTTTGCTGGTTCATTTGTTGAGAACTGGTTCCTTAGCTTTTCAGAGTAGTTTCTTTTTGCTGCTCTGATCTCCCTTGTTAATACATTTCTGGCCTGATTGTACAGCATTCTATCACCTTTTCTGTAGGCTTCCTCTTTGGAACGACGTAACTGCTTAAGTTTAGCTGTGAACCAGGGTTTATTGTTACTGTATATTCGCAAGTTCCTGGTCGGTACACATAGGTCTTCGCAGAAGCTGACATATGATTAATACTATCCAGGTGTCTATACATATTTTTGCAATAACAGAAGACAAATTCCTTTCCCCCATAAAAGTGTTCTATTTTTCATTTGTCTGCCATTTTTTACCAAGTCCTTTTCTCATACAGAGACCCAGATGTATTACACAAGATAATCTATTTCTATATACGGTAGAAGGATAGGTCCTAAAGTCAACAGGTAAATCTGCTTTCCCCCCTATCTATGTGTATGGTGCACCTAAATATATACTAATAATGATGTGAAGGAAGTTAGCACCCACCCCTCTCCTAGAAAAATGAAATATCCTAGGAAATATTGAAAAGGAAGAATATGTTTCCCTGGATGAGGAAAGAGGAAACATGTTCTAAAAACAAAGCAGCTTCCTGCAGCTCCCTGCCCCCCCCCCCATTTCAGCTGATGGGATTAAGACCTTCACCCTTAGGACATGATAGGATTAGCCCTCTACCACATGGCACCTGGAAAATTACCAGCACTCAAACAAACCTGGGAGACAGCCTAAAAGGTTAGCTAAGACACCCACCCCTAGGGGGGGTCTGACCACCAATCGGAGTGCATAACTTATACAGGAACAGGAAACTCTGAGGTGAGGCCCAAGAGGACATAAAACCAAGGGACTCTCAGCAGCTCCGCCCTTTTTTCTCTTCACCCAACATCTGTGCTCCTGTCCACCATTAAACCTTCTTTCCAAGCAACTTCCATGAATCCAGTGTCTTTTTCCCTACTTGGAACTGAACCCAAAAGGATATTCCTCACAACAGATGTTAATGACTTTAATAGCTTTATAGATAGATATGAATTGGGATATGTGGAACAGAGAACTCTAAATCTTCCATAGCTTCCATCGACATGTGGTCTTACATGGTATTCAGTGTTTATAAACTCTCAGGGTAAAATTATAATCTGTATTAGAGAAAAAGTAACTTCTTTTTCTCCACAAGCAAGGAAAATAAAAAGGATCACACTCACACACAAAAGAAATGTGAATGGACAACAGCAATAGCACTTAGGACTTATATACTATTTCAACAGTCCTTTACAGACATCTCTAAGCAGTTTACAGAGTCAACGAATTGCCCCCAACAATCTGGCTCCTCATTTTACCAACCTTGGAAGGATGGAAGGTTGAGTCGACCTTGAGCTGGTGAGGATCAAACCCCTGGCAGTCGGGAGAATTAGCCTGCAATACTGCATTCTAACCACCGCACCACCATGGCTCTAAGCCAGTGGTTCCCAAACTTTTTCAGTCCACCACCCCCTTGGTGCTACAAACTCATACGCAGTTTTGAATATTGTAAAAGCATTATCCCCCAGAAAAAAACTGTTGATTATAAACAGATTGCAAACAGATTGTATGTTAAGATATTAATCAACACTTTTCTTCATCAATTTTTATGAAGAGACACTTATGATTTCAGATTACCAAGGAACCTTTATTTTATTTAATCAAAATAAAACGTGGAATGTCTCAATTTATCTTTTGATTCTGTCAGCATTTATTGTCCTATAGGAATTAAGAAAAGGAAATTGTTCATCATAGGATGATTTGGCAGTGTTCATTTGTGCCTTTTTTTGTCATCAGAATTAATCAAATAAGACAGCCCTGACACATTGCTTCTATCGCATCCATCGTGAAAGCTGAACAACTTAATAGATATTATCTGTACACTGAAATTCAAGATAGGCTTCCTGTGCTGAGCTACAGGAAATCCTCAGAAAGGCATCTTTGTAGACTTTCAGTACATTTAAGTTTTGTTTTTGTCCTAAATGAAATAGGAAAAGAAAAGGGCATCTTAGATGGTTAGTTCCAAAATACCCAGTAACAAAACTGACAATCAGGGTCATACCAAAAACTGCAAAACATCAGCTTTCCAGCTGGATTAAACTGAAGTGGTTGTGATCAAATTGAGGCATATCTGGTGGCAAATGTCAGTTTAGTTAACTGAAAGATTAGAAAGGTTTTGAGGAAAATAGAAACATTTCATAATATTTTTATATAACAATTCTGTTGTGATTTGATTGTTTTCCTCCAAGATGTATGCAATGGTGCAGTGGGAAAAAAGTAACTCAGTTTTTTGTTATGAACTATCAGATTTATTATAGCAGAGGTTAGCTGGAATAGTGATATTTAAACAAATTGGAAACTGCCCTCCTCTTCCTCCTCCTCCTCCCATATTTCCTGCAAATGCAGGGTCCACTTTTTGGATCAGAAGCATCATCTTGTTGCAGTCAAACACAGCACCTGAAACCTGTGTTGGCAAAACAATTTAGAAAACAGTCCAGAATTTAGTTAGGAATACTTTGATTTCATTTTAACTCAATTCAGAGAAGTTATATTAAAAACATAATGCATAATAGATCAATCCCATGTTGGACAGAAATATTGAAAATGGATGTTCAAAATTTCTTCTGTCTCCTCAAGTTTACTAATGTATTAACACACAATCTGGAGTTATTTTTAAAAAATAGCATTTGACAGACATGTCAAACATGTTGAGGGGAAAGTATCACTGTGGCTTAATTAATGCATTTATTTTCAGATTAGTACCACATAAACTGTAATACCATTGTGTGGTCTCTGCCCATCTGTCCTCTACCTGCAGCCTTATTTGCTCAGGGTTGGGATTTACTCTTATGAAATGGTGAAGTACCTTGACTTTTAGGATTCAACAAAGTTTAATTCCCAACAACTTCGGACACCTTGAAAAGGCTGAGATGCAACTGAAGGCCGCAGATTTCCTTTATTTGTGCTATGCTTTTCAAGTCAAACAAGAATGTCTGCTTTTAAAAATATTACTTCAGCCCACAGATTATATGTCACGGGCAGTATTCTCTAAAGATAATCACAGAAATGTGGCAATAACAGTTTGACATGGAAATTAACGTAACTGAAAAACGTAACTGAAAAACAACGTAACTGAAAAACAATTCCATGTCAATGTTTTTACTACAATTCCTCTTATATGCCACATAGTTTTGAAACATAAACATTAATTTGGTAAACTGTCTCATGCTTATGACAATTAATTTCATGAGAAGTAAACTATTTGTGAACCAATAGGTCTTAAACACTGAAGAAATTGTTTGGAGCAGCCCAAACTCTAGTTTTTATTATAATTTATGAAATCCACATTCTTTTGAGTCTGTACTATTTACCAAACAAAAACAAAAACAGCTTTAGGGAACTTTAGAAAACTTGCAGAAAAAGGAAACTTGAACATAGAGGTATTTTTATACAACTTTTATAATGTACATCAGTAGAAATTGGGAACTGTGTCCAATCTGGAGATCACTGAAAATGGCAAATGAGCTTTATCAACAGTAAATGACAATTCAGAAATACAAAACATTATGTTTCCCATTGATCTTCTCTGGTAATAATTATTATGATGTGTTACATTCAACTGCTGCATTGAGAGAATCTATAGGAAGCCTGACACATTTTATATAAGTGAGTGGTTTAAGTCTTGGAGTCCATTTTTTCACATAAAATTGATAATAACGGGTCTATATTTTCACAGAAATGGAAAAACATCTATAATGATTTTTCATTCTTAATCGATCAAGTCTGCCATATTTTAACATATATGTTCATGAAATATGTCACAGAAGAGCATCTAAAGAAACCCTGAAGAACATCTAAAGATAGTAAATGTCACAGAAGTGCATTTAAAGAAGCCCTGAACAATTTTCCATGTCTTTGTTTTTGTGAGGGAGGGAGGGTTTATGAAAGTATCAAAGAGTAAGAAATTGATAGTATCTCCTATGTATTGGAGCAGTTATGATGGATGGAATTAAGTTTCTGTTGATTTTAGCTAGCACAATGGGAAAAATATGTTCAGTT
Organism: Diadophis punctatus similis; assembly: GCA_023053685.1. Classification (NCBI taxonomy): domain Eukaryota; kingdom Metazoa; phylum Chordata; class Lepidosauria; order Squamata; family Dipsadidae; genus Diadophis; species Diadophis punctatus. Next base: position 90,399,799 of record JALIGW010000001.1, on the reverse strand, counting down.
GCATAGAATGATTCTCGTTTCCTACTACTTTCTAAACAAAAAGGAAAGTTTAGAATGCTTCATTCTGCACAAGAATGGTTGTAGAGGTTCAAAGATTAAAGTAAGTTTTAATTGATACTATATTACTTACTGGTCTACAAAGGAGGATCTGATACCTTAAGATGATGGAAGGCACATCTGGAATGGAGCCATTTCATTACATTGGAGTAGGATTTTATACTAAGTATAATTATTTACAAGATGTAATTACCCATCAACCCATGCTGATTCTATGATAGCCATTCACTGTTTGTGCCAGAGATGTTGAAATATTCTCCCAATTATCTTGAAAACAGCTCTTTCCCCTCCCAATGCTGGCATTTAGATTGACTTACAATGATTTGGCTTTCGCGCATGCTCAGAGACAGGAATTAGCCCGAAACACAGCTGAGGAGCTCCTCAGGTGTGCTTCGGGCGAAGAAATAAAGGTCAGAATTCACCCGCGGGCGGGTGGGGGGGCATTTTTCAAGCCGCGGAAGGGGAAAAATTTGCACAAAATAAAAAAAAGATGGCGGCGCGCACAGAACGGCACCAACAGTGACATCACCAGTGGGTCGCTATCGGTTCGGGCGATCCGGTCCGAACCTGGAGGAACCCACCCCTGGACTATCTTGATACTTGAACTATCAGGAAAGACCACCACCTCAAGGACCAGAAAGTTAAAAAATAAAAATTCTAGAAGAAGGGCAATGGGAGAGTACTTCCATATTGCTATTAAAAGGTAAATGTTTTCCCCGTCAAGTCATGTCCAATTCTACGGGGCGATGCTCACCTCTGTTTCTTGGCCGAGGAAGCCAGCATTGTCCGATGACACTTCCTTGGTCATGTGGCCAGCATGACTATATACTGAGGTGCACATAATACTGTTACCTTCCCACCAAAGTGGTACCTATTTATCTACTCATATTTGATGCTTTTGAACTGCTTAGGTGCATAGGAGCTGGAACAAGAACAGGAACTCACCTTGTCACCCGACATTCGGGTCTCAAACTCTGTCTGTCAGCTTTCCAGCTGACAAGCTCAGTGTCTTTAACTGCTATAGGGAAATATTCATGTAAGGGCTAGGATTGAAACATTACTCAAGGAAAACTTTTATATCTCCCCAAAAGCACAAAAGTTAGAGAGGTCTGATAAATTCATTCACTGTGTACTTAGAAACTAGACTTGCACCTCCTATCTCCTTATAGACTTCTTTCACTGCAATCTGGACTGTAAAAAAGTTACTCTAAAAATGAGATTATAAAGATTCAGTATTTATTGGAAGGAAGAATGTTCCATTGAATCCATTCAGATGAACTACCTACTCTGATAGTCCTTGACGTATGACCACAATTGTGACCAGAATTTCCACTGCTAAGCAAAATGGTTGTTAAGTGAATGGTGTCCAATTTACCACCTTTTTGTCACAGTTGTTAAGCGAATAACTAAAGTTGTTTAGTGAATAAAAAATAGAAATAACAGAGTTGGAGGTCTTCTAGTCCAACCCCCTGCTTAGGCAGGAAACCCTACACCATTTCAGACAAATGGTTAGCCAACATCTTCTTAAAAATGTCCAGTGTTGGAGCACCCACAACTTCTGGAGGCAAGTTGTTCCATTGATTAATTGTTCTGTCAGGAAATTTCTTCTTAGTTCTAAGTTGCTTCTCTCCTTGATTAGTTTCCACCCATTGCTTCTTGTTCTACCCTCAGGAGCTTTGGAGAATAGCTTGACTCCCTCTTCTTTGTAGCAGCCCCTGAGATATTGGAATACTGCTATCATGTCTCCCCTAGTCCTTCTTTTCATTAAATTAGACATACCCAGTTCCTGCAACTGTTCTTCATACGTTTTAGCCTCCAGTCCCCTAATCATCTTTTTGCTCTTCTCTGCACTCTTTCTAGAGTCTCAACATCTTTTTTACATCGTGGTGACCAAAACTGAATTCAGTATTCCAAGTGTGGTCTTACCAAGGCATTATAAAGTGGTATTAACACTTCACGTGATCTTGATTCTATCCCTCTGTTAATGCAGCCTAGAACTGTGTTGGCTTTTTTGGCAGCTGCTGCACACTGCAGGCTGTATTTAAATGGTTGTCCACTAGGACTCCAAGATCCCTCTCACAGTTACTACTGTTGAGCAAGGTATCACATATACTGTACCTGTGCATTTTGTTTTTCTTGCCTAAATGTAGAACCTTACTTTCATGTGGTCATTAAAATCATGTGGTCATTAAACAAATTCAGCTCTCCCCATTAACTTTGCTTGTTGGAAGCCACCTAGGAAGGTTGCAAATACAAACCCATGACCCCAGGATGCTGCAACCATTATAAATACATGCTGGTTTCCAAGAGCTCAAATTTTGATCACATGACAGTGACGATGCTGTGATGGTCATAAGTGCAAGGATCAGTCATAAGTCATATTTTTCAGTGCTGTTGTAATTTTGAATAATTGCTAAACGAATGGTTGTAAGTCAAGGACTACCTATATGTCTCGACTCTTGTCCTGCTATTTGGAGTAAGATGGAATCTGGGAAGAGAGAGTGAGGCTGACTATGCGCACCTCTCCCTCACTTTAATCCAATTCACGCGCAAGTCTTGACATCCTCCCCCCCAGATGTCAAGGTCCTCTTCAAACACGATGGACGAACATCATCATATACAGACAATTTAGTGGTGCAAAATTCAAGTCCATTTTTGCCTGTTGTTTGTACAGAACGGACTAGACATATGCATTCATACATACATGCATACACAAACTCACTTTATGTGAAAGACAGCAGCCTCCATCTGCTCACAGTTTTAATAACTGTCAGCTTTATTCATGTGACAAGTTATTTTCACACCTCCATTCTTGCCCCACAGCTTCTACTGAGATGTGGGAAGACAATACTGATTTTTGAAGGCACACAGATTGCTTTTCTGTATCCCTTCACATCTTTACGCCACTGACAAAACTTTGAGAGGGTTCACATTAGACTCAATCTGCTTCAGATGAGCCCAGATTCAATTTGGATAGGTTTCAAACTTTTCCAAATCATCAAAGTTTAATTTTCCCATTTGGCTGGACTGATACACATTACTTATAATTAGATTCCTTTCCATCCTATGTTTTGCATCTGGCTCCACCCCAGGCGATATTTTGCACTCAACTGCTTTAGTTAAAACACAAAGTAGATATCATAACCTTTCAATTTGCTCATATCCAATCTACAATTTATCAGTGATCACTGAGCTTGTCAGTATGTTTTAAAGTCATTTCAAAGAATTAATCAAGTAAATTTACAGTGAAAACAAGGACAACCATTCTTCATGCAGGTTTTTTTTTTAAACAGAAAAGATGGAAAGATCCTGCATCCCTGCATAATCCCAGGAATGGTTAAAATATTTTTCCACCTCCTCCTTCGCTAGTGCCTCATTATTTGCTATCAAACCAATGTAAATTCTCAGCAACGAACAGAAGACTTCTCCAGAATTATCTATTCCGATTCTGGCTGTTCAGACCTTCAATGATGATACACTATCACCATTTTGGATGTATCTCGTATTTCACTGCGGATGGTTTTTTCCTTCTTTCTCTTTCCACCTTTCTCATTGGTATAGACTTCTCAAGAGAGCAGTGTCTAATAATGTATACGGAATATAATAATTTGAGCCTCGTGTTTTATCTCTCACATGAGAATATTGGATTGATTTATTCTAATATCCATGTGTTTGTTTTCTTGGCTATCCTATGAGATTTCGCTAATATAAAAATTGGCGTATTGAATAGACGTGAGTACTCTTTCTATTTATTCTTCTATAGCTTCAGTAGCTACTGTAAAGCCAAAGAGGAAGTGAAGACACCTCCTTTATAAGTAATATGGAAGTGTTTCTCTAGTCTGATGTACATAAATCTTGACACGGTACCTTCTATTCCAGTAAGAGCCTATGTTAAATTATACCACATTGGCCTACGTTAAATTAATCCCATTGGCTGTTCTACACAGTTTCTGAGTCAGCTGTTAACCACTGCTAGTGACCAACCCTCAGAGTACTAATGACCAGATGACTGCAAAGAATATAAATCCTTCCATTCCCTACCAGTCAGTTAGAACTGAAGAAGCTTCTTGGATGAGAAGAGAAATGTTTTCAAAGAAAAAAACCAAGAAAGTCCAGTTGCCTTTTGTAAAAAGTATCTTTGGGACAATCATGACCTGGATGACTGAGGATTTCCATAGACATTCCACATGGTTATTTTGTAGGATATACAGAGAATGACATCCATAGTGCTTATTTTCTTATTCCTATTTATCCACTATCTTATTTGTATCATTAAACTCAGGACACCTCTTATTTTTCTTTCATGATACTTTCATACTTCTGGGTAGGAAACTAAATGTACTACTGGTAGAATCTTTTGAAGTTCAGAATTAATTCTAAGAGCTTGGGAAATTGATTTTCAGGACAGAACTTCAAAGCTTTTAAGCATTAGGAATGCAGCATATTAATCTCCAAAGTGACATAATAAATCTCACCTTATATTATCAAGCAAATAGCTCTTATTAAGAATGCCAAGTTTTTTTTTTTAATTTCTTCTGAAGTATAGAACTTTACCCAGGGGCGGGTTCCAAATTTTTTTACTACCACTCTGTGGGCGTGGCTTATTTTGTGGGTGTGGCATGCCAGCCATGTGACCGGGTGGGCGTGGGCCTCGGGAGCTTGGCAGCGGCCGGAGAAGCGGGGGGGCATTGCCCACCCACAATGCAGCCCCCCGCAGCGGGAGCAACAAGACCGCGGCAGTGGTTCTTCTAGGAGGCTCCGTCCAGCCTGAATGCTTCTCCCCATTCGATGATCCTAGGCTCCTCCCGCCCGTTCCCCCTCCCCTCAACAGCTCGAGAAGCCTCGAACGTGTGAAAATGCCTGGGATCATCACCGCACGTTCGTGGCTTCTCGGACTGCTGAAGGGAGGGGAATGGAGATAGCTCCTGCCACCCATTCTTTCAGCGTCTCACGCACTCCCTCAGCCATCCTCCCCTGCTTGGACTCACTGTGGGGTAGGAAGGCAGTGCATGCACAGTGCCGGAAGCTCGGCTTCTGGGCATGCGGAGAAGAAATTTTTTTAAAAAAATTTTAAAAATGTTTTTAAAAAAATGGCGGCACCCAGGCACCGGCAACCGACCGCACCGGTACTGTGACATCACCAGCGGGCCACTATCGGTGCTATAGAGTGGACCGCGCTGGTAGGAACCCACCACTGACTTTACCACTGTGAAACCAGTGTTTACCATGCACAGGAATACGTTTCCTGCACAGGAATACGTAATGCATTTAATTCTTGAAATCAATTGATGCTTTTTGACTCAGGATTTTTAATTACTTTTTAAACGTAGTCCTTGGAAGCTTGGAAATATTTCCAATGTCCTTCCTAATATTTCATCTGTCTTGCTTTCTTGAGTTCCAAAACCATCTAACTATAGGTGGCTTCATAAAGTTAAAAAAAAGCATTTAATATCTAATACTCATTGTCTAAAAGGGAGCAACATACTATCTTTCTACACCATACCGACCACAATTTAAAAGGGCCCATCCAAACATCCTAATCCAAGGTCTGGGGAAAAACCAGGTTAGAAAGTGAGAACCACACCAATATCCCAAATATGCTGTTCCAAAGGAAATTACAGCAACCCAGAGGCCCTACCTCCTGGGATGACACTACTTAATTGACAGAACCCAAAGCAAGGCAACTTCCACAGAGGAGCACATGAAATGCATAAATTGGGAGATGCACCCTCTGATGGTTAGGTCCTCGGCCATGTAGGGGTTTAGCAATTCAGCAGCTTGAAATGTATCTAAAGGTAACTGACAATTGGTGTCATTCACAGTGCAACGGTGTTTTATGGCCACAGGAAGGCTTTCTGCATCACTGCTTCTGCCCCTCCATATAGCTTCTGAGGGCTACAATGACAACAATAAGTGCACCTCTTGCAAAGTGACCGAGGAATCAGTGACTATAAGGAGGGCCTCTCAAACCAAGAACAAGTACAAGTTGTAACCAAATTGAACCTATGGAAAATCCAGGAGGATCCCCCGAGTTTTGAGTCAGGCAATGCAATCCTGTTCAGGATCATGGAGGAAAATCCTCAAAGCTGGGAGGACCAAGCACCCACAACCACTTGGTTTGCTAAGGTTGAGTCTAAGCCTATTCCTCTTCATTCAGGCCCCAACAACCTCCAGGAACTGGGAGATGACCTTGGCTGCATTGGTCGGTCAGCTAGGAGCCAGGATGTACAACACAGTGTCATCCACATACCATTTATTCATGACCATAAACCAATAGATGATCTTCCCCAGAAGCCTCATGTAGAGGAGAAATAAGAGACCAAATCCTAAGGAACCCCACAATTTTTAAAAATAATTGACACTTCACATACTTCCATGTTGTTCTTCTCATCACTTTGGTAACCGATCTGGCTATCAATGCCATATTCTTTACTTTCTATTTACTTTCATATCTATTGACTGCAAGCTTGATAGTAAAGGTAGAAAGAAGACAGTCTATAGGGTTACTTTGTTTACTTTTTACAGACAGACTAGCGGAGTGGCCATGAAAGGCATATATATGCCAAATACCACTCACTCATCACGAAATCTCCAGAACTGTAAGGCCTACAAAAGTGAAACTTGGCACTTATGTTCCTCTTGGCTTCTAGGTGCTTGCTAAGAAAGGATTTTTTGAAATGACCATCAGATCATTAGTATTTCTTATACAGTATTATATTAACATGCTCTGATGCTAAGGAGTTAGACGTTCTACTCCCCCTCCCCACCTGAAAAGAACTCTGTTCTAGCTACCAGTTGCCTTATATTAACACGCTCTGATGCTACCCCTTGGCTAAACTGGGTGTGGGTGTGGCCAGCGTATGACTCATCCGACCTGCGGCCTGGGAGTTTAGACATTCTACTCCCCCTCCCCACCTGAAAAGAACTTTGTTCCAACTGCCAGTTGCCTTATATTAACACGCTCTGATGCTAAGGAGTTACACATCCTACATAAATTTTCAAGCTTTAAGTGTCAATGTATGAAGCCCAATCGTAACTACTCATTAATTTTCAAGCTTTAACTGTCAATTTATCAAGCCTGATCACATAGTTTCGTAGCAAAGCATGGGTATCCAGCTACTAGTATTCCATAAAAAACCCAACATCTTTTACACTATTTGGATGAGTCAATCTAGTGCTTCCCATGGCATAATAAAAAAATCAGGCTGCTCAGCAAATACATCCTCCACAAGGCAAAAGCAGCTGAACAATAGGAGGGAATAGCAATAATCACCTACCCAAACTTTCCTGACAAAAGGGAAAACCATGAAATATTTTTTAATTCTGTAATACTATCAAAAGTTGAGCTTAATTTCAGGGCTTCTTATATTTCTCTATATCACACTTTATTTTACAGGTGGTCCTCCACCGTCATTGAGCTCGCAATTAAGAGTTGCAAGTCATGACAGTCATTAAATTGGTTATCATGACACAGCACTGGAATTTACAAACTCCTTTTTGCAGCAGTCGGAAATCTAACCCAATAGTGTTTGCCACAGTTAAGTAAACCCATTGTCTGCTATGACCCCATACCATTCCAGACAATGGTTGTCCAATCTCTTCTTGCAAGCCAAGTTCAGGCAGCCTGTATTCAAAACAACGCTTACACGTATGATCCAAGCACAGGCTCAGAATACATGCATTCCAGGCACACATTTCCCAGAGATACAGACAGCAGTACAATGCCATCTGGCATTAATGCAAGAAGGGAAAGGGGAATCAGAACATAGGGGGAAAGGAACTGCACCAGATGAGTTAAATCATTGCACTTGAATTTAAGCCCAACGGAGGGGAAAAAAGAATTGAGAATATTAAATTTAGTTAATAATTAAATGGATGACACTAAAATGGCTACTCCCACAAACAGAGGGAGTGCCAACTACACTATAACAGATGGCCTTTCATTTGTTCAGCAAAGAGCATCTTCAGAAAGGCCTCTTCTGTAGGCCCTTAATAGCTTCGTAACAACAAGCAGCTTTTACCACCTGGTGCAAAAATGTAAACAAGAGAGGACTCGTGGACAGTTTGGAAGCATAGATTATACCTGTAGTATTTCCTGGACAAAGAGCACACGCAGAAGCCCTTGTTTCTTCATTCCTCTTAATATTCACGGAAGCACCAGCAGAAGCAGCGCACCATCTCCTTCTAAGCCAGGGGGGAGAAGTGTGTGATTTTGCGCAATGCCCATCAAAGGGGTGTGTGTGTAAGCGGGAGGATGTGACAATTAAAACTGGAACAATGCCTTCAGTGGAACAACTTGCCTCCAAAAGTTGTTGAATGCTCCAACACTGGAAGTTTTAAAGAAGAGATTGGACAACCATTTGCCTGAAATGATATAGGACAGAACCTTTTCGGCACCGAGTACTGAAACCAAAGAGCGCGCATGCGCACGGGAGAGTGCTGGAAACCGAAAGAACAGCTCCCTAGTGTGCACGTGCGGGAATGCCGAAAACCAGAAGAGCAACTCCCCTGCGCACATTGGGAAGCTGAGCTTCCAGTTTCCGGCATGCGCATGGGTGCCAATCACTGGTGTTCCGGTTTCTGGCATGCATGCGAGCGCAAAGACCAGCTGGCCAGTGCGAATGTGTGCACCGGAACCCGGAAGAGCAGCGGGCAATGACTGGCATGCCTGGAGAGATGGCTCTGGGTGCCACTTCCGGCACATGTGCCATAAGCTCGCCATCACTGGTATAGGATTTCCTGCCTGAGCAGGGGGTTGGACTAGAAGACCTTTTAGAGACTTAGAATAACTTTATTGTCACTTTAAATGGTACATTAATCAGCATACATTAAAATGAAATTTCGTTGCATACAGCTCTCAAAAGGTCACCCCCTCCAATGTACACTACAAAAACATGACTAAAGGAGGACCCAGATTGTTGGGGTCAATATGCTGACTCTGTAAACCACTTGGAGGGCTGTAAAGCACTATGAAGTGGTATATAAGTCTAAGTGCTATTGCTAAGTAATATTGCTAAAATAAATAAATAAATAAATAAACAAACAAACAAACAAACAAACAAGCATATACCCACATATATTATATGGCACAGAGAAACAACACATTCTGATTCGGATATATACAGGTACATGGCGAGGGACCTCCAAGGTCCCTTCCAACTCTGTTATTCTATTATATTCTAATGCAAAAGGCGAGTTTCGTAACGCGGCCGATAGTGTAGCAACCGAGCTACTAGAGACAACCGCTGTCCTTTTGTTTTCCTCCATCCGCCTCGCCGGAGGGATTTTGCTCCATCCTTCCGACTACAGAGAGCATCCGAGAGAGTCGGCTACGCCTTTCTCCCGCTTGGCTGATGTATCTCCGCGCAGAAAACGCAGCTCTCTCCCTCTCCCCCCCCCCCGCCCGCGCGCTGCTTTCCTTTCAAAATAAAAGCCGCCGAGCGAAATGCACTTTTTGCCTAAGTTTCCTCCCCTAGCGAAGAAGGGGGAAGCGAACGGCCTCCGCCCCCTTTCACAAGTTTTATAACTCGCCGGGTTTCCGCGTCCTGTGACTCCAGTCAGGTGGTTCCCGCCTTCTTTTTCCTCCGTGCCTGCCGGCTGTCGGGAACGTCTCTTCCCGCCAAAGAAGCGGCGTTGGACAAAGAGAGCTCCCGGAGTCGGTGGGGGGAAATCCACGCGAGAGGGAGCGCTCCCCCTCTTTCCTTTCTTGCTCCCGCCGGTGCTGGGCTTTCGCACGAGGAGGGTGGAAGCCAGCTGAGTGGCGAAGCCGGAATGGCTGGAGCAGAGAGAGGCGGAGGCGGCGTCGGAGTGCCTGAGAACCGGGAACATCTCTTTAAGGTTTTAGTCATCGGGGAGCTCGGTGTCGGCAAAACAAGTATTATCAAGCGCTACGTTCACCAGCTCTTCTCTCAGCACTACCGGGCTACCATCGGGGTGGATTTCGCTCTCAAAGTCCTCAACTGGGACACCAGGACTCTGGTCAGGTTGCAGCTCTGGGACATCGCAGGTGAGAGAGGGCAGGAGAAATTGGGCTTCTGGAAAAAGGACAATCCGGCCAGACTGGATTTCTTCAGCTGGAAGGGGAAAGTCCCTTTGCATGTTCTGAGACCTTGTGAGCAAGTTGAAACTGGCTTCCTTCCATAAGATAAAGACCACGGGACATAGTGCCTTGAGTTTCCCTGAAACGAATTGGGGAGGCTTCCACTTCAGGTCCCTTACTCAATTTCTAAAATCCGTCTCTTTTGCTCCTTTCTATACAGCTCGAGAGAAAGTATGAGAATAAATTGTGCTAGGTTGAATTGTACTATTCTGAGCTCCTGGGAGAAGTGGGGGGAGGATTAAAGATTCTGGGAGTATATTTGCTCTAACTTGGAAGAATCTATTTGTTTTGGATATACTTACTAATATCTTTAACCCTGTGTAGATTTACGCCGTGTACGTACACTGGAATACATGGAAGTTTTCTATTTTAGTTTACCCACTTCCTTTTCTATGAAGAAGGGGTTATTCATTCGGGAAAAATGCCAGAGGTTAATAAACCTTTACACAAATTTTAAAGATGGGCAAATATATAAGGTTTTTGTTACATTTCCAGCTTAAAACAACCCTCCTCCCCTCTGACCAAGTGTTTTCTGAAAGCTGTTTGATAGTAGCATTTCAAAAGATTAAAACTTTTTTTCATGCTGAGGATGGGAAAGCTTCATCTGTTTGATAGTGACAGCTATGGCATGGGTTACGGAAGCACACATACTTTGGTGTTGCAGTTATAATTTTCCAGATAGTCTCGAAAAAAACTGGAAGAGATTTCTTTGTGTGTTTTACTGGTGGTCACTTTGAAAACAGTAAATATCTGAAAAGTAATTGTGAGATTTATGACATTTGCTCTCCTGGTCAGTAAACAGTGGGACTTTTTTTCACATTGCTTTTTTTTCATTGTTTAAAGTTCTGGAAGTGGTAAATTGCAGAGAACTTTAGTATGAAGTTTTATATTGCTCTGTTTTATATGATCTTATGGATAAGTCAAATTACTTGTCTCTTAGATATTTATCAAATTCTGCCTTCAAACCTTTTTACAGAGCTACTGGTAAATGAAAGACATTCTAGACTCTAATCTTGCTCCTAAAACTGGGTGTAAGTAGATTGTTTGGTGCCTGTGCTTAAGTGACAATGAAGGGATTACAGCTAGATATTATTAGAGTTGATATTTTTTAGGGTAATGCATTTTATAAAAGGCATATGCTTTTGTGAACTACTGATCACTTCATCATATAAGTGGAGTGGCTAAAGCAATATTTCTCAATCTTGACCATTTTAAGATGTGAGGAATTCAACTCCTAGAATTCCCTGGGAATCCATGCAACAAACATTTTGCAGCCTTTTACAAATCCTCCTTTCAACTGAGGTTTTAATTTTTGAAGCTTAAAAAAATCTATTTAATAAAACTATTAGGTAATAATATATCCCACTGGTAGGAAATATAATGCTATATCTTTTTACATCTATCAAATCCTTGTTCAAAGATGCATATTATGAGTATTGCTCTGGAAAACTTGGTATTGTTTGCAGATTGCTTGCAAAACCATTCATCAGATTTTGCAAGCAATAGAGAAATATTTCCCCATGATCCAGCTAGGCCCCTTCTACTCTACTCGTATTTCAGTTTCAAGGGAATAAGAATGCTAGCAGTTGCCACATGAATATATTTAATAGTTTAGTTATTGCTTTAATTTATCTGAATAATGTGTGTGTGTGTGTGTGTGTACTGTATGTAATATATGAGAAAGTTGATGTAGCATAGGACTTACAGGTGGCAGTTTGTTAGCAGTATTGAATGTTCTCATGAGCCAAATGTAATTCTCCACAAATTGCAATTTTTTTTTGGTAAAAGGGTGTGACTCCGGTTGCAACATGTGATAGTCATTCTGTACAACTGTTCACTCTCTGTCTTTGTACCCATATATTGCAATACTTGAGATACAAAGACAAATTTTCAGCTAGTACACCATCAAAACTGTCAGTCTTTGAGGCATATAGGAGAGTATGGTTAAGTATTGGAGAATAAGTTTTGTTTAAAGCTGATTTCTAAAACATTAAAAATAAAACAATTGTCCAGTGAAAGAAGCTGACTAAACTAGTTCAGACTATAATTCCCATTATAGGAATCAAGTAACATGAGATTGTTAATTTAAATCCTCTTTAATCCATATCAGGCCAATACATTTATTAAATCAACTCAAAAGAGCATAATAGTGTGTAAGCCTTCTAGGTTCAACAAGAGGATACTAAATAAAACTGAAAAGTACTAGGAGATTTTTTCACTTCATGTGTCTATATGTAATTACAGTCTGCTTTATTTATAGCCTTAAACTATAAATCTTTTTAATTTAAAATTCTGCACTAATGAGAAATCTTTTTACTGTAGTTAATAAATTTTAGGACATCACAAAAGGCCATATGAATTTGCTTTATTTTTCTTTAGATAAGGTGTTAAAAATAGGATGAGACACTACAAGGGAAAAATATTTTAGCATGAAGTCTGCAGTCCAAAGACCGTCTTAAAGTCTGTACTACAGGTAGTCCTTATTTAATGATCGATCATTCAACGACCAAAATTATGAAGGTGCTGAACAAAGGAATTTCCTAACTCATGACCAAAGATATGGCCATTGCATCACTCCATGGCCATGTGATTGGAATCTGGGCACCTGGCAACCCATTCACAATTATGGCTGAATTGCCAAGTGCCAGGTGATCATGTGATTGCCATTGGCAATCTTTTCCTGCCAGCTTCCCCAGAAAGTCAATGGGGAAGCTGTCATGGAAGATTGCAAGCCAATGCCACCTGCTGAGAGGAGTCTTTCCCTCTAACTGAAAAAGTCTGTCCTCAAATCCAAGCAAGATTTTTCAGCCACAGATGATTTGCAACCCCAGAGCAGAGAGGCAGTATGATAAGGTAAGAGTACAGGGTGCCTTAAGGCAGGGGATGCCCGGGCAGACTCATGTGAGTGTTTCCTTGCTTAGGGGGCTGAAAATCCTGCTTGGGTTTTGGCAAGGAGGATTTTCAGCTTCTGAGCGGAGTGGCACCATAATAAAGTACAGCAAGCAATGTGGAGTGCCTTGCAGTGACGACCCAACACAGGGCAAATGCGGGTGTCTCTTTTTCAGGGGTTGAAAATCCTGCTTGGAATCTGACAGGATTTTCAGCTCCTGAGCCAAGAGACACTCACGTACAGTCTGCTCTGGGGCTCCTCCAATCCCTTGAGGCACCCCACGTCCCTTACTTGGGATTCCACTTAATGATCTACCAGATTGCTTTACAATCACAACTCAGAGTGCTGAGTGTGGTTATTAAGTGAAATGGTCACATGGCATCTTGCTTAATGACCGCTTTGCTCCATGACCAAGATCCTGGTCCTTAAGCAGGGGCTACTTATAGTATTGTTAAAATGAGGTTACACCTAACCTTCCTCTAGGATAGAAAATCACATTAGTTCTTCATTGACCTGCTGGGATAATTGTATGGCAAAGAAAAGGACATGTTAGCATCTCCCACCTATTCATGAGTGATGCTTCCTATTTGTAAATGTACAGTGGGAGTAGATATTATGTGGTACAACACTTTTTCCTGGCATATATAAGAATTTAATAAATTAATCAGTCAGTGCCTAGTAGATGCTTTGTTTGATACTGCTTTTTGTGGTTTACTCGCTTCTTACAGAGTAGCCAATCCACAACAGGTTTAGTTAGTTTTATATTGAGTTTTCTGAAATGCCTTTCACTCTTTTTCAAACTTCACCAATGGCATCTTTTCAAAACTTCAACACAACTGAATTATTAGCGTGTTGGGTACATCCAGGCAATCTGCCAATAACGCTTACCAGCAATACTGCTCCTTTAGGAGGTCTCTGCCTTCTGTCTAATTACTTCTTGCTGGTGGCCTTTGGCTGGGATGGACTATAAATCCATCCTAACTATTAGCCATGCTAGCTAGGCAGATTTATGTGGAAGGGGAAAAGACTAGGATTGGGAATTCCTTGTCTGCAAAGCAGACAAATTGAGGAAAGAGCTTGTTCGGTTTGGCTACATTCCTGAAACATATTTTACCTGGTTACTTAATTAAATGATTTTCTGTATTTGCACAGTTGAGCCATAAATAAGCCCAACAGGCTGGATCACACAACATCTTTGCACAAAATAGACAACAACTGCCCCAAAGCTTAAGCAGAGTTAACACATATCAACTTAGGACCTGCTGCTTAAATTCATCTGCTAGATTTTATTCAGGTTGGGCATATGCAGTGCATATGTATTCTGTCTTGTGGTCTCAAAAAGTGCCCTTCTATAAGCTTTATTGCACTATTCTTGTTAGCCAACTTGAGTGCTTATAGAAGCAGAAATGAAAGATGTCACATTATAAGTACATTACTGTTCAATATAAGTCAAACTCTCTTAATTGAAATATTTGTATATTGTTCTAAGGTGGGGAAAGAACATGTTTTCACTGTAACACATGTGAGTGTGTCAGTATGTATAGTGTGTAGAATAACCCATAGTGGTCAAGGTTTATACAGTGTTAGGCCAGTTTTATAAACCATAAGCCTTGGCTTGTACATAGAACTAAGGCAAAGACAAGGAAGCCATATTATGTCGATAGAGGTTGTCAATCATCCAGGTCATAGTTGTTCCAAAGGTGCTTTTCCAAAAGGCAACTGGACTTTCTTGGGTTTTTTTCTTTGAAAATGTTTTGCTTCTCATCCAAGTTAAACTGAAGATACTTCTTTGATGAGAAACAAAATGTTTTCAAAAAACAAACCCCAAGGAAGTCTAGTTGCCTTTGTAAAAGCACCTTTGGGAAAACCGTATCATGGTTTGTATAATGTACAGATTCTGCCAGGGGCTTTATTTTTAGATGATTGTGGAAAGCACTACCAAACAATGCTAATGTAACCAAACCCAGTATCTTCCATTTTAAAGCTTCTAGAGAAAAAAGAAAAACCATGTGGGTGTACCATTTAAATATAAAGAGGATATTTGCAAACAAAATGTTAAAATAAACTCCTAGATAGAAGTTAAAGGTATGTGCAGTAGGGAGATCACTATCTTTATAGAAGAACGTCAGCTTTCCCCAACCTAGTGTTTTCTTAATCTGTTAGATTTCTAATATTGCCTAATCCCTGGCAATTAAACTCAGTGACTATTCTAACTGGCGATTATAGCATTTGAAAGATACTGTTTGGAGAAGATGGAGTTCACACTGCAGTTCCAAGAATACAACTACCCCATCAAATGGAAAAGTACTGAAATTAAGGAGACATACCAATTCTTATGCAAATAGGGTCTTTTTTTTCTTTTCCCCTGTTAACAAAGGCCTAGACTTTTAATCTAATTTTTACTATTTTTAATAGACATAACCAGTCTCTCACCTCCCAAATTTATAGTGGGTTGTAAATTAGTACATCTTTGTTTACTGAAAAAAAATACTTGGGAAAGAGATTGATAATGGTGTTGAACCACAACTTTTAATCAATTTCTTGCTATAACACTTCAGCCTTTTTCCCCCCTTGCTTCATCCAGTTAATTTCAGTGAATGCCTTTCTAGAGTGGAATCATGGTTCAGATCATGTTGGGCTCTATGCTTTGATACGACTTGAGAGTCAGCTGTTGAGAGAAGCTATTTCTGGGGGCGTGCCAATACCCAAGTATGTCTAAAGTAGCTTTTTTGATCTTGGTCCAAATAATTTGCCTGCTTAACTTACATTAGTGGATTCCGCAAAAGCAGATTGTATTTGAGCTGCTCTCCCAATGGGGGCTGAGTACTACAGAAGACCTCAGGAATACATGGCTAAGAAGTGCTTGACACATGAAGGAGTTCTTGCGGCTTGTTGCTTTAGTTTTATGTTGTGGAAAGACATGGTAGAATAGGGAAGTGACTGCTCATTCCATTATCACATGAGAAAACCCTTGTGAATGGAAATCCTCTAGTCTTTATTGTAGCACATTTTCAGATTGCTTCTAAGGAAGCAAGACTTTTTAATAAAAATATTCTTCTTTATCAATGTACTAGAAATGTTCGATGTATGAGTAGAGAGGAATTTTCAAAAGTGAATTATACATCTGGGAAAATAAACTATAGAAACTATAAATAAATAATAAAAGCCTGTAATAAATCATTGTCCTGTGGAAGGGTTTTTTTTCCCTGTATGCAATGTATATAATTTAACTACCGTATTTTTCAGAGTATAAGACGCACCTTTTTCCCCCCTAAAAGAGGGTGAAAATCTGGGTGTGTCTTATACACCGAATGTAGCCCCGCCCAGCCTCTGAAACGGACCTTTGCAAGGCTAAAACAATCTCTCAAACTGAGCTTTGCAAGCCTGAAAACAACCTCTCAAACTGAGCTTTGCAAGCCTGAAAAAGCAGCCTTTAAAATGGACCTTTGCAAGGCTAAAACAACCTCTCAAACCGAGCTTTGCAAGCCTGAAAACAACCTCTCAAACCGAGCTTTGCAAGCCTGAAAAAGCAGCCTCTGAAACGGACCCTTGCAAGGCTAAAACAACCTCTCAAACCGAGCTTTGCAAGGCTGAAAAAGCAGCCTCTGAAACAGACCTTTGCAAGGCTAAAACAACCTTTCAAACCGAGCTTTGCAAGGCTGAAAAAGCAGCCTTTCAAACGGACCTTTGCAAGGCTAATATACCTGTTCCAGGCTGTTTGCTAAGGATGCTAGCCAGATGGATGCTGGTAGGCAGAATTTTTTTTTCTTATTTTCCTCCCCAAAAACTAAAAATATGGTAGGTTTGAAGCTTTAACAGAGCAGATAGGGAGACTAGTCTCCCAAGTTGTGTTGTTTTATAACAGCCTTGTTCATCTTGGCTTGTTCTAAAGTTCATCTTAACTCGTGAGTGTAGGAATTTTAATGCAGTACATCTGGCAACAAATTATGTTCTACAAAAATCCTGCCCTTTTCACCATCATACGGGTACAATTAGCTTTGCAAATACATTAGTGTCAGTTACTGGCTGCTCAGTAGAATTTTTCTGCTTCTTCAGCTTCAGATTATACATTTGGTGGTTACTGAAAAATTGAAGCCATAGAAATGAGTTCTTGATGTGCAGTGTTTTTATCTGTTAATCTGTCATAATTTTCTCAGTTGTACAACAAAGCATGTTTCTTGTTTTCAGATCTACGAAGAAATTGTGAGATTTGGTGATCATATACACAATAAGGATAAAGAGCAAAATTAATAGTGCAATGAAAAAGCAGACCCACACAAAATAAAATAGCTTAATGTAAATTCTGAGCACTCTGTACAATGGAACTCAAATGCCTGGGCAAATAGATCACTTGGATCACAAAATAAGATTTTAATCACATAAATGTTCAGCAATAATAGCAAATGTAGGCTTGAGCAGAAGCCAGTTGGTGGTGTGGTTAAGGCAGCAGGCTAGAACTGGGACCTTGTGAGTTCTAGTCCTTCCTTAGGCACAAAGCCAGATGAGTTACTTTGGATCAGTCACTCACTCTCTCAACCCTACGAAGGACTCAATGGAAACCCACTTCTGAAATTTTCCCAAGAAAACCAACAAACGAGACATAGATGGCCAGGCATTCACTCAGAGTGCCTAGCCATCTCCAGTGTGACTGGAAGGCACACAGACACAGGCTTGGAGACACTTAGGCAGTGGTGAAATCTAAAAAATTTCCCTACCGGTTCTGTGGGCGTGGCTTGTGGGTGGGCGTGGCTTGGAGGTCATGTGACCATGTGGGCGTGGCCAACTTGTAAAATGTAGTGGAACTCACTTAACAACGCTCTTGCTTAGCAACCAAAATTTTGGGCTCAATTGTGGTCATAAGTCTTTCAAACTAATCAAGGAGAGAAGCAACTTAGAACTAATTTAGTTCTTGGAAAGAAATTAAACGGCAGAAGCCAATACCTGAGAAGCTGCAATCTCATAATGTAAATATAATGCTTTTGAATTACACTGGTGACACATAGATTTATACTGAAGACTAGGACATGTCATATAGAATTACTTCATGATTTTGATTCAGTTTTGAACATTTTTTAATGCAAATGTCGTAAGTATGCAATTGCAAATCTGCATCATTTATTAAAACCATTTTAAGCATTATGCAGCTGATGCAAGTATAAACAGAATTCCAGAGAATCCTGGGATAATTTACAAGAAAACCTAGTTAAATCTAAGAATTATAATAATGCCAATTGTATTTAAAAATTGTGAAAAATTCACTTATTCTGATAACTCAATGCCTTGAAATTTTACAACATGTTGCAACTGATATAAAGACATACGTTTCCCCCCCTCATAATTGTGCAATTTCCTGATGGACTGAATGCAGAAGCGGATGTCTAAGCTGCTTTGGCAAATAATTAAGTGACAGCTCTGATGCAGAAAATTATTTCCCCCCTTTTTCTTTCCTGTAACATGCATGCATTCTAATAGCTTTTGGAATGGGGTAAAAAGTTGTTCATCTCTTTAAAGGAACTAAGAGGAAGCACACACTATAGGTTACAACTGCCTCTGGTATAAATTGGGTCATTCCTCTAACCGTTGTAGCTGGTCTTTCCCTGTTGCTTAAGAACTTCAGTGTCATTTTACATTTCATTAAGCAAAAAGAAAAAGAGCTGTAGCAGATCAGTCACTTTGAGGCTTACATTTTTAAACCTATCTCACCAGATATTTTATGGAAATCCTACTTTATAACGAAGTAGAATAACGAGAGTACTTCTTCACCATGGGTTCTAAAATCTCCCACATTATTGTGTAGAGATGTTAACTTCAGTTTGCAGTCTTTACCAAGGTAAATTTTGAAAGAGCAGATGGAGAAAAGGAATATCATGGGAAGAAATGACACTAGAATCGCCTAGACTTTGTAAGTGTAGAGTTGTAACTTTGTTTTTAGGAATTAGCTATTTGAGTTCTGCAAATCATTTGAAAAAAAATGTGTTTTTGGACAGACAGGAATGTGTACAAAGTATTCCTTTGGGATTGTTAAAGCTGCCATGCTCTTTTCCAGGCTCACAAAACTACTATTTTCAGATTTGTTCAGCTGGAGCAGGTGATAAAGCAATACTACTACTTCATTAATTAGGTTCAACAAAACAAAGTACCGTATTTTTCGGCGTATAAGACGCACCTTTTTCCTCCCTAAAAGTGGCTGAAAATTTGGGTGCGTCTTATACTTCGAATGT
Organism: Diadophis punctatus similis; assembly: GCA_023053685.1. Taxonomy (NCBI): domain Eukaryota; kingdom Metazoa; phylum Chordata; class Lepidosauria; order Squamata; family Dipsadidae; genus Diadophis; species Diadophis punctatus. Next base: position 90,380,532 of record JALIGW010000001.1, on the reverse strand, counting down.
AGCTTTTTTTTCCAGCCCTAACTAGGTGCTAACAGATCTTCCCAGCTCTTACCTTGCAGGCTTTTTCATTGTTACTCTCTCCAAAGAATGTTTTTCCAGCCCTAAGTCTTTGCAGAATTTTTTTTCATTGCTCTACTTGCTCCGAATAAGTTTTTCTCTAGCCCTAACCAGGTGCTAACGATCTTACTGGCTTGCAGGCTCTTTCATTGTTACTCTCTCAGAAGAAGGTTTTTTTAAGTCCTAACCAGGAGATAAAATAATGTGCTGAAGCTGAACAGACTAAGGACGCTAGCCAGATGAATACCTGGTAGGCAGATTGTTTTCCCCTATTTTCCTCCCTAAAAACTAAGGTCTTATACTCCGGTGCGTCTTATACTTCAAAAAATATGGTAGGTTATTCTCTCTTACAAAATGAAAGAAAATGTTCAGTGTTTCAGGAGCATGCTTGTGTGTTTTTAAAGATCATGTAGACTACTGCTATTGTTGCTACAAGCATAAATACTGTGTATGTAGGAAGGAGAAGTGAAGCCACACAAAATTTGATATTGACACCAGTGCATAGATGAGCAAGAGGCAAAATTAACACTGTTCATGTATCAGTGTTAATATATGCATGGAGCAAAGAAACCGTTTGAAGGTTGAGCGCATATGCTTCAGGACCTTTCAGCCATCTGTGTACATGCGTAGAAGACACTACTACAGGGATAGCTGGTGAAACTAGCTATTAAATAATTTACACTGGCCTAGGGCCTCATGCCAAAAACCTAGATTTGGTCATATTTTCAGGAAAGGAAAGTGAGTAAGTATGATTGTGAGGATCATTAAATAAATTCATACAGCATATGTGCTATAGTTTATAAATTTTAATTAAGCCATCCAGTTTTATGTACTGACTGATCCCTGTAGCGTCACTAAGCTTGGCAGTGGTTGCCACGGGCTTTTTTAATTTTTTCTTTTAAAATTCTTATGTCATCTGGTGGCAATTTAATTATTAAATGGAGGATTCAGCTCTGGGTTCTCGGGTTTGTTTCTGTAGTTTTTTTTTTCAACGGGACAAAGAGCATGTTCAAGTCTTTATTCAGGAATGAATAAATTGGCAGTAACTACTTACATCTGTACTTCACCTTGGCTGAATTAGGGTTAAGAGATAGTTGCATAAAGGCTTTTTACAAGTCAAGATTTGCCTTGTGCCTAAACAATCTTTTAATTATAGTCCATATTTGCTTTCTCAGTCTTGCATAGGTTTCTACTGTGGTTGTTTAGGCGTTGAAACCTTGATAATTCGCTGAGTTTGCTTCACAGTTGCTGGACCTATGTATTATAATATTGCAACTCATGGTAAAACAGACAAATGGGGAGAAGGTTGGGTTGTCTATTAAAATCAAATGTCCATTAAATGACAAATGGCTTTTTTCAGCCCCTCAAAACACTCTTGTATGGGAAAATATGCTTTATTGATCATAATAACTGTAATAATCCCGCAAAACTGTAGAGATTGTTAGTGTTGACCCAGACTATATTACATCTAAATCAGGAAGTACTGCTGGTTTTTTTCCCCTCCCAATTCAATGGATTTTAAAGAATAAAGAGTGTAATATAGAATAGTAAACATCTACAGTATTTTTGAGGGAAACAGTGTCCAAACCTATTCATCAAACAATGGATTTTAACTATTTAGGGAAAATTCCATTGATTTCTGAAATGTGGACAAAATTCCAAAAGATTTTTTTTAAATTAAATCCCCAATCTGCTAAATCTGCCATTAAATCAAATATGGCAAATTTAATGGCAAATCAATCTCCCATTAAATCAAATATTTACCTTACTTTCTTTGGGATAGCTTGTTTCAAATTCTAATAGGAGTTTATTTATTTATTTATTTATTTATTTATTTATTTATTTATTTATTTATTTATTTATTTAATAGATTTGTATGCCGCCCAACTCCCAGAGGGACTCTGGGCGGCTCACAGCATATTAAATACAAAATCTAGAAAACAGTTAAAAAAATATTTAAGAACAAGATTAAAATAATGTAAACAATTAAAACATTTAAAAGCATTTTTAAAAAAGCCACAGTTTAAAAACCCAAAGATGCACTCATGGGGCCAAGAATAATAGGTGTTATATTAAAATCATTGGCCCCAGGCCTGTCGACAAAGCCATGTTTTTAATGCTTTTCTGAAGGCTGGCAGGGTGGGAATTATGCGGATCTCGGGGGGTAGTGTATTCCAGAAAGCCGGTGCCGCCACAGAGAAGGCCCTCGTTCGTGGGCCCGCCAGCCGACATTGTTTGGCTGACGGGACCACCAGCAGACCAACTCTGTGGGCTCTAATCGGTCTTAGGGAGGTATGTTGGAGAAGGCGGTCTCTGAGTTCAATGTCTTCTCACCCTGATATTTAATTATTGACTTTATGGCTCAATCTTTGTGTTGTGATTCATCGGTATTATGTAATCCGTTGAAAGGTGTTTGTGACCAGACCAGAGATGATACATTCTGTTTCAGCAGAAGCAGGAGACTGAGTACATTACAGGATATCTGTTGTTATAAAGTTGAACTTGCCAACCCAGATGCCTGACATGTATCCCATATAACCCATAGGTATTCAAATCCTATCACTGTTATTATTTCTGTTATAAGAAATATAACACATTCTCAGTTTATCTCACAATTTGCTTACTTGAGCATGAACTATTACTATTGTAATTGAAGGCCCAGAGTAGAATTAATCCAATTATTTTGGATTCCAGAAAGAAATTCTTAGATGTCATTAATGAATATATGAAGAACATTTTATTTCCTTCTCATTTTTCTGGAAACGTGAAGGACTTAAATGGTTTCCTTTTATTGATACTCATGATACTGAACACTTAAAATATCTGGTTTGACAAGTATCTGATCTTTAGCACCTCAACACATATATTTATTTCTCTGGTAATTTACTGAATTCAACCGTCTTAGTAAATATCTGGGTTTTAACTCAAGCACTCCAACTTTCTTTTATGAACTATTGCATGAAGATCATGACTACATAATTAAAATTATATGCAACTATGAATTTTCTGTCATGAATGATTATATTTGTTTGGATTTATTCTCAACTGATTTTTCCATAAACAGTTACATTATTGTTAAGTTGAAGGCAGATTTTAAATGGAACCAATTTTAGGCCTGTCAAGGGATTTTCTAAATTCCACTTGGTTCTCAACTGTCAGGCAAGAAAAACCAGATTCACATGTGAAGTTCTACTTAATTGGTTTATTACTATAGTCTATGCACAGGAATCTGCTCAGACTAATGTTTAGCACCTGGAAAGAACTAGATAAGCATTAATTGCATTCAAAGGGGGTTGGACTTCGTTCTTTTGTGGCTATGTAGCAATTTTAAACTGATGCCTTGTTTAACTTCTCCCCCTGGCTCTGCCATGTCTCCTACAAAAATAGGTTTCTTTTCATCCATAGATCTCGAAGACTGCTGGGTCCTAAATATATCAATGTTTTTTCTGTGTATATCTCTATCTCTTTGCATAATTGTGTACATCACATGTCTAGGACAATGTACATATTCAAATTTAGACAGAACAAATTATATTCTATTCCTTTCTCAGTCCTTAAATGTGAATAAAATTTCATTTATATTTTGAACTGATAAACATTAAATATTTTACCTACTATTCACTCTTAATTTATAGTACTTATATTTAACTTTTGTTTTGCCATACTTTGCCATAGTTATTTAGGAAAACTCTGATTATGTGTCTTCCACTTATCCAAGTATTTTGATTATTATAATTTCCAATATTCTGCTCAATTTCAAATATTCTCCCTCAGCCTCTTTAAGGAAGCAATACTCCCCGTGTTTCTCCGAAAATAAAACCCTGTCTTATATTTTTTTTGCCACCAAAAAAGGCACCAGGTCTTATTTTGGGGGGGGGGGGGATGTCTAGGGTGCCCAGATGTCCTGATTTTATCAGGATTGTCCTGAATTTTAGAAGCTTGTCCTGATTCTGAAAATGTCCTGATTTTGTCCTGAAATTTGAGTTCCCGTCCTGATTTGTCCTGAACTTTTGCAACTATGGGCAGCATTAAAATCTCTTGCCTTATCCTCTGCCGATGTTCCAAAAGTTTTGGAAAATTTATTTAGCAATGATTCAAGCAAAATTTATTTCTTGTTTCTTCAAAGTGTCCTACAATTATTCCAGCAGACTATATTGACCCTGGAAAAGAAAGATCTACTTCTACCAGAAATGATAGATGCCATGACTACTTTTCAACAAAAGATGCAAAAACGACTTCAGCAAAACTTTTTTGGTGCCATTACAGCTTCTAAGCTACTAGGTTTAGACGATCCGGATTTGGCCAATCAACTTAAAGGCGAATTCATTGACTTTTATACAACAGCTATTAATTATATTGATAAGTGGTTCAGCTTGGACAATTATCCTTGCTCAACTGATTGGCTGATGTTAAAAACTAGTATTAAATATCATGAAGTTCAAAAATCAGCTGAATATTTATTGCCAGATATTGCCATGAAAGATTCATTGTTTGATGAAACTAGCGAGTTGAACTTGTTGCTAGAAGCCTCTTCAGACGAATTTAATAATTTGCCGATTGATAAAAAATGGTCCACTTTGTTTCGAAGCAACAAATTCTTTGATCTGAAAATTCTAGTTAGCATAATTTTTTCAATTCCTACGTCAAACGTGGCTGTGGAAAGAGTAATTTCCCTGTGCAAGAAGCAGTGGACAGACGATCGAAATCGATTGGATGTTAAAACCGTGAAATGCTTGCTTCAAATTAAAATAAATCATTCTTCTTCATCGTGTGGCGAAATGTATAAAAAGATTTTGGGCGACGAAAATTTGCTGAATAAGATATCATCTAATAGTAAATACATGTGAATATGATGTTTTATTGGCTTTGTTGGAGTAATAAAAGTTATCTTGAGAAGTGCTATTTTTTAAAAACTGTCCTGATTTTGGATCAAAGGTATCTGGGCACCCTAGGGATATCGTCCACTGACTCACCTCACTTGCACATGTCGCCTCCGGCCTCCTTTTCACTGTCAGAGGCCTTCAGGAACTTCTTCGACTTCCGGTTGACATCATGGCAATACAGACACAGAGGAACGGGTCTCTGCATTCCCTGTGCTGAATTCTTCCTGTTTGTGGGCTCCGGAGGGAGCCTAAGCCGCCCCGAAGGGGCGGTGAAGCAAATAGGGGCACCCTGTGATGTCGGGGAGAGTCTCAGCTCTCCTGTTCGGCCTGGGGTCTTTTTTCCCTCTTAGCCACGGCAAGAAGAAGCAGCAGCCTAAAGATGGCTGCTGCAGTGCTGGGACAACTGAAGAATAACAGCTAAGACTGGTGCTGGAGAGAAGAAGGTGAGCCGTGGTGGAACTGGGGGAGAGGATTTTTCTTTTGTTTTAAATTTAACCTCAATAAATAATTTAGAACCATTTGCCCAGAACTATGCATTAAAGCGGCGCCTAAGCATTTTGGGGCGCCCTGAGGAAATACCTAACCAGAAATGAAAGGTGCAGGAGAATAAATAATTCTGAAATAAGCAGAAAATTGACTCCTAAACTGGGAAGAAGCGGTACTGGGAAGACATTTTTTAAATATTGGAATTTATCTATATACAAAACTTATTCTGCTTTTACATTTGTTGTATAATCCAAATGGCAATGGACTGGTAAACTGAAATCTAAAGGGAGAGTGCCACCTGCTGACAAAAAGGGAAACTACAAGGAAGTGATTTAACCAAAGAGACATTTGAATATTATATTAAAAGATGAATTTGCAAAGAGGACATAAAGGGGATTTCGATAACCTCTGGAACTACTCAAATGGAACTGAGTGTTAACCTATGGGACATAAAGAATTTGGACTAGTGTACTCCTTGAAGAGTAATTCAAAGACCAAATAAATAGTTCTTGGACTGTTGGATAAAAATCAACTCTCTTTTAAAAACAAAATAAGATACTTAAGAAGGAGAAATGTGTGGAACTGTACAGGAGATGGATTTACTCTTTCAAAATATGAAAGACATTATAGACAAAGATTTAAGGACATTATCAAAAAAATGGAAAATATTATACAAGGGATGATAAGTACAAACCAAGACTCCCAGGAAAGGGAGGACTCAAAAAAAGAAATGAAGAAGGAAGAAGACAAAGAGGAGAAAACAATGGAAATAATAGTGATTTATGAATTAAACCAGGGGGAAAACATACTAAGAGTGTTGGAAGATATGTTTGAAATGGAGGCAGGGGCCTCGATAGAAATTTTAGAAACTAGGCAGTGGAAGAGGGTAGAGGTGGGAGGAATAGCTAGATTGGACATCCAAGAAATAGATATAGACAGAGACTTAAGAGAGGAATGTGGGAGGCAAGTAAAAAAAAGCATAGCAATTAAAGTATTGAAGCGGGCAAGAGACGATGGGTAGATGATCTTTATATTTATTGTTGCTTTGATTCACCTTTCCGTTTGAAGCGGGCAAGAGATGATGTATGGAGGATTCCTCTTTTTTGTTGCTGTTCTGAGTTGCTTTTCCCTTTCTCTCCCTCTCTTTTTTCTCTTTTTCTAGGCAGATGACATGGTTAGAAGCTAGACAGGAAAGAAAGAAAAAGTTTCTTAATAAAGGGTGACATGATTAAAAGCTAGAATAAGTGATAGAAATAAAGGGAATATTAATGTATACATATTTATTTGATAAATAATGAGAAATAGGTGGAATAATTGAATAATAATATAGATGTGTATTGTTATTAGAAATACATAAGATGATTGACTGTAATAATAACATTTAATATGATTAGTTTCATATGTATTGGAATGTATGGCGCCCAGGTGCCACACCGTTCACATATTGATTTGTCATTTTTATAAAAAATTAAAACAAAAAAAAACTTGGGGGGGGGAGGACCTTCTTTGACCGGCAAGGCCAGCAAGGGTTCCTGAAGGCCTCTGCAGCTGATAACAGAGCTCTGGATCAATCCAGAGCTCTGTTATCAGCTACAGAGGCCTTCAGGAAAGCCTTGCCGGCTGCAGAAGAAATGGGCTGAGGTATGCGAGGCCTGGCTGCAACTATCTGAAGGTAAGCAGTAGGGCAGCTCCACCCCACCCGTCCCCACCCTAGCTTAATTTTTTGGGCGGGGGTCTTAATTAGGGCTTATTTTGGGGGCAGGGCTTATATTGGGTGCATGTGTAAAAATCAAGCTAGGGCTTACTTTCTGAGTAGGTCATATTTTCGGGGAAACACAGTATATTATATAATACTTGCTCATTTATCTTTCAGGTCAAGAACGCTTTGGAAATATGACCAGAGTATACTATAAAGAAGCTGTGGGAGCTTTTGTAGTTTTCGATATCACCAGAGGATCAACATTTGAGGCAGTTTCCAAGTGGAAACATGACTTGGACAGTAAAGTAGTGCTCCCCAATGGCAGCCCGATCCCAACCATTCTACTTGCCAATAAATGTGACCAGAAGAAAGACAGTAGCCAAAATCCTTCTCCTTCTCAGATGAATCAGTTCTGCAAAGAGGGAGGCTTTGCTGGATGGTTTGAAACTTCTGCTAAGGTAAGGCTATTTCTAAAAGAAGGACCTCTCTTTGTGTTCAGAACTGGCCTGCTGACCTAACCCAGCCTTGTAGTTTGGTCCTGCTAACTCAGAATTCCACAACTTGTTGCTTTCTGGATTTCTAGATATTATTGGTTACATTCAGAGGTGGGTTCCTCCCGGTTCGGACCGGTTCGGCCAAACCGGTAGGAAACTGCTGGTGATGTCACGATGATGTCACGGAACCGGTTCGGTCGGTGTCGGTCCGTGGGTGCCGTCATCTCTTTTTTTGGGAATTTTTTCGGGGGGGGGGTTTGAATTTTTTTCAGGTTTATTTTCTTTTGCGCATGCGCAGAAGCCAAGTTTCCGGCACTGCGCATGTGTCGCCATCTTGTTTTTGGCTTTTTTTAAAAAAATTATTTGATTTTTGATTTTTTGCCACTGCGCATGTGCGCGTGCACAAAGCACGCACGTGCCCACGAGGCATGGCCACACGGCGCGGGAGGAAACGAACCGACAGCGAGGTAAGTTAGAACCCACCCCTAGTTACATTGATCTCAAAGAATCAAGAAGAACTTTAATGAGGAAATTAAAATGGTTTGGGCAAACGAATCAGTCGGCAGCAATATGTAACTGGATACTGCCAGCAATGTTTTCCTCCATTTTACAGCAAAAGGAGAGGTAAAAAAAAAAGAGCTAAAATCTTACACAGCTACATTCCCCCCCCCATTTTTTTGAAAACCTACATTTTCTAATAATATAATAGCCCCAATGTTTGCAGTTATGTTGACCTGTACATGTATTGTAATTCTATTTTTTCAGTCTTCATCCAGTATGTAAACTTAAAAGTGATAATGAGCTTGCGGAATTCTATGTTTTCCATCTTCTATCTTTTATAACTAGATAGCTAAACATGAAATGGGAATAAATTCTCCGTAAGGTCTATAACAACAATGAAAATAAATAATTAAGGGCTTGATAATCATTATATGATCCCTTTTTCTTTTCTTTAAATTTGTCAGAGTAGTTGGATCAAAGTGGTTTAAAAATGTTGCCAACATCAAATGATTTGTTATTGCCTATATTTATTTAATGATGCTTGGCATGCATACAAAGAAAAATTTTGCCAGCTGCTGAACATAGCAGGATAATCCCTTTGAGTCATATTTTAACTATACATTCATTCACTTAGTTCTTTTATGGTGCACATGAATGATCTTGTCCTTAATTTTTGGGTTTTTGATGCTTATGGGAAGAAAGTAGAACAAAAGAAAACTCAAACACAACAACCTAGGACAGTGATTGCTGGCAGAAAGCTCAAGTGCATATGGTCTAAAAAAAGAGCAGCAGCCACCATTCCTTGCTCTGAACAAGCATTTAAATACCTACTTGTGAATCTGTTACTTTTTTAAAAAAGTTTTTTTATTTTTTATTTTTATACATCTCATTTCACCAATGGTTTGTTTTCTTGGTTTCATACATATCAATACAAATAATCATAACAATATTATTCTTGATAATTACAATTCATTTTCATTTCTGATTTTAACACATGATATCTGCTATCATCTTCCAATTCTAAGCCAATACATAGTGTATGTTGAAAACATAAATTCAGTTTTTCTCCAACTGTAATTTATTGCATTCCTACAAAGGTCAGCTACAGTGTAAAATAAGACAAGTTCTAAGGACAGTGACATGTTTTATTAATAAATTATTTCCAGTATTCTCTCTCAAAGCAGAGATGTAGATACCGTATTTATACTGAAGCATTATGCACCCTCTTGATCCTTGTGTGCAGGAAAGCATTAACCTGTCTCCTGGTCTCCTTAGGATAACATCAACATTGATGAAGCTGCTCGGTTCTTGGTGGAAAACATCCTTGCCAACCTGAAAGCCTTCCCGAATGAAGAGAATGACGTTGATAAATTAAAACTGGACCTGGATCCCCTAAAAGCAGAAAGTAAATCCCAGTGCTGCTAGACATATGTCTTTCATCAATGCATCATGAGAGCAGGATGTTTGTCTTTCTCATGTTGGACAGCTGCTGTGGTGCTTAATCACAACTATCTTGTGGGGTATTAAGTTCTTCACATTACATGGTGTTTACATTTTTAAAAAATCAAATAAGACTTAAGAGTTACGTGTATGCTATTTTCTTATTGGTAAGCTATTTAGTATAGTCACAGGCTGGCATCCCTCTAAAAACAGGTAGGATCTAGATGAAAGACTTGGCTTCATTTCCTGGTTAACATGGTGTAATTGCAGAACTAGAGTAGAAAAGGCAGTTTGGTTGGAATTATTCATTTCATTAAGGACTATACATTTCCTTTTTTAAAAAGTATAGGTCAAATTTCTTTACCTCCTTGTTCTAATGTTGCTTGTTGTCTGTTTAACACTAGGACTCTGAAGACTTCCAAGCCATAAAGTGCTTGGGAGCCATAAATAATTCTGAGGCAGGACTGAGCAGGGATTCCTCATTTATAATGTGCCTTAAAGTATGTAAGAACCTAATGCTTGGAATATAAGGGTAGTTGGCTAGTGTGAAAGAACTAAGAATATATTTGTGCAATCTGTCAAATAAATGAGTAACAATTCATTTCTGACTGTTTGGGAAGAGGCATTCTCTGGTATATTTTCACATGTTAACTAAAATTATGTACAATGAAATTTGAAAAATATGTGATCCCTTACAAGGACAGTTCTTTTCAAAAAGGCTTCATGATGTCTGGGCTGAAAATGAATATAATGTTTAAGCTTTATTTTTATGAAACCATTCGTTAACAGAAAACTATCTTTTAAATTAGAGATGATTTAACCTACAAATAGTCTTTTTTAAAAGCAGGCTATTTTTTTAATAGATGTAATATTTTGCCAATTAACTATTTAACACAGGGAATTAAAAATGGATAATGGGGCATACTTTCATGCACAAGAATAATTTGCAAATGTACAATACAATATACACTTTTGTCTTAAGAAATGTTCATTGTTATTCGTGATGTTTGGAGAAAAGACTTCAAAGAAATACTTTCACCAATTGCAGTTAATATTTACAACTGTGGATTCTACTCTGTTTTCTGTATATTACACTGGTCAAATGTAACCTGTCACCTGCTGCAAACTAAAGTACAGTAACACTCTTCAGATTTAGACTGGGTCATGTATGTATTTTTGTGTATCTGATGCTGCATTTAATATTAATGCAAGTTATATAATAAAAATACTTAAGATTTTTATAAGATAGTGTCAGGTACATTGTCACTTGTACAAACAGAAGAATGCAAAGAACATGCCTCAGGTTGAAAATCTTATATTCTAGGCCTGTGTTAGCTTTGTGAAAATTTATATGAAGTCAGCTACGTTTTAAATCTTGGTTTGTCAAAATATTCTTTGTTCCTATAGTTTTCTACTTAAATGCTGAATGTTCTTGAATATATTAGGTTCAAATTCTAAAAATGAGCAAATCAGTTTAAACAAAAAGTCAATGTGCTCTATGAAGAAAAATAAATAGAGACCGTAAAATTACAAAAAGTTCCAAAAGCCTTTAGTACAACTGATTTGGAAAATACATATTCATTCATCTCAATCTTTGTTCTTGAAACTCAAACATAGTAACTTTATACAGAATGATTATCAGCAGGCTTTCAAGATGTTACTTTAAGTATAACCCTCAGGACAGAAAACACCTGCGCTTGCATAATTCAAATAATGCTGAATATGAGATTTATAGTGTTTACTAATGATTAAGATAATAAAGTTTTGTGTCCTTCACTTAGATCATCTTCAGTGAAAAAATATTATACCTTCTTCTCGTAATATGGAAATCGGCTGCTTTGCTAGAATAATATCACATCATTTTTAAAACCAAATTGTTTATTTTTTTCCATTTCCATTTCATATTTCCTTTCTTTAAACACTAGCAACATGTTTGTCTTATATTATGTATCTTAATTATTGACCAAGCATATTCTGAGAAATGTGGAAATATTGACTTCAAGTGCCGAACAATTTAGTTTTGCATTACAAAGTTTAATAGGTCTGTGATTGAAGAAATAAATACGTTAAGAATTTTAGAAGGGGAGACAATGCTTGTTCCCAACATTCAGATGACTGGGATCATTTCCCCATTTTATATTATCTAGTCCTGAACATTTTAATACTTTTATACAAAACAAATGCAGTTGGCAGCATATTACATTAGCAAAGAATGAACACACGTCATTTATGTGTTTATGTTATGAAATGTAATATATTCATTTAAAATGCACCAAATGGGGAGCAAAGTAACTATTCTTTCAGTAATAACAAGATTACTAAGTCATATGATTAAATACTCATTTGAGTATTTAACTATTCAAAATACCTTTCTATGAAAACTTTTGAGACACATGAAAAGCATCTGAAAGCTCCAGTTGGTGCAAAATGCAGCAGCCCGAATGGTTTTGTGCAGACCTCGGTATGCACATATGTCACTTCTGCGGGAGCTGCATTGGTTGCCGATTTGCTTCTGGGTGCAATTCAAGGTTGTCACCTTTAAAGCCCTTCATGGCTTGGGACCAGGTTATGTGAGAGACCATCTGTTGCCGGTCACATCCACCTGACCCACTAGAGTGAGACGGCAAGGAAGGTTACAGGTCCTGTCCCCTAAGGAGGTACATCTGGCGGGATTCAGAAGAAGGGCCTTCTCCATGGTGGCTCTCTCCCTCTGGAACATCATCCTTCCAGAAAATAGACTGGCCCCCACTCTAACACTCTTTCGGAAGCCCTGAAGACATTCTGCCAGCGCGCCTGGGGAATCCAGAGAGGGATGGAGTCCATTAAATGGCTGGTATGAGTGTGTGTTGTCGCAGGAGTGGGAGGGTTGCTTTTTTATTATTTTTATTTATTTTATATTGTGTTTTTATTTCCTGTAAGCCGCCTTGAGTCACCATGAGCAAGTAGGCGGCAATATAAATTTCCCAAAATAAATATGTTCTCATGAGAAAACCATGTTGTTTTCAGACAAGCATGATAAAGATTGCCCTAATGGCCTATGCTGATAGACAAATCTCTTAATGTGAAAAATAGTTGCAGAGTTTAGCATAAGCTTAAAAGCCGGAGATCTTAACAGTTCTACATTCTGTGCAACTTCTTATAACTAACAGAATAAGATAAGTAGTAGAGCTTTCCAGGGGGATAGCTGTGTTAGTCTTTGTCAACAAAATGACAAATATTTGTGATACCTTAAGAGAACAGTGTAAGAATTTATTTTTATAGCTTTTATAAAAAGCTATAAAAAATCTGCTATAGCTTTTACAAAATATTATAAAAATTACTTCAAAGCTTTTGTGCATCTGATGGATGTATATATAATGTAGTCCATAGAAATTTGAGCCATAGCAAATGTGGCTCAATATGCCGAAAGACTCGTTATTTATACTAGTTATCAACAGCTACATTCCTTTTTAGGGCCATTGTAAATCCTCATTTAGTCTATTTCAAGCTGTAAGTCATATTTCCTGTCCTAGGTAAGGAACTGAATAAAAAATACAGATCCTAAAAGTTAAAGATACACTTATTGCTAGAGGCAAATAATTTGTGAAACTAAAATTGTTCCTCTGCAAATTTGACTATTCTGTGGTGGTATGTGACTTTAAACCAGTCTTCTTCCATCTGTTCCCTTATGAATATATTTTATTGTCAGATCATGAGAACAAGAGTACAATACACATGATAGGCATCTGGTTTGGAGAAACTGATGAGTGAAACATTTTTTTATTCAAGAACTTAGCTATAGAATCATGGTAGGCTGACATTTAAAAAAGATGCCCCTGTGTTCTTTATTAATCTCTCGGTATTTATAAGGGGCATATATCAAATTGTTAAAAAGGGTGCCAATATTTCATTAACATAAAACACTCCTGGAAAAAGTGAAGAAAATAATCCAGCAACAGAAAGTCTAGTTCAAGTCTAGATAATCTTATGACACTGGTTTGAGAGCAATTATTAAACTTGGAGGAATTAATTCTTAAGCAACATTCTTAAAATAACCCTGCAAAAGCTACCGTTAAGATGTAAGCAATGCATAGCAATAGAGTAATAGGAAACTCGAGTGGGGAGGCTAAGTTTAAATTTGTCCTCAACAGAATTCACTGCATGTCTTCGTTTCAGTCATGTTATATTAACAAAACAAATTGTTAATAAGGATTGTGAGGATGAAATAAATGGAGATTCCCATGCAAGACATCTTGAATTTTTGGGTAAAGAGCAGGATAGAAACTTAACAAATCATACAATCACATTTTTTTCAGATTTATCATTTTGTGCTTAATATGGCAGTTTTTCAGAATTTCTACTCTCTGACAAGATGTAAAAACTCCAGTATTATACATGTGAACATAGGTCAGGGCTTTGTGCATCATCTGGTTTAATTCTCCATGTAGAAATAGCTGTTTTTCCTTTAAAGAATTTGCTGATTATTGGTCTTCACATAAATACAAAACAAATTTACCCATTTTTTCTTTGTTCATCTGACTCCATTTACGTTTTAACCACACACATCTTCACTAGTCTACTCAGAAGAAAGGCCCATGGAGTTCAGTTTGAGTTACAAATGTTTATATACGAGGGTGAGTCAAAACGTAATGCCATTTTCTTTAGGACAGGTATAATTACCAACACAGGAACATGTAGCATACATCAAAATGAAGCTGGTCCTCTGTGGATCACATCCCTACTTCTCAACATAGTCACCGTTTCTCTCAATAGCAATGTTCCACCTTCGAATGAGAGCATGTATCCCTGCCTCGTAAAATTTTGTTGACTGTTCTTTGAGCCACTTCTTCACTGCAGTTTTCACTTCCTCGTCACTGGAATAATAATCCTCCATACTCACCAGATTTAGTGCCTTCAGACTATCATCTCTTCGGCCCCATGAAAGAGGGTTTGAGAGGCAAACATTATTCCAGTGACGAGGAAGTGAAAACTACAGTGAAGAAGTGGCTCAAAGAACAGTCAACAAAATTTTACGAGGCAGGGATACATGCTCTCATTCGAAGGTGGAACATTGCTATTGAGAGAAATGGTGACTATGTTGAGAAGTAGGGATGTGATCCACAGAGGACCAGCTTCATTTTGATGTATGCTACATGTTCCTGTGTTGGTAATTATACCTGTCCTAAAGAAAATGGCATTACGTTTTGACTCACCCTCGTATATTATACCAAAGTTACACTTGGAGATGCTCAAAAATTTATATGATTTATAAGTGACTTGCTTTTAAAAAGATTTTTTTCTCTAAATTACATAGATGTGTGAATAGAAAATATATATATACAATGGAAAAGTTGAATTTTCTCTACTCTAGCTAGATTTTCTACATTATATTTTCTACTCTGTGCTGAATCTTTCTTAGGCATCAAATCACACATTAGGGCTCAGTTTCTGAATAAGTTCTTATGGTCATGACTATTCAGAAGCCAAATAATGTATTTCACATACTGTGGACATAATCCTAAATTTAATGGTGATGTGATCCATTCATTTGTGTCTGGCTCTATGGGCCAGATCTTTCCACGTCTCTTAAATTTAATAGGATGCTGCAACATTCTTATATGTTTATGTTGTAATAGAGAGACATCTTTTCAGAGTAAATTAACTTCATTAGTAAACAGGGTTATTTCAGGGAACACTCACCATAGGTTACACATTCAATGCTGTGTTTGGCATTTGCTTCAGATTAAAGGGTTAGGACCCTATGGAAAAGTAGAAGAGATTTCCAGATCAGCTCCTGCAGGAATGCACAACATCTGTCAATTCAAGGATCATGCCAAGATTATGAAGTACATACGGGACTGCACTGAAAGAGTGGGTGGAACAATCATTTAGGGAGTGAAATAATGGTTACCTTAAGCCCCTGTATTTGTTTATTAAAAACATTTAAAAAATAAATAAATGAGGTTAAAGTTAGATCCACCCACAAAGAGGATGCTTTTTACACTTGTGAACTTACAAGTAAACTCAAATCCAGCTCTGTTGAGTACAAGATCTTAAATACAGAATACAACATAGGGTTCTCAAAAGTTGATGGTCCAATCTTTCCTTAACTTTGTGCAGAGCTTGCCTCTGAACTCTTTGAAACTCTTCCTTCATTTTTTCTCATGGGTAGTCTCTTTCACTTTATCATTTCATCAAATACCACTGTTTATATGAACCATTTCTATACTGTAACTCCAGATATTTCCGTGGCATTATTTTTTACTTTATTCCAAATAACTTCTGCATTGTCTCCCTTATGACTACTTTCCACTCAATCTGTTGGGAGATTATTTTCTAAAAAATTTTCTATAGGGCTCTTAGTGGTTCTGTTTTTTTTTCTTTTTTTCTTTTATTCCATGTCCTTTCTCCCCCAAGATCAACATTTGACACTATCAAATAATGCTGTGCCTCCATTCAAATCTGTCATTGTATACTTCACTAACTGAATCTTCTGATTTTAAATTGTATTAATTTCTTTCTTATATACACACAGGGACAAAGTTAACAATATATTTGAAACAAATCTTTACTAAGGAAATTTTTAACAATTACCATATCCGTGATAATATATGATATATTCTCTCTATCATATAATACATTGTGATTCTTCATTTCTTACAATCATTTTCTACAAGGTATTTTCTCATCCATACATTTTTAAAACTTCTTTATTGCACAAAGTATTTCCTAGTAGCATAAATCCACACACTTCTGTGGCACTCTAATTCATTTCATTCTGTTCCAAATAACTTCCACATTCCACAGTAAATTTTCATGGCATCCAGTTTTGTTCAATCTGTGGGAAACTATGTTTCTATTTATAATTCTCTTCCTGCAGTTGCTCTCATCTCACATTTTTCCATTATCAATTCCTTGGAGCTTAACATGAAACTATCATCAATCTCTGAATTCCTACTTTCATATACATCTAAACCAACCTAAATGACACCAATCCATACTTTCTGATATACATTTTAGTCCTTTCATTTATAGTGGAACTTACATTTTTTACTTTCCTACATATATATTCATCAATGTCACAAGATTAAGACACCTTCATTCACATCTGTTACATACGCCCCTTTCTCCTACTCTCACAAACACTCAACACATATTTTTTCATTCCATTTGTTAATTCATTTATTGACCAAATAAAAACATCATAATTATATATTGGGTAACTGGACATGGAAATTTAAAAAAAAGTTACACATTTCATTTTGCAAAGCAAAACTCTTAAAAACGGCACAATGCATCCTACAAATGCATGCCTGAAAAGTACCGTTATTGGATTAAACCTAATTCAACCAGGTGGCTGCAAAAAAAAAAAAAAAGCCCAACAACCCCAGGCTTATTGCACTCTATTTACAAACACACATCTGCATTTTCATCCCTCGCTGAAGACGTAAACGCTGGCAAATTGAACAGAAATTAGGCGAAATGTGTCACAATTCCCTTTGAAGTAATGTGATATCATTCCATCTTTGTCACTATTCGGTTCAAAGCTCTCTGCTTCGCTTTGGAATCGGCGGCAGTGCAGAGCAACGCACTCGGCTTCAGGTCCCGTCGGGTTCTACTTCTGCTAACTTTGTGGACTTTCTTGTCATTTCTTTTCGGCACTGGCATTCACACCAAAATCGCATTGCCAATGCCTTCTTCTGTGATGTTTTCCAGCTCCTTGAGACAAAGTTACAGTCTCGAGTTTACTGGAGTCTCTGTCTGTCTGTTGTCTCTCTCTCTCTCTCTCTCTGTGTGTGTGTGTGTGTGTGTGTCAGAGCAAGCGAGAGCGAAAGAGCTGGGATGAGAGGTGGGGAGAGGGGTTGTTAGATGGACAAAGATACCCGAAGTTAAATTGGATTATTTTAATTGTTCGTTTGTATTAATTTAGAGAGAGAGAGAGAGAGAGAGAGAGAGAGAGAGAGGAGGGGGAATTGTTAGATACCCAAAGTTAAATTGGATTATTTTAATTGTTCGTGTGTGTGTGAGCGAGAGCGAGAGCGAGCGAGCGAGCGAGAGTCTATTTGTGTAGGTCTACCTACCGGAAGGTGTTTCGGGTCTCTTTTCTTTCTTCCGGCGAAGGGCACAAGGCCGCGGGTGTCTCTTAGCAACCAAACAGACGCTGAGGCAGCGCCGGGAGAGGATCTCGGTCGAGCCATGTCGAAGTTCGGCAAAAAGAAGGAGGCGGTGAAATCCAACAATGTTCTCCAGTCAAATCAGCCCACGAAAGAGTAAGACCTGCCCTTTTCGCTGGAGGAGCTTTCTCCCCTTCTTCAGTCCTCGCTTTCCGCGGGCGAGACGAGGCAGTGTCACCCTAGAGAAGGGGAATCGTCGATTCCCCCCCAACGTTCCGTGGGGAGACCCCCAGTTGCTCCTCCCTTTGAAATAAAGCGGGTTGTCAGTTACCCTCGATCGTGCGGAATAATAAGATGTCTGACTATGATCTTGGCTTAAGTTTAGATTGTTTTAAGTTTTCAGAGTGTCCGGACTCTACATCGATTGGGATAATATAAACAAACCATGTTATGTTGCCTTGGGCTCCTTAGAGAATGGATAGAGTAAATGACACATTACGGCTTCTTTAAAGATCCTTACTTTGGGGTTATGTGCAGCATGGACATTGGAGTAGATTCTGCTACTGTTCCCCCTTTATATTAATAACTTATGAAGCTGGAATGAAAAAAAATACATTATTATTAAATGTTTATCTCACCTTTTTTGTATATAACCATACCATACCTAATACATCTGTTTCCTATTTTTCCCACAACAACAACCCTGTAAGGTAGGTAGGACTGAGAGGACATTTTAGCCACTGTATCAAACTGGCTCCTTGTGATGCGAGAAGATTTTATCCACTCCGCAGCCATTTCTGCCCATTTTCTGCAGCATCTATCATGGAGATAGAAATGGGAAAACAGAGGCAGTGTTTGTAGAGACACCCTAAAATGAGGGATGCTTGGTGCTCTCTGAGCTGGCTTGTTTTCTTGCAGATGTTTCATTACCCAAACTAGGTAACATTATCAGTACTAGTGATGATGTTACCTAGTCTGGGTAATGAAACGTCTGCAAGAAAACAAGCCAGCTCAGAGAGCACCAAGCATCCGTCATTTCAACCTTGAGTTACAAATATTCTCTTTATTGGTACGCAGTAAAGGATTGATCTGAGAAAAGGTAAAGATTAGTTCAGTACCTGGCCTCAGCAGACTAAGGCAGGTTGTTTTCACTCCAAATAAAACTGGCTCTTGATCTAACATCTGCTGTTACTATATTTTTCTGTGTATGGATGAATGTTAGCCACCCAGATTTCGTACATAAGAGAGGTGCCCATGTAAGTTGTCTAAATAAATAAATAAGAGCTGACATATAAAGAAGTATTGTTGTGGAAACATGAATTAGCATAAAATAAAAAAGTAAGTAAACTAGCTGCTAGTAAGTAAACTAGTGGTTTTAATGGTATTAATGGATCAGAATCAGTGGTGGGTTGTAAATTATTTTGCCACCGGTTCGCACGTGCACGCATGTGCGACGCTTCTGTACATGCACAAAAGTGTCCTGGGCGGGTGGACGGAGCCTCCCACTACCGGTTCTAAGAACCGGTCCGAACCGGGAACAACCCACCGCTGATCAGAATGAAAGAAGTTTGCTTAGGAGGTGGTGCACAACTTGTTTAAAATGGGTGTGAAGATTGCATTTGCATCTGGCAGTTGGAACAATGCTGTCATTCTTTCCTAATCTAAGTGAAAGATAGCAAAATTGAATATAAAACTACAGGGGGTTAGCTCGCTAAATGAACTTAGGAAGCTGTTCGGCAGAATTCTGATTTAAAAAGTACAGGAGATGATAAAGATCATACTTCTTCCCTGATGACATTCTGCTCTGTAATGCCTTCTGTAGCCACTATCACTTTCAAATCATCCTTTTCCTTTCAATATTTTATCTACTTTGTTCTTCTCTGGATACTACCATGACCTTTAAAGTGTCCAAAATCTTTTAGAAGGATAAACATACTTGAAAAATTAGGGGAAAGAGTGGGCTCATCTTTTCATTTAAAACACAAAAAAATATATTCATGACAATGTTACTTAAAATACAAGAAAAAACAGATTTCTGAGCAGCCCTATGCCATGCTGCCTCAGCATCAAAGCCTGCTCTAAGAGAGAGGAACAGGCCTCACCCAGAAATAAAAAGAAACATATTTAGCCCTCCTTAATACCTCAGATTTTATTCAATGATAAATTCACTGTTACCACAGTCATCTTTGTCCATTCATAATCAAAACATTATAGGAGATTCAGCTATTGGCTAGGATGATAGTATTCCTTTCCCACTATCCAGACAAATTTGACATCAAAATAATGGATTATCTTGCCAGATCAGAATGACTTACAGGTTTTTAACTATTAACCTATTTTTCACAGCAAGTATATAAGGCGAGTATGATACTTTCTGCATTCATTCATTCACAGATTAACTTTGGGGGGAAAAAATAAGTGTTTAGGAAATCAGGAAAAGTAACAATTTTTAGAGGTAGGTTCTAAGTATTACTATCTATTTGTGTTAGAAGCACCTACAAAGCTAACCAAAGGGGGCTTCTGGATTGAAAGGATTTGCCAATAACAACACTGTTCCCAGGGGATGCCTGATTACTAAAAGTAATGCAACCTTCAGGGAGGCTCCTTTCATGTCCCCCACTATTACTGTAAACTTTTTTTTTTGTCTTTGGTAGACAATCACAGCTATATACATGAATTCTGAATTTCTGATTTTTTAATGACAGCAATCACTTGCCAGTTGTAGGTGGTTTTTTTAACTGAATTTGGAGTTAATTTAGACCGAGTATGTATCAATCATGTTTGTGATCTTTCTTTCATTGTCTAAAAATGCCAGAAAGCAGAAAAAGCAGAATATTAGACATATGTTGCTTTGTATCTTAGGTTCCAGAATGGCTGGAGATTAGCTAGTTTTAAAATAAAAACAATAAAAAAAACACCACCTCTGCTGGGGCAACCGCAGGAAAAGCTGAATAAACTGATTGAAATCCACCAGTCAGAATTCTTTGGCTGATAGGGTCCTCAGCATATCTCCCCTGCCTGATCAAGTGGGACTGGGCGATGTGATAGAGCTAAGATGGTTCCATAGATAACCTACCCCCTGCCATATATGGCTTTTAAAAGTCATAACCAAAATCTTGAATTGGACTTGGAAGCAAACTGGCACCCAATGCAGCTTGTGCAGCAGAGGCATTACAGGCCCCATTCTTTGGGCACCCAAAATTGCCTCCATGGCTGCATTCTGTACCAGCTGAAGCATCCGGATACTTTTCAAGGGTAGCCCCATATAGAGCACATTGCAGTAGTCCAAACAGGAGATGACCAGGGCATGAGAGACTGAACAGAGAGCTTCTCTATTCCTAACTGGTGCACAATATGATATTGAGCAAAGGTGCTCCTAGCAACAGCTGCTACCTGCTTTTTTAGCAGGAGCCATGATCCAGGAGGACCTTCAGATTATTTGTCTGGGGTAGTGCAACCCCATCCAAGACCAAAGATGATAAACTTCCAGATGCAGAGGGGCCCATCCACAGCCACCCCATCATACCAGGGTTTAGTTGAAGCCTATTTTTGCCCATCCAGGCTCCCACAGCCTCCAGGGACCACAGAAGAATGTCCACAACATCACTTACTCACCTGGGATAAAGATATATAACTGGGTCTCATCAGCATACTGGTGATCCCTCATGCCATGGTGACTATGATCTCACCCAGCAGTTTCATGTAGAAGTTAAAAAAGAGCAGAGAAAACACCATGCCCTGTAGCATCCCATAAAATAGGGACTATGAGCTGGACCTCTTGCTCCCTATTGACGCCGATTGGGTCCAGACTCAGAGGAAAGAGGTAAACCAGCACAGAACTGTGCCACCCACCCCCAACTCCCTAAGTCAATCCCAAAGGATACCATCGTCAATGGTATCAAAAGCTGCCAAGAAATCAAGAAGAACAAGGATGGATGCAGTGGCTAGATCCTTTTCTTACGTTTAGTTATGGCTATAGCCTTTTGTAGTTGGTACAGTATATGAATTAAACTCTTGTTTGGCATTTCATATTTAAAATCAGATATATATATCTATATATCTACACACACACACACACACACACACACACACACACACTTAACGTATAGAGTGAGTATAAGCATTGCATAAAGCTTCAGTTTAGAAAATATCACAAGTGGATCATTTTGACATGCAGTGTATTCATATATCCATCTTACATTGGGAAGTCCATTTAAAAACATAAATTGTGATTTCCCTAACTTAAAAATAGCTTGGCTTTTAGTACAAAATTAGATGTATTTGTCATATGGTTTGTTTTAGCATGACCTTTTTAAAAATCAAAATTGATGTTCAGATTGGGATTGCAGTCTGGATGGAGATGGGCTATTAAATCTTTTACATTTACTATTGCACTTGGAGGAAAGCTCCCATTGGCACTAAACAGCCATTTGCCTCCCTTAAATATTAAGTGCCGAGGGCCTTGCTTTTCACTGGGCCCATTTCAAATGCAAAATTCAAAAACCTTGACCCTTTTATATCATAGACAAGTTCAAATTACTCATTTTTAAAATTCATGCTAAGGCTAATTCAAAAAATACAAAATAGATATGTAATAGATATTTTGATACCTGGATTTGATCTGATGGAAACACTGTTGTTTCGTCCAATATGTGTTTGCCTATGACAAAATAGTCATGTTTGTCTTGAACAAAATAGTGATGTTTTCTTACAAAATTAAAATGCAATAAAGTCTTAAATATTTTGTTATGTTGCATGTCATCTGTTCTCATTTTCTTCATTCTCTCATTTGATGTATTATACTGTGATTCCTCTGCATTCCTCTGCATTACTAATAAGGACAAAGAATTGAAAAGGTTTAGCTACCATTATTGTTGCTATCCAAGTAATATATATTATCAACATCAATCAAATTAAAGTAATAAAAATCATGCTGTCATTGTGACCATTTGAAAGTTGTTCCTGCTGCCTAGAAAATCGACTTGGAATATAGGCTGGGAGTGCCAATTATACATTTCATTAGGATAAGCATGTCATTTGGAGAGAGAGAAATATCAGAACTGTTTGATATTTTAGTTTTTTTAAAATCTTAATAAATGTGTGTGCATATAGGATGTTACAAAATCCACTCATTATTTTGGCAAAGAGTAAGTGTAAGCTAATGTATGACTCCAGAAATATTGTACTTTAATCTGGGAATGCAATGATGCAGACTTAATTTTTATACAACCGTATGCTACTCTGCTGCTTTTATGAAATTGAAGCACAGAATTCTTTTTTGCTTCACATTTGCAGTGAACAACTTCTTGTTATGTTTTCTGCAACTCAGTTTGATTTTCTACCCCAATGTCTGTGTAACCAAATACTGCTTCCTTTGCAGTCAGCCTTTACTGATTAATTGGGGAGGGGGCTTTCTCATGGATAAATTAAACAATATTGGGAATCTCAGTCTAATAACCAAACACAATGCTGGTAGTCCTCAATGTACTACCACAATGCAGCCCCAAATTTATGTTGCTAAGTGAAGCATTTGTTAAGTGAGTTTTGCCCCATTTTATGACCTTTCTCGCTATAGTTGTTAAACACTACAGTTGTTAAGTAAGTAACTCAGTTGTTAAGAGAATCTGGCTTCCCATTGCCTTTGCTTGCTCAAAGGTCGCAAACTTTGATCCCATCGCCCCGGGTCACTGGAACTGTCATAAGCATGAGTCAGTTGCCAAGCGTCTGAATATTGATCACGTGACTTGGATATGCTGCAATGGTTTTAAGAGTGAAAAAAGGTCATAAGCCCCTGTTTTCAGTGCCATTGTCACTTTTTTAAAAAGTATTTTTTATTTTTTTCTCCACAATTTCCATAGCTACATCAATACATATACCATACATCAATAACATACATATTTATGCATTTTTATCTAATCAATCAGAATTCAATATCCTATTTTTGCACCTATTCTTTGCTATTATTTATCAGTCTGTTTTTCTTCTTTTCTTTACACTCCCTCCCTCTATCTCTACCTCCTCTATCTACCTTCTTACTTCTTCTCTCCCCCTTCCTACTTCCCTCCACTCCTTCTCTTCTCCCTTCCCTTTCTACTTCCTCTTTCTCCTTCTGAACCTTTCCCTGAGTGATTCTAATTCTAATACATATTATATTTAACAGACTGATAACATATTCCCATACATGTTTAATTGTTGGTGTCTCTTTTAAACTTATTATTTTTTATATAATGTCTATACTTATATATTTTTATTCTCGGTATATACTATTGATCTACTGCTGCCTCCTCCAAATCTAATTTTGTCATCTGGGTTAACCATTGTCACTTTGAATGGTCACTAAATCAACTGTTGTAAGTCGAGGGCTACCTTTTTAACTGTATGATTTCAGGAAGCACTTTTCTTTTGTCTGTCATCCAATATGGCAGATTGCTGAAGTGAAGTATAAATTAACAATATTCTCATTTTTCTGGTTAGTTTTACTTGTACTCGGCAACTATTTGGACTTAGGAGCATTTTAAAAATTGAAAACAAATGTGAAAATATTTGTCACATAAAAATAAAAATACCATGTTAGAAGAATATAGTAAACTTTTCATATTCATATTATATTTCAGTTCCTGGTTTCTTTCGGGATCAGCTTCTACTGTAAACCCTCAAGGTACTTCACCTGAGTCAAAGAAAGGAAGGTTTCCTATCTGGCCAGAATGGAGTGAAGCAGACATCAATATGGAAAAGTGGGATGCTGGAAAAGGTGGAAAGGAAAAAGATAAATCTGGAAGAAGCCCTATTCTGGTACATGTCCTATAAACTTATCTTTTTTCCTAATTTCTCTCTCTATAGAAATTTATTCTTATTGCATTTTTCTTACCTATTGAACTTTGAAATTTAGTTGGGTGCCAATCTGCATCTCATATGTGATACATGAGAAGAATTGTGGGGGGGGGGAGAATGTTACCATGTTTACTTTGATATTTTAATCACTGTGTGCAGTGCTGAAATCAAAATGCTTAAATCACCAATGATCTGTTTGCTGGCTAGTTGAGCTAGCTGGTGTTTGAGTTATAAAAATATTCAGTTTCATCATAACTCATGGGGGGGGAGGGTATCATTGGGGAATGATGTTTCTGCCTTTTATTTTCAGTTTGACGGTTGCAAGAGATGGGGAGAAGCTTGTAAGTTTTCCACATGTCGGTTGGCAACAGTGACTCGACTCTTCCAATGTGATGTGGACCTTTGCCTCTGCATATGTGTATTTCATGACCACTATTTCATTGGTTGTGTATTTTGATTGCCGCACTAGTTTCAGTGTGTCATAGTTTTGACACACAGACTTGAATCTGCTCCTAAGATTTGAGGAGAGAATGTGGAATTTGATCAGGGGCAGCTTTTTGTCTTTTTGTTCTATAAGTGAACAAACAGTGAGTGAAGAACAGCAGAATGCTCCTTTGGACTCTCAGTTGCTTTTTTTAGCATTATAGTTGGGTTTCTCCCTGTGAAGCTTGCTAGACTGGTGGAGTTGCAACCTTGAAATTTCTCTGTCAATGGCTTCCTTGTCCTTTGCAATAGAGAGTTGTCAAGTGATAATAGTAAGAAATACTCTTCAGCAAGATTTAGATATGAGGAAAACCAAACAGCTACCAGCATTTCAAAAGACTAAGTGTAGACCCTCTATAATAAATTTAAGATTTAAAGTTTCGGAAGTCGACTTCTCATTATTTAGAATATCTCTGGACTATAATTAAAAATTGTTTTTTTGTGCTTTGTATTAAAATAAAATCAGAAAACATTAAAATCCAGTTTCCAAAGATAGCTCTTATTATCATGGACAAAATCATAGTCACCAGAACAATGTACATCCCCAATGGAGACTTATCTCACAGCTTTCTTTGCTTCTGAAACAGAACGGTCAGAAATTATCTTCTGCACTCCCCACTATCAAGTCTGCAGCAGAAAAGGATGTGAGGAATTTTACACCATGCAATAAATTTCATCATCTTTCCAATTCCAACTGGAAATTTGCTTTGATTTTTCATATGAACGACAAAGCCATATATATCCAGCCCTACTCCAGATTGGGTTCTTTTCCATGTGAAATACGTGCATAGCCAAAAAAAAGGGGGGGGGGCTCCTCAGAACTTTGTTAACGGAAATCGTGAAATTTTGAATTTATTTGCATCATACATAGAATTTATCTCTGTGTTTTTCAATTACTCTGCTCATTTTACTGTAATATTAATAATACATTTTTTAAAAAAACTACTATATTTAGACTGTATTAAATAGTTTATATTCTTGAGTTTTTGGGAATTAGTTACATATAAAATAAGAGTCTTCATAGTAACATATGAAGAAAAAAATGCATGAACAACTTAAAATAATAATTCTTGGTATCCTGTTATTAAAAATGAGAGTGGTGGCAGAGGACTGGTAGATGGTGAAGAAGCTGTTTTGTCTCCTAACAACCTACCCAATGTGTAGATAGAGTGAATACTGTAGTATCTATGCATGTAGTATGTCAGTGCCTTTATTGCCTGTCATGGACAACAAAGGTATTCTCTACTTAAGACTTGTACTTGTACTTGTTATGATATATTAGACATGGTTATAAAAAATAATCACATCACAATTCAGCAAATAAATCCCAAAACTGAGTGGCATAATTAGAAAAAAAAATTTCCCACAGAGTCAATATACATACGTAATAGTTTTTACATTTTATTTTAAACTCCCACCCATAGGCCAAAAAGAAATAGATGCAAAATGTTGGAGCTATTTCCTCTGGTGACATTACTTACATTACTCGGAGTCATAGAAATTTTACCAATTCTGCATTAAAGAGTCAGCTATTAGGATTTGCTTTAAATATAATAATACTTAGATTAACTCAGATCAATTCATTAAATTAACAGTCAGACTGAACAGATAACTTCAGAGTCCCACTAAATTTAGTTAGTGTGGTCTAGATATGACTAAATAAGAATTCAACTAATTTTTCCTTTAATTAATGTTGCACACAGCATGTCTTTGAAGATCCAGAAGGAAAACTCGAACTTCCCTCTTCACTGAAAGTGAGTTTTTGGAAAAGGCCTCAAGAAATTTTAACCAATAAGGTAAGATGCACCTAATTTCTGGTTATCTATTTAAAATTTTGATTTTCTTTTTTTTAAAGTTTATTTTTCAACTTGGATAATCCACAATATTATGCAAAAAAGAATTGGAGTATCCTTTATTGCAAAACCAATGATTATTAGAAATGTGAAATGTATTTCTTATAATTTAAAAGCTCATATTGAGCTCCAGAATTGTGAAAATTAGATTTCAAGAATTTGGAATTTCTATTCATCCAATAGTTTTTATAGTTGTTCCATTGTCATCTTTGTTCAGAGATTTTGAAGGGTTTTCAAGTTTTTCTCAAATATACGAAGAAGAAGAAAAACAGAATATGTCACTATGGAAGGCATTATTACCCTTTCATACGTTTTTGATCATTCATATTAACAGTATTCTGGATACCTGATTTATTACCAACAAAGTATATATTGCTCAACATACTTTCTTAATCAGTGTACAAGTCTTTTGAGATACACTTTGATATATAACTTTGAGCCATGAAATATATGGATTTTCATTCTAATATTAACAATTTATGTATATGTTAATAGAATAATTAAATTTTGTATTACTTTTAGGTTCCTGTAGTAGTAAAAAATGAAAATTGGTTTGATCTTTTTTCACCAAATGAACATTTAATGGGCAGTGAGGTAAGGAATAATCATCCTTTATAAGAAATAACATACATTGAATTATTTGTTGTTACAAAAGTATAAAAGTGACTTTGATCTGAAAAAACAAGAAGTATCGAAACCTCTCATGTGACACAGTGAACTGATTTACTAAAGTGCCACTATGCAGAGAGAGATAAAGATGGGATTAGACCCCATATCAGGCAGCAAAATGCTGGCTCATTACTTGAAAATAGTATAAATGAGCATTTATTTATTTATTTATTTTTAATGCTTCCCCTCTCCCCAATTGGGCAACTTTCATTAATTGTGTGTGATGGCATACAGTGTAAACTTATGAAAAGTCAGTATACAGCTATTTAGTTAAAATATTATATTTTCATTACAACATTGAAACAGGGTTTAAAATTCATTTTACATTTTTAAGCAAACTACCGGATTCATAGTTTTGCAGGCTTTTGCAGATAGAAACTTCATTCATATACATTCATTCTTATTTGGAAATCTTTCAAAAGTATTGGGCAAATAATAGAGCAAATCAGACTCTGCATAAGACATATGGAAATGACATAACCAAAAATAGTCAAATCTACCTACTCTGGATGTTTGGATAAAAACCAAATTACTCAGTAGAGTTTGTTCGTATATCTGTAATCCACATCTGACAACTTAATTATAATATAAGCACAACTCATTTAAGAACACAGTCATAAAGAAGAAAATGTACATATTTAACTACAGCTCACAAACACCCCTTAAAATCAATACTTCACCACTAGATTGAAAATGTGTGATATGATTTCTATTGAGGTAACCTTACTAAGAACTAGAAATGAATATCATTATCTAAACATTTTATACTGTATATCAGAGCTGCTTGTTATGAAACTCAGTGAACATTATGTTTAATCTATGGTTTTCATTCAGCCTGTATGAGTTATATTACCTCCTCCTCTTCCATATAGCGAATATCAACATTTATTTTAAGGAAACTACAATTTTCATTAGTGTCCAAAATTAGGTAACTGTGATTTGTTTAAATAGTTGATTAACAAATTCCAGGATTGGATTTTCATTTGATGTTATCCCCAGAGTTTAGGCATCAGACCAGAGGGTAAGTGGAACCCTGTATATTTTTTCCCTCTCAGGGCCATTTTTCTGTGGGATTCCCACATTTGCAGTCTAGACACATAGCTTTACATAACTATAGCAGCTATCCAGATCAGCAATATTATAGGAATATAAGATAGATAAGATAACCTTTATTGTCATTTTTTACTGTGGAATAACCATTGGTACACATTAAAAATGAAATTCTGTTGCCTGCTTTCAAAAGAAAGTATATTTATCTTCCCATACACATTCATAACATACATATACACATGCTATATACATACATACATACACATCATACATATGTGTACATACTGTATATGTATTAATCACTGTCCATTTTGAATACATAGAGGAAAGAGGAAGCTTGAGAGTTCACAAGGTTGATGCTATATGGAACAAAACTGTGACTGAATCTAGATGTTCTGTTTTGGGTACCACGAAGCCTCCTCCCAGAAGATAACAAGGAAAATAGGTCATGAAGAGGATGTGTAGCGTAGATAAAGTGTAGATACTTATATCTATATAGTGTAGAAACTGTGTAGACACTATATACCTATGGTGTAGATTCCATTGAATGTATCAGAATGGTTAGTCCACTTTCATTTATTCATGGAAAGAATTTGAATGCCAGACCTCAGCTAACTTCTCTTATTTCCTCTATATCCTCTCCACATCTGGCTTCAGTTGATGAGATGGATAATAAGTGAAATATATGCAGTTTGGAAGTTGCACAATACAACTGCTTTAAGTGTTGAAGCTAAAACTAATGCTAATGAAGTACCTCCAGTACCTCCAGTATTGTGGAAGCCATGGGAACATATCTACTCATTATGCAAAGCAATCAAAGGTCATATGCCATTGTATAATAGCTATGGAAAATATGTGGTAAAACTCTTCTGGATGGTAAGCGATCATCTATCTGTATATTATATATTATAATATACTTTTTCAAGTTTATTATAATAAACTTTTTCTACAGTTTGTTAAATGAATTTTGTTGCTTATTTAACTATCCATAGAAAAGGAACAATTGGGAATAGTGACTGCTATTAAGAAATCACACTACTGTTTAACTATTATTATATGCCTTACTGAATATCTTTTATTGCATAAGAGCTGAATTTAATGCACAAAGTCTTTATGTTATTACACATTCATATAATCCAGAATGAATAAAAATATCAAAGATATACTGTATATTTTTAGGTATGATTGTTTAACTTTGATCACTTTACAGTAAACGTTAAATACATGAATTTAAAAGTGCACCTCAAATGCATGGCACAACTGTCTTGTGGTTTGAAAAGGCAGGAAGTATTCTTCCCTTCTGAATGTTTTGCACATCCCTACTTCACAGTGTTTGCTAGAATGCATCAGAGCTATATACATTTACATATTTCATGAAATCATGAGTAGTCCAGTAGTCTGTTATTACACATCCCTGTAATCAGAAAGACAGTTGTAGCACATTCAATAGGGAAAAAGTATTACAGATATATTCAGTATGAAATCATAGAGTCTCTTGAAATAGCCTTCTATATACAACCTCCTTATTTTGTTGTTGTTGTTAGTTGCGAAGTTGTATCCGACCCATCACGACCCCATGGACAACATTCCTCCAGGCCTTCCTGTTCTCTACCATCCTATGGAGTCCATTTAAGCTCACGCCTACTGCTTCAGTTACTCCATCCAGCCACCTAATTCTCTGTCGTCCCCTTCTTCTTTTGCCCTCAATCTTTACCAGCATTAGGTTCTTCTCCAGTGAGTCCTTCCTTCTCATTAGGTGGCCAAAGTATTTGAGTTTCATCTTCAGGATCTGGCCTTCTAAAGAGCAGTCAGGATTGATCTCCTCTAGGACTGACCAGTTTTATCACCTTGCAGTCCAAGGGACTCGCAGGAGTCTTCTCCAGCACCATAGTTCAAAGGCCTCAATTCTTTGGCGCTCAGCCTTTCTTATGGTCCAACTTTCACAGCCATACATTGTAACTGGGAAAACCATAGCCTTGACTATACGCACTTTTATTGGCAGGGTGATGTCTCTGCTTTTTAGTATGCTGTCTAGATTTGTCATAGCTTTCCTTCCCAGGAGCAAGCGTCTTTTAATTTCTTGGCTGCAATCCCCATTTGCGGTGATCTTGGATTCAGATTATTTCTTGCCATTGAGACGTATTTGTGGAAATAATGTTGTTGTAAAAAGTATCTTATTGGCTAGAAATATAGGGAGAGGCTAAGTAGGAAGTGCAATTGTAACAATACCAGTAAGGTTGTGAAAAAAGCCAGCACTGAGTTTGTTGAATAATGTTTACAAGTTGCATTTATGCACTCCTGGTAATTTTCCATCTACTTCCATTAGCACACATATAAGTACTTAAACAGTTATCTTGTGCTTTAGTCATCCATCATTGCCTTTCCTGTGTTCAGTTAAATTAATCTATACTGATAAATCCATGCTGCCACTATATTTCGGTTGTCATAAAAAATGAAGGCAACCTATTTGTTTCAGGGATGGGTTCTAACTTACCTCGCCGCCGGTTCACTTCGTCCTGCGTGGCTGCACATGCATTGTGCGCCTTGTGGTCATGCCGCGCGGGCACGCACATGCCTTGCATGCACATGCACAGTGCCAAAAAATAAAAAAAAGATGGTGGCGTCCACGGACCGGCACCAACAGAACTGGCTCCGTGACGTCACCAGCAGTTTGCTACCAGTTCGGGCGAACCGGTCCGAACCAGGAGGAACCTGGTTCCTCTGATTTGTTTGTTATGGTTTCTAACGGGAATGTGTTGTCTAGTAATATATAAAAGCATAAAAGCATATTTTTGTCCTGGTAAAAGATACAATAAAAAGAGCCGAGATGGCGCAGCGGTTAGAGTAGGGTACTGCAGGCCACTTTAGCTGACTGTGATCCGCAGGTCAGTGGTTCAAATCTCACTGGCTCAAGGTTGACTCAGCCTTCCATCCTTCCGAGGTAGGTAAAATGAGGACCCAGATTGTTGGGGGCAATATAAAATATACATTGCTTACTGATGTAAACTGCTTAGAGAGTGCTTGCACTGTGAGGCGGTATATAAATGTCATTAATAAATAAATAAATAATGTAGCCAGTTGAGGATAGCTCATCAGTACCCTCCTTCCGAGGATTTTTTAAAAATTACTAGCTGAATTATACATCTGTTTTATATATGGATTTCACTGAATTTTCATATTGTTCTTTCTGTTTAGTGAAATTATAATGAGTGTCAACCTTTGAGAAGGTCACACTGATTTTTATAATGAATCAATTTCACATTACTACCCCATAATACTTGATTTCCTTTTTTTCTAGGGATGTTGGAGAAAGATAATTGTGGATGACAGTATTCCTTTCAGCGAAGACAATATCATGCTGCTTCCCACCACAACATGTGAAATTGAACTTTGGCCACTGATATTATCCAAAGCCATCATTAAATTAGCAAACAATGAGTATGTTTTCCTGTTTTGAGATTTAAAAAAGAAGAAGCCAGAACCTAATACAGAGAGGATGCTTCTTTGTTCTGAATTAATCAACTAATTGTCTTCTTGAACCTTTTGTTAACCCCTGGAATCTTCCCAGCTTCAGTGGAAGACAATATATATTTAGTATTACTGTACAAAAACATCAAAGTCTTAGGGGAACTCTTTAAATTTTCTATTCTATCACTCAAGCATATTTGGAGCACCCCTCAAATACTAGTACAGTCATACTTCGGCACTTGACTGCTTCAAAACTTGTTGCATTTGGTATTCAACATGTTTTGAAGCATGAATCTTGTCCCAGTACTCATCTTTCTCCCAGTAGTCGAGATGCAAGGCAGAAAGTGATACAGATGTCAGCTGCCTCGTGACTCACTATTTCTTCCAGCCAAAATAGCGGATCACGTGGTAAGTCACGTGGTTTTCTCGGTACCCATTGGTTTTAGTATTTGGCACATCTTGTAGAATGAATTACCAACGAGGTAGTAAATTACCATCGAGGTAGTAAGTTTTTTGCAATGCACAGGATGATAAAGAAGTAGAAAATTTCATTCTGTTTATGTAGATCCAGTTGCAGTTTAAATTTCAAACCTTCTTCTAAAAGTACTAAAACAATGCTACTGCAAGTTACGGCTATATCTGTATAACCCACATTATGCTAGGTACTATAGTTACATAACAACCATGTAAAACAGTAGGATCCATACAAATATAAAAGGCTCCAATGAAAAATAGCTGCTACAGCAGCAATATTTAGATTCCACATTGTCAGGGTGGTGGCATGTATGCTTACTTTGCAAAAACATATTTTACATACTAGTATATTTATTTACATGCATTTTTTAAAGCACAACTTATATGCCCAAAACAATTTGTTGTTTTGCTAAAAATGATAATTAGGTCATCTCCCTTTTTTTTTGCAACCGCATCCATGTGCTAAGATTTAATCTTAATCTTTAATTTTAAGATTAAAGTTCCTCGTTCTTTTTTCTGTTCTGAATTATTTAGACCTATGAGAATCTGAGTTCAGCAATGTAGATGTGTGATATGTTAGAAGATTTAACCTAGATATTTATCATTATATAATTACAGTATGCAAGAAATACATTTTTGTTGGTTGTAAGTTTTCTGGGGTTAAAGATTGTATATGAAACATGGAAAATTGAGCTTGTCGCAGAACATGATGCGATACAGACAGAATATAATATTCATATGTTTATAGTCATATTTTTATTTTTCATAGTATAAATGAGATTGGAAAAAGAGAACTAGGAGAATTTACAGTTCTGCATGCACTTACTGGATGGATACCAGAAATTATTCCTCTCCAGTAAGTTCTACTTTTTATAACATATACTTTTTAATTATTGCATGTGCTGTCTATAGTTATTTTATACTTGGATCATTGGGCCTTTGTGTAAAAATACCATGATCTCACAAGTTTTGATAGAGCTGGCATGTTCTGATTCTCATCAATTAAATAGTATCATTTTATAGGAGTCAGGAGGCATGCTTTCTGTTGTGGCCCGCCAGTGGCCTGTGCAGCTAGTAGCTGATTCAGACAGCGAGGAGGCTGGTGTGATTCGCCAGTGGCCTGTGCAGCTGGCACCAGAGTCGGACAGTGAGGAGGCTGGAGAAGACTTGGTGCCAGAGACAGGGATTCAGCCAGGGCCTTCAGAACCTCCAGAGGCTGTAATGAGTGCAGAAGAAGAAGAGGATGAGCCTGTCCTCAATGCGCGCGCGCGCTAAGCTGCCAAAAGGCAGGAATGGCTCCTGAGGAGAAGGACTACTCAGGAGTAAGGCTTGGGGATAATTGGCCACTCCCATAGCCTATTTAAGTGAGGAAAAGGACTAACCAATTTGCAGGAAACAACTTTGTTCATTCCACGTCTTGTCTCTGACTGCAAAACTTCTGTTCGGCTCGTGTTTGAAAGACATCAACTTTCCTGCAAATTGCTCCTGGGTATTCTGCCGCCAACAGTAAGATTGTGTGCTGTTATCAGACAGACTCTTTGATTCTTTTTGCTTGGACTATTGCCGGCTGTTAAGAAGGTTAATTAACAACTGTTGCTCGGAAAAGACTGATTTATCATTTCATTGACTTTAGAACTTTGACTTTAGAACGACTGCTAAGACAGATAATTAGTAGTTTGTTAATATTAAAACAAGGTTTGTTCGGACGCTGTTTGTGTTGTGTTCCTTGGTCCGGCAGCTGGGTCAGAACACTTTCTCGGTTGCAGCAGCTGTCCTTGGGAACCATGCCCTTTCCCAAGAATCAGAGGATCTTGAAACTGTGAAACTTTAGAAGGCCTTAAAACTGGTGTAGGTCCAGGTATATGAGTCCATTGTAATTATATATGGTCTGTGTTTTATGCCCAGGACAGTGTGTTTTATTCTTTTATTTTATCTTATTTTTATATTGTGAATTTTTAATACTTGTTAACCAACTTCAGTCACATGGCAGATGGGTGATTATATAAAAGGAATGGATGGATGGATGGATGGATAGATGGATGGATGGATGGATGGATGGATGGATGGATGGATGGATGGATGGATGAAAAAAAAGGCAACATATATAAAAGTCCATATTTTTAATATACGTTCCCCATATTTTGAAAAATGTAATATGAGTTCCTAAAAGAGAAGCTATTGTTGTCAAATTATTCTGAGTATGACTAACTGGATTCCAGTCCTCCACAATGTTTGTCTTCTCTGGAGTATAATGTAAAGCTATTGCTATTTATATAATATTTAATATATAAAAATAAAAAAATATTTCTGCACACATTATTTTATTTGTTAAATAATGGTAAACTGAATCAATTTGAAATTAATTTATAGCTGCATGTAACTATGTATTTATATGAGAGAAACTATATTGTATGTATTGCTCATTTTACATATGTCTGGATCAGAGGTGGGTTCCTGCCGGAGCTGCCTAGTGCGCAGTTCTGGTAGGGAGCGGCCAATTGCGCAAAATGTGCGCGACCGCTCCGGAGCCCTCTCTGCCGGTCCACCCGTGCGCGTCGCCATTTTTTTCCGTGAATTTTGGGCCAATTTTGCTTCTGCACTTGCGCGGAAGCAAAATCGCGCTGAAATCTCACGAGGGGACGCGCACGAGAGAGAGATTTTGGTAAGATTTTGCTTCCGCGCATGCGCAGAAGCAAAATCACGTGAGAGGGTGTGCACGCGTAGCGAGTGCGCACACACCAGAAGTGTGGAGATGCGCACGCAGCGCACCACCACCGGTAAAGGAGGAACCCGCCGCTGGTCTGAATTTTAGTCAGTACTGCTCATTTGATCATTTTCTTAATTTTTAGCTAAATATAATGCTTTTCTTTTTCAGTATTTAAAAACAGGTTATCAGATTCCCCAAGATCAAAAAGATCAAGGTGCCAGGCATGCCATATATTTGTAATAGATTAACAATAGGCATTATTTCAAAAATATATTGTATTTATTATTTTTAAAGATCTGGATATGTGGATAAAATTTGGGAATTCATAAGAGATATTGTGCCAGAATTTAAGTTACCAGAAGAATCACTTCCTGAATCCAAACAATCACTTCAAGATTCAAAAAAGGATTTGAAAGCATCTGACAACAAAATTGAAAGCATGCCTATCGTTAAGCAACAAGAAAAACCAGAAAAAGCCGAGAAAGCTGGGAAAGGTATGTTTTACATCGTCCACACTATCAGACACACAATGAAAGAGTACCAGAAGTATAACAAGGTTATATTGCCAAGAGATAAAATAGGTACAACAGAATTACACTCATCTTTCCCGCAAGTCACTCTTCAGGATTACCATAGCCAATTCTGACCCTAATTCAAATCTGAATTGCAAAAGCTCAGGATAATCAGTGTTTTCCAAAATGCTAGCAGGTATACATATGCCAGCCTTTTAATTATATTGCCCAAAACATTACCTAAACTATTTTGATGCCCCCCAAAATCTCATCTTTATTGTTTGCCGTCCTAGCTTTTGCCTTCCTGTCCTTTTGCATTGCACTATTATTTTCTTTTCCATTTAAGAGCAGCAATATAATATTTTGCTAATAGTATAATGCATACATTTAGCTCTGGAGAAAAAAAAATAGCTCATTCTTGTTTCTATCTACATTAAGCATATGCATATATTTATGCACAAAGATCATGGAAAATACCAGCTGTGCTCTTTCCTAGAGTAGATGATGCTTATCATCCCCACAGTTGAATGTAGAGTTCTCTTTGAAAAATGTTTAGAATACAGGAAGTGACATTTTCGATTGAAGATATTTTTTTAAAATAAGGGATTTTGCAGGTACATCATCTTCAGTTGCTTCTAATTCGTTTGTCATTCCAAAATATTTTTACTTGTTATTTTTTAAAAACATTAAACGGGTTGAGACCTGGTACTTGAAATATAACTTTTTCCTTAATTTTTCTCTCTCATTATCTCATTACATTGAGATAATGAATGAGAGAGAGAAATGAAGGAAAAATTGAGCTAATGTAATGTATTTGGGTAGGGTATAGACAAATCTATCAGCAAAGATTTATTAACATTATAATTGCTTGAAAACAAAATCTTGTATGACCGTTTTTCATATGTATGACTGTTGCAGCATTCCCCATGGTTAGATTATCAAACGGTGGAGGTTGGCAACCATATTTATGACAGTTGCAGTGTTCCAGGCTCATGTGATTACTTCTTGTGACCTTCTGACATGCAAAGTCAGGGGAAACCAGATTCACTTAACAATTGTGTTATTAACTTAACAATTGTAGTGATTCACTAAACAACTGTGGCAAGAAAGATCATAAAATGGGGCAAAACTCACTTAACAACTGTCTTGCTTAGCAACAAAAGTTTGGGCTCAACTGTGGTCTTAGGTGAGGACTACCTTAGGCAAAGTAGTCCTCACTTAACAAGCAGTTGATTAGCAACCGTTCAAAATTACGATAGACCCCCCCCCAAAAGCTACTTACAAATCCAACTACAGATTCTAATGGCTGCACTTATCTCCATGGTCACATGACTGCCTTTCAGGTGCTTGGAAACCAGTTTCCGGTTTAAAATGCCCATAGGAATAAAGGGATTCACATGGCATTCATGTGATTGTTGCAAAAAAAGACATGAAATCAGATCTGGTCACTTCGGAACCTGAATTTATGATCACCATGACTTAGGACAGACATTCTGGGCTCCATTACAGTCATAAGTTGAGGACTACTTGTATGTCCTTAACCCTTGGCTTTTCAGAAATAGGAACAGAATTTTGGGTAGCTGAGACCATTGTCTTCAATACTGTTGGTTGCTTGAGACACCATCTGCTTTATAATCTGGGACCAAGTACTGTAGTGTTTGTTAGTGTACTGATTTTTTTTTTAGAAAAGCCAGATCAAAAAGAAGTTGGAAAGAAGAGAAGCAAAGATGGTGAAAAGGATAAACTGAAGCCAGCTTCTCATTCTGCACGAATGTCTACTGACTATCAAAGTTCTCTTCAGATATTTCTTGATGGTAAGATTATAAAAAATCTTAGACATCTGTGCATTGGCCACCAAAGCTTTGGTGAGATTATTAAGTATATGAGCTCATAAATTAGCAGATGCATTTATAATTGAAATCTGAGTTCTAATTCCAAATCTCTACAAGTGTACTTGTCATAATTTTAACTCATATTCATGGTTAAAAGCCTTGGTTACTGGTTCCTTCTTAGCAATAATGACACCCTACCAATAAGATACATTTATTTATTAGTTATTTGTTTATATCACAAGGATATAATATGAAGAATTCTGTCACAAGAATATAATATGAAGACTCTCACTCCATATTATCAGTCACGACAGCAATACCATTAGTGAGATTCTGTGGGCTGCATTGCTTTCTCTACATCACTGCAGAATCAATCAGCCAGAGTCCTATCCTAACTGTTTCCTGTCCTCAACCTAAAGCATGGAAGGGTTCTTTTTTTCTTGTTTGTTTTGTTTTGTTTTTGTTTCGCATTTTGGGAGATTTTAAGGGGCAAAAGTGTTTTTGCCAGCTTTGCAGAGGCTGTAGACTACAAAAAAATGCAGAGTGGTTTGCTCCTGTCCTAAACTGTGGTAAATGGCTCAAGGTTGATAAGGAACTGAGATATTTTCCTCACATCAATGAGTCTGCAAAAAATTATATCAGAGAAATGAATGTCAAAAGCCGAACAAAGGTACTTCAGAGTTTGTTTCAACATTATACAATCTGATACTGACCCAGATTTCATTTTACATGGTGTTCTGAAGAATACTTCTACTTCAGAAATGCAGCAGGTCCACTGCATTTTTAAAACTGCCAATACAGTTAATTGCTGATTCACGTGCTATTCTTGTGGTGAAGATCTGTGAGGAAGTCCCTGTTTGGATCCTGTAGGCCAGAGGTCCCCAAACTTGGCAACTTTAAGACTTGTGGACTTGTGGAAGTTGAAGTCCACAAGTCTTAAAGTTGCCAAGTTTGAAGACTTCTGGTGTAGGCATCTCCTCTTTCAACATTGGAGATTTATTTTCCATTCAATCTTGCTGCTACTTAGTTAAGTTGTCTCCCCAGCATGGTCTCGCTCTGCTTTTGTGATTAAAGTTGTTGGTTATTCGTTACTCTCTTTGTATCACTTTTCTCTACTCTTCAACCTTTGATCTGCTTAGAAGGTTATGAAGAAAATCAATGATACTAGGTGTTTTAAATAGCCAATAATTTTCAATTATTCCTAAAATATAATTTAATAGAAATTTGACAAAAAGTAAACAAAAACTTCTTTATACTGTATATTTCAGGAAATACACATATTTTATTTTTAAAATCCCAAATAATACCGTATGTGTTGATTTTAGGTAGTTACATTAACCCTAAATAATGTATGTGTATTGATTTTAGGTAGTTACATTAGTAGATTACATAAGATATTTCTAATTGTATCTCTCTTTGAATAAAATAGAAACAATTTAAATATAAAGCCCTAACAGCTTATTTAAACTTTAAACCTACTTATTTTTAACTAGCTTCTATGGTATTTTTCAGAATAAGTTACCTAATTGAAACTATCCCATTTCACAAATTCCATTCTTGCATTTATAGCACCATGTTTAACATGGGATATTATCAGTTCATATCATACTGTTACCCACAGCTTTATTTCTTTTCTGTTATACTGTTTAATAGATTCAATGGTTCTTTGTAGGTTCTGCAACACCATTGCAGCCACAGATGGTGGTGTATGCTTGCTACATGCCTCTTTATGTACCTGAAAAAAAGATCTTCGTATTAGAGAAAATGGTAAGAATTTATATACTTTTCCTTTTATGAATAAATTAACAACAATAATTCTAATAAAAAACAAAATAATAGTTGGAAGGGGCCTTGGAGGTCTTCTGGTCCAACCCCATGCTCAAGCAGGGGACTCTATACCATTTCAGACAAATGGCTGTCCAGTCTTTTCTTAAAAGCTTCCAGTGATGGAGTTCCCACAACTTCTGAAGGCAAGCTATTCCACTGTTAGCAAATTTCTCCTTAGTTCAAGTCTGCTTCTCTCCTTGTTTAGTTTCCATCCATTGTTTCTTGTCCTGTCTTCAGGTGTTTTGGAAAATAGGTTGACAACCCCCTTCTTTGTGGCAGCCTCTCAAATGATGGAGAAGTCACTGGAGGTTTTTAAGAAGAAGGGATTTGACTGGAAAACCTCCAAAG
Organism: Diadophis punctatus similis; assembly: GCA_023053685.1. NCBI lineage: Eukaryota > Metazoa > Chordata > Lepidosauria > Squamata > Dipsadidae > Diadophis > Diadophis punctatus. The sequence continues at coordinate 90,340,825 of JALIGW010000001.1, read as the reverse complement.
TCCCTTCCAACCCTATTATTCTGTTATTCTATTATTCTGTTAATATTAGTAAGATGTTACCTTGCTTCAGATTTAAATCTTAGCACAAATTTTTACTCGTTCTACAGAATATTCTACAGAACATAAGTCCAGTAACTTTGTATCTAACGAAGTCTTATAACAGAATCAATATTAAAATGTTTCCTGTGAATATATATTTGTATTTTGTATATAACCCAGCTGCTTTTATCATATTGTAGGCTGATTCTTCTGAAAAGTTACGACAATATGGTCTTTCCCACATCTATAGCCATCCTGCATTGATAACTAGAACAAGGTCGGGTCCCTTAGTGGCCTCACCAAAACCACCACCTGTACCTCGGTGGAAACTTATACGCCAGAAAAAGGAAACAATTGTGACAGATGAACCCCAAGGTTTGTCATTTCAGCCTTTGAGTTTTATTTCTAATTAAGAATAAATCCAGATATATGGTATTTGTTTTTTTTCCTCATGGTTTCACAAAGATTTCCTTTTGAGAATCAAAATTGTTGTTTGTAAAAATGAAAAATGTATTTTGATTGCTGCTTTAGGGATTTAAAACTGATTTAAAACCATTCTACATATGTCATTTAATGTTCTCCAAGGCCAATTGTCCTGAGCTAAAAAAAACAGATCTAACATGTGATACCTGCCCCCCCCCCGCCATATGTGTTGGGCCCTCTGTTATTTGGGAGAGAGCCATGATTGCCGTGGAGGCTATGAACTCCTGAGTTACTCTGGATTCAATGTCAAAAGAAGCAGGTTAATATCCACAAGAAACATCAGCCTTAGGCACTCTAGCACCTACCTAACCATGGAGTCCATCAGCTCAAACAGGGATGATGTGAAGTTGCAGGGAGGACAGTAGCCTCAGTTCTGTTTCCATGGGCCCTACTTCAGCCAGAGAATCTCACATATATCTATCCATGGAGTAGATCCTCTAAAGCAGTGGTTCTTAACCTGGGGTGCGTGCACCCCTGAGGGTGCGAGAGAGCATTTCCAGGGGTGCGAGAGAAATTTCAAAAAAAAAAAAAAACCGAGGCGACCGTGTTTTTATGTTATATAGTAATATAATATATACAGTATAATATATATTACTATATAACATTATTACTATATAACTATATAACATTATTACTATATAACATTATATATATATATATACTGTAATATAACATAATAATGTTATATAGTAATATATATTGTAAATAAACATGGCATTTGTTTATGCAATAAATGTTTTTTCTTGAATAAAAAATATACACACATTTTTAAGGAGGTGCAAGAGCTTATTTTCAGATTCAAGGGGGTGCGGTCCACTAAAAAGGTTAAGAACCGCTGCTCTAAAGCCCTCAATAATTCATGCAGGACAATAGCCGCCATCACCCCTTTTTCCTCTGGGATCTTGGCTGATACAAAGCCCGGAAACCAGGTAAGAATCTCCCTAGGATGACCCACCCCCCTTCCAGGCCATCTAGGTTTCACTTATGGACACTAAGTCAGTGCCATCTTCTATAATCAAATTGTGAATGAGGGCAGATTTTGTACACACCAATCTGGCATTCAGAAGCAGCAGCCGGAATCTGGGGCCACTAGGGATCCATTGACCTGGCCCTAAGGTGGAACCCTGAGGTCAAGATAAATAGTAATAGAGTGATTATATCATTAGATATAAATAACATATCTCTCCCTGTCTTCTTTTAGTAACATGCAGTTCACGAGAAAATATTATTTTTGTGTTTGCATTTTTCTGATCCCTTCATATGGCAGGCTGTGGAGCAGAAAGGGAATTGGAAAGAAAACATTAACCAGTCAATAACCTTGAGTTTGTTTCTACAAGCTTGGAAGAGGTTGGGCTACCAATGTGACAATTAAATTACTAAAAAAGAAATCCCTACTGCAGTTCTTTTAATTCACATTGCCATTCTTACTCCACTCTCTGCAACAGAGGATAAAATATGTTGAAGATTAGAAAACTGTTCACAAGAACAGTACTGATATAATACATAAGCATTCAAAAATGAGAAGCATTTGACTTTGCATGATTGCTCCCATATGTGTGATTTGCATAGTAAATTTATTTGAAATATATTTCATGTGTGTATATTAGGTAATGTACAGAGCAAGAAAAATTAATGGACCTCAAATAATAATAAATGTATTATAATAAAGGCTCTGATGGGAAAAATCTAATTATGGGATTTCTACAAATATTCTAATTTGCCTACATTGTCCTTGAAAGCAGTTTAAAAATTGCATTTAGTTCCGAACAGAACTGCTGCATTGCTAACTGGAATCAGTCATGACAGATGGTATTCAGTTAGGTGCTCCTGTTAATGGAATGGGTTTCCTAAAATGAGTGGACAAGTGAATAATTCCCTTCCCTGCCTGAAGTCTTCTTTCCACCATCAAAAATGAATTTTGAGGATTGGATGATTCTATACAGATTAGCCTGTTCAAGTGGTGCTGTAAGAAAGCTTCAACCATACAAGCAGGTTTACGAACTTTGGCTTGAATCTGTAAATTTTATGCAGAATAGGTTGTCTTTATGTAGCAATTTTCCTCTTGAATCTGTAAATTTACACAGCCTGTTCTAACTTCACTAGTCCCATAGTATATAGGTAGTCCTCAGCTTACAACATTTCGCTTAGTGACCATTTGAAGGTTTATCCAATGCAAATGAAGTTTAAAGATAACAGTCATATAGTAAATATCTACAGTAAAGAGTCTTGAAATTACCCATCAAAAGACTAAACCTGAAGAATAGACTGAAGATATGTTACAATATTTTGCAGTATGCTAATTATATGCTGTACTTGTATTGAATTTAAAGAAACTATTTCTTATACGCATAAAGGTAGTGTATGCAGATTTATGAAAATCTATATTCTAGTTTGGCGAATATATTTTTACTCCTTAGATGAAATAGGAATGGCTGCCCTAATATTATAAATGTATTGACCTTTCAGAGAACACGTTTGAGTCTTTTGTCTTTGTATAAGATGCTTATTTCTTGCATTTCACTGGTGGTTGTTTCTTTTCAGAAATTGTAATTAAAAAACCCGAACAATTTATTGAGATTGCTAGTCCTTTTCTGAACTTCAGAGTTTCTGCTATACCTATACCAAGAGACACGTAAGTAGATCAATCAGTGAGCTTCACTGAGTATAACTCAGTATTGTGTAGTGGCTTGAAATACAATTAAAATTATTTTAATTATAGTACACCACCGAGAAACATGGGAATAATCTGCAGAAATGAAAAGGGTCTGTTTTAGGGTACTTTTATTCTTATAAAAATGTAAACATTATTGTAAAAGTTAAATTTTAAAAATCTTATGTAGAAATGTAAAATTTTCTAGATTTCCAAAATATTGAAATGTGCTTGAACTAATGTTATGTTTCAGTATTATTTCAGTATAGCAACATAATGCTGTCATAATACCATGAATATATATATTTTAAAATGGGTATGCTGTTATAGCCGCTCCTATATGTGGAACTTTTCAATTTCTGTTACATATTGATATAATTTTTCATTGTTTTCCAAAGCGATAGACTTATATTCCACTACATAGTACCTTAGCACACTCTCTGGCAGTTTATAATGTCAGCATATTGTCCCCAACAATCTGGGTTCTCATTTTACCAACCTCAGAAGGCTGGAAGGCTGAGTCAACTTTGAGCCCATCAGGATTGAACTCCAGGCTGTGGGCAGAGTTAGCCTGCAATACTGCATTCTAACCACTGTGCCACCAGGGCTTCTCGTTTTAAAAATGTATTTTTCAATAATATGCTGTTGGCTGGAAAAATGCAAATGATCTGCAGGCTCTAGTAATCCAAGTCAAGGAACACAATGGAGACTAAGATTAAACAAGAGTTTAATCTTAGGTACAGCAAATAACCTTAGAATTGACGTAAATATTGAAATGGTGGTTAGCTTCTGCCTTTTAGGATCGACTGTTAATAGTAAAGAAACCATCTGTCAAGAAATATGCTACCCCGAAAATAAGACATGTCCCGAAAATAAGCCCCACGGGGCTTTTCAGGACATGCCTTGAAATAAGCCACCCCCCGAAAATAAGCCCCCCGCAACTACTTCCAGGGGAAAGGGGGGGACATGCCGGGAGCCGCTCGTTTTGCGGCGGCACTCTTTTGACCCGAAAAGAGAGAGATCCCTCAAGAAGTTTCCTTGCAAAGACCTGCCAAGCAAGAGAAGCGGCGAACTGCCAGACGCTGGTAAGATGAGCATCTCGCAGCCCGGCCCTCCCCCTCCCCTACCTCCACTGCCACCTCCAAATTGTGCCTGACGATCTTACCAGCGTCTGGCAGTTCGCCGCTTCTCTTGCTTGGCAAGTCTTTGCAGGGAAACTTCTTAAAATGAAAAGGAAAAGTTATCATGAGTGCGAGCAATTAACTTCTCACATTCGCGATAACTTTTCATTTCAAGGAGTTTCCCTGCAAAGACCTGCCAAGCAAGAGAAGCGGCGAACTGCCAGACGCTGGTAAGATCGTCAGGCACAATTTGGAGGTGGCAGTGGAGGTAGGGGAGGGGGAGGGCCGGGCTGCGAGACGCTCATCTTACCAACGTCTGGCAGTTCGCCGCTTCCCTGTCGCCGCTGCCTTCCTCACTCGCACCGCACCACACCCCATCCCCCACCCGAAACCTTCAAGTCCTTTGAAGCATTTTAAAGGGATGCGCTTTGCCTGCCATGAAGGGAACCGATGTTCCCCGAAGAACAGGAGGCAAGCATTGGTTCCCTTCATGGCAGGCAAAACGCATCCCTTTAAAATGCTTCAAAGGACTTCGAAGCATTTTGAAGGGACGCCCGCCATGCCACGCCCGCCCGCCCTGCCAAACCCCAGCGTGAGACGCCCCTCCTACCTATGACTTGTCCAAAAGAACGTCCAAACTTCTTGAACTCGCGAGACATTCTCTTTTGGAATGGGTTGCCGTGGAGAGAAGACCATAACAACGCGACCGAGGTATCAGGACAAGTCCCAGGTAGGACGGCCGCCACGCCACGCCTGCCCGTCCTGCCAAACCCCAGTGCGAGACGCCCCTCCTACCTGGGACTTGTCCCTGGACCTCGGTCGCGTTCTTACGGTCTTCTCTCCACGGCAGCCCGTTCTAAAAGAACGTCTCGCAAGTCCAAACTTCTCAAACTCGCACGGCGTTCTTTTAGAACGGGCTGCCATGGAGAGAAGACCGTAAGAACACGACCGAGGTCCCAGGACAAGTCCCAGGTAGGACGCCTGCCCCGCCCCACCACGCCAAGAGAGACGCACCACTTACTGGAGTTTTGCAGCTCCGTGGTCTCTCGGCTTGTCTGTTTGCAAGTTTTTTCCCCCTAAAGAGACTAGCCGAGAGACCACGGAGTTGGCAAACTCCAGTAAGTGGTGCGTCTCGTGCCCCACCAGGGGCATTTTTTGGGGGGGTCAAAAAAATATAAGCCCCTGTCTTATTTTCGGGGAAACACGGTACATACTAGCCCTTGGTAGGATAGCAATGAAGTTCTTGGAACAGATAGCCAGATGCTGTGAGATATATACCAGGTTTCCCCGAAAATAAGACCCTGTCTTATATTTTTTTGAACCCTGAAATAAGCGCTTGGCCTTATTGCCATGCACTCAAAAGCCCGATTGGGCTTATTATCAGGGGATGTCTTATTTTGGTGGAAACAGGTAGCAATAGTAAAAAATTCATTCCCACATCCTCAAAAGTCAATCTATGTGATTGCTGAGAGTTGACAAATAATCAATTTTCAATAAGACATCTCCAAAAGAAAGAAATATACCATGACATATATCAAAACTTCCCTTGGATTGACATTACGTTAGAGTTTGAGGGATATTTTTGAAGCACAATAGAACATGATTTTTGCAATTAATTGTATTCAGGATGTTTTAATATTTGAAGGACTTAATATTATGTCCTTCCGTTATACTTTATGCACCATGGACCAGGTAATATATAAATAGAAATATCACTTCAAATCTTCCTTGTTTATAGATCTGGAATCAAAATCATTTGATTGATTGTGGGATACTGGTCTTGCCAGATGTATAGCAATTCCTATTAACTAGTTGATTTAACATGAGGAACTAAGGGAACAGGGGGGGGAATTAACAACTATAGAGTTGCTGCAACAGAAGAAAGTTTGGATGTATGCGTGAAGACTAGAATTTGACAGCAATTTCCAGGGGAAAATGGATGCGTACATAAATATTTATTTATTTCATTTATATTCCAAGCCAGCGATTCAATAGAGAAATCAAGGTTTCAGGATATCTGGAAATGGTGAGATATATATTTAGTCCATGTATTAAAATTAGGGAGATAAAAATATTCAAAACAAGAAGATGAGGATTTAGCTTGCTTTTATTTTTAAAAGAAATTTTTATCTGTATCTCTTTAGCCACTTTCCACCATCCACTTTTAAAAAGGGATCACTTCCAGCATCCAGCCTTCCTTGTGTCACTGAAAGTGATGAAAGCGCGTTTGACAGTTCTGGAGATACGAATATCAGTTTAGAAGAAAACTCTCAGGTTAAGATGTTATTATTTATTTATTTATTTAGTAAGCATTTATTTCTCCATCCATCCAATTTCTGTAGTTGCCCAACTCAACCAAGTGACTCTGGGTGGCTTACAATTCTAAAATTCTAAAACAATAAAAACATCCACAAAATAAATAACTAGAAAGAGCAATCGTGATGATTAATCAACGATTAATTGATAATCAATTAACCAATTAGTAAAGCCAACTAGCAGAGCCCTTAATTGATTCAGAGCCCCAGGCCTGGACACATTGCCAAGTTTTAAAAACTTTGCAAAACGCCAACAAGGTTCCAATCATTCTAATCTCCAAGGGGAGAATATTCCATAGGGCAGAGGCTAAAAGCCTGTCTTCTAGTTTCCACCAGCTGACACTCTGGGTGATGGAATCTGCTGCAGCATGTCCAATCTGTTGGATCGAGTTGGATGAGTAGAAACTCTTGGAAAAAGACAGTTCCTCAGGTTACCTGGTCTCAAGCCATGAATTGCATCTTGAATTGCACTCGGAAACACATTGGCAGCCATTGCAGCTCACGGAGTAGTGGTGTTACATGTGCCATGCCAGCACCATTTATTACCCACGCAGCCACATTTTGCACCAATTGAAAATTCCAAATACTCTTCAAGAGCAGCTCAATGTAGAGCACTATGTATACTGTATTTCTATTTATATATTTATATACATAAGATGTTTTTATTTTACATATCCCTATACATTTATATTTAACTAAATCTAATACAAGGCAATATTCAGATGAGTCATGCCAACATTGCCAGCCTCCATAGAGTGGGAGATAGTTGACCTCAATGCCACATTGATCCAGATCAATTCTCATGAGTCATTGGGGATTTCCCCTACAATCTGGAGGAATTCCTCTGAATATGTGGTTAAACTTTAGAACAGAGAGGTGACCAGGGATTGGTTTTTAAATCCTTGTTTGCTTTTTGGCTTATGAAGGATTTCCAAGGAACAAAACAATCCAAGAAACATATAGAGCAATGGAAGAGAAAGACCTAAAGTAAATTTCACAAAACATAAAAAGAGCTCGCGCTTGAGTCTACACCATGGCAATATGGGCAGCAAACCATCCAATTTTCTGTTCTCATTGCAACTGTGCTTCAATGGCCCTATCCCCTTTTATAAGGAATGAGGGCAAGAAGGCTCTCATTTCACTAACATTAGGCTACATTTGTCTAACATGTAGTACAGTTGTTCAGATAAAATCTAGTCTACATTACGCATGGGCAAAATATAAAAAGATAACTGAGCTAGGGTTCTTACAGATTATTTGGGAATAATTTCGGTTTGTTAGCTCTGAAAAAGTGGATATAAAATGATCCAGTATTATTAGCCCCACCCCTTGTAAACTGCATCCTTACCCCAGCTGAGTCTTTCAGGAACCTGTCTGGGCATGATCAGCTGGATCTGAGAGAGAGAGAGTCAATGTTTCACAAAGGGAAGAAGTAATGTTGGTTGTCTTGAAAATAACATCTTAAGTATTAAGATCCAAGACATTTCTTCCTCATGAAAAGGTTTTTTTTTTTGTGGTTCCAGCTATTTTAGACCACTTTCACTAAGCTTTTAACTTTCCCTCTTTAGGAAATATTGTTGAGAAAGTGGTGAGATTACAGTTAGAAGAAATAGTTTCTCTGGCTCACTTTCAGTTTGTTTCAGACCCTGGATGATTGTTGTAGTTGATAACCTTAATTAAGACTTGATTGGGTATGGGTTCTTCCTGGTCTTTCCTGTCAGTAGCCTTTATTACCATTAATTGCCTTGGTCGCTCTGATGGATGATCTCTGGCGGGCCCGGGATGGGGGGAACTCCTCCATCCTGGTGCTACTTGACCTCTCAGCGGCTTTCGATACCATCGACCATGGTATCCTTCTGCATCGTCTCAGCGAGTTGGGAGTGGGAGGCACCGTTTTGCGGTGGTTCTCCTCTTATCTCGCTGATAGGATGCAGTCGGTGCTGGCAGGGGGGCAGAGGTCGTCCCCTAGGCCCCTATCATGTGGGGTGCCTCAGGGGTCGGTTCTCTCGCCCATCCTGTTCAACATCTACATGAAACCGCTGGGTGAGATCATTCGCAGACATGGGGTGCGTTTCCATCAGTACGCTGATGACACCCAGCTGTACATCACCACCCTGTCTGACTTCAGTGAGGCAGTTGATGTAATGTGCCGGTGCCTGGACGACGTTAGGATCTGGATGGGGAGGAACAGACTCAGACTTAATCCCGACAAGACTGAGTGGCTGTGGATATTGCCTCCTAAGGACCATGACAACTGTCCCTCCTTGGTCCTTGAGGGAGTGAAACTGACTCCCTCGGACCAGGTCCACAACTTGGGGGTCCTCCTAGATCCACAGCTAAAATTGGACCATCATCTTTCTGCTGTGGCTAGAGGGGCCTTTGCACAGGTTTGCCTGGTGCACCAGTTGCGGCCATATTTGGAGAAGGAGGCTCTACTCATGGTCACTCATGCCCTTGTCACCTCTCGCTTGGACTACTGCAATGCGCTCTACATGGGGCTACCCTTGAAGAGTATCCGGAGACTTCAGCTGGTGCAAAATGTGGCTGCGCGTGCTGTGGTGGGTGTGCCAAGGTACACCCACGTGACATCGATACTCCGCCAGCTGCATTGGTTGCCCATCGGTCTCCGGGTCCAATTCAAGGTGTTGATCACCATCTTTAAAGCCCTTCATGGCTTAGGACCAGGTTATCTACAGGACCGCATTCTGCCTCATACTTCCCTTCGACCGGTTAGGGCCCACAGAGTTGGCCTCCTCCAGGTCCCGTCGGCCAAGCAATGCCGTCTGGCAGGCCCAAGGGGGAGAGCCTTCTCTGTCGCTGGCCCCGTGCTCTGGAACCAACTTCCACCAGAGACCCGAACTATCCCCACTCTGCTGGCCTTCCGAAAAGCCGTTAAGACATGGCTTTTCCTGCAGGCGGGGGGTAGAGCTTAATTCACTCGACCTCACCCCCCAAGTATGTATGATGTTGAATGGTTGTTGATGATTTTTTTATATTGTGTTTTAATCTTTATATTTGCTTTTAATTAACATTTTAGATTTTGGTTATTCTTGTATTTTTCACTGTTGTACGCCGCCCTGAGTCCTTAGGGAGTTGGGCGGCATATAAGAATTCCAAAATAAAGTAAATAAATAAAATAAAATTATTATTTTTGTATTGGCTCCTTATAAAAGTTGAAATTTGATGGCATTGGGTTATGGTGTTTTCACTCCTTGTGGAATGGGCAGTCCCATTCAGTAGTTGAGGAAAAGGAGAGATTAGTCTGGTGGCTGCTAATATATATCATGCTATAGGATTCAGCTGTCTCTTTCTCGTGTTTTTAAACATTCATGTTAAGCCTCTGTAAGAGGTAAATCTGCCAATTTGTTCTGAAGTCTCATCAGTATGCATCTCCACTTGGAGCTAGTCTGAAGATCCTACAGAAGTCAATCTGGTATCTGGAGGCTGTGAGAGACTAAATTAGAAGAAACAAGCTAAAGAGCAATCCCTGCAAAATGGAGTTACTGTTTCTGAAAATACCTACCTCTCTCCTATTTCTGGTTGGGACTATGGTATTTCCAGAAACATCTTATTATTTAGTCTTTTCATAAGTAAAAAGGTTGAGGGTCCCTCATTTCTATGAGGTTAGGATAAGAGACACAAAAGACAATGTTTTTTATTATAATTTCATCCCTGTGTAATAATATATCCCCAAAGATCCGAATGGCACTCTCCCTGATGGCATTTACAAAGATCAAACTGTTTTATAAAGCTTTTAATCTATAATTTTTACTGTAAAGCTGTTGCCAGTTCACAGACACTGGAATAGATAGATGGTCTATGGATTTTATGTTATATACTGCTTTATTGTGTACCATTGGGAATTATATTAACACTATGAATATCATAAGCATTAAAAAGTAAAAAAGATTTACATTCCATGTAAAAGTAATGTATCCTTAAGTAAGGAGGTTGTTACCAACTAATAAAAAGTCAACAGGAAAGCTAAAACTCTGTTTTCCAAAAGCTGAATTTAGGTGAGGCCATTAAGAAGGCAACTTGTCTTGTCTTGTTATATCATTTGAAACACAGTAAAGAGATATATAGAATTGAAGTCTTTTAATGCTTTAGGGCAGGAGTGTCAAATTCACGTCGTCACAGCGGCATCACATGACTTATTGGGACTTTTTTCCCCTTCTCTAAACCAGGTGTGGGCATGGCCAGCCCGTGATGCATCTAGCCGCAGGCTGGGAGTTTGACAGCCCTGCTTTAGGGTCATCACTAATCCTGTCATTGTAACTAGAAATGATTTAGTTATCATGCTGCCTATGAATACCCATCATCAGAATGCCCATTCTAGACCAAATCTTTAGTCTTTAAAGACCAAAGACTTAACCTTCAAAGGTTGCTGCCAATAAAATACATTGTAGTAATACTGTCTAGATGCAACTGGACATTTTTGAAACTAAGGCATGTTTCACTATGGCTAGATCTAATTTATTTGGGAACAGAAACCATTACACCCCTGTTTGTTATAGATATCCAAACTGTTCTAAAAGAGATTGTGTAAAACAATAAATATCTCTTCAAGCTTCTGATTAGAGCACCCAGGTGGCTACATGTCTCAAATTGGCAAGACTGAACCTATTTGAACTTTGAACTCTGAAAGAGGCTTTGAACCTCTTTCCAATGGCATTTGTCTTAGCACTCAGAATACTACAGTAGTCTCAAAGCAGTGGTTTGTATAGTTTTATTCTTTATATTGTGCCTCCAGGTACAAAGCTGAATCTAGAACATGCAGTATTTATGTGTAATGTATGTGTAAAAACATTGTTAAGATTAAGCTTCATCTTATTAGCGCAGATGCAGCCTCTTACTGATATCAGTTATTGGTTTAAAACAGGGGTGTCAAACTCATTTCTCATCGTGGGCCACATACGGCCTAGGGAGATGTCAAGTGGGCCGGACCATTAAAATTATACCATACTCTGCTATAAATAATTAAAATATCATGTCTTTTCTTTGTTTTGGTGTAAAGAAGCACAAGAACATTAGGAAAATATTGAAATTTAATAAACTATCCTTTTACAAAACATTTCATAAAACACCTCATATTTCCTTAGACAAATGTGCAATTTACTTTTATCATTCACAAATATGCATTGCAACAGATCCCACTGATTGTACAAAGGCACAAAACTTTAATTGGTACTGAAAAATATAGTAATGCACTTTAAGATTAAATGAGACTTTTAAAGAAAGGAATTTTTAAACCACTTACACATACGCATATAAAATCTAAATGTAATCCCTGCACACCTTACAAACTAAGGAGAGTGATTTTAAATGTGTAATGAAGAAAGTGTTTGCCTGTCCTGTAAATCTGTAAACTTCATACATGAAACATACATACACATACAATACATACTAAAAATTTATGGAGTTGTATGAACAGTAGAATTCCATCACACAACTTTTATTTTGAAGCTGCTGACTAACATTAAAGTGCACATTTTTTAAATCACCACAGTAAGGATTCATCTTCACAGAGCTGTATTCTTTCAATGCAAACAGTATCTAAGGCAGCATTTTAAAGGTGTTAGTCTAGTCTGGACTTGTATTTGTTCCTGAAACTCTTCAGTAACAGTCAATGTCTCATCAACTCCTCGAATAAATATGGCCAGTTGGGCCACGTCTGTGATGTCAGTGCTCTCGTCAATTGCCACGGAAAATGCAATAAATGACTTGACTCTCTGTTTCAATTGACTGTCTAAATCTGCCGATAGTTCCGAAATCCTCTCTGCTATAGTATTCCTCGTCAGGCTAATATTGGCAAAAGCTTGTCGCTTCTCGGGACATACAAGTCCATTTTTCTTTGAAAATTCTACACTCCTTATCTACTTTTCTCCGTTTGGATAACGACATTTTGGCTAATGAGGGTGTAGCGGAGAAATAGAGACCAAGGTATAAACAACGTCGTAACAAGCAGCAGATGGCGCACTGATACCGTCTGCTGTTTTCAGTCTGTCTCAGTGATGCGGCTTGTCTTCTACTCTGATGGAAAGAGTGCGCCCCTTAGCGGATAATCCATGAATTGCAGCGAATTAAAAATATTAATTCCATGTCTTTTATGCATTTTTTCCACTTTCAAATTATCCTGCGGGCCTGATCGAACCTCCTTGGGGGCCGGTTCCGGCCCGCGGGCCGTATGTTTGACACCCCTGGTTTAAAACATTAACAGCTTCTCTAGTTTGAAATCTAAATTTGATTTCTTTTTCAGAGGCAGATTCTGAACTTAATTACAACCATTAAAAATGGAGAGTTTAATACAAAATCAGTTTCCATTCAAATATGTGTTTGCAATCTTGTAGGATATCTGACAACTTTGATATCTGTTAAAAAAGAGTTTGGAGAGGATTTTCCTTACTACTCTTCTTTTTATATATTGATTTAAATGATTTATTGATAGCTTGAGAAAGGAAAAAATCATTCTCCTAAATTAGCCAAAACGAGCCTCCTTTTTATGCAGACAGTGCTGCTTGCTGTCACAAACTGGATTATGACTTCCAGTGAGGGCACCATAAGCTAAATATCCCTGAAGGAGCAGGGATGGCATTTATTGCAAAGATTGGCAGCCAGATGCTCAATTACAGCTCACAAAATCTCTCTGGAGATTGAAGACATGTACTCTGGAACCTCATTTCTTAATCACATTTGGAATTTTTAAAACTGCTTTTTAACTATTACCCTTTCGAATAGCAAGCTTTTATCACATTCACTGGGTGAGTCCCTTTCTCCTTAGCAAAAGCATTTTTAGGTACAAGTTCAAGAATCCAGAAAAACATTTTTTTAGAATAAACAGCAAAAGGGGCAATTAAGAGTATTGACTTTGGAAAGTTAAAAACAGGCTAAAAGTCCAGATGGATTTGAAAGAAGACTTTGAAATTAATTGTAAGAATCCTTCCCATAGGAAATTGCTATTCTTTGGATTCCTTAAGGAAAAATATGATAGGATGAGACTTTAAGAGTTGGACATTAGAGCAGTGGCCCTCAACCTTTTGAGCACTAGGGACCAGTTCTGTGGAGAGAGGTTTTTTCGTGGACCAGAGGGGGTGTGGTTTTGTGTGCTGCCAGCATCCCACAAGTGGGGCTTCACTTATTTGCACGGCCCAGTTTTTGGCATGCTGCCGGTCCATGGACTCGAGGTTGGGGACTAGAGGTACCTAGAAGAAACTAAAGGTTACAGTTGGAGGAGAAATATATTTAAAATCAGCTATTTAATTCAGAATGGAGCAAAATACTTTTAGCATTGGATGTTTTCAAGGATATTTTTAAACAGTGGGCTCAGATGTTAATTTGTCTCATAATACATAGATGGTATGTAAATGATGTTGCAGTAGATGAAGCAGTTCTACCAGACAAGACTGACATTGATTTGAATGTGGATTTAGAAATGACAAACTACAACAATAATATGGAAAAAATTATATACAGGATATACAAATGAAACCAATTGATGTGTTAATAATTAAAAAATTATTAATTAATTACTTAATTATTAATTAAATTAAAATAACAAACCACAATAGTAATTTAGATAACTTTCCTATACTAGATTTATAAAAGAGATCTGTACAAAAGAGATCTGTTAAAGTTTTGAAGGGTTTTCTGAGAAGGAAGAAAGAAAAAAAGAAAAATCTAGCTCCTGGATATCATTGAAATGATTAAAAAACAAGGTTGTTAAAAATACAGGGCAGGAATATAAATTTGGTTTATTTGATCAAGGTGAAAATAGATATATAGTCATCTTTGGTAAAGTTTCATGGACTTTTGTTGACCAGGAATGAATGATGAGGTTGTAAGATTTGTTTTATATTTAAGTGATGTGATATGGGAAGATAAGAGCATTTGTTATATTTTAAAATAAGGTGATAAGTTACTAAAGTTGTTTACGCTTGTTGTAATGAAGAGGAAGTTATGTCTTTATATGCTTCCATTTTTTTCTTTCTTTTCTATTTCTATTCTTTTGCATTTCCTTTTCTGCATTTTCTAATTTTTTACTCATGTTTTTAGTTTGTATTAAGTGTTTTATCTTTGAACTGTAATATCTAATAAAACTATTATAAAAAATCAAACTGGATTATGATAAGACCAGTACAAAATACAAAAGAATTATTTTCATTTATTAATGTTTTCTAATTCATTAGAACTCTTTCTTATAAAAGATATCTCAATTGAAACAATAAGAAAGGATCAAGAAAATCCTAAATTTAGACTATATATGTGTGCAGTTCAAAACCAGTACTAAGATGGAATTTGTTGAAAGAATCATTACTAGTTGTTGGTATCAAATGAAGTGACTAAGTTCTCTGATGGTAGACAAGAAAGAATGTCAATGTAGCCCTAAGTCCTGATGCTCTCATTTAACTGTATCACAAATATAGTGAAAACTGTGGATGACAAGATGAAACCAATTATATTGAAGAAGGTTGTGAATGATAATCATTTCTTATTTCCTATATATTCAGTTCTCAAAATGTTGCTAATTTGTAATTTTAAATTGCAAATAATGTTATAATACTATAAACATGCTAAGGGATGTCCACTTACCTTTTAACTTGACAAGCATATACAAAAATCTGTTGAGGTTTGATAGTGCTCTGGTTTTCTTTGCAAATCCATATGAAGCTGTTTTTACTAGATTATATTAAATCAATCAAGTTATATAAATAATTCAATTTTTCTTACATATAATATAATAAGAGTATTTAGAATGTTTTCAGACTAGCTTCATCATAATGAGAATCTTCTCTAATGAATGAGTTCATTCTCACACTGATAATGAGGCTAGGAGTTGTTCTGTAAACAATATTAAGGGTAGCTCACTGGAATTTTTGTGTGATCAGCTTAACCATTTTTTAATAAATCTTATTCAGCAAAATTCATAGATATTTTTTTCTTGAATGTTAGAGTTCTGGCATTAACAAAAGAGAGGACCAGAAATAATTGGATTGGACAAGATGCCTATGGAGATTCTTAATCATCCAGGTCCTGGTTGTCCCAAAGGTACTTTTTCAAAAGGCAACTGGACTTTTTTTTTCCCCTTGAAAACACTGCATTTCTCATCCAAGAAGTTTCAATCAGAACTGAAGAAGCTTCTTGGATGAGAAGTGAAGCATTTTCAAGGAAAAAAACAAGTAAGTCCAATTGCCTTTTGAAAAAGCACATTTGAGACAATTGAATTGGAATTACTCACAAGTAAATACATGTAGTGCACAGGATTACACTTTCTAACCTCTTGAATAATGTTACATGATTATTTGTATTGCTATAATAAAGTTACTTTAAATATGGGTTTTTTACTCTACAGGAATCTGGTTTAGTTCCACCACACACTGTTGAAGGATCCACTAAAGGTAAACATTGTGTTGTAATATAGTCTCTTAGTTTAAAAATAAAAAAACCCATAATTTTACATCCATTTTATTTACCTTAGTCTCAACTCTAAATAGTTAATTAAAAATGGGAGAAACCAAAATGTTTGTAACAATTGCACAGAAAAGCAGTATAAAAATAGACTAAATGCTGCTGATGAAAAAAGGATCCTTTTGATGAAACTCATAGTTATCCATTTATCAGCAAATTGGGACCTTTGGAGCAAATTTAGGCATAAGAAGCAAAGACATAAGATATGCTCTATTGTATGATTGGAAGTCCTGTAGCAGAATGTTAGATGTCACCTGCTGATATTAAAAGCATAAAAGCACAGGACAGACTTCTAAAAGGTTTCAAGTACACATTTGAGGACAGAAGTGCCATTTCCTACTATTATATAAAGTTTTTCTTAAGTGTCACAATGTAACTATCAACAAGTTCCCCATTCCGAATTTTACCTCTGCAGTGAGCTCACTAGGTGACATTAAGCAAACCAGTCTTAGTTTCAATCTGCCATAGGGCTGATATGCAATTAGATCACACTTGTGAAGCTTTTGAGCACTACTTAGACGTTAGTAATAATTAATAATGATTATTATTAGTATTATTAAAAACAAAATTTATAAGCAGCCACTGAACAAAGGAGTCTATAGAAGGAAAGCAAGAGGAATAAATGGTTCATATTGCTGTCCAGACTCCTTCCCTATGTAATTGTGTGCAATGTCACAATGCAAGTCCAAAAGATAGGACTAGCATAATGTCACAATGAACACATTGTTCCTTTGGCATCTTCATGGCTTATTACAAACTACTATTGACTACAGGAAGCTGAATGAGAAAGCTCCTTGAGTTTGAAAATTCACCATTGGATTAGTATATCTATAAACCATTGTTTGATGCTTTTGAAATTAACTCAATACTTATGCATTCCCTTCTGCTTTTTTGTTCCATTTCCTGTGCAATATTAAAAAAAATGCAAGGCACACTTTAACAGCTTGGATACATTAACTATTATTTATTATTAACAACCATTAAAATCTAGCCATTCCAGTAGATCTTGAGGGTGGATATGATGTGAGCCTGTCCCCTCCTGCAAAGAGAGGATCTTTTATAAGAGTTCTGTGGTTTCCTTGTACATGAAATGGATGTTGTTGTAAGTTGATCTCTTGTTTAATTTCAGTTTTGATTATTTTGCTTGCATATGTTAGACCTATAAGCCGTTCAGATCGGAGTGGTCAGCCAAATAAAGTGAAGTGGAATTCACAAACAAAAGAAAATAAGTGTGTGAAATCGCATAAATTCCATAAGTACTAAACCATTTCATCTGATCTCTAGAATTCTATGCTACATAAATATTGCAATGAAAAAACTACCATATTATTTGAGAGAAAAAATGTTAGACAAACCACATGGACTACCAAATTTCAAATACCATTTTGATACAATGATATTTATGTAACAGTTTCTTAATATTCCATTAGTTAGATGCCTTAGAACAGTGCTTCCCTGGGTATATTACCCAAAATTGAGTAAAGCCCATTACCCAATCACAGCAGGGATATTTAAATAAGGACTTTCTGGTAAGCAGTAAAAAAAGACTTTATAATAAAGAAAAATGTTTGGGAAAGTCTTATTGAATATAGACAAGAAAAAAGATGGACATTCTATCAATATTAATTACAATGTTGGATATTACTATTATAAACATTTCGTTATCTGACTTTTTTCAAAATTAAATACAACATTGGAAATGAAATGAAAAAAATGGAGGAAGAGTATATACCAAGGTATTTGTTTTAAAATAAAGGTTTTGTCTTAAACTAAATTGCTTGAGATTAAAATCTCCATTATATTTCCAGATGATGACATTGAGGCAGATGTGATTACCTCAAGAACATTTTTTATACTCTGAATCAGAGGTGGGTTCCTGCCGGAGCTGCCCAGTCCACAGCTCCGGTAGGGAGTGGCCGATTGCGCAATTTGCGCACGACCGCTCCGGAGCCCTCTCTGCCGGTCCATCGTGCGCATTGCCATTTTTTCCCGTGAATTTTTGGCCAATTTTGCTTCTGCACATGCGTGGAAGCAAAATCGCGCCAAAATCTCGCAAGGGGACGCGCATGTGAGAAAGATTTTGGTGAGATTTCGCTTCTGCGCATGCGCGGAAGCAAAATCGCACCAAAATGTCACACGTGCACACGTCCCTTTGCGAGATTTTGGCGCGATTTTGCTTCCGCGCATGCGCAGAAGCAAAATCACGTGAGGAGGGCGCGCCCGAAGCGTGGAGATGCACGCGCAGCGCATCGGCACCAGTAAGGGAGCAACCCGCCGCTGCTCTGAATTGGATTATAGCTCAATGCAACAGATATACTGAAAGTTCATTTATGTTGTCTTAACTTTATTAAGATAGTAGACGCATCTAGAGTTGCCCTATATATATTTTCCAGTTCATCAGCAAAGCATCATCTTTTCTTTTTCAGAAACATAGGCTTAATTTGAGAGGAAAAATCTATATTTTTGTTTCTTATTCATATAGGTGAATCTACAGAAAAAGTAAGTAGTGAAGTAGCTCAGTTACCAGAATCAGCAGACCAATTAGTAAATAAATCTCTTGAAGAAATGGAACTTGAAAAGAACATTAATTCCAAAGAAATATGGATGGACTATGAAGATTTCTGTATTTGCTTTCAGTAAGAAGCAGTGAGATTTTTTTAGTTATAACCGTATATTTCTGAAAACATAATGTATTCTTGTATTGAAAACATTGTTTTGAATATAGCAAATAAGTTGCATTTAGACCCAAACAAGAAGGCAAGCAGTTGCCAAGGTTACGTGCACAATCATTGGAATCTTTTTTAAAGGGACATCATGAGAACTATACAGAAATTATTCTTTGTGTCAAGATCTCCCATTTCTAGGGTTCTGTATTCTCCATAATTTTATCAATTGATTTTAATTGAGAACCAGAACTACAGGATTCACTGCTGCTGCATAAGACTATATGTACAGTCTTACATATAAAGGCTGTAAATAATTTCTGTCAATCAATAGTAATATTTTTCAGTTTGGGCTCTACAAAATATTGGGAATGAATGTTTACTATTACTATCCTGTTTGCCCCAAAATAAGACATCCCCTGATAATAAGCCTAATCGGGCTTTTGAGTGCATGGCAATAAGGCCAAGCGCTTATTTCAGGGTTCAAAAAAAATAAGACAGGGTCTTATTTTCGGGGAAACATGGTATTATTCTGTCTTCTCCTTCTTTAATTGAAAAGTTAAGAATATTTTTTAATTTAGTAAAGATTGACATCACTTGAGGGATTTTTATTGGTGGTGGGATTCAATTTTTTTTACTTCTGATTCTGTGGGTGCGGCCTGGTGGGCGTGGCATGGCTTGGTGGGCGTGGCTTGGGCATGACAGGGGAAGGATACTGTAAAATCCCCATTTCCTCCAATTCAGCTGGGACTCAGGAGACAGAGAATAGATGGGGGTGGGGCGGGGCCAGTCAGGGGGGGTATTTACCGGTTCTCTGAACTACTTAAAATTTCTGCTACCGGTTCTCCAGAACTGGTCAGAACATGCCACCTCTGATTTTTATATAACCTATACTAAAATAATCACATTCATTGTTTTTAGGAATTTATACGTTTTCCACAAACCAAGTACCTATGCCTATAACTATCAGAAATCAGATTTTAGGGTAAGTTTATTGACAATATAATTTATTTATATCTCAGTATGTTTCAGTTTGTATTGATGAAACATATTTATAAAATAAAGTTTATTATATACTTTATATATAATATATATAAAACCCTTCATACAAAACAGTGTAAACTCTTTGTCAGTTGGTTAAAACAGCACCAATAGTTATGGGAAAACAACATGCATAACTCTGATAAAATGGTTTGACACTTTCGGTTCTGTATCCAATACCATACTTTGAAATATAGCAGAAATGCTATCAACTGTTAGTTGCTATAACATTTGATGATAGAATTTAAACAGAAAGATCTTTTCTCCTTGCAGATGGTAGATGATCGAGTCTTGTATTATATGTGTGTGGACAGCTTGAAGCCTACTGATATTCTAGTTAGCTTTTCTGCATTAGTACATTGGGGAGAAACTGGAGGTAAGATTAATACAAAGCACAAGAGTCAGATTAATATTGTTCTCTTGGATTTTTTCTAAGAGATATTCAGAAATAGAAGTAAACCAGCTAAATCAATAATATTCACCCTGTATTCATTTTTCCTTATTTTTAGTGTTCTGTGAAAATTACCATGTAAATAGTTTTAGGTCAAGAATGTTCAGTTGAAATACACATGTAACTAAAGTGCATTTTGCAGCTTTTATTATTTGTTATTGTAGCATGTTCATTATAAAAATGAAGAATGGTTAATAACATAAATCAACCAACAATAAAATATCAGTAAAATCAATAAAGTCAAGAGAAGAGGTACAGGGGAAAAAATTCTTACTACTGTACTATGACTTATTTGTAATTTTTCAGAAATGCTCAGTGAAACAGGTCTATTAATAGTGACTTATTCAGACTCATATATATCCATACAACTATCATTCACTACACTTTGCGAAAAAGGACATTTGTTCCAAAGACCCTCAAATTATATTAATGCATGAAGGAAATTATACTTCGATGTTGACAGAAGACAATCCATTTCAAGTGTTTGTATGCTAATATGCAATACAAATATTATCTAGTCTACCATGTTTTGTAACTACTGAGAATCTTCAATCTGAATTCAAACTATGACAATTCAACTTTGTAATGACAACCACTACCAAAATGTGGTCAACTCCACACTGTCCATCTTTTTCGCAATCATGTTTGTTTGTTGTTTGTTTGATTTATGTAACTGTCCATCTTATACATATAACTCTAGGTGGTTTACAATAAAGTAGACAAAATAAAAAGTAAAAATACATGGCAGCCAAGCATCATATAAACAACCATCAACAAAGCCAAGAGACAGGCCCCATGATGTATCGGGGACCCCAGGTGGATAGAAGACCAAGTTTTGAGGGCCTTACGTAGGGCCAACAGGATTGGGGCCAGATTAATCTCATATGGAATGATGAAGGTAACTAACTACCAGCACCTTGAATTATCCTCAGAAGCACATTGGAAACCAATGTATCACATGTGCTCAGTAACTGATGCCATTGGCTGCCCACACACTACATTTCCCAAAATCTTGCCATGTGTAGTAGTTTTTCATACTCTTCATTCTAATCACAATGTGTGCCCCCCAAAATTGAATTTCTACTTGTTAATCATTGTTTCAAAGAAGCAGTTGGATTTTATAAGTCTACAATTGACTGATTATTTTAGCCTCTGGTACTCTTAGTAACTCTCTCTAGATTAATTGGAAAGTGTTTATCTTTCCCGTTCTTACATTTTTTTCTTCTTCTGTTCAAGTCTGATTTTTGCAGGGTGCCTGAAGAAGAGCCTGCAGTTTTCTTGGCAAGTTTTTTTTAGAAATGCTTGCCATTGCCTCCTTCTGAGAGCTGAGAGATAGTGACTGGTCAAGGCCACACAGCTGGCTTTGTGCCTAAGGCAGAATTAGAACTCATGGTCTCCCAGTTTTTAGCTTCATGCCTTAACCACTACACCAAACTGGCTCTCTATTCTTATATTACTTATAGGGGGAAAATTCCATATCTTTGATATCATAAAAATGTCCTTACCCTTCACTTTCTTATCTAAATCTATCATTCTCTTTTGCCTTCACATTAATTTTTTTATTTCTCCAGTGCATTGTCCTACTTTATCCTTTCTTGAGCAAACAAAACTATTAACTACCCTCGCTTGCCTTCTGCTCATCATTCACTAAGCACAATGGTTGAAATTACCTTTGTCTTCTTAATATTTAACATTAATGTAGATATGCCTATATTGATTAAACATTAAAGCAAAATATTCCTTCAATAGTGGCTCCATCAATGATCAGATTTCTTTTATTTTTTAATAATTTTTAAGCAAGTAGACAAAATAAGACAAACTAATAGACTGTAAGCAGGGGAAAAGAAAAAGAAAAAAAGAAAAAAGTATAAGAAAAAAATAGGAAAAGAAAGAGAAAACTATAAAGAAGCAGCTTCTGATATTCTTCACAGCAGTTATAAGTACAAATATATTTAATCTCTCTCTCTATTGTTCCATAATATTACTCTTCTTATATCTATCCTTCAAAGCCATAAGTCACAAATTCTTTTTTTTCCCATTTTTACACAAAATGTCTATAAGAGGCTTCCAGTCAGCAACAAATGTAGATAATGTCTTTTCTCTAATCAAAGAAGTTAATTTATCCATTTCAGCAAAATCTTCACCAATCATTCCTACATAGTGAATAGTGTTGAATCTATCCATCTTTGTGCACATAATAATCTTGCTGCTGGGATCATATATTGGAATAATCTTCCATGGCTTTTTTACTAATTGCTTGTCAATTAATCCTCAAAAGAAAAGTTCTGGCTTCAGTGATCATATTTGTTTTAAGTTTGGTCTGATACCATCACATCTAAATTTACTTTGAAAACTTGATACTTGTGCCCAATATCTAGAGGAGTGCCTTCCAACCAAGAAGGCTCATCATTTGGTAGCCAAACGTGTCTAACTATTTCAGCCACACCCATACAGCAACACAGAAATGTCTTCCTATTGCCTTCTTAAAGTTCCTTCACCTAAATGAAGTTTCCTTTACATCTGCAGAGCAAGAAAAATAAATTCCAACAGTTTTTAGCTATGTCCTTTGTCCACTTTATCCTTAAAACCAGACTTTTCAGATTTTCTATCCTGGCTCAGAGGAGTCTAGTGTTACCATAACAATCTGTACACAGTGTCCCTCTTATTCAATTCAAAATAGTTGATGCTGATTCCTGTTCATTTTTTATTCATAGCCAAGTATAAAAATCCCTTTTTGATGTTGAGGTTCTGTTCTGATTCAAGAAGAGCCCATTGTTCTTGTACAGACATGAATGTTTACAAAATGTTTTGCAGTACCTAATGAATTAAACTGTTTATGCCTATTCCAGAATCCCAGGTATATATTGAAAGCCATTGATTTTACTGTCTAGATCAGGGGTGTCACCCTTGATTTCATTGGGGGCCGCATCAGGGTTGTGTTTGACCTTGGGGGCCGGGTGAGCATGGCCAGCTCAACATCACTCGTGTCTGGGGCGCCTCCCACGTGGCCCTCCCAAGCTCCGTTTTCACTGGCAGAGGGTTGCAGGAGGCCGTCGCAGCCTCCCAAGCTCCATTTTCGCTGGCAGAGGCACTACGGGCCAGTCCTTTGCTGTTTCCAGGGCGACCCCTCGGGCCAGATCTAAGCACCCCGTGGGCCAGATATGGGCCGCAGCCTTGAGTTTGACACCCCTGGTCTAGATGAAGCAGAAAGCATTTCAAAGAGAGTCACACTGGCTTTCAGTTTCCTTTGGAGAAATTTAAAGTTGGCACGCAAGAATCCATGACTAAATTCTCCTATGTCACAATATGCAGAGTAATCATTAAATATGTGTCAGTATGCAGACTATCTAAGTAGTGTGTGAATATAGGTAGCATGTGCACCAGGCAGGCAAATTACCATGCAGTCTATGAGCACTTCAGAAAATGAAATGATTAATTCATTTAGTGCTTACTGCAAGAAGATTCCTATTCATCATACTAGAAATGTATCGCATCATTTTTCTTTTCTTTTGTGTAATATCCACCTCTAACCTAAAATATTATTTTCTGTGAATAAAAAGGAGCTGTCATCTTGGCAATGTGAAGCTGTTATATTCCTCAAGACTTCATCTGCAAACTTTTCTATCTGAAAAATTGGATTCTCTGTGTTAGCAAACTTTGCTCTAGGGAAGAAACTTGATCCCCATGGAAATACAACCAGTGGCATCATGTGTACATCTGCAAATTCTATCTGATGGTTTTATGGTTTCCATTCTGCAAACTGCAAACAAAGTTTAGCTATATTTTGCTTCATAATAGCTTGAATACATCTTTCTGCTTTCTAATTCCTGTTTTCAAATCAGGTTAACTGACTTTGCCCAAACCAATGAATGTTTTCACGATAGTATTTCCAGTTTCCATATTTCCTTGGTACATCTTTAGTTGTCTTATTTTTCCACCACATTTAAACCTTACTTTGAAAAATTAAAAATTAAGATTACTTAATAACCCATCTAGCAAAATAACTGGGTAGAAGCCGAAAAGAATGCACCCAACAAAAATACACTTCAATAAAATGGACAAATTCAAGAAGTGGCTGTCCATCATCATCAGAATATTTAGGATTGTTGGAAATTTCAAGATAATTTACAACTTCTACTGAATTATAATGTCAACATAATCACTGTCACTACAATCCCATTTCAACCTACTTAGGCATATACTGTAGTTCTAATGCATTCATGCAGAAATGTGTACATGCACAAACACACACACACAAACACAGAATAACAGGACAGAGTTGAAAGGGACCTTGAAGGCAGTGGTGGCATTCAAATTTTTTTACTGTGGGTTCTGTGGGCGTGGCTTGGTGGGCATGGTGTGGCTTGGTGGGTGTGGCTTGGTGGGCATGGCAGGGGAAGGATACTGTAAAATCTCCATTCCCTCCCCACTCCAGGGGAAGGTTACTGCAAAATCCCCATTTCTTCCCAATCAGCTGGGACTCGGGAGGCAGAGAATAGATGGGGGCGGGGCCAATCAGAGGTGGTATTTACCGGTTCTCCTAACTACTCAAAATTTCCGCTACCAGTTTTCCGAACTACTCAAAATTTTCACTACTGGTTCTCCAGAACTGGTTGGAACCTGCTGAAACCCACCTCTGCTTGGAGGTCTTCTAGTCCAACCCCCTGCACAAGCAGGAGACCCTGTGCCATTCCAGACAAATATAATATTTATTAGTTGCATTTGTATGCCGCCCACTCCACAGAGACTCTGGGTGGCTAATATCCAACACAGTAGAAATTTATTTTCAAATGAGTTGTTTCTGGGGTGTGCTGATGGGCTGAATGAAGAAAAACTTTCCAAAGCATACATAGAAGTAAAAGAGCACTTGCAAAAAGTAAATTTGCTCCCTTTTATGTGTCTGTGTCTAAGTTAAAATCTTTAACTGTGACTACATGGGATTTAATGTCTCTAGGAATATTTGCCTGGGATAACCAAATTGGAAGTGTAAATGACTACAAGATTATTTAAGGATTCTCCCCCCCCCCCCATGAAGCAAGTGTCTCTGTGTCATTCAGTTGAAAATGGAAATTTCATTGAACAGGGAGGGAAAGGGGACATAGAAATATTACTGGCATTTTCATTATTTGAATTACACAGTACCTGTTGAAAGTGAGAAGAAACAGAGGAGAATATATTTGGCCTCAATGTTATTCTTAGTTATGGCACAATATGTTTCTTTTAAGCTCAGTGGGATTTCTCAGTAGTGTATAAGATTATATTGGATTACCTTTTTTTAGCTGAATACAGTTCTGAATTCATGGCATATCCTGGTATGATGCCTAAGTAAGTTCAAAGCACAAAAAATGATGAGCCTTTTTTTCCACTATAGTTTATTTGGTTCAAAGATTGTTTGCTGGAATATATAAACTTAATTTCCATGATATTTAAGTACAACAAATTTTGTGCTGGGGTTGTTGTTGTTGTTTTGTATTTATAAAAAGGGGTATGGCTATATCGTATTTATAAATATATGTCCTGTTTTCTACTTTTCTAGCACTTATACAGAAAGAAAACCAAGTTGTTCCCTTGGGGTTACTCATGGTTGAAAGTTTCTCATGGAAACATTTATCTCCAGGGCAATTAATCCTGAAGATCCACACATATGCTACTAAAGCTGCTGTAATAAGTCTTCCTGCTGGGTATGTGCTGGTTTCTTTCTATGTCACTCATTAAAGAACAGAAACATTATTCTGAATCAGATCAAAGGTCTCACTGTTTCCATAGTAGCCAGGTAGGTGACTATTGAAAGGGAACCCACATCAAGCAGAACCTGAATGCAATAACATCCTGCTGTTGCTGTTTTCTGCAGGTGACATTGGAGGTATAAAAGCTCTCTAACGGGAGATAATATATTATATAGCTGTTGTATATATGTTGTGCACTGGGAGGCATCAATTTGTTATCTCTAAACATGATCTTATATTTGTTTACACTGAACCACATGCATTTTGTATGTTTATGCAACAATTTGGAAACATGCCTTGAGAATTCTTCACTTTCCTTCTTCTTTTCTGTTTTGATTGTATAAGCTTTGACGGATTATTTAAACAGAAATCGTACAAGAAGTACACACTACCCTTTTTTCAATCACTGTAAGAGCTTGAAAACCACAGTTTAGCGAGAAAGGTCAAGAAGAAAGATGGTTTATATATTTTTTGTCCCTTTTTCTTCTTTTCTCTTTTTATCCCTGTCTTCTTTCAGTCCCAAATAGTGCTTAACCAAAGAAGCATCTCTTGGCAGCTTGTAAAGAGAGTAAGAAAATAGGGGGAAATGGTATCCAAGTTTGTCTAAGGGAATAAGCAGAGAAGCTAAGAGCAATATAAATTCTGAGAGAAGCTTCGTTGGGACCTGCAGAGTTTATGCAATGTTTATCTTCTTGACTGAAGAAGACCCAAAATACACTTACTCGAATGCAAGTTTATTTCCTCATTGGAAGAGAAAGTGTATGCAGTTGAGGAGAGATGCATCTGAGAAGATAAAAAGTTCCCAGGCAAGACAGTTGACTCTCTCCAGGAGAAAGCAAAGAAAGTAAGGGTATACTAAACCATAGGGGGGGAGAACTCTTTGGCAGAGGCAAACACCTGATTCTGGAAGAATGTGACCAACTCAAGAAGCAACAAGATGAGAGACAATAGAACCAAGAAACTGGTATCAAGCTCTTCTTTTCAGCTATCTGAGCAAGCAAAGTTTGATACCATAAATCATTGATACCAAAAAACATTGTAGAAGACACTTGAGCTTCAATAGATTGAAGAAATCCAAAAGCTATCCTGAGAAAGAAGCAGCATACTGTAGCATGATTGAGTGATTCTCTGCTTAATGGAACTGAGGTGGCTGTGCACAAACCCAGTATGATATTTGTCTAGAGCCGTGATGGCAAACCTATGGCACATGTGTCACAAGTGGCACGCGGAACCATATTGGAGGCCATGCGAGGCGTTGCCCTAGGTCAGCTCCAGCGTGCATGTGCGCGCTGGCCAGCTGATTTTCGGCCTTCTTCTTGGCCATTTTCGCTCTCCCCAGGCTTCAGGGAAACCTCCTGAAGCCGGGGGGACGGCGAAAAACGGGCCAACGGGCCAACCGGAAGTTCATTTCCAAACTTCCGGTTGGCCCATTTGGCCGTTTTTCGCTGTCCCAGGCTACAGGAGTCTGTTGTGAGGCCTGTACGCATGCATGGAGGCAGCGGAGGGGAGTGCGCACGCATGGGGTGGTTGTGCACATGTGAGGGGGGAAGGTATGGGTGTGGGCACGCACGCGCACTAGAGTGCACACACCCTTTTGGCACGCAAACCAAAAAAGGTTCATCATCACTGGTCTAGAGAAAACAGATAAGTATTTAAAGAAACCAAATTTACCAAAGATTACAGAGAAGGAGAGACAAATTACGAATGGGCCTGTCACAATAAGGGAAGTTTCCGAAGCTATAAGAAAGATTAAACTAAGAAAGTGGCTGGAGCAGATGGATTATTTGGATCTTATAAAAAAGCATGAACTCTATCTTACAGGCAGAAAAGATGCCAGAGAGTTCGAAAGAGGCCAATATAGTATTAATACATAAAGAAGGACAAAATTTGATTTTAACAAGAAGTCAATATCATTATGGAATCATGGCTACAAGTTGTTCTCAATGATTCTTGGTGGTACACTAAAATAATTTTGCAACCATTTATTCATGAGGATCAGTATGAGTTTTTACTTAAAAACAGTTAAAGAAGAATGTTAGAAATGTGTTGGATATTTTGGAACAACATAATGAAAAATAATCCGCATTGGTTTTCTTAAATGCAGAGAAGACCTTTGACAATTTGAAGTGGGCTTTTTTGCTCAAGGTTCTGGAAGATATAAATTTTGGCAAAAGCTTTATAAAATGGGCACAATCAATTTGTACTTCACAGAAAGCAGAAATAATTATTAATGAAGATCTAACAAAACCCTGTGAGGTTAAAAAAAAGAGCAAGAAAGGAATGCCCAGTCACTTATGTTGGTTCTTAAATTACTGAATAGAGATATAAGACAAGATATTAAGATTGTAGGAATAAAGATTAAAAAAATAAACTTATATGCTAAGGACTTTTGCCAATAACAAAGAATTTGGTACATTAAGCAGGTTTCAGGATTAATAAATAGAAGATGAGGATGTTAACAAAATATATGAAAATACATGAGTAAACAGAATTGATGAATAAAATGGGTGCTAAGACTGAAAAGAAGGTAAAATATAATATAAATCGTCTGTTATTTCAAAATAACTCTATTAAGATGTGAAATTAAGTTTTAAAAGACATCTTAAGATGGGAGAAACTACCATCGTCATTGCTGGGGAGAATTTCTGTGATAGAAATGAATGTCCTGCCTAGAATGAAGTTGTTTCAAACAATACCTGTTTTGACAACTGATGCTCCATTTAAACATTGGCAGAAGTATATATCTAAATTTGTGTGACAGCAAAAAAACATAAGTTAAATATAAACATGCAAAGGAAAGAGGAGGATTGGATTTACCTGATTTGAAATGATGTTTTGCATCTTGCTGTTTGATTTGGATAAAAGAGTGGCATTGCTTTCAGAGTGAAGTCTCTTGGAATGAGAACAACATGACCTAAGATTTGGGTGGCATGGATATTTGTGGTACGATAAACTCAAGGTTAACACGGATTTTAAAGAACATTATGTTAGACGTACCACACTGAAAATATAGATATAAATCATGTTGTACCCCAAAACACCCTTATGACCCTTAGCCATAAAGCATTTTATAGATGGGAAATAATTTTTGTCAAAGAGGATGTAAAGCCAAAAAAAGAATTGGTGGTGGAGGGATATAGTTGCCAATGGTTCTCTTATTCATAATTATTAGAAAGATTTAAAAAGATAAAATAATGATTTGAACATTATAAAACTGAGTTTGAAATAGACTTGTGCACAAATGATAAATGTGTAACTGCTAAAATGTATAAACTTTTATTGAAATTTGAAACAGAACAAGTGAAAGAATGTATGATAAAGTCGACTAAAACTGATTATGCAGATGAAACGATAAGAAAATATGAAAAGATTGAAATTTATACAATGTTATAATCGTAAAGAGACTTTTTACAAAAGGGTGTATCATTTGGTATATGTCACTAGAGAAACTCTACAATGTATAAAAGCACTTCAAATTTATATTTGAAATATGGCTAACAAGAAAAGCTATCATGTTTGGTGGACATTTAAGAAAGCTAGAAAATGCTGGATTCAAATACTGATTCAGAGGACACTAAAGATTAATATATGATTGAGACCAAAGGTTTTTCTTTGGGGTTTGATGGACAAACAGTTGGAAAAAAGTTATGGAACTTGGTTTTGTACATGATAACTGTAGCAAGATTAGTGCATGCACAAAGATGGAAAGGTTTATTTAATAAAACACTTTGTTTTGGCTCCTAGATAACTTTAGTACTTGCCTTCTCCAACCAAATTCAGTTGA
Organism: Diadophis punctatus similis; assembly: GCA_023053685.1. Classification (NCBI taxonomy): domain Eukaryota; kingdom Metazoa; phylum Chordata; class Lepidosauria; order Squamata; family Dipsadidae; genus Diadophis; species Diadophis punctatus. The sequence goes on along the minus strand of JALIGW010000001.1, from coordinate 90,311,087 downwards.
CCTAGAACAGTGATGGCGAACCTATGGCACGGGTGCCACAGGTGGCACGCAGAGCCATATCTGCCGGCACGCAAGCTGTTGCCTAGCTCAGCTCCAGCACGCATGTACGTGCCAGCCAGCTGATTTTTGGCTCACATGGAGGCTCTGGGACGGCGTTTTTGGCTTCTGGAGGGCCTCCAGGGGGATGGGTGAGGGCGTTTTTGCCCTCCCCAGGCTCCAAGGAAGCCTCTGGAGCATGGGGAGGGCTCACCAGAAGTTGGGAAATGGGCCATTTCCGGCCTCCAGAGAGCCTCTGGGGAGCGGGAGAGGCCGTTTTTGTCCTCCCCAGGCTTTGAATTATTGGTATGGGCACTCGCGCATGCGTGATAGTGCACGCGCATGTACTTTCGGCACCCGAGGGAAAAAAGGTTCGCCATCACTGACCTAGAATGTGCATTTTAAAGAAAGCTGCTTGGAATTTTCCACTTTTGTTAAGTGAGGGTGGCTGGGGCCTAGAAATATGATGATATACAAAATCAGTCTGTAAATAATTCCAATAAACTGTTATACTAGTCCTGGTTGGTTAGTTAAGTGCTGTGATTAAGGGGTACTTTGCTTAGCCCAACTTATAAATTGATGAAAGAACTGAGATTTTTACCAGGAATTGATTTGGTTTGCTTTTCTGAGCTATTATTAAAAGTAATTCCTATTCGGTTCCATTAAAGTGATCCTGTATTCTTAAACTACAGCCTCAGTCACTAATCTACAGTACCTAGGAATAGTTAAACAATTTTGTAAGATACAACAATATCACACTGTAAATTTTAAAAAATGAGATGAAGAAGAAAAGAGCATCTTGCTTAAACTGTAGTGCACAAGATTTGAATCCATCTCACAATGTGGCGAGCTGAGATGGCGCAGTGGTTAAAGTGCAGCACTGCAGGCTACTTCAGCTGACTGCTAGTTCAGCAGTTCAGCTGTTCAAATCTCACCGGCTCAAGGTTGACTCAGCCTTCCATCCTTCTGAGGTCGGTAAAATGAGGACCCAGATTGTTGGGGGCAATATGCTGAACTCTGTAAACCACTTAGAGAGGGCTGTAAAGCATTATGAAGCGGTATATAAGTCTAAGTGCTATTGCTATTGCTAATGTTAGCTACTGCAGTAAACTACCAGAATGATTTTTGAATTAGGCATTATATCTACATTGCTATGCATGTGTACTTTGCAACTTAACCAATATTTTTGTGGACTTCCATGCATTGCTTATTTCAGTCCATAAATTTTTATATTCAGTTTTTTTCTATTATTTGTAAATAGATTATGAATGTTATATTTGGAAAATGTAATTACTTTCGTGTGTTGCTTTTTTAAATGTAGCCGCCACGTGTTACTTTTTACTGCAAGCTCTCCCATAGGACACAACATCCATCTGTGTAGTATGGTGCCATGTGTATTTGGTGAAGAGGATATAGTTCTACCAAATCTTGAAAAGGTATTTGTTACCATAGTAACTGGATTTGTGTTCTCATTGACTATTATTTACTTTATAGTGGGTTTTTTGTTTCCTTTTTCATTTCATTTTATTTACAGTCTCTATTTTTATTTTATACTTGGCTTTGAAAAATAAAGCGGCCAGGGCTTGCTTGAAAATATTGGCTTTTAGTAGCATTGCATCCTAGGGTCACCATAGGTCAATGCAGTCAATGGAAGGATTATATTAATCATTAACTTTAGGTATGACTTGCAGCCTTTTCCTGATGAGATTAGATAACACATCATATCCATGAAGTCCTGATCTGATGACACTTACACTATTTGGGTTTTGAGGGTTTACTTTGATGGTGTCACTGATGTATTGATAAGCATTAGAAATTAGTGTATACTACATCCTTGATGGCGAACCTATGGCACGCGTGCCACAGGTGGCACGCAGAGCCCTCTCTACAGGCATGCCAGCCATCGCCCAGCCCAGCCCCACTGCACATGCGCGCTCCTCCCGCCAGCCAGCTGGTCTTCGGGTCTCTGCCGCGCATGTGCGGGGCGGGGCATTTCAACGCACTGCGCTGGGGAAAGAAATTTGGGAGATCGGAGAAGGCAGGGGAGGGAGGAATCCAAAAGGAAACTAGCACGTGCTGGGGAAAGAAATTGGGGAGATCGGGGATCGACTCCCCCCCCCTGTTTTGGTGCTAGCAGGCCTCCCTGAAGCCTCCAGGGACCAAAAACGGGGCATGGGGGATGCCCCCGCCCATTTTTGGTCCCAGGAGGCTTCAGGGAGGTCTTCTAGCACCAAAACAGGTCGTGGGGCAGGGGAGCACAGGTGTCGCCCGCGCATGTGGGGGGGAGGCCTGCGGGGCAGCATTGCATTAGGGGGCAGCACGCATGCACACGCTGTCATGTGCATGCACGCTTTTTTGGTACCCGAAGGAAAAAAAGTTAGCCATCACTATACTACATCCACTTATACATTTGGCATATGAATATACTTTGAATAGTTCTTCGTTATTGGCAGGTAAAATATTTCTTTCCCTCCCCAAGGAAAGCTATCGTTTTATGGAACAAGCTGCTGCTATAATGAAAGCCATTGGAAATGTGTTAATTAATTATGGGAATGCAGAAAATCTTCCCAAAGCTATGAAAGCTTTGGAATTAACACATTGCCCCCCTGGTCTTTATGGCACAGGAATCGCGAGAGAACATTCTAAGGTAAAAAAATAAAACAAAAAAACAAAAGAAGACTAACTTGTACACGTAGTCCTAGACTTACAATCGGGGGTGGGTTCCTACCAGTGCGGTCTTGCCTGTTCGTCGCCGCAGAGCCGAAGAAGCTGTTGACGTTCACGGCATGGGGCTTCCCCCGCCCACTTTCCCCGGCCGCCGGGATGCCGCCGTTTGCGTTCTTTTGCCCTCTGCGCATGCGCAAAGCGTTCTGCTTGTGCAGAGGGCAAAAGAACGCAAATGGCGGCGTCCCAGCGGCCGGGGAAAGTGGGCGGGGGAAGCCCCGCACCGCGAACGCCACCAGCTTCTTCGGCTCTGCAGCGACGAACAGGCAAGACCGCACCGGTAGGAACCCACCCCTGCTTACAATAGTTCATTTAGTGACTGTTCCAAGTTACAACATCACTGAAAAAAGTGACTTATGACCGGTTTTCCCTCGTACGACCATTGCAGCATCCCCATGGTCACGTGATCACAATTTGGCTGTTTGGCAACTGACATATATTTATGATGGTTGCAATGTCCTGAGGTCATGTGATTCCCTTTTGCAACTTTCTGACAATCTGGGGAAGCCAGATTCACTAAACAGCCGTGTTACTAACTTCAAAACTGCAGTCATACACTTAACAACTGTGGCAAGAATGGTTGTAAAATGGGACAAAATTCACTTAACAACTTTCTCACTTGGCAACAGAAATTTTGTGGTCATAAGTTGAGGACTACCTGTATATGCTCTTTGGTTATTGTTTCTTAATGGGATCTGTCATCTAATTAATATGTTTAAGAAAATATGCTATTAACTCATAATAATTTGAAAAGTCTTGGCATTTTTCAATGCTGACAAAAAGCCTAGCCCAGATACCATTTACAAATCATCTAAGAGGATCTAAGTCAAGTTTATCATGTTTTCTATGCAGGATGTAAATCCTGTCTTCTGAGGGTGTAGATCTGATCTTGGAATCCCATTCGCAATAATTCCATAGAGTTTTGCAGCTGTTGCTTCTCAGATGACAAGACTTTTTACAAGCAGGGAATCTATAGGATCCATAGCTGTCTTAATCCCAGATATGCTCCCAAAATACCACTTAATTTTTACAAATCTCTGAGATGGTGTGAATTTTATTATTTCCCCCGAAAATACGACATGTCCTGTTATTAAGCCCAACAGGGTTTTTCAGGGCATGCGATGAAATAAGCCCCCCCTAAAATAAGCCCCCCCACTACTTTCCGGGGAAAGGGGGGACATGCCCCACGCACCCCACAAGCCCTTACCAAGGCGCATTGCTCACCTGCCACTCTTGCACACCTGCCACCTCGCGCCCCACGCCTTGACAGTAAGGCTGATGGCGGTCTCTCTCTCCCCCTCCCTCCCTCTCTCCCTCCCCCCCTCCCTCCGTCCCTCCTTCTTCTCTCTCTCTCTCTCTCTCTCTCTCTCTCTCTCTCTCTCTCTCTCTCTCTCTCTCTCTCTCTCTCTCTCTCTCTCTCTCTCTCTCTCTCTCTCTCTCCTTTACCTACCTGTACGTTAGTAATATTGTTGGGCAAGTTAAATCGTGCGACATGGACACCAAACATTTCCTCCCGCTGGGTGAGTTGCTGCTGCCGCCTTCTTTCCGAGGAAACGATAGGCGGCCACCGGGTGAGGGAGCAACTACCTGTATTGTCCCTGAGCGGGCTCAGCCCAGGGGCAGCAGCGACAGGAGGGGGACTTGACAGAGAGAGAGAGAGAGAGAGAGAGAGAGAGAGGAGAGAGAGAGAGAGAGAGAGAGAGAGAGAGAGAGAGAGAGAGCCATCAGCCTTACCGGCAAGGCGTGGCACACAAGGTGGCAGGTGTGCAAGAGTGGCAGGCGAGCAAAGCGCCTTGTGACCCACGCCCTATCTGCCACCCCTCTCGATAAAGAAATTCCAGGGAAGGGAAGCAGCCAGGCTACTGTTGCCATTGGGGCAGGGTGGGATGTGTTGGGCTGCTTGGACAGGGAGGGGAGGGGAGGCGACAATGGTGGGACATCCAGTCCCATGCTCGCCGCCTCTTGCACCCCCAAAATAATAAGCCCCCCCCCTCAGATAATAAGACCAAGGCCATATTTCGGGGGTCCAAAGAAAATAAGACCCTGTCTTATTTTCAGGGAAACATGGTGTGTGTGTGTGTGTGTGTGTGTGTGTGTGTGTGTGTGTGTGTGTGTGTATGCATATGCACATGTATAATATAATAATGCTCTGTTTTCTTTGATATAAAATAATATATCAAATGTATATGAAATGTATTTTAAATAAGTTGCTGTTTATTTTTATATATTTAGGCTTTTAATAATGCTTTTTGGCATCTGATAAAACAAATATTAGGGAATGTTCCTTCCAATTATGAATTTGCTTACAGAAGTTTTACACTGGATTTTAAGCTCAGTGATGTTTCTGTTGAAGACACTGAATCCTCAGGTAAAATAAGAATGTCTGAAAGAATTTATCAGCAATATTTGTCTTTAAATATTCTATTGATAATAGAATGTGGGAGAAGATCAGCGAACATTGTAAAGCCAGCCATTCTAATATTGGTCAAACAAAAAGCACCATTGTTAAGCATTCCTTTATTAAAATGGTAAATGCCTTTTTTATCCCTCATGCATGTGAAATAAGATGGCTAATTAAATTGTTTTTATTATTTAGACTATTTGAGGAATTTAAAGTGTTTTATTTTTATTTTGGGGACATTTATCATTCCTTGATAATAGAAGGCAATAGTGAGTCTGAATAATTCACCCAGAAACCATGCCAAGATGGTGAGAGTGAATGAAGAGTACTGCATTTTCTTCTTTGTGAATGCTGTTGATGATTGAAAGCCAGTGAAGTGGTCATTTTGAAGTTTGGACATAGCCTTCAATATGCGTTGGGCACGGCTTCATTTCACATAGCCCTACCTAGTATTATACAAAGCTGACATCTAATACTGAAAACATAAACAGATTGTGAATATATAAACCGATTTCAAGTTTTTAAATAAAACCTAAAATTTTAGTCTTCATAATTTTTGGAGCTGCAGTCATTTCAACACCAATGCTACCAAATAATGGCAATAAAGATTAAGAATTTTCATTAGCTCTTCCTTCCCTCTAGTGGTCTTTGGATTTTTGCAATTAAGATCTAGCGGTGCTAAACACTTGCAGGTACTTAGCAAGACCATTAAAAAACTTTCAGTCGTATATATGTTTTGAAACTTTAATTGGATTTCAGTTTTAATTAATTCCTGACAGACAAAGAGAATAATGCCTCTCTTACCTAAAGTTGCAAGACTATTTGATTTTTTTTCTTGTGAATTTATTTAAAATACATTTAGCCTAAATATTTCTGTGATAAATCATGTATATTAATTATACTTTTTTAAAAGAATATCTTCTTGTATATTTTACAACTTCAGTTTTATAGTTGATACTCATGCTTTGAATGAAATTAAATGACGCTTTTGAAGCTTTTCTTCATTAGGAAAATAGTCATATGATGGGACCATTTCAGTATTTTGCAGTCGTTTTCCAGTATCCTTGTGAAATTACATTCGGTATTCTAACAATTGGCATACTACACAATTATAAGGTCATGATATGGTGCTATTTTATTTTCTGTCCCTTTTGATATGAGCACTGAGTTTACATTTTTTTTATTATACCTCTAGTCTTTGTGAGGTTTCCATTGTTTGGGATTTTATCCTTAAATATGCATATATTTTTCTTGTGCATAGATAGATAATTTGGGATACATAAAGATCAGTGCTTACGGAATAGAGTTCCCTGTTAATACATAGAACTCATCATAATTTTCTGGATCGGATTTTCTGGATCCCTTTCAATCAGGTTTCAGGCGCGGCTACAGTACGGAAACGGCTTTGGTCACCCTGATGGATGATCTCTGGCGAGCCCGGGATGGAGGTTATTCCTCTATCCTGGTGCTACTTGACCTCTCAGCGGCCTTCAATACCATTGACCATGGTATCCTTCTGCGTCGTCTCGGAGAGGTGGGGGTGGGCGGCACTGTTTTGCAGTGGTTCTCCTCCTTCCTCTCTGACAGGATGCAGTCGGTGCTGACAGGGGGCAGAGGTCGAGCCCTAGGCCCCTACTATGTGGGGTACCTCAGGGCTCGGTCCTCTCGCCCATCCTGTTTAACAACTACATGAAGCCACTGGGTGAGATCATCCGACGACACGGGGTGAGGTATCAGCAATATGCTGATGATACCCAGTTGTACATCTCCACCCCGTCTCAATTCGGGGAAGCCGTAGACGTAATGGGCCGCTGCCTGGATGATGTTAGGGTCTGGATGGGGAAGAACCGGCTAAAACTTAACCCTGACAAGACTGAGTGGTTATGGATATTGCCTCCTAAGGACGTGACCAACTGTCCCTCCTTGGTTCTTGGGGGAGAGAAATTAGCTCCCTCAGAACGGGTCCGCAATTTGGGTGTCCTCCTAGATCCACAGCTTAAATTGGAACAACATCTTTCAGCTGTGGCTAGGGGGACCTTTGCACAAGTACGTCTCGTGCACCAATTGCGACCCTACTTGGAGAGGGAGGCACTTCTCACAGTCACTCATGCCCTCATCACCTCACGGCTGGATTACTGCAATGCGCTCTACATGGGGCTACCCTTGAAGAGTGTCCGGCGACTGCAACTGGTGCAAAATGCAGCTGCGCGATGCACCCACGTAACACCAATTCTCCGCCAGCTGCATTGGTTGCCCATTAGTCTCCGGATCCAATTCAAGGTGTTGGTCGTTACCTTTAAAGCCCTACATGGCTCAGGGCCAGGTTACCTTCGGGACCACATCCTGCCGCATACCTCCCTACGACCGGTCAGGGCCCACAGAGTCGGCCTCCTCCAGGTCCCGTCGATCAAACAATGTCGGTTGGCGGGGCCGAGGGGGAGGGCCTTCTCTGTGGGAGCTCCCTCCCTGTGGAACCAGCTCCCCCCGGAGATCAGGACTATCCCCACCCTGCTGGCCTTCCGGAAAGCAATAAAAACTTGGCTCTTCTGGCAGGCGGGGTGAAAGCGTGACGATACTCTTTTAATTTTTATATGTTATATTTTTTTTAACTATTGTATTTTATTGCATTGTATTGTCGAAATGGATCCGAATATGTTGTGAGCCGCCCAGAGTCCCTAGGGAGTTGGGCGGCATACAAATCCATTTAATTAAATTAAATTAATTAAATTAAATTAAATAATACTATAAAAGTTACACGGTCATTTATTTTTAACTGCCTTTTCAGGCAAAAAGCTCTCTCAGGGTTTTCACAAATAGGATCCTAGAACAGTTTAAAACACAGATGTCAAACTTGCGACGTCACATCGCCATGTGATGTATCACAACTTTTTCCCTCTTCACTAAACCGGGGGTGGGGGGGGCCAGCGCATGACGCATACGCCCGTGGGCCGCAAGTTTGACACCCCTGCTTTAAAAGAAAAAAGATAGTTCATCATAAAACATTTCATTCCAAGTCACCCGTTTTGTTTTATGAATTCTATGAATTTAATTTTTGTTGTGATATGTATATATTATATATGTATTATATATTTTCAGATACAACAGACGTAAGTGTTCATCTTTGGCAGAATAGAGAGCCTACTCTTGAAGAAGAGGAAGCTGCAGTTAAACTGCAAGCTATATGGAGAGGAACCTATATCAGGCTATTGATGAACAGCAGAAAACCAGGTCAGGATTCTCCAAATTAATCTATTCACTATTTTTAAAACAATGGGAGTTTTTAATGGGACGTATGGGGTGAAATTTATCAGGAGAAATAAAATTATTTATTATTAATTCTTTCATGATGTGTCAGAGAGTCATCCAAGCAGTTTATTATTTGTTAAACTAAAGACAGAAACTAAAACATAATCCCCTTGGGAAGAAGTCGTATGAGGAATAGAGAAAAGTATATTCACATGGAGACAGATTCAGAAGTCGCCACACATCTGCCAAATTTAATTCCCATAAATATGCTTGTAGCATATTTTTAGTCAAAGCTCAGTTTACTTGAAACTGCATACAATCAGCTAATAAGGATCCAATTATTAAAATGTCCAGGTATAACTTTCTGATGTACCACCAGATTTAAAAATGTGAGTAAAACATTTCTAAAAAAAATCTGGGCAATTATTAGTTGCACACATAAAAAAAGAAAAACAGATTTGTTTTTAAACAACCCTCAATATGTCACATAAAATTTTTCAAAATACAAAATTAAGATTAACACATTTACTACAGTTTAGTAAAAAATTTTAGAAGAAGAACAAAATTCTAGAAGAAGAACAAAATTAAGATTAACACATTTACTACAGTTTAGTAAAAAATTCTAGAAGAAACTTAAGAAAAAGAGATAAAATACATTTCCGTATTTTTCAGAGTATAAGACGCAAAAAAGTATAAGATGCACCTTAGTTTTGGAGGAGGAAAACAAGGAAAAAAGGCTTCTGCCTCCCAGCAATTTGCCAAACAGCAAACAGCAGAGATGATATACTCTGTTTGCTGTGTATTTCTGTGCATGTGTGTCTGACCCATAGAAATAGCAAAGAATTAGAGAAATGTACATTATGGCAGTATATTAATCCCAGAAAGTTTTCTTAAATCTCACACTAACTCCTCCCAATTATTTAAATAGATCTACTCCAAACATGACTAAGTCAGGGTTTAACTCAGTTGCCTTATTTTAATACTAATACTTAATACTAATACTTAATACTAAAACAGGACATTTCAGATTATACTTTTACAGATCTTTAAAATTGATGTGGCTTTCTGGAAGTATTCTCTGCTATTTAAAAGAAGATACAATAGCACTGGGCCTCTTCAGATCAAGCATTTATTTTAAAAAGCTTCTTCATTTTGTTAAGTTGTCTAGAACAATAATAAATCAGTCTTTAAAAATAAGTCTAATAATTTGAACATTCTATAGGCATTTATAGTTATTGACTTACCTCCTTGCAGCAAAAAACAAACAGCCAGTTTCAGCACAGTCTGGTTAGCACAAGAAAATAAAATTCTGTCTTTGCCTCTCTCTCCAGCAATTTGCCTCCGTGCACCTTTAGTTTCACTTTCATTTTAGCATGTGGGCTTGCCGGCAACTTCAATCAATCAGTTGAGTGTTGGGAGGCAGATAATCAGTGGCTTGTGCTAATCAGGCTCTGCTGCTGTTTGCTGCAAGGAGATAAATTACTGGCAGGCAACGATCAAAGAGTGTGGGTGGCTGTGTGGGACTACATTCGGTGTATAAGACGCACCCAAGTTTTCACCCTCTTTTATGGGGTAAAAAGGTGCGTCTTATACTCCAAAAAATACGGTTATTATCATAAGAAGTAAAAAAATGTTGTACAAAGACTCCCAAAAAGGACATACTGAAATTGCTGAAAAGGGACTTCTCTCCTCAACCAGAAAGTGTAACTCCAACTTAAGAAATTATAAAAATGTAAAAGTAAACAGACTACTGTTTATTGATCTTTTGATCCTTTGGGGGGGGGGAATGTCAGCAACTGAGAATATATTTAGCCAATATCTAGGCTAAAAATGTAGTTGGATATAGAATTATACTACCAAATGTGCCTCATTACACAGTTTGTTTCTTCACTATCTCACAAAATCATTATTTTCATACCTTTCAATTTGAAGTGAATAGTTTCACAATAGAAACTCATACTTGGTCTAAATAGAATGGATCGTATCCTACCTATTGCTACCATTTCTCAGCCGGTCTAGGCCGGACCTAGTAGGAACAAAAGGAGCCAGGACACAAACGTGGCAAAACTCTGGTTTTACTTCCCACAAACAGGCCGGAGCCTCAGAACGCGCCGAGTTGGTATGATTAAGTTCCTTGTAAAATCAGCGCTGAGAGTGTCTGTCTCCCAGCGCCTTTTCAAGTCTTTCAAGCCCTGCCCCCTGGTTGTCCGGCTGCCACACCTACTGGTAACCACTGTCCGGCTCCGGTCAGCGTTGGGGCAGGGTATGTCCGGCCGCCGTGTTATCCACCAGGGCCAACACCCATCCGGTGGCAAATGTCCCCCTTGATGCTCAGAACGGCCCAGCGGGTGGTGCATGGTTTATTACAGAAGGCCACCAGACTCGATCAGCTGAGCGGCACAGGTTCGGCAACCAACGCCATGGCTGTTTGGCGTCATCAGGCCGAGCGTCATAGGGCCGGGAATAAGCAGCCGGGCAGCGCAGAACTGGCCGGGATTGATCAGCTGGCTGGCACAGGAGCAGCATAGGAACGCCACAGCTGTTTGGCATCATCAGAGATTGGCCCGCTGAGCCGTCGCCTCTCTTGCTGTTCCTGCTGCACCCCCCCACCCCAGGTATGGTAAGCCCAGGGCCAGGGCTCGACACCATTCCTTCTAGTTGCATAGGATTTTGTTAATTTCTTTTTTGAAGCTCTTCATCTCTCTCAAATAATTTTTCCCATTAAAATATCATTCTGAAAAGTTGAACTGGTATGTAAATGTACTTTGAAAAATATCTGTTTTCTGTCCAACTCTTGAAAAAGTCAGTTTTGGGGATACAACAAGCGATCATGAAAAATATGATCACCACCACTCAAGATTGTTAGGTCACACAAGCAGAGTCAGTCTGATTCATATGTGCATGGATAAAATATTCAGATATTTTAAAGTTTAGCCTAGAATCTTGACTTATTTATAGAATTAGATAGAAAGTAATTTAAATCTATACAATACTTTGATAATACAAGTTATCACTGTACTACAAATATTGACCGTACATTATGTAATTTTTTTTTCTTTTGTAATTTTAGGTACAAAGGACAATGCTAAAGTCAAAGAAACTCTTCAAAAGTTGTGGGCTATAATTGAGCCAAATTTTGAACAATGTTCTTTGATGTTTTTGAGGTAATATATCTCTTGCAATATCATATTTGTCAAACCCATGTGTCCCTTTGTGGGGAAAACTGTCTTTCATAATGTGGTAGCCACCCACAGTTTGGTGTAAGATGAGTAGGTGTATAAATGTTTTAAATAAATAAATAAAATAGTCATTGCTATTTAATGTTGTGTTTGCATGGCCTGTGTTCATCTTATATAGCAGAGGTAACATAATTGTTTCATCATTGTCTCTGTTAATATTCTGGTATTGTTTGGTGCTATCTTTTACAGAGATATATTTAAAAGTAAATGTAAGTCAGTTGAAAAATATCGTTGCTATGAAGATGAATGGACTAAGACAACTTTTGCTGATTATACTGTAACTTATGGGGATCAACAATCAAATGTTTGGTTTGTAGTCTTCAGGTGAGTTTATTATTGAGTTAGATATAACTCACCAGCAATCCGAAATGAAATTTATTTTACAGTTAATTCTCTTAATATGCCTGAGACCCAAATATTCACATACTGAAGTTTCCTATTATATGTTCCCCTGTCCAGCGCTCCCGGATTGGCAATTATATTATCAGGCAGCTGCATTAGTGTAGATCAGGGGTGGGCAAACTAGGGTTCTTTGAGGACCTGTGGACTTCAACTCCCAGAATTCCTGAGCCAGCCATGCATGCTTGGCTAGCTCAGGAATTCTGGGAGTTGAAGTCCACAGGTCCTCAAAGAACCATAGTTTGCCCACCCCTGGTGTAGATTAAAGATTGAATGGAACTAAACAATAAGAGAATTTTGATATTAGAGGGGCATGACCTCCAAGCAGGATGGCATGCTTTTATGTGGGATGAGAAATATAAAGCCCGTGCATATTTTAAAAGACACATTATTTACTGCAAGTCTGGCAAAACACTAAAAAATATCATTATACAAAGATTCCAAATTGGTTATCTATAATAGAAGCAATAAAACAGCCAAATTCGAAGACCTTTGATAAAATAATAAGATATAAGGATTTAATAAATGAGCAAGGAAATCTAAAAAGTAAAGAAGAATTAATAGAGCATGGGATAAATATAGATTGGTGGACATATGCACAAGTGCAAGCCAAATATAAGTGTTCTGTCCCCACGAAGCACACAACCACACAAGCAGTTTAATGCAACACTTTTACTAATAAACCTTTTATCAGTAAAGAATGCACACACCAAGTTACAAACAGTCTTTGTTGGCAAACAACCAGCTACTAATTAACTTCATTAATAGCTGGTATTAGTTCAAAGAGGTCGCAAACAATGACGAGTAAATTAAGTCCAGTTATCTTGCAGAGCTTTCTAGAGTTGGCAAAGTTCCTGATAACGGATAAAGTTCCAGTCTCTGATAACAAGACGAAGACAGATAAACAGAAAACAGGTATCATAAAGCAAACTCTGATCAGATGGTTTTTCTCTGCAGCTTGTTAGCTGCAACTGATGACCTTAAATAGACTAGGGGAGTGGGCAATTAACCCCAAGTCTTACTCCAGAGTAAACCTCCTCCGGAGTAAACCTTTCTGCCTCTTGCCAGCCCTGCGTGCTCTTGCATTCAGGAAAGGAGTAGCCCCTCCTTTCTCAGCACTGCCAAGAGATACTAAAGGTTCCAAAGGCCCAGGCTGCACAAGCTGCGGGTGGGCCACAACACTAAGAGTGATATCAAAGTATATGAATTTCAAAAAGAACCGCAGGACTTAGATAAGATATTATTCGGTACAGATGAAAAATTTATTGCCAAAATTTATAAATTTTTATTGAGATATAAAATGGAAGAGAAGGTGGTCAAGGATACAATGATACAGTGGGCAAAAAATTTTGGGCATACTATTGATTTGGAAAATTGGGAAAAAAAATTGGGAAATAAATTTGAAATTGACAATGTCTGTGGCATACAAGGAAAACCAGTATAAGATGTTTTACAGGTGGCATTTACCTCCCGCAAGACTAGCCAAGATGTTCCCAAATATATCGCCATCATGTTGGAAGTGCAAGAAAGGATTTGGAACATATTACCACTTATGGTGGTCTTGCATGATAGCAAAAAAAAATTGGAATAAAATTAAATTATGGTTAGAAGAGATAACAGGAGAGGACATAGCTTGGAAACCAGAGTTATTTTTATTGGGCATATTGGAAAAAAATACAAGAAGGAAATACGATATTTAATTATATATATCATAACGGCGGCAAGAATAATTTATGCACAATATTGGAAGAATGAGGGTATAGCAAAAGATGAAGAAATAATAAGAAAAATTCTGGAATGTGCAGAGATGGATAAATTGACAAAGGAAATAAAGGAAAAGGAAGAGACAGAATACTGTTTAATATGAATAAATTATATAAATGGCTAGAGGAGAGAAAGAAGAAGTAAAAGATTGTATAATAGCGGTGAGAAATGAGAATGTTGATAAATCAGGTGATTATTATATTTAATGTAAAGTATTATACTGTATGTTCCCCTGTCCTAAAGTCAATATATTAATATGCTGCCTTATAACTAAAAGTGTGTCCTTTCAGGCAAATCTCTTTTTCTGTTAAGTATTCTTTCAGTTTATGCTTTCCATATCAAACATGAAACAGTAAATTTCATTATAAACAAGTTAAGTCTGAGATATGGAAAGAAACTTATTAAATGACTTCCTCAGTATTTTTTATTTGAAAAGTAAAGCAATACTTTAATTTTTTTCCCCATTGACCTTGGAAATGAACATTAATTAAAAAAATTTTTAAGTCAAACTTCTTTCTAAATTGCTATACTCAATGACTACTTCAAATCCTTTCAACCTAATGTACATTTCCTATGTCAACTGTCCAAAGAACTGCAGGGCAACTCCTAGCAGCTTATATATACGAAAATGTTTATTTAAATAAATATTGGCTTGGTAGCAGAGTTTTACAGTATTTCAGTGTGAAAATTTAACAACATTATGGATATCCATGCAAACAAATTAAAAATAGACTTACTCAAAAAATCCTAATATAAAAGAAGTTATTTTTAATTCTTTTTATTGTAGGGAAGTATTTCACGTTCCAGAAGACATGATTATTGTACCAAAACTTTATTCAACTGTTCCAACCTGTGTATTGCATGTTGTTGACAATGACACATTACAGGAAATTCCTCGAGTCTTTCTCAGAGTTGCACCATATCTTTATACAAAGAACAAGGTGAGATATATAAACATTTTGATACTAATCTTCATATTACTGCCATTCTTTTTTTTTGGCTACACACAAGCACACGCGCGTGCACACACACACACACACACACACACACACACACTAAGAGTGTGTGATACAATTCAAACTGAAGATTCAATATTAAAAGAGGATGATTCACTATGTGATGACAAATTGATTAGGCTAAAACTGCTTTGATCTTTAATTTAAAATGTTAATTTAAGAATCAATCCAAAATAAATTCATTGGTAGTCTATCCTAGAAAAACGTCCCAATTCTTTTTTTTATTCAAAAAGTTTTATTAGTACAGAGTACAAACATTTTTCTCTTTTTCTCCCCCCCCAACCTCCCACCTCCCCCCCCCCAACTTCCCAGAAAAAGCACAGGGTATAATATTCAATAAACATAAACTTAAAATATACTAACAAGTTATAAATTCAAAGTTTCTCTAATTTTTTAACTCCACATTATTTAAGACCTATTGAACCCATTCTAAAATTCTTAACATATATCATTATTACGCTATATATATCGGTGGCAGCGGTGGGATAAACTTCCCAATTCTTGAAAGCTTTCATTTTTAAGTATCATCTTAAACATTTCAATTAATGAACTTTTTATTTTAGAAAGGATATACTTTCATGGCAGAAATTCAGACTGGTGAATCACCTGTGCCAGCTGGGAAAGTAAGGCTTCGGCTCATAAGTTCTTACATTCCTCTTCCATTTCTCTCTCGTGAAGCTGTAAACAACATGTTTTCTGTTAAAGAAGTTAAAGACTATTATCTACCAAATGATAAGCATATTATATTCAGGTAAAATATGAAAAACATTAGTAGTAGAAGTAGTAGTAGTAGTAGTAATAATAGTATACATTTTATGCACAGAAATTATTTTTAGTATGTAATATCAGAGGGCTGAACAAGTATTTGAAAAGGAGCATTTCACATATACACATGCTCAGGACCAGCTTACAAGGCAATTGTGCAAGCCTGGAAAAATATGCAATTTACACACTCTTTATGTGTGTTGGGGATGGTATAATAGTCAAGTGCAGGTTATTCTACAATTAATAATGGAATGAAAGGTAATAAATACTAACAAATAGACTAAAAGCTACTTCAGTTCAGTTTGCAATTCTTTCCACCATGATCAGTGCATTTCATTACAGTATTTTTCTAATGAATAATATTAATTAAGCCAGTGGTGAAATCCAATTTTTTTACTACCGGTTCTGTGGGCATGGCTTGGTGGGCGTGGTGTGGCTTGGTGGGTGTGGCTTGGTGGGCGTGGCAGGGGAAGGATACTGCAAAATCCCCATTCCCTCCCCACTCCTGGGGGAAGAATATTGCAAAATCTCCATTCCCACCCCACTCTGGGGCCAGCCAGAGGTGGTATTTGCTAGTTCTCAGAACTACTCAAAATTTCCACTACCGGTTCTCCAGAACCTGCTGGATTTCACCCCTGAAACTATTAAAGATTAAGGAAGATGGTCTAATATTGCTAGATATTTGTTTAGAAATATTAGAGGCAGTATGAATAAAAGAATAACTTTCCAGTTCCAGTTTCTGTTATTGGCTAGATAAATATGTAATGAATACATTACTCTACATGTGTGAGTGTAAAGTTCACACTGTAAATAAAAAGAAGAGCGATGACCTTATAAACTATTTACTTCTTTTCTGTGGAGATAATTCAAAAATTGTATTCCCTATCAGCAGTCAAATTTTTCCACCATAATTCTGTCCTACAGATCATACCTAACATAAGAAAACTAAAGCTCTAACAAAGCAAAAGAATTAAAATTTTGCAAAGACCATGGAAGCTGTGGAACATCTATTATGACTCCCTTGAGAACAGCTTATTAGGTAGAAACTATTCAAGACAACCTTCCCTAATCTGGTGTCCTTGGTGTTGGACATCAGATTAAGGAAGGTTGGATTAGCTCTCATATCCCAGCCATTAGTTGTGCTTGGAAGGAGGATTATTGGAGACATAGTACAAAATATCATGTGGGGATAAAATTGGGAAAAGTTATTCAATGTACTTATTTATTCTGTTGTTCATTCTCACTGAGGTGTTATTACTAATCTGTAAGAAATAACTTTCACTTTCTTTTGAGTCACTTTTAAATATTAAATGTTAACTTCATTTTCACTGTAATACTGTAACTTTGGTGTTCTACTTATTTGTGTAGCAGCAAGTAGGTTTTTCTAAATATATATGTAATTTTCATATCAAACCTTATTTTCACAGTGCTTAAAAACTGTTTTCTTGAATAAAAATAAAACGGAATTTGACTTGCTGAAGAGAATTACACATGACAGTATTATTTATTTATTTTCTATCTTGATTTTTTTCCCCTTTAGATATTTAGTAAAAGTTACAATACCACTTATTGCTACTGTGCAAGTACAGACTTCTAAACTGGATACTATAATTAAACTGCAAGTTCTGGATTCTGAAGAAGAGATGGCGAGCTCTACTGGGAAGGGTCATGTCATCATTCCTGCGTTTCATTTCATATCTTCTGAAAGGCCTTTAAGTAGTCTGTGTCAGTATTATTCTATGCTTTTGCTAGATGATAATGATGATTGTGATGATGGCGATCTTGAATGGATTTTTATGTATGTATATGTAGTAGCAGTGCACTTGCCATGTAATCTGCTTGTCTCACATAGGAAGTTAGTGCCTGATGCTGTCACAGTCACCAAATATTTGACTCCTCTTTTTGCAGTCTTTTATATAGTATACCCCTAAATCAACTCCAGAAAGATGGAAGAGTTTATTGAATATTGTAAGCCTCAGATCTGAACCACACATAACAAAACAGCTAAAACTATATTCTTCCCCTTTCAGTTAACTGGAGCATCCTAACAGCTCCCATTAATCAATCTTTTCACAGAATCCAATCCATAATATTGTGTCATCAAACATTAAAAATTGAAGAGTGGTAGAGAAAAGGAAACTCCCATGATGACTATAATCCAGGAATCCAGGGTTTTTCGAATGTTGCCATATTGCAACTCTCTAAAATTATAAATGAATTTGTATGACATATCCCCACCTTTGAGGTTTGGATTCACAAGAAATAAATAAATAAGTTCAATTTTAATCATTATAATATATATCTGAAAGATTCTCACTTTGTGATACCACAGCTGGTCCTTGGGCATGTGTAAGCAAAATGAGAACCAAAATCGTTCTTATTTTGACAACATTCCCATTCTTCTTGGGCAATGCTACTGAAATTGTTTAAAAATGTAATCCTTGCTCTAAATTGCTGACATCTCCCTGACTTATAGTTTGATAACTCCAAAGTAATTGAAGCAGTACATTTTTTCAAGCATCTCTTCAAAGAAACCTGTTTTACTTGCCTTTGTTTGTTATAGGAGAATAATTAGTTTTGAAGTATAAATAAAGACCAGTGAATCACAATTCTTTAAAAAAGTGAATAGTTGAAAATATATTTCCCTTGGGAAGGGAATCCCTTGTTTGAGAATGCTTGTCTTTATATAAGTCACTTACTTTATCAAGATCATTGTCTGAGACCATTCTTTATGTGTGGTGGCACAATATATATGAATTATTTATGTATGGTGGCACAATATATATGAATTCTCAATCCCACAGCCAGATATCCAAAGGGTAGAGATCTTACGCTTCAGTTGATATTTTCAAATGGCATATTTGACTGCAGTAAATCTGTGATCAAATGGGTAGCAGATCTTTATTTATTTTTATTTTATTTATTTATTTTTGTCAAGTACGTGTTGGTAATATACATAGATATAACATTGTTTATATACATAAAATGAGTACTGATAAGAGGGAACATTAGGAAGGGACGGTAGGCACGCTGGTGCACTTATGCACACCCCTTACTGACCTCTTAGGAATCAGGTGAGGTCAACAGTGGACAGTCTAAGGGTAAAGTTTTGGGGGTTTGGTGACGAAACCACAATGTCAGGTAGTGAGTTCCAGGCATTTACCACTCTGTTGTTAAAGTCGTATTTTCTACAGTCAAGTTTGGAGCGGTTCACTTTGAGTTTGTATCTGTTGTGTGCTCGTGTATTGTTGTGGTTGAAGCTGAAGTAGTCGTGCATGCACACTGGCCAGCTGGTCTTCGCACGTGCATGCATGCCAGAAACCGGAAAACCAGGTGGCCGGTGTGCATGCATGGGCCGGAAACCGGAAGAGCAGCTGCCCGGCGCTCACATGCGCACCGGGCGGCTGCTCTTCGGGTTTCCAGCATGCATGCGTGTGCACGCTCCCGTTTTGTCACTCAGTGCCAAAAAGGTTAAGCAACACTGTACTAGTGGCTTGCCCTGACAGTGTTGGTGGGTGTGTTCTTGTAGTTCCTTGATTAGACTATTGTTTACTGTTGGCTTGTTTGTCTGACTTGCTAATTCCTTCACTAGGGGTATTGTTAACTTCTTGTTGGTCTAGTATTGTTTAGCTCACTGTTGGTCTAACTTTGCCACTTGATTGAATTTTTCATCCTCAGAGAGAACAGGCTTGCAATCTAAATTGAATAAATAAATATGTCATGGACTCAGAACTTCTATCAGAAAAGCAGATGGAAGTAATGGCCATGTGGGCTTTAATCACATTACATGGGAATACTTTTGAGTACCAACCAGAAACTTCTGATCCAAAATGCAAGAGTTCATGGTCAGTGGTGGTGCTACATTATTACATCATTGCTGCAGAAGTTTACATGGTTACTACTATGTTACTGAGTACAATGAAGAATTCAATTGCTTTAAAACCCTATATTAGTGATGGCTAAAAGTGCCATCACTTTTAGTGCCAAAAGGGCACACGCGTGCACACCCACCCATAATGCAATGCGCGCATGACCCTCCATGCACCCCACCCCTGTGCATGTGCATGTGATCCCCATGTGTGTGCTCCACCACCCCCCGCATGCACGTGAACCCCCCACATGTTCCCCCAGGCATGTGCATGTGGCCCACCTACCCGCATGCGCCCTGGCCCTACACATGCATGCACAACCCCCATGCATATGCACATGACCCCCGCACGTGCCCCACACCCCCGTACATGTGCGTGCAACCCCACTCACACTCACATGTCTCCTGCATGTGCCCTGTGCATGCGCTGCAGAGACCCGAAAATCAGCTGGCCGGCAGGAGCCATGCACACATGCATGGGGGAGCTGAGCTGGGGCGATGGGTCAAGTGCCCGCAGAGAGGGCTCTGTGTGCCACCTGTGGCACGCTTGCCATAGGTTCGCCATCACTGCCCTATGTGGTTCAGAGCTTGAGTATTTAAGAAGTTCATTCTCCCAGATGGAGTTTGGCCACCTGATCAAGATGGCCAAGAGCATCTGCTAAGGAGCTCCAAATACCAGGAAGTGCAGCAAAAGGATCTGTTCTCTGTGAGGATTTCTTATGAAACAGCCTCTTGCTGAGGTGAGAATGAACTTCATTTTCATGGTCTTCTGGAAACTGGTAAAAATCTAGTTCTTCTGGAAGGCCTTTAAGAATTTTCTATGGAGTTATTGGCAGCAATATGAGTCTTAATTATGGGTACTTGGTGTTCTCTGAGCTTGGTTGTTTTTCTGCAGATGTTTTATTACCAGAATAGGTAATCTGAAGAAGTGGAATTTGCTGGTTGTTTATGTATAGTAGCTTTCCCGCCAATCTTGGTTGGAGGTTTTTCTTGATGGTTCCTTGATTTGAGTATTGTTTCTTTTCGTTCCTCCCCTCTTTCGTTCCTCCCCCAAGCTAGCTTCAATCCCAGCTTCTGCTCCCGGGGGCCGAGCGAAGAGGAGGAGGGGCTCCCCCGGAACGGAAACGTCCATGGAAGATCCCCTTTGCCGCCACTTGTGAACTCCCCCTCCGTACTGTTGCATTTGCACCTGCGAGGGTTCCAAATAAAAAACAGCCGCCTGTCCTGGCCCCGCCGAAGTCGCGCACGCCTTTTGTGACGGGGCTTGAAAAGCTCCCAGAGGCAACATGCGAAGCAAGTGGAGACTTCACCCGGACACCATTATTTGGGTTATTTTACCCTCTGCGCATGCGCAGAATGCTTTGCGCGTGCACAGAGGGTAAAAGAACCCAAATGGCGGTGGGGTGGGTCGCGGTGGGGGTGCGGGGGCGGGGTGGGGGTCGCGGCATTAGAAAGGTTGGGAACCGCTGCTCTAGAACAATAATAAAGCAGTCTTTAAAAAATAAGTCTAATAATTTAAACATTCTACAGACATTTATAGTTATTCACTTACCCCCTTCCATCCAGTTCAGCAAAAAATAAAAATCTGCCTGTCTCTCCCATCTATTTGCCTTTGTAGTTAGTTTCACTTTCATTTTCCCACGTGGCAAACCTAATCAGCTGTCGATCGGGAAACTCCTACTGACTTGCTTTGCTTTACAGGCTCTTCCCTCTTTCCTGCAAGCAGGTAAATTGCTGGAAGACAGAGGCCAAAGGGTGGGGGTGGCTGGGTGGGTGGGGCTGCATTCGGTGTATAAGACGCACCCAAGTTTTCACCCTCTTTTGGGGGGTAAAAAGGTGCGTCTTATACTCCGAAAAATACGGTAGTTATTTCTACTGATAGAACCTTTATATGTCATATATTTTGGTACATATTTTCAAATTCCAAGTTAAGATTTTAAAATATTTTCACACTGGATGAATTTTAACTTTCAAAAATATTTTTTCTATACTTCGCTAAGTGTTTGGCCACGTTGTATAAGGCTTTTTGGGAAAGTTTGTGACACATGTAAATGTAAATGATAAAAGGCATCAACCAACAGATCAGTAACAAAAGGATGTTTATACAGTATATATGATACAATATTATTTAAAAATGATACTCGTTTGAATACCTTTAAAGTTATTCTTCCTTTCTCAGCAACAGCAAGTAAAGGTGGGGTAGTTCAAAGCACACCCAAAAAAGAAGCTGAAGTTGTAGCCCCTAAGAAAAAAGGTACAGTAGCAACTCAGAAGACCGTTAAGACTTCGCCTAAGGTATCTCAGGAAGGCGCAGTTACAACAGAAGAAGAAATTCCCGTTCTTCCTACCGTTGATGAGAATTTGCTTCAACAGGTGAAAGATACGAATGGATATTTAGAACCTTAAATCCTTTCATGGGGGAATAAACATCCTATCCCAAATTGTTGCATGTGTCGTTTCACCAAGTTTTAAGATGACTCAGCATTTTGTAAAACTTGGTGCCATGAGATTTTCCTCACAAGTATGGCAAAATCTTGCTACAAAGAAAACAACCCTGATTTCCATGCATGAATTTTGCACACAGCTTTACACAGCACATACCTCCATTTTGATCCTTCCAAGCTCTTTCTCTTTTCCAAAGGAATGGCTAAATCTTTTGGGTTATTTTAATAATGTCATCTGATTTCATTTCCACATGATCTGCAAAAAAAAAGCTTTATTTTTGGAAATTATTCAAATGCATGAATGTATATTAAATTATGGGCGTTATCAAAATGTTTAATCTGAAAAGCAATAAAGACTGAACTTTAACAAAATGCCATGTTCTGTGTAATTAAGATATTGATGTGTGTGATTCTAGTATGGTTATTAAATTAACAGTTATGACATTTAATGTTATTGATTTTGGCTTTTTACTAAGGTTTTATAGTTCAATTACTATGGATTTTTTTCTTTATTTTTATGTTATAGCCTAGATTTCTCATTGCTTATATCTTACCATAGAGGTTTTACAGTGAACTATGATGATATACAGTTGAACTACCCAAAATAATATTAACCTTAAAGAATAGCAAATTCAAATGAAATTTAAATGTAGCTAGAAATTACTACTGACAGATATGTTGTTTTTATATAACTATCATGGTCAAATTCATCAAACATCTTATTTTAGCTCTTCTTTCTTTCCATTTTCTGAAGCTACAATGGTTTAAAATAGCAGTCAAGGAGGATGTTATTGATTTAAACCAATAACTTTATATACGAAATCGTAATATATTGTTTTTCAATTTTACAGACCCACAAATATATTATACAAGCTTCCGTGTTATATAATAGTTGGTCACTTACTGAAAGTCAAATTGTATTTGTCCAGGCTCTAAAAGAATTAGAAAAAAATGAAATCAAAGGTAAGTCACTGTTTTAGGTATTTATTCTGTCTTGATTAAAAGTGTCAAAGTGTTAAAACTGTGTTAAAACTAATTCTAAATAAGCTTTATTTATTCATTTATTTCCAATAAATCATGACCTTCCTCTGTGACTTCTCAGTACTTTATGTAAGAGTAACCAAAACATAGCTAACCATAAATAACAACAATAAAAGGAATAAACCACTTCAAATGACTATGAATGATATTCTATCATCCAGTCATAATAAAAATCAAAAGCTCCAAAGTGATGGAACTCCTGAAAAAATACTGTCCACCTCACTCACCTCTTAAATGTGAAAGCAAAATTAAAGCATCCATTCTTGGAATGACCAGATTTTCTAAATGTATGTGGGTCAGCTTATGATAGTGTTAAAAGTGGATTTGCAAGGAAACTGGACATGGAAGAAAAGGAAAGGAGTAAAAGCCCAAGTCCTGATCAAAATCATACTAAAATATAAATTAATCTCTCAACTAAAGAAATATTAAGTAGACAGAAGAAAAGAGGGTGCATAAGCTGCTTGGGATAGTATGAAATGAGTTATGCCAATGGCAAATATGAAAAAAAGGAGGCTTGATGAAATGATGAAATAAAAGAGGCTGTGCATTGTGGGGAAATGCAAACAAGAAAATAATTGCTACAGAAAAGAAGAGAAATATTTTCTACAAAGCATAGAGAAAAGGATATATTGCATAGAATTAACCAAATACAGCACGCAAAAAAGGCTGTTTTGTGGAAGCATTCCCTCCCCCCAAATAGATGAAGAGGGATAAACAATAGACTTCCAACACTTTTGTGTGTATTGTTATACAAAATAATTATCTTAAGAGAAACATAAAAATAAATTTAGGGCGACGAGAATGGGATATCTAAATGTGTATGAT
The DNA here is from genome assembly GCA_023053685.1 of Diadophis punctatus similis. Lineage (NCBI taxonomy): Eukaryota > Metazoa > Chordata > Lepidosauria > Squamata > Dipsadidae > Diadophis > Diadophis punctatus. The sequence goes on along the minus strand of JALIGW010000001.1, from coordinate 90,287,319 downwards.
GAAAACAAAAAGAGATGGGAAATGAATGAGTGCTGAATGAAAATGGATTGAATACAAATGTGAGAGATCAGCATAAAGAATATACATTGAAGTGGTTTCTGAGGCAAAACGAATGATGTTTAGGTCACAAAGTGAATATATGAAGAAAGAGCGAATAAGTTTAGAAGAAAAAAACAAGTCATACAACTTTAACATGTGCATGTTATAAGCAGGTAAACTAGAAAATTAAAGATAAATGTACATAAGCATACATATAATGAAGCCATATAATTTTAGTATGCACAGTTGGGAATAAATGTATTGAAAGCAATGTGCATATCTCTTTTCATATATACAGTTTTATATTGTTGCAAACTACTTAATATAGAACAGAACTGTCAGGAAAATTAGAATGTGTTTGAAACTAAAACTGACAAATTCTGTTATGCCTACCCAAATGTACTTTACTGGTAATTTCCAGAACATTGTGCATTAATAAAATGTTTGCTTCAAATCTTAACAATTCTTATTTCATAATATAAGGCAACAGTGCCATCTGCAGTAAATTATTATTGTCTAGTTTAACTAGCTAGAAAAGAGCACATAGATCATTTTTGACATTTTTAAATTAATGGAGAGAAAATATAAATTTTAGAAGTTGTCTCCTGGTTGAAAACATATGTATTTATTCTGGGAAATGAATACTGAGGAGAAGACATAATTTTAGTTTAAAATATTGCCTTGCAATGCCAGCAAAAGGCAGAGAGAACAAGGCATAATGAAACCATTCCCAATAGATGAGTGTCCAGCTCTATTTGCAAACTTCCAGTGAAGGGGAAGAAACCACTCCATGCAGTATGAATTCAATCAGTCCAATCAGTTCCACTGTTTGACAGCTCTTACTGTCAAGAAGTTCTTCTAATATCTAATCTGTATCTACAGCCTTGAAGTTTGATTTCATTAACAGAATAGCAGAGTTGAAGGAGATCTTGAAGGTCTTTTAGTCCAACCCCCTACTTACGCAGGAAACTCTATACCATTTTGGACAAATGGTTGTCCAATCTCGTCTTAAAATCTTCCAGTAGTCCTCTTTTTCTCTGGAACAAAAGAGTCCAAACCCTCTGCAGTAGTGTTCGTCAACCATAGCAACTTCAAGATGTGTGGGCTTCCATTGTGCTGACTGGGAAATTCTAAGAGTTGAAGTCCAAGGTTGTCAAGGTTAAAAAAAAAACCATTCTCTACAGTGTGACAATCCTTCATATAATTGAAGATAGCTGTCATGTCCCCTCTCCACCTTTTCTACAAGCTGAACATACCTAGGTATTTTAACCATTCCTCTGGATGGATAAACATATAAAAATAGTAGGGAATTACACTCTTACTGAAGTAAAACTATTGGAAAATGAATAAGAATGACTGAGAATTCCTCCTCCTCTTAGATTGAGACCATCCAGTTCATCCAGTTTGAGTTTCTTTGATGAAGGAACTTTGAATGATCTTTATAAAAAAACCATTTACAAATGCAGAATTTGAACAGAAAGAGTATGGGACAAACCCATTAATATCATCACAGTAGAATCCAAAAATGATGTTTAAAACATCAATATTTTGAGGTTTTATAAAAGGAAAGCTTCCTTCCTGTTTTCACCCATGCTTTCCCTCCCACCTTAGCTTCTTCATCAGAGTTTGAGGATGAGTTTGCATCCCCCCCCCCCCCCGTGTTTCATTTGTGTTTTCTTGATATGGGCAGAATAAGGTTATCCTGTAGCTTGTGTGCTTGCAGCGCAGTCTTGCAAGCAAATAAAATTCCACACCTGGAATACTGCAACCAATTTTGGTCACCACATTACAAAAAAGATGTTGAGACTTTGGGAAAAGTTCAGAGAAGAGCAACTAAGATGATCAAAGGCTGGAGACTAAAACGTATGAAGAACGGTTGCAAGATTTGGGTTTGGCTAGTCTAGAGAAAAGAAGGATAGCAGTATTCCAATATTTGAGACAGTCAAATGATTCTCCAAAGCACCAAAGGGCAGGACAAGAAACAACGGATAGAAACTAATCAAGACGAGAAGCAAAGTTATCTAAGATGTATAAAGGTATGTCAAATGAATGTTGGAAGTGTAAAAGTAAAGAAGGGACTTTTTATCAGCTATGGTGGACTTGTGATAAAGCAAAAAAAATTGGAGTATGATTCATATTTTAATACAGAAAATTTTGAAAATGGAGATAAAAAGGAAACCAGAACTTTTCCTTTTGAGCCTAATGAAAAAAGAACTCGAGAAAAAAATTGGATTTTTTTTATTATATATGTTGACAACAGCAAGACTATTGTATGCACAAAAATGGAAGGACACTTCAATTCCTACTATAGATCAATGCTTGCAGAAGTTGATGAAGTTGGCTGAAATGGCAAAATTGACAACTTTAATTAAAGAAAAGAACATAAGTACGTTTGTTTCCACATGGAGGCTGCTTCTGAACTTCGTGCTCGATGTGGAAAAGAAGGAAAGTTTGATTTTGGGTTTTACAGAGTAGATTGATAGATCTTTACAGAGATGGCTTGTTCTTATTATGAAAAAGCAAAAACTTGTGATTTGATGTTAATGCCTTATTTTACTGTAACAGAGAGAGTCAGAAGTTAATGCTTCTTTTTCTTCTTTTTTCTTATCTTTCCTCACTTCTCTTCCCCCTTTCCCCCCCTACTGCTTTTCTATTTACTTTTGTATTTTACAATATTTTATAACTCAATAAAAATGTTAAACAGAAAAAAATAGAGGAGAAGCAACCTGGAATTAAGGAGAAACTTTCTAACAGTGAAACAGCTTGCCTTCAGAAATTGTGGGTGCTTTATCACTGGAGGTTTTTAAGAAGAGACTGGACAGCCACCTTTTTGAAATGGTATAGGATCTCCTGCTTGAGCAGGGGGCTGGACTAGAAGACCTCCAAGGTCCCTTCCAGCTCTATTGTATTCTAAATTCTTGAACAAACAATAAATGTGCATTTGAGATACAAATTATCAAATTAGAAAGGAATACTTTTAAGAGAAAATACATCAACAAGAAATATTGTCAATGTTGCTTAATGCAAAAGAAGAACAAAATCAAGTCAAAGTGGGGAACTGTCCCACTCATTCATAAACAATTTGGATGGAGAACAATTGATGAAAGAAATATTCTAAATTGAGCAGATTTCCATCTTTCTCAAACTTTAGCTTTACTGAATATCAAGAAGCTCACTTCCAGACATAGGGAAAATCATTTTAAGTGCCTCAGAATCATCATGGAAAATTGTTTGATATCATAATTTGTGTTGACATTACTTATGTTTTCAGTTGTCAGTCTTAGGATATGCCTCCACTTCTATTAATGATGATCTCCTTCCAAACTAGTGCTGGGCCAAGTGCTCAACCCATTTCCCTCTGGTTTTATGAAAGAGGATAGTCCAGAAAGACATTTCAAAGAGTTCCCTAAGTTGCTTCAGTTGTGTCCAACAGATTCCATAAAACTGAAAAATCTAGATACACCATGAAGCTAAAGAGAAATAACTCTTCATAATTATTCCCAAATATGAGATATATTTTAGCCTCCTTTTCTGGATATTTAAGCCAAGAGTCCCTGACCCCACTCAGTTTTATTAATTAAAGGAAAACAAATTTTGAATGGAATATTGCCACTTTTACGTTAGCTTTGTAGACTTGTTTCAATGTTAATTCTTTGGATGGTGCATAGAATGTATGTAGATCTGCATTTTACATATATGAATAGGTACCTCATCAGCATAAGAGCACAGAATAGGAACTCTATTCCAAAGTTGTCTATCTATCAGAAAGTTGCTTCTGCTTCAGCTCTCTCCCCCTGTGCCATCCTAAACATCTCCCCCGTCTGCTCTGGAAAATTGGGTGAAAAGGGAGTGGAAAAGGACAGGAAGTCACACTGCATGAAAAGAACATTCACTTAATGTTGATTATAACTCTGTGTGCTTTTGGTATGCCAAATATGGATCTGAAAAAAAAGATATTAAAGCACAAATGTTTCAAATGATGAGTGTTTAAAATTGTCATTTGAATAAAATTATACACAGCTCGTCCTGTTGAGAAACATGAAGAGAGTGTATCTGTCCTAAGTCCAGACATCCATAGCAATTTGGAAAGTCAAAAGTCTGCAGGTTCTTCCAAAACCACTAGAAAAACCAAAGAAAAAGCAACTGACAAAACAGAAAAGGCACCTAAAGAGAAACCAGTAACTGTTGCTAGACCAGAATCACAAGTAAGAATAAATTACTGTAAATTCTAAATGTACATAGTAACAGTGTAGATTTCTCAGGGTTTGCTTGTTAGCCTACTCCTGTCTTTCCCATATTACAGTTAGAGGAGAAAGCAGAAATTTTCCTTGTGTTTTTTACCCCGCTCATACCCAACCCCCAATATTAATACATTGGCTAAAATTGTCATAGTTGAGCCCTGGTATATTGCTATCTTGAGATATCTATCTTGAAATCCAGAATGGTGCCTGGTTTATTATTTATTTTTCTGAATAACTATATTGTTCTAGTCACAGTTGCCCATGCATGGGACTTGGGGGGCAAGATATTACAGGTAGTCCTCATTAAACAACCATTCATTTAGCAACTGTTTGAAGTTATGACAGTGCTGAAAAAAGTGACTTACAATCGGTCCTTGCACTTACCACCACCATAGTGTCCCAATTGTCAAGTGATCCTGATTCTGGTGCTTGACATTTGTCATATATTTATGATAGTTGTAGCATCACACAGTCACATGAATACTATTTGCAACCTTCCTAACTAGTTTCCAAAAAGCAAAAGTCAGTGAGGAAACCAGCAGGTCTCAAGTTAAGATCACATGATGATTTGCTTAAGGACCACCGGTGATTCATTTAACAAGTGCAACTGGGACTACTATTGTTAAGTAGGGCAGTCCCATTATGTTTCTCCTAATGGCTGCTTCAGTCATTTAGCAGTAGACTTCCCAATCCTAATTAGGATTATTAAGTGAGGACTACCTGTACCCATTTTTTCAAGAACATTGATGATCCCTATAAGAAACTGACAAATATGTTTTTAGAATTCAGATTGCATGGCTTAGATTTTTTAAACTGAACATTGATGAGAATCCCAAAGGTGCTTTTTCAAGAGGCAACTGGGCTTTCTGGTTTTTCTTTGAAGACATTTAGCTTCTCATCCAAGAAGCTTCACTGAAGAAGCTTGCCTCTTAAAAAAGCACCTTGGGGACAACCATGACCTGGATGACTGAGAATCTCCATAGACATTGGTGAAAGTCACGTTTTGTGAGATGGGTGAAAAGTTGGTGTTGATTCTCAGAGATGACATAGAAAGATTTTCAACCTTCACATGTTCCAACAGCGCACTTGTCGCCACTGTAACTTCAGTCCATCCATCTTGCTGATGGTTAACTTCTGGTCACAAATCTTCTCTTCTTCCCATTAAATTGCATCTAATATAGGAATTCATCCAGGCTGTATTTTAACATGGGTTGATTTCATGAAGGTCTTTTGCTCATTAGAGTTAAATCCTAGTCCACTGGCTCAACTTCATATTTAGCCATCCTTATTCTGTTATAAGACAATTTTGACTGCTAGTATTAGTTAAGACGTGCATTTATCAAAAAAACATCAGTGCACAGCATTTGCCAATACAGGTAGTCCTTGAGGTACGAACAGCCGTTGAACAATTGTTTAAAGTTATGAATGCACCCCAAAAGTGCACTTTATTACAGGGTTTCAAAATTGCAGCCCACAAGATTCTTTTACAGTCATGTGACCGGGATTCAGTCACTCCTGAAGCGGTGGCTATTTTATGGTTATGACAGGCAATTTCCGAGACCCATATGGTCAGAATGTTTTTTTTTTCTTGTTCACATGACCAATCAATATTTGAGTCTTTGCAGCCAGCTTACTTTTTTCTTTCCTCCTCATTGCTGGCCAAATGGAGGAGTAGAGGGGAGAATCTCTTGTTGCTGGCCCTGTTGTTTCTTTTGTTGCTGTAGCCTTGAGGACTTGAATACCGTAGTTGCCTTTGTAAGTTTCTTTTTCATTATAATGTTGCGCTTGTTTGTAAGTACAAACTGCTTTTCTTATTTGTAAGTACTTTGCAAACTTCTATGCTTTGTTTGCAAGTACTTTACAAAGATAGGTTTTCTCCATCATTGTATATGTATGCATTTGCTTTGGAATTCCTTGCAGAACTACAAGACAGTGTCTTCAGAAAACATATTTAGTATCGGAAAGTTCCTTTGCATTCTACTGTAATTTGTTGGGATGTAGTTTGAGATTGTTTGTGGAAAGACCGCTTACACAGTACTGTACTATACTGTGTACTGTGTTTGCTTTTGCTTTGAGGATTAGTATGTACTACTATAGGTTGCTTGTAGAACAGCTGATGGGAGGGCAGCAGTGGTTCCCTCCAACAGCTTCACTAGAGCCCTGCAAATTAATTCCCCCACCCCAATTTAAGTCCGGGCCCTTGCCTGGCGTTACTGCAGGCCATCAGAGGCCACCTGGCCTTTCTAAAACAGCTAATGGATGGGCAGTAGCTTTCCCTCCGGAGAGGCTCCATCTGGAGAGCCCTGCAAATTCTCTAGCCTCTTGGTTCATTTAATGATGGCAGTAGTCACTTAACAATCAAAGCAAACAACAAGCCCAATCTTCATTATTTAACAACCCGGTTGATTCGCTTAACAAGCAAAGTAAAAAAAATGTCATAAAAATCCAATCCATTTTGTGAAATTTTGATTTGCGACCCTAATGGGCAGGCTTCATTAGAGTCGTATCTCGAGGACTACCTATATTTATCAATAAAATTCTATCACAATAGTTATTTATTTATTTATTTATTTTGTTATTCTTATATGCCGCCCAACTCCCGAAGGACTCAGGGCGGCGTACAACATAAGAGATACAAGAATGAACAAAATTTCAACAATTAAAAACGGTACAAAATTTAAAAAGGCAGTATAAAAGCAACAACAACATCCATCCATTCAACCACATACATACTTGGGGGGTAAGCTCAAATGGTTAAGCTGTCCCCCCCACCTGCAGGAAGAGCCATGTCTTAACGGCCTTTCGGAAGGCCAGCAGAGTGGGGATGGTTCGGGTCTCTGGGGGGAGTTGGTTCCAGAGCACGGGGCCAGCCACAGAGAAGGCCCTCCCCCTGGGGCCCGCCAGCCGGCATTGCTTGGCCGACGGGACCCGGAGGAGGCCAACTCTGTGGGCCCTAACCGGTCGGAGGGAAGTATGCGGCAGAATGCGGTCCCGGAGATATCCTGGTCCTAAGCCATGAAGGGCTTTAAAGATGGTGATCAACACCTTGAATTGGACCCGGAGACCGATGGGCAACCAATGCAGCTGGCGGAAAATCGGTGTCACGTGGGTGTACCTCGGCACACCCACCACAGCACGCGCAGCCGCATTTTGCACCAACTGAAGTCTCCGGATACTCTTCAAGGGTAGCCCCATGTAGAGCGCATTGCAGTAGTCCAAACGCGAGGTGACAAGGGCATGAGTGACCGTGAGTAAAGCCTCCTTCTCCAGATATGGCCGCAGCTGGTGCACCAGGCGAACCTGTGCAAAGGCCCCCCTAGCCACAGCAGAAAGGTGATGATCTAATTTTAGCTGTGGATCTAGGAGGACCCCCAAGTTGCGGACCTGGTCTGAGGGAGTCAGTTTCGCACCCTCGAAGACCAAGGAGGGACAGTTATCATGGTCCTTAGGAGGCATTATCCACAGCCACTCGGTCTTGTCGGGATTAAGTCTGAGTCTGTTCCTCCCCATCCAGATCTTAACGTCGTCCAGGCATCGGCACATTACATCAACTGCCTCCCTGAAGTCAGACGGGGTGGTAATGTACAGCTGGGTGTCGTCAGCGTACTGATGGAAACACACCCCATGCCTGCGGATGATCTCACCCAACGGTTTCATGTAGATGTTAAACAGGATGGGCGAGAGAACCGACCCCTGGGGCACCCCACATAGTAGGGGCCTGGGGGACGATCTCTGCCCTCCTGCCAACACCGACTGCATCCGATCGGCGAGATAAGAGGAGAACCACCGCAAAACGGTGCCTCCCACTCCCAACTCGCCGAGCCGATGCAGAAGGATACCATGGTCGATGGTATCGAAAGCCGCTGAGAGGTCAAGTAGCACCAGGATGGAGGAGTTCCCCCCATCCCGGGCCCGCCAGAGATCATCCATCAGAGCGACCAAGGCAGTTTCTGTACTGTAGCCGCCCCTGAAACCCGACTGATAAGGATCTAGATGATCTGTTTCATCCAGGAGCTGCAGAAGCTGGGTCACCACCACCTTCTCTACAACTTTACCTAGAAAAGGTAAGTTGGAGACTGGACGGTAGTTTTTCAAATTGGCTGGATCCAGGGAAGGCTTCTTCAGGAGGGGTCGCACCACCGCAGCTTTTAATGACTGCGGTACGGATCCCTCTCGCAAAGAAGCGATGATCACCGCCTGGATCCAGCCGCGTGCCACCTCCCTGCTGGCCGAAACCAGCCAGGAGGGGCACGGGTCCAATAAACAGGTGGAGGTACCCATCGCTCCCATAGCCCTGTCCACATCCTCGGGAGAAACAGGCCCAAACTCTTCCCATAATGGTGGACTAAGACTCGCCCCCGTCAACTCTATGGACTCTGCCATGCCGGAGTCCAAATTTGACCGAATCTGAGCGACTTTATCCGACAGAAACTCAGCGAATTCCTCAGCTCTGCCTTGTAAGTGTTCCTCGCTCCCCCCTTTTGCAAGGAGGGAGCGAGTCACCCTAAACAAGGCGGCTGGACGAGAATCTGCGGACGCAATAAGAGCGGAAAGATAAGATCGTCTTGCCGCCCTTATCGCCACTAAATAAGTTCTGATGTAAATTCTTAATAGTGTTCGGTCAGACTCGGTCTTCTTTTTCCTCCAGCGGCGCTCCAGACGTCTCTTCTGGCGTTTCATCTCCCGGAGCTCCTCGGTAAACCAGGGAGCTTTCCGGGATCCACTGCCACGGAGAGGTCGCTTAGGCGCAATTCGGTCTAACGCCCCTGATGCTGCGGTGTTCCAAGCATCCACCAGGGAGTCAGCCGAGTTGTGTACCAGGGTTTCAGGTATTTCCCCAAGCTCCCTCTGGAATCCTTCAGGCTCCATTAGGCGCCTGGGGCGGAACCACCTAGTCGGTCCCGCCTCCCTGCGGGGGAGGAGTGGGGTTGTGAAATCCAGCCTCAGAAGGAAATGATCTGACCATGACAGTGGGGTGGTGACTATATCCCTTATCTTCAGATCATCTCTCCACTGCCCCGAGAGAAACACTAGGTCAAGTGTGTGACCACCCTCATGGGTCGGACCTTGAATTACTTGGGTTAGGTCCATGGTTGTCATGGAATCCATGAACTCCTGAGCTGCCCCAGAGGTTTCGCCAGCAGATGGCAGGTTAAAGTCCCCCAGCACCATAAGCCTGGGGAACTCAACCGCCAAGCCGGCTACTGCCTCAAGCAGCTCAGGCAGGGCCTTACTTACGCAGCTGGGAGGTAGGTACGTTAAGAAAAGGCCCACCTGAACCCCTAAGTCCAACTTCAGAAGGAGCGTCTCACACCCAACAATCTCCGGGGCAGGGATCCTACGAGGATGCAGATTTCCACGCGTTATAATTGCCACTCCTCCCCCCCTTCCCTGGGGTCGGGAATGATGCTGCACCGAGAAACCAGCTGGGCATATCTCGGAGAGAGCTACTCCCCCCTCCTGCCCTAGCCAGGTCTCGGTAACACACACCAGGTCTGCCCCCTCCTCTGTGATTAGATCACGTATCAGGGGGGCTTTGTTGATAATTGACCTGGCGTTGAGCAGCAGCATCCTGAGCCCAGGGCCCTGAAAACCTTGGTTGCCAGGTGTCCGGGTTGAGCACGATGGAACCGGATCAGAGGGGCCGGAACAAGGGATCGCTTGTATACAGCGAGGTCTTATTCCCCGAGAGCGGCCCTCCCCTCTGCTCCCGCAATATCTGCCTCTTCCCATTATGACCGAGAGTCATAATGTCTCTGGAAGACATTCTGAATTTGAAAGTCAGTGGATACAGAGCCACTTTTGCCTGTCTGTGTACTTCTTTTCCAGCAGTCTGATCCCAACAAACCCTTCTGGATTTTGCGCCTTGTTGTTGAGCAAAATGAGACGGATGCAGTTGATCTGAAGAAAGATACTGAGAGAGCAGATGAGATCAAGGCTATGAAGCAAGCTTGGGAGGCTGCGGAACCAGGGAGAGCTATCAAGGTAACAGGGTCATGCTTTTATTCAATATGTAACATGAAAACTACTGAGGCCCAGCAATTCCTACCTGAAAGGCGGGGGGAACAATTCCCAACAGTGATTTATCAGTGCCAAATTCAGGAAATGCATAGAAGATTTAGGATTAGGGAAATAATGGATATACCTCATTTTTCTGTCTTTGAATTCTATTGGTGCTGAGAGCTGAAATAAAATCTAAATTTCAAATAAAGAAACTCCTGAATTCCACTAGAGACTTTTGAGTTAGGAAGATACCGTAGGCTGATCTTGACAGCTGTAATGATCACTGTAGATAATTGAAAACAAATATTTGTATACAACTTGGAGACAGTTGTTCTTACCTTATAGTAATACAGGTAGTCTTCAGTTTCCTACCGCAATTGAGCCCAAAATTTATGTTTGTTTATTTGTTTGTTTATTTGTTTGTTTATTTATTTATTTATTTATTTATTTATTTATTTATTTATTTATTTATTTATTTATTTATTTGTGAGATTTATATACCGCCTCACAGTGCAAGCACTCTCTAAGCGGTTTACACCATTAAGCAATATATATTTATATTGCCCCCAACAATCTGGGTCCTCATTTTACCTACCTCGGAAGGATGGAAGGCTGAGTCAACCTTGAGCCGGTGAGATTTGAACCGCTGACCTGCGGATCACAGTCAGCTAAAGTGGCCTGCAGTACTGCCTCTAACCGTTGCGCCACCTCGGCTCAACTATGTTGCTATGTGAAATATTTGTTAAGTAAGTTTTGCTCTATTTTACGACCTTTCTTGCCACAGTTGTTAAGTGAATCATTGCAGATGCTAAGTTAGTAAGGTCGTTAAGTGAATCTGGCTTCCCCATTGACTTTGCTTGTCAGAAGGTCGCAAAAGGTGATCACATGACCTTGGGACATTGCAACCGTCATAAATATTAACCAGTTGCCAAGCATCCGAATTTTGATCACGTGACCAAAGGGATGCTGCAAAGGACGTAAGTGTGAAAAACGGTCATAAGTCATTTTTTTCAGTGCCGTTGTAATTTTGAATGGTCACTATGTGAACTGTTGTAAGTCGAGGACTACCTGTACATCAACATAAAATTAGAAACCTAAGAATTAAATCTTAAGAACATTTAAATCTGAACTAAAGCTTGCTAATTTCAACAAGAAATATACCTGAATTATTTGCATGGTTTTTTTTATGTGCTTACATTGATCTGATTGTCTGGTGGTTTCATAGACACATCTATACAGTTTTCTTAGCAACGATATAGTTGTTTACCTTTTCCTTTGTGCACGAGATTGAAATATTAATTTTCCCCTATTTTATTTTATTGCTGAATCAGGAATTCGTTTCATCACAAAAATAATAAAATGCAAAATATTTTGCCATAAATTGCAAAACATTTTAAATTCAGTATTCGGTTTAAGGGTCCCATTGAATTCATTAGGGAATGTCTGAATTAACAGACATTAGATTGTGCTATACAAAAGATAAACCTCTTGCTACTTAAAAGTTTATATTCATGTCAAGATCTGCTGTGGTTGTTTATTAATTTAGATTTACAATTCTTACTCCAAGATTATGTTTAGCCTATTAATTATATCATCATTTTCTCCTTTCATCACTATTAAGCTGTATTCCATGGTTTACTTTAAACCCACTTTAGTGTGAAATATTAATTGAGCTGTTATCCGTAAGTCTGCTTCCACCTGAAATCAGCACATAGTGGCTATTAGACATGTCAATGTTTGGCATCAATATGAAAGTGATTTGTCCCTGCCTTCTTCCAGGATTTTTTTAAATATATATTTCCCAGCAAAGTCTATCACTTTAGGATTTTCTAGTGATCTTCCATTTAAGAATTGAATAGATTTGACCCTGCTTAACTGTTTCAAGATCAGTGAAGGTCATCTACTTCTACCACCTCCTATGGTGCTATTCTCATTAGCAATGTGTATTAAATCTACAAAAAATGTCCTTTGTTAAATGTGATCATTTCTATGCATTCACTGAAAGTAGAACATTCTACAGGTGGATTTTAGGTCCACTCCAGAAAATGTTCTTAAGAGAACATTCTACCCAAGCATCAAACTCATTACCAATGCAATATAATACTCAAATTACAAACAAGATCTCCTTATAGTTTTCTGCTGAGAGTTACTCATCTGTTCTCATTTCCAATTGCTTTAAAAACTGCTTTAGTGTGTGTGTGTTAGTTTAATATAACCAAAGTTGTTTTTATTACTCAACTGCTAGCAGTTAAACAACTCTTGAGTTGCATAATCTAAAGGCAAAAATATTGATATTTTTGTTTCTGGTGCTGTCATTTCGAACACAGCAGCTGAATGTTGTGACATGAATCATTCATCCATGTGTTTGCTTTCATCCAATGACTCACATTTTCAGTTGCAAAGCAAATAATAATTAAACTACTCAGCCTAAAACCTAAGCTGTGTTATTTCTGGCCACATGCTACTAATGTAAACCAAATCCTAATAGATTAATATCTTGAAAGCTGCTACAGTTACATATACTATATTACAGGCCAATATCAATAAAGGAGAATATAGGATTGAAATGAGATAACTAGATAACATTGGCACTGATGATGTTACCTATTTTGGATAATAAAACATCTGCAAAAAAACAGTCAAGTTCAGAGAGCACCAAGGACCCGCCATAGGCCAATATAGTTAAAGAAGCATAGAATAGAATAAGAATAAGAATAAGAATAAGAATAGAATAGAATAGAATAGAATAGAATAGAATAGAATAGAATAGAATAGAATAGAATAGAATAGAATAGAATAGAATTCTTTATTGGCCAAGTGTGATTGGACACACAAGAAATTTGTCTTTGGTGAATATGCTCTCAGTGTACATAAAAGAAAAGATACATTTGTCAAGAATCTTGAGGTACAACACTTAATGATTGTCATAGGGTACAAATAAGCAATCAGGAAACAATATTAGTATAAATCATAAGGATACAAGCAACAAGTTACAGTCTTACAGTCATAAGTGGGAGGAGATGGGTGATAGGAACTACGAGAAGACTAATAGTAATCGTAATGCAGCCTTAGTGAATAGTTTGACAATGGTGAGGGAATTACTGTATTTTTTGGAGTATAAGACACACCTTTTTCCTCCCTAAAAGTGGCTGAAAATTTGGGTGCCTCTTATACTTCGAATGTAGCTTTTTTTCCAGCCCTAACTAGGTGCTAACAGATCTTCCCAGCTCTTACCTTGCAGGCTTTTTCATTGTTACTCTCTCAGAAGAATGTTTTCCAGCCCTAAGTCTTTGCAGGTTTTTTTTTCATTGCTCTACTTGCTCCGAATAAGTTTTTTTCCAGCCCTAACTAGGTGCTAACAGATCTTCCCAGCTCTTACCTTGCAGGCTTTTTCATTGTTACTCTCTCAGAAGAATGTTTTCCAGCCCTAAGTCTTTGCAGGTTTTTTTTTCATTGCTCTACTTGCTCCGAATAAGTTTTTTTCTAGCCCTAACTAGGTGCTAACGATCTTCCCAGCTCTTACTGGCTTGCATGCTCTTTCATTATTACTCTCAGAAGAAGGTTTTTTTAAGTCCTAACCAGGGGATAAAATAATGTGCTGAAGCTGACCAGACTAAGGATGCTAGCCAGATGAATACCTGGTAGGCAGATTGTTTTCCCCTGTTTTCCTCCCCCAAAACTAAGGTGTGTCTTATACTCCGAAAAATACGGTATTTGTTTAGCAGAATGATGGTGTTAGGGTCCTGTGCTAATTGTACAGGTATCTGATGTGATTTTGCCTAGCTTCACCTGCTGCTTCCTGTCTGTTAGGAAGCTTGGCATGCTCTGGAACCAAAGTCTGCTATGCTGGGTAGTCAGTTTCTAATTAGGAAAACAACCATGGCAAAGGAGAATTTGATGTCTTATTGAGTAGGAAGCCTGTTTCATCCTTTCCTGCCAGATAGAAATCTCAGCCGATGTGTTGGCTTGGGATCAAGGACTTCATAATTGCTGGCAAGACCACTAGCAAGAGAAGATCAGCCAAACCTGGATTGAATATGATGCCAGTTTATGGTTCACACATTTATTACAAAGCCATATTTTTCCTGTCATTGATGACTCTTTGTTGTCTACATCAGTGCCACAACGTTTTACATTGTACAACTTTAACTATGCTAGTTGTGATTTCATATCCTCCTTGGTTTTGATACTCCCAATTAATAGTTAAAATTCAAAGTAGCAAGCAAATACAGAGGAGGAGCAAGAAACTGAAAGACAAGTACAGTAAAATATAGGTAGTCTTGTCTGAACCTGAAATACAAGCAATCAAATGTTTACCAAATAATACATTAGCACTCTCCCAATATAAACTATGCAGCTGAAACCAGTGTTTGCTTCCCCTCCCCTTCTAATTTCATGATGCTGGAAAGCTAGATATACTGAGACAGCATGAAACATTTTATTGTGTTATTTTTTATTGTGTTTCAGAGGGAAAAGTCTGCTAGAGAAGTTGTACAGTAATGAGATCAGTAATAAATCAGTCCCAGCTCATATGTTTATAATCTAAATGACACAACACAAAGGGGGAAAAAAGTGCTTCCTTTCTTACTTTTATAACATTCTCATATTGATCAAGTAGAATGGAAACTGGTCCTCTGGCAGAATCTCTAGAATAAATCTTCATTTTCTTCTCACCATCTTATATAACTTGATGGAATAATTGGTATTAGAGCACATTTCAGAGTAGAACCAGAATATATTGTCAGAATTTGACTGTATATTAGGCCTTCTTCATAGCTGTCTGCTTTGAACTTTTCTTTTGCTTTCCCAAACAGCTGGATTGTAGATCCCTCAACTGTATTATATTTTGATAATTATTTTTTTAATTGAGACATGTTTTATCACATCGTATGCTCTGGTCTTCATTCTTCATTCCTGCTTAATGATTGACCTTGACATTTATTTTCTGTTACTTGCCTTTTATCCATCGGTTTGAATAACTGTTCCATCATTGAATTTTTAAGATGGAACATGTAGGAGTTTCATGCCTAGTGGCAGAGCATATTTACTAATATAACATTGTTGTTGGTTCTCTCATCACATGTTCATATATTTGAGGGGCTGCCGCAGAGAGGAGTGGGTCATGCTATTTTCCAAAGCACTTGAAGGCCAGACAAGGAATAATGGATGGTAACTGAACAAGGAGAGATTCAACCTGGAAATAAGGAGAAATTTTCTGACAGTGAGAGCAATCCACTAATGGAATAGCTTGCCTTCAGACGTTGTGGGAGCTTCATCACTGGAAGCTTTCAAGAAGAGATTGGACTGCCATCTATCAGAAATGGTGTAGGGTCTCCTGCTTGGGGGGGTGGGGGGATTGGAGTAGATGACCTACAAGGTATCTTCCAACTCTGTTAATCTGTTAATATGCAAGCATTATAAGTCATTCATCCCTCAGCCTTTATGAGCCCTTAGCTATTTTGAAGTGAGAGGTGATTGGATTTAATTTTATCTGAAATAAGGCTGAGTAGTACTTAATTTTCAAAAGAGAAAAGTACTTTGGAGGGATTGACATAGCACCAGTCTGCAATTCCTTAAAACAGCTGCATCTTTTCTTAGAATAATGTTTGTGATGCAAATCCAGAAAAATATCCCATTTGGCTTAAGAAATTGTAGAAAGATGATCCATGCATATCTCCCCATATTCCAAGGCATCTTTTGTCTTCAGATTCAGAATGCTGCTGCTACTGCTGCTATCCATTCAGGTGCATCTGATTCTCAGCTATTCTATAGACCAGCTCTCTCCACATTTTCCAAGTCAATTTTCTTCCTGTCTAGTTTTTCATGGTACATCTGTCTCAACCTGTTATTGCAGGAAAGTGAATTCTTTTAACACATTCAGTCTCTTCATCCTCAATTGTTATTTTGACATTTCCATTCCTCACAACGATCATAAGCTTGGTCTTTGGTGTTCAGGAAGAGGCCAAATTTCTTGCTTTCTTTTTTGACCCTTTTGATCAGATGCTTCAGGCCTTCTTTGGTTTCTGAGAGGAGAATTGTGCTTATCAAATACTGCTGATGTTCCTTCTGCCAATCTTTACTCCAATTTTTGATTCTTCAAGTTCCAGCTTCTCGTAATCTCTTTGGCATACATGTTGAATAAGAAAGGTGAAAGAATGCAATTTTGCTGTACTCCTTTCTCTAACTTGTACCATTCAGTGTCTGCACAGTAATTTCCTGTCTAGTGTATAGCAACTGCATCAAGTTGACCAGTTGTGTTGGCATCCCCAGGTCTTAAAGGATTTGCAACAACTTGTCATGATCACAATCAAAGGCTTCTTGTAGTCAATAAATCAGTTGTAGATGCTGCACATCCCTAATCTGAAAAGCAAATTCATGCTTACTCCTATCAATGCTAGGGCACAGAATTTAAAACTGTATCAAGCTGTTCATTTGCAAACCATTTCTTATTGCTTAAGGTCTGTTTTACATAGGAAATGAAGGTATATTTATGTTAATTTAAAAAACCACCAATTGCAGCTCTACTGTGTTGTATGTTTCATAGCTATACCCAAGAACAGTTCAAAAGGCAGTCATTCAGTTCAGGGGTGGGTTCCTAATTTTTTTTACTGCCACTCTGTGGGCGTGGCTTATTTTGTGGGTGTGGCTTGCCGGCCATGTGACTGGGTGGGTGTGGCTTGCCAGCCATGTGACCGGGTAGGCGTGGCTTGCCGGTCATATATTAGTTATTTCAGAGATATGTTACTACTATTTTTGCTAGTTTATACCTTACATGAAAAGCTTTGCATACAAAGTGTGTGTTACACCATGGCAACACAGCAACCTTTATATGCAGAAAATGCTATAGTTAAAAGACAAACAAGTCTCATACAGCGTTTTTGATTTCAGTCATGGATTCCTTAGATGAAAATATTGAGGACTGTTAAAAGAACAGTGTCTTTTAAGAGTCCTCAATGTTTTCATCTAAAGAATAACAGTATAAAACTGTATAAAATTAACAGTATAAAAGGTTAAGCTTTCGGAAAACGCCCACTTTGGGAAGCTTTAGGCAAAAGCGAAGGAAAAGTGTCAAATGCGAGCTTCTTATTATTTTCAAGCGAAGGGATGGGGAAAGACTTAATTGTCAGGTTTCTGGGCATGCGCAGAAGATTTAAATTTTTTTTAAAATGGCGGCGCCCAGGCACCGGCAACCAACCGCACCGGTACTGTGACGTCACCAGCGGGCCGCTACCGGTGCTATAGAGTGGACCGCACCGGTAGGAACCCACCACTGATTCAGTTCCTTTTTTATATGCCAATGGACTGGCTATTGGAATCATGCCTTTGACAGTATTATATAAAAACGTATTTGGAGAAAAAACTATTTGAAAAATTTATAAAGTTCTTATTAGATTTGTATTGATGTTATATATTTTATGTCCAAGTAGATTATAGAAGCTCCCAAAGCAAGGATATACTGATACTTATGACTACATTAGGTGTTTTAGGCCTATCCATCTAGAAAATTAATTTGTTGTTCAATGTATATTCTGTAAATATTAAAATGTTTCTGTGTCAAAATGGGCTTGGTAGGTAACAGAACATGCAGGTTTGTCCTTCTAATTTTCTGCAACAAATCTCTGTTTCCCAGGCTGCTCAAGAACGCGTACATTATATTAATATGTGCTCTAAAAAAAGCCTGATGGAAGCTGAGACTGAGAATGCCAGCCCTTCTGCAGGTTCAAGGGAAACAGGTATGCATGGGCAATACGAACATGATACTAAGCATTCATGAAAGAAAAGCTTTGTCATGGAGATTTCAAAATCATAGAAAGTAGAATTTATTTATTTATTTATTTATTTTTTACATTTCTATGCCGCCCAACTCCCGGAGGACTCTGGGCGGTTCACAACAGAAAGAAACATAAATAGAAAAATTTAAAATTTAAAAAACAGATTTAAAATACATTAAAATTACAGTCATCCACCATTCATGGGCCGACCTCATCTACCATCACCGGAGGTCAATGGTCCCAGGCCTGTTGGAAAAGCCAGGTTTTGATGGCTTTACGGAAAGGCCAATAAGGTGGGGGTAGAATGTTGCATGTCATTCAGCTACAGAATAGAAAGACAAGAAACAATGGATGGAAACTAACCAGGGAGAGAAGCAACCTAAAACTAAGGAGAAAATTCCTAACAATGAGAGCAGTCAACCAATGGAATAGCTTGCCTTCAGAAGTTATGGGTGCTTCATCACTGGAGGTTTTCATAAAAAAAAGACTGGA
The DNA here is from genome assembly GCA_023053685.1 of Diadophis punctatus similis. NCBI lineage: Eukaryota > Metazoa > Chordata > Lepidosauria > Squamata > Dipsadidae > Diadophis > Diadophis punctatus. The sequence continues at coordinate 90,268,772 of JALIGW010000001.1, read as the reverse complement.
CAGCCATTGGTCTGAAATGGTATAGGGTCTCCTACTTGAGCAGGGGTTTGGACTAGAAGACCTCCATTTTCCAAGGTCCCTTCGAACTATTCTATGTTTGAGAACTGGCGTGAGGGAATCAATATTTCCACTTATAATTTGTGGAATTGGGCAAAATTAAAGTTGAGCTGATTTTTTTTCTGTCAGTTATTGGCAGAGGTGAAAAAGCCACAATGTGCTCAACATAGAAAGAAAACTTTTTTTTTAAGATATTAAACTCTGCAGGGTCACAGCAGTATAAGGCTTCACATCTGCTACATTAACTCCTGTTCCACAACGTGTCATTCTCTATAACTTCCTGCAATCTACACTTTCTGGATTGCCTGGGGATTTGGCATACTTTCTGAAGTATCAATAGAAGAGAATGTCTGTAGCACAGGGTTGAACTAAGGAGTTCTTGGTGCTCTCTGAACTTGGTTGGTTGCTTGCAGATATTTTGTTATTCACAGGTAATATCTGCAGTTCAAGTGAATGTGAGGTTTGCTGCCTGTTTATGTACAGTAGCTTGCCCTGCCAGTTTTGGTAACCGTATAGTTTCCTCCTTAGTGGTTCCTTGATTACAGTATTGTTTTCTGCCTGATTGTGTGTTTGGTGTGTTGGCTGCTGGAGAGAATGTGTTCTAGTCTTTTTGTTTCCTTTCTACGTTTTTATTACTTCTTTTGAACACTTCATAAATGTGGTTATCTCTATGTGACTATTGATGGCTGCTTTGTCTGAATGTCCAGGAATTCCCTAGCCGTTTTTTAAAAATTTGGCTTGTTCTAAGAAGCTAATAGTTTCCCAATTAAAACTACGGTTGAATCTTTCCACGTATTGTGAAATTAAGAAGTTTTCATTGTATCTTCTATCAGTTAAGTGGTGTTTGCGGATGTGCTCTGCTAGTCAACTGCCTGTCTGCTCTACATCATAGTCATTACAGTTCTTGCACTGTATATTGTAGATGGCCTCTGTTTTTATTTCTTTAGCTACTGGGATTTTTGTTTGCTTAAAATATTGTAAAGGACAAGTGTTGGTTTGAGTACTACAGTGCAGGGGTGGGTTCTAACTTACCTCGCTGCCGGTTCGCTTCCTTCCGCACCACGTGGCTGCGCCTCGTGCATGCGCAGTGCCAAAAAATAAAATAAAATAAAATAAAATAAAAAGCCAAAAACAAGATGGTGACGCGTGCGCAGTGCCGGAAACTCGGCTTCTGCGCATGCGCAGAAGAAAAAAAACCGGAAAAAATCCCTCCCCCCCAAAAAAATTCAAAAAAAAAGATGGCGCCGCCCACGGACCGGTACCGACCAAACCGGTTTTGTGACATCATTGTGATGTCACCAGCGGTTTGCTACCGGTTCGAGCAAACCGGTCCGAACCGGGAGGAACCCACTTCTGCTACAGTGATGCCATGTGGTTGTAATAGTCAATTGGTTGTTTCTGGGATGTTTTTGAAGTCTGAGCATGTTATGCTTTTCCTAGATTGTACTGATAGTGTTGTCAGACATTTTTTGATAAAGTTGTGTGGATACCATTATATTAAAAGAGGTTGTATATTGACCTGTTTCCTCCTTCTAGTGTTCTGAGGTGCTGCAGTACGTTTGTGACTCAACAGTTCACAAAGAAAAAGCTTAGGTCACTTCCTCTGTGATCTCATATGTACAGAATTGGCCTGCAAACACAGATGCACTGCCAATCAAATAGCAGAAATCTGTCAGTTTTGATAATGACAATAATCTATTCAGAAATAAGGAAGAGATCTCAAAGTTAATCAAGGAGTTCATTGCAATCACAGCAAATTCAATTTAGTATGCCACTGTGCAATTATACTCACTGCTACGTACTTCTATTTCTAGATTTAAATTGTCATATAACAATATTAACATACTGGCTATTAAGGCAAGAGCCCAGTCAGTCTTTGCTCAGCTGCCTGTGGGTCTGCATAACATAGCAGACTGCTTTGCCTAGAAATATGAGCCACAATTGCGTGACAGGAAATCAGACCACAGTCACTAAACCCTAAAGACCAGTCTGCCAAATTGATACCAGCCACGAAAGACTACACCAGTATAATGCCAATGTAAATTGCTGATAACATTTTGATGAAGTTTGAAGAGTTCTTCCTGTAAAGTACTAGTGGTTTTAAATATTCTGTATTAGAAAACAGAATGTACATCTCCTGCAAGCTAATTCAGTTGTTATCTTGATAGAAAATGTTTCTCCTCTTTCTGAAGTATTTCCTACAGTCACTGAAGCAGTCTTACCCTTTCAGCGGAAGGAATGGGCCCCTATAGACCTTGCGCCCTATATTAAGTAAGTGGCACTACATTTTATGTAGCTAGACCAAAGCACTGTTAGTTATTTTATTTTTATTTATTGATTACATTTTTATGCTTCCCATCTCCCCTTCAAGGTGACTCTGGATGGGTAGGCTACTCTGTCAATAATTTTAACTTCTAACTCAGGGGTGTCAAACTCAAGGCCCGGGGGCCGGATTCGGCTGTGGGGTGCTTAGATCTGGCCCAAAGGGCCACCCTGGAAACAGCGAAGGACTGGCTCACGGTGCCTCTGCCAGCGAAAATGGACCTTGGGAGGGCTGTGGGTGGCACTCCCGAGCTCCGTTTTCGTTGGCAGCAAATTGCAGGAGGCCATTGCACCTGAAAATGGAGCTAGCGAGGGCTGTAGGTGGCCCTCCGGAGCTCTGTTTTCACTGACAGATGGTTGCAGGAGACCATCGCAGCCAAAAATGGAGCTTGGGAGCCTGTTTTTACTGGCAGAGCGCTCGGACCATCACAGGTGCCCCCCCCCCGACATGAGTGACGACGAACTGGCCATGCCTACTCTGGCCATGCCCACCCCCTTCTCCTGAAGCCATGGCGGCTTCAGTGCCTTTACAATTAGCAACTCATGGTGCCTTCATTGGGTTTATAATTGAAGCGTTTCCTGTTCATGTGGAAATATACCTGGATCTTGAGGCTGCACAAAAATTAAGATGCTTTATAAAGACAATATTGGTAGATATCTCTTTTTACCTTCAGAAAAACACAGGCCGTGCCTATCCTGAAGAATGAGGCAATTATCCAACAGCAAGAGATGTGTAAAACAGAGGAAATAAATAATTTTAGACACTTTCGAGAACTGGTTCTGGAACATAGGCAGCAAGAACGCATGGCAAGGAATCAGTTGAAGCAAAATGTACTGGAAATGTATGAAGATTTACAAGTAAGTTTACTTATTACTGACAACTTCTTTAATGTATCAATTCTTTCTATTGTGGCTTTGTTAGGAATTCTGATCATCAGATATTTTACTCCACCAATTTTCAAACATACTTCTAAATTAACTCCTATTATCTTTTCAGTTTTGACATATTGGCTTGGGAGACAAATTAGAATAAGTGCTGTGTCTGAAAAAGCAGCTGTTAGAGTCACATTTAAACTAATATTTAATATAAAATAGTGTTTATTAAACATCTAATAATTCTGTATAAGAACATTTACTGAGATGACAAAACTAAATTCATTTGTCTGGTAATGAAGTTATTCAATACTGGCTTATGGGAATGGTATCTTATTATGTCCTAACTTTAAATGACAACAAAGTATTTGCTTTTTAAATGAACAAACAAAACTTCAACACAAAGTAAAGAATTTAATATTAAAATAAACACAATAATAAGCATAAAAGCAACCAGTCCTTTTTATGGGTAGCAAGAGTTTGGTGATGAATAACATTGTAATTAGAGTTCCTCATACTTTCCAAATAATCTGGAAGAGAGGCTTTGGCTCTTGCATGAGCACTGCACCTCTCTGATCTCATTTAAAAGAGTTTAAAGAGGGTGCAGCAGCTTTTGATTCAATTATGGGTCAGTCTAACGAATATCAGGTAGATGCTGTCCTTGCATGAGGTCTCAAGCACTTCGTTCAAATAATTTCAAAGCATAGATCTCTTGATTGATTAGCAAATACCATTTCAAGAAAACTAAAGAATATTTTACATTGGTGGAAGGAAGTAACAGATAATATAGAGCAGGCTATGTTAGCACTCTGAAGTGAGGAATACATTGTTATAATACTGACATCTTCACTAAATAATTGTAATCTTAACTTCCAAAGAAATGAAATGAAATAAAATCATTTAAGGACTGCAGCTAATCCTCAATTACCAATCACGATTAAGACTGACAATTTTGTCATAAATTACATGGTCCTAGAGTGAAATGTCATGGGACTGCATCAAATTTATGACATAAGTTTCATGTGGTTGCTAATGAAATCACCACAGGTGGTTAAGCACAGTATCTCATGACCATGACTCGCTGCTTGATGCTGGCTCCCCCATTGACTGGTGGTTGGAAATGGCTGTGAAGATCATAAATGGTGGTCATGTGATTGCAGGGCAGCACAACTGTTGTATACCCATGCCCATTGCAAAGCCCTGGAATTGTCATCACATGACCATGGGGACACTGCTGCAACAGCCACAACTTCAAAGACTGGTGATAAACCTACTTTTTCAGTCCTCCTCGTAACTTCAGTCAATAAACAAGGCAATCAGTAAGTGAGGTCTGTCTATATGTGATCTTTTAAAGATATATACAGAAAACGTACAAAAGGAAAATAATTTTTTTTCTTAGTGTAAATAATTATACAATATGGTCAACTGGCTTAATAAAGAGGCAAAGGAAAAGACATAAGTAATTTTAGAATATATGAACCCCTTCTAATGCCATAATTATCAGAGGTTTCTGTGTATACATGTACATGTGCAGAGAGAGACAGAAAGATAGACAGAAGCAGACATATTTCTGGTAATTATGGTATGAGAGGGCCTCATGTCCTACACATACGAGAGAGAGAGAGAGAGAGAGAGAGGGAGGGAGGGAGGGAGGGAGAGAGAGAGAGAGAGAGAGAGAGAGAGAGAGAGAGAGAGAGAGAGACCGTATACATACATATGTACTGATTGCGCATGGAGCTTGTATATTTATTTTTGAACAGGCATCCTTAGATGAAGCACGAAGCAAGATCTTTGGAATCCGAGACGCATACAGATCAAAACTCCTGGAGGCTGAACTTTTAAGACTAGAAGCACAAGCAGCTGAAGAAGCCGCCCTTCGAGCAGAGCAAGAGAAGAAAAGCCCAGATGTGCAGAAAAAAAAGGGCGGGAAACCTGGAGGGAAGAAAAAATAATAGTACCTATTTTCTGGGATATTTTCTTAAATTCACTGATAAGAAAACAACATCCTTTTTACTACACTGTAGTTTAGGTATATAGAACAGAGTTTTTTAAATGCTGTTTTTTAAAGTATTGTTTTGCTCTCTATTTAGTACTGCATCAGCCTTTTTAAGTGATGTCACTGATATAAAAATTGACTAGCTTTACATTGACTTTTGCATTATGTTTGTAGCTTAATTGCAATAAAGTTTTCTAATACAATTATTTGTACAAGACTTTCACTATTTTTAGTCCATTCCTAGGCTAAAGGTGCAAAAATGGCACAGATCAGGGAAGAGATTTTGGGAAAAGAAAAACAGTCCTATTATTTCATTGCCTGGCAAAGGAAAAGCACATGCCTGCAGTTTTAATTTTGCTGTTCATTAGAACAGAATGGCGTTCATAAACAAGCTATATGGGTTAATGTAACAATGAGAGATACCAAATGTTAGAAATTGTTACAAGAGTTTTCAGACTAACGTCTTTTAAAAGTTTTTTTTTAATACATTTGGTTAGCACAATAATTGGGACCAGAAGTTCTGTCCCTAAGCTATGTGGCCATAAAGCACCATGTCACATGACCTCATTGGTTATTGATAGCAATCCCAGCAATCTCTATTGCTGTCATTAAACAATGACCTGCTGGCAATTTTCCAACAACCAAAGACAGTGGGGAACCAGAGGGGACGTTCCAGGCAGCTCACAAGCAGGTAAGTAGGCAGGTAAACGGCAGCTGCGGGGATGGCCATGTGAAGGTGCACAAGGGTCCAGCATCTATCATAGCGGAATACAAGACACCTGTCAAACTACTTGCATTGACAGATATAGCTTTTCATCTGGAAATCTACTCTTGATTCTAGGAATGCAGTTCAACCCGAGACATAGCTGGCTGTAGTGCCTCCAGTCTAATCTCTTCTTGTATACCTGAGGTTTCAACAGAAGACAATACCTGTAACCCAGAGTTAAATTGTGGAGTCGTGGTGCATTCTGGGTTTGGTGTTTGCCTGCAGATCTTTCATTGCTCAACTAGGTAAACATCATCATCAAGCAAACAACCAAGCTCAGAGAGCACCAAGGATTCTACAGGAGATTTCTGCAGCCCTTTCAGCTACAGATGTGGAGATGCTTTATTATAAATCATCGGTGTAAAGGTTTTTTTTTTAAGCCAGCATAGTGTGATGATATCCTCCTATCAACCAGCACCAGATCACAAGATTGACAGAAGCAGAGTTAATAAAGTAATACAGATAGTATTTGACTCAAGACCACAATTGGAGCCAGAATTTCTGTTGTTAAGCAAGGCATTTGTTAAGTGAACCATACTCACTTTTGCGATCTTTTTGCCACAGTTGTTAAGCAAATTGCTGCAATTTAAGAGAATCACATGGTCATTAAGCAAATCCCTCTCCCCCTCCCCCCCGGACTTTGCTTGTTGGAAGCTGGTTGGGAAGGTTACAAATAGTGATGAAATAACTATAGGACACTGAAACCATCATAAATACATGCCAGTTGCTAAGGGCCCAAATTTTGATCACACGACTGAGGGGATGCTGTAACAGTTGTAAGTGTGAAGTCCAGTCGTACGTCATTTTTTTCAGTGTCATTATAACTTCAAATGATCTCTAAACAAATGGTTGTGAGTTGAGGACTACCTCTATTACTGGAGTAAAAACTGTTGCTGTTGATTAGCCTATCTACACTCCATTTTTAAATTAGTTTATAATATATAATACAAAAATACAAAAGCAAATAACAGGAAAAATAGGGCAGGGAAAAGTAGAAAAGGCGAGAAAAAATAAAGAAAAGGCATTGATTTCCAATTCTCTTTGGGGCAGTAGAATAAATTAATAACATCAAACCTCAACTTTTTACTTTTACCTAATAGTATAAACTAGCCATTTCTATAACAACAAACCTATCTAATCCATAAAACCCAAAATAATAATAATTTATTGTCATTGTACATATATACACAGTACACCCATACAACGAAATTCACATAATGCTTCAAGACCAGTCCCAACACACATAGCAATCCCTAAAAACATGCCCCACCCGCCACGAATTCCCCACCCTGAATCACTCAAACATCCATACAACAGACCAAGTGATGCTATCCAACAGCTCACTGATGGTGACCCTTTAATTCATTATTAAGTGCAATTGTAGCTCTGGGATAAAAACTGTTCAGAAAGCGTGTGGTCCGAGTTTTAATTGAACTTTGAAATCAAAGTTTTATTTTTTTTTTCCACTTCAAGCACAAAGTCCAGAAGCAGTTTCCAAGTAGAAACAAAAGTAATTGTGTTTTTTTTTCTTTAATCAAAGCAGTCAATTTATCCATCTCTGCTAATTCCATCAACTTTTGCAGCCATTCGTCCACTGTGAGAATCGAAATGTCCTTCCATTTTTGTGCATAAGGTAATCTTGCTGCCATCAACATATATAACATTAAAGTTCCCCCAAAAAATTCCCAAGTCTTTTTCCATTAAACCCCAAGGAAAAGTTTCTATTAACTTTAAGAATTATCTGTATTAAGATATGAATCCTACTATTTCTTTGCTTTGTCACCATAAATGATAAATGGTATCCCTTCTTTACATTTGCATTTCCAACATTCTTTTTTTAAAAAAATAATTTTTACTGAAATATAAACATTAAAAAAGGACAAACAAACATTAAACAAAACAATACATGTACATATGTGTACATATATACATATAAACCTCTTGGGTACTTCTACAGTAAGCGTCTTGACATTATCTTTTTACTTATATATATCTATACAACTATCTATATCTATACAACTATCTATCTATCTATCTATCTATCTATCTATCTTTCTATCTATCTATCTATCTATCTATCTATCTATCTATCTATCTATCTATCTATCTATCTATCTATCTATCTATCTATCTATCTATCTATCTATCTATGTACCGTATATATATTTTTCTTATAGTTTTTATCTAAGTATATATTAATAGATACATACATTTATAATAACTAAATTTGTCTATTCCTCTATAGGTTCATAAGTTATATACCAGTCAAAATATTTCTATTTTTTTTTCTTTTCTCCTTTCCAGCCAATTATAAAAAAAATTCCAAATTTCAAAAAATTCCAAATTTTCTTTCTGATTTAATTCCATTGTTAATTTGTCTAATTCTGCACATTCTAAAATTTTTCTGATAATTACGTTTTCAGTCGGTACATCGCCCTGCTTCCAGTATTGTGCTAAACATATTCTCGCCGCTGTCAGTATATGAATTATAATATACCAGTATCTCCTTTCTATCGTTTGTTCTAACATCCCTAGTAAAAATATTTCTGGTTTAACTGCATTTCCAACATTCATTTGAAGTACCTTTATACATTCTTGACAATTTGTCTGGTGTTAAATACCAACAATACATCATCTTAAAAAAAATTTATTTAAATTATAATTTAGTGTACATTTTAAACCTTTCGTCCACATATTCTCCCATTGTTCAAGCATTACATTATATCCAAAGTTCCTTGACCACTGAATCATGCAATGCTTTACATATTCATTTTTCAAATTCAATAGCAATTTATAAACCTTAGCAATGATATGTTCATCACTACCACACAGTTGGATTTCCAATTCATTTTTAACAGCCAAATCCATAACTCTTTTTATCTTATTTAAATCTTTCTTTCAATTGTAAATACCGTATTTTTCGGAGTATAAGACGCACCGGAGTATAAGACGCACCTTAGTTTTGGGGGAGGAAAATAGGGGAAAACAATCTGCCTACCGGGTATTCATCTTGCTAGCGTCCTTAGTCTGGTCAGCTTCAGCACATTATTTTATCCCCTGGTTAGGACTTTAAAAAACCTTCTTCTGAGAGAATAACAATGAAAGAACCTGCAAGCCAGTAAGAGCTGGCAAGATAGTTAGCACCTGGTTAGGGCTAGAAAAAAACTTATTCGGAGCAGCTTCAGCACATTATTTTATCTCCTGGTTAGGACTTAAAAAAACCTTCTTCTGAGAGAGTAACAATGAAAGAGCCTGCAAGCCGGTAAGAGCTGGGAAGATAGTTAGCACCTGGTTAGGGCTAGAAAAAAACTTAATCGGAGCAAGTAGAGCAATGAAAAAAAATTCTGCAAAGACTTAGGGCTGGAAAAACATTCTTTGGAGAGAGTAACAATGAAAAAGCCTGCAAGGTAAGAGCTGGGAATATCTGTTAGCACCTAGTTAGGGCTGGAAAAAAAAGCTACATTCGAAGTATAAGACGCACCCAAATTTTCAGCCACTTTTAGGGAGGAAAAAGGTGCGTCTTATACTCCGAAAAATACGGTATGTAAACTAATGGCAGACATGTCCTTCTGATTCTAACTCCTTAGACTTGAGGATAGGATCACCAGAATCAAAAGGTATTATTTAACCATATGTCCACCAGTCCGGCTTCACCACCATTTCTTTTCTGAAAAAAAGCTTCCTGGAAGGAATACCCAAAGAGGCATCTTCATAGAAAATCTTGTTTTATATTTATTCCAAACTCTTAGAATGGCACATCTAACAAAGTGGCTATTAAAATCAACATTTACCTTAATCTTGTCATACCATAAATAACAATGCCTTCCAAATCTTAATTTCTAGACCTTGTACTGTAGATCAAGTAACCTCCTATTCTGGAGGTTCACCCACTCTCTTAGCCAGACCAAACAACAAGCATCGAAATACAATTTCAAATCTGGTAAACCCAAACTCCCCTCTTTCCTTAGTATCTTGCAGTAGTTTATATCTAATTCTTGTGTTTTTTCCCTTGCCCTATACTGTAAACTTTGAAATATCTATCTGCTCCTGTTTAAATGGAGTATCAGTTGCAAGTATTGGTAACATCTGAAACAAAAAAAAGCATCTTTGCTAAGACATTCATCTTAATTACCAAAATTCTACGCAATCATGATAAATGCAGTTTATCCCATCTTAATAAGTTCTTTTTGATATCATTCCAGAGAGGCACATAGTTATTTTGAAACAGTTTTGAGTTTGTGTTTGTCAATATGAGCCCCAAATATTTTACCTTTTTCTCAACCCTAAAACCAGACTTTTTAGTCAATATATCACAGTCCTGTGAGTTCATATTCTTAATAAGCATTGTTATTATTCTGTTTGTTTATTTTAAAACTCAATAAAACCCCAAACTCCTGAAGAGGATTGGCTCATCATTTTATGGCAAGCATCCAAGTCAAGGCCCATTTGGCTTCAGCTAGCAAATTTCTTCAAAGAGACGAGACTCCTGTTAACAAAAATCTACAATTACCTATTAGAATTTGATAGAGAAGAAGATATAGTGAAAGGAGTTATGATAGCACGGGCAAAAAATATTGGACATAGCATAGAATTAGAAGACTGGGGGAAAATCTGGAACAGAAACTATAAAATAACTAAATCGGCAAAATACAAAGAGAACCAATATAAAATGTTCTACCGATGGTATATGGCACCAGCCAGACTGGCAAAGATTTATCCAAACTTGGAACCAAATTGTTGGAAATATGGGCAAAAGTAAGGTACCTTTTACCATACATGGTGGTCATGCACAGAAACAAAGAAATATTGGGTAAAAATTCATAGATGGGTTCAAGAAATAACAGGCTTTCAAGTAGAATATACACCAGAATTATTTTTGTTGAGGATTTGCTTCGGTTTGCTTCCTCCTGCACCGTGTGGGCACGCACGCAAGCGTGCATGCGCAGTGCCAAAAACCCAGCTTCTGCACATGCGCAGAAGTGAAAAACAAGATGGCGCCACCTATGGCGCCACCGAGAGAGCCGGTTCAGGGGTGTGGGCAGCCATCCATCACTGCTGGTTCGGCGAGGGGGGGGGGAATTCCCGCTACTGGTTCTAAACAACCGGTCCGAACTGGCAGGAACCCACCTCTGATGTAGTATATGCACAATAGTGTGTATACGCATACTTATATTTCTGTCTTCCCAGGGTTGCATAAATTTCATATAACACCACGTTCCCTGAAATGCCAGCGTTCCAATGAACCAAGCTAGGTCAGAAAAGTAGAGAGGAGAATGGGTGGGCTTGTCCATCATACTAAATAAGACCTAAATTCATTCTCGATTCCTGAAAGTTCTTATTTAAGTTAGAGCAATTTTTGAGTTAGCCATTTCTGCATAATTCAATTCAACTTTTCTATAGCCTTTTGCTGGAAAGTCCCCGCCCCTCTAAATATAAGGTTGTGGTGATATGTTTGAAGTTATCTGAATGTTAACTGTTATTTGCATCTTTTATGCCAAAAACGAAGTCGCCTCGGGCTTTCTGATGCTTTTCTATTATAAATTATAGTTGAAGGTTTTATCAAACAGAATCTCAAATTAGTTCAAATTGAATCTTGTTGCCTTTGTAACCTGAATCATACATTTGCACTGAATCCTGCTACCCTTAAATCTCAAATTGGATCTTGGCTAATTTACATATCTGTACCATTATTGTGGTGAGTCACTAGAGGGAGATGTTTCTATATTTGCACAGCATAGAAACAGATCTTGTATTTTATTTACTGAATAAAGCTCTGTTGGATTCCAGCTAAACAACTAACACCTTCTCTATACGTGTTGATTTATCGCTTAAAGATAGATTTGCTTATATTTGTCTTTGAAAATTGATTCATGCCCAGAATAAGTTGCTCTTAACCTTTCCTTGTACACAGAAAGTGAACTTTTCTCCAAGTGAACCAAAGGGACTTAGAAATAAATAATAGCAATTTTATTTCAACTGTAGCGCTATTTCTGATGCACTCAGGAGTACAGCTAACTGTAGGGTTTTTCTCCCTATAGCAATGTCTGTACTCAGTGCCAAGTAGCTGCTATAAATATATTAACTAATAAAACAAATCACTAACTTTTTTTTAAAGGGGGAAATAGTGGTTGGTAAAAATGCCAAAGCTTGGTAATTTTCCAGCCACTGAGATATACAATTTATCATGGACAATGGAAAATTTCCATATATAGACATTAAATCTAACTGTCCCAGATTCTCTATATCTTTTCATGGCAGGTACTTCTTAATAAGAGAGTAGATGGGTTTGAGAAAGGTTATTTTCTTTTCCTTTCTTTTGGTACCAAGCAATTAGCAATAGCAATGCCATTGGCAAAAAGTATTGTCTTGGGGCAAGGAACTGAATCTCGGATAGATTTAAGGAAACTTTGAAGCTGTAGCTGATATCTCATATTCCTTTTCTTTCAGCTTCCTCTGTGAACAAATTAAAAGGCCTGGGGGAAGTTACTATTTTTGTCATACTCGGCCCCCTCCCTCTCCTCTGTAGAATTGGCATAATGACATTAAAATACTAACCTATCATACAACATTGTGGAACAGGGTCCTTAGACAAATATATAAATGTATCCAAACATCTGAAAGAAGTATGAGAAAATGGAAAATAATGTAACCATCAAGGTGCTGTTCTTTGCCCTTTTTTCATCATTGCTTGCCTTTCCTTCAATCAGATGTTGAGACTCTAGAAAGTTTCATAAAAAGGATGTTGAGACTCTAGAAAGAGTGCAGATAAGAGCAACAAAGATGATTAGGGGACTGGAGGCTAAAACATATGAAGAACGGTTGCAGAAACTGGGTATGTCTAGTTTGATGAAAAGAAGGACTAGGGGAGACATGATAGCAGTGTTCCAATATCTCAGGGGTTGCCACAAAGAAGAGGGAGTCAAACTATTCTCCAAAGCATCTGAGGGTAGAACAAGAAGCAATGGGTGGAAACTAAACAAGGAGAGAAGCAACTTAGAACTAAGAAGAAATTTCCTGACAGAACAATTAATCCGTGGAACAGCTTGCCTCCAGAAGTTGTGAATGCTCCAACACTGGAAGTTTTAAAGAAGATGTTGGATAACCATTTGTCTGAAGTAGTGTAGGGTTTCCTGCCTAAGCAGGGGGTTGGACTAGAAGACCTCCAAGGTCCCTTTCAACTCTGTTGTTGTTGTTGTTGTTGTTGTTGTTGTTGTTGTTGCTGCTGCTGCTGCTGCTGCTGCTGCTGCTGTTATTATTATTATTATTATTATTATTATTATTATTATTATTATTATTATTATTATTATTATTATTATTATTATCATTATTATTATTATTAACACATATAATCAGTCTCTGTTTTGGGGATTGGACTAGAAGACCTCCAAGGTCCCTTCCAACTCTGTTACTCTTTTATTCCGTTAAGATGGTTAGTGACATAATATACTAAACTATGACTGGGAGATCCATGTTCCAGTCCCCATGTGCCATGGAAGTCACTGGGAGGGTGGTGCTGCAGGATTACAGATTATTAGAGTTGGAAGGGACCTTGTAGGTCATCTAGTCCAACCCCCCGCTCAAGCAGGAGTCCCTACACCATTTCGGACAAATGGCAGTCCAATCTCCCTTTGAAAGTCTCAAGTATTGGAGCTCTCACAATCTCTGCAGGCAAGCTGCGAATGGTTGTATGAATAAAATACGGAGTGACTGAGCTCCCCAAAGAAAGTATGGTGTGTGGTTCAAGTGGGGTTTTTTTATCTCTTTCTTCCTATTCTATTCAGCAATTTCTACCCCCAAACCATGTTTTCAGGCCCTTGAATTCCTTTCCTCTCTTCAACCCACAGCAGCAGCAAATGCCTTCTGACCCAAGCATGCTCTCTTTCATCAACTCCCAGGCTCAGGGGTCTTTCTTTCTTTGGCTGAGGAAGCCCCTTCCCCATTGAGCTGCTTCTCTTCTTTCTTCCCACCATCAAGGGTAGGATGAGAGTTGGGGGAGCAGGATATTGATGGGCCCCTGAACTACAAGTGCTAACATGTACAATAGGGTTGTGCAACATTTTCTTTCCAGTGAAGGACCACACTTGAGTGGACGGGGCCACGACACCCAGCTGTACATTACCACCCCGTCTCAATTCAGTGAGGCAGCTGATGTAATGTGCCGGTGCCTGGACGACATTAGGACCTGGATGGGGAGGAACAGACTCAGACTCAACCCCGACAAGACTGAGTGGCTTTGGATATTGCCTCCTAAGGACCATGACAACTGTCCCTCCTTGGTTTTCGAGGGAGGGAAATTAACTCCCTCGGAGCAGGTCCGCAATTTGGGGGTCCTCCTAGATTAAAGTGACCAGATTTTTTTTTCTTCAAGCGGGACACCATTGACGGGGGTGGGTTTCTCCATTTGAGTTTTGCCCTCTGCGCATGCGCAGAACGCGCAGAGGGCAAAACAGCAAATGTCGGCGTCCAGGTGAGGTGGGGGGGAGGGGGGAGGCGGGAGGGCGCTTGGATGCCTGCAGCTCGCGACAGGTAAGCTGCCTCCTTTCCCCGTCTCCCGCCTCCCGTTCGTTGCTTGCCAGCCCGGCCGAAGGGAAGGCGGGAGGCGAGGAAAGGCCTCCCGAAAGGAGGGGAGGCTTCGGGAGCCCGCCTCCCTTTCGGGCCGAAAGGGAGGCGGGCTCCCGAAGCCTCCCCTCCTTTCGGGAGGCCTTTCCTCGCCTCCCGCCTTCCCTTCAGCCGGGCTGGCTCGCCTCCCCTCCTTTCGGGAGGCCTTTCCTCGCCTCCCGCCTTCCCTTCGGCTGGGCTGGCAAGCAACGAACGGGAGGCGGGAGGCGGGGAAAGGAGGCAGCCGGCAGCTTACCTGCTCCAAGCATCCAAGCGCCGCGGTCTCCCGGTCGCCCGCCCGGCCCCAGGGCAACGGCGGCAGCGAGGCGACGGGGGGAAGAAAGGGGAGGGGGACGAGGAAGGGCTGTTTGCGCCGCTCGTGACGTAAATTCAAAGCGGCGATGGCTCCTCGTCCCTCACCCCTCCCAACAGCAGCGGCGCCTCCGAGGGCGGGGCTAGGGATGGGGCGGGGGAAGGAGAGGAGGAGCTGCCTCCCTTCCCCCTCCCCCCAGCTTCCAGCCGCCGCCGGAGGAGTCAACAACGCGGGACGCCCGCCCGCCGCCAACGCCGCCCACAGCCGGCCCGAGCTGAGAGGCCTGCTGCCTTTCAGGCCGATTTTTTGAAAGAATGCCCTAGTCGGGCATTCTTTCAAGAAATCGGCACTTTTTAAGAGGGCGGGTGGGACGCGGGACAAATGGTGAAAAAGCGGGTGTGTCCCGCCAAAATCGGGACGTCTGGTCACCTTATCCTAGATCCACAGCTAAAATTAGACCAACATGCTGTGGCTAGGGGGGCTTTTGCACAGGTTCGCCTGGTGCACCAATTGCGGCCATACTTGGAGAAGGAGGCTGTACTCACAGTCACTCATGCCCTTGTCACCTCCCGTTTGGACTATTGCAATGTGCTCTACATGGGGCTACCCTTGAAGAGTATTCGGAGACTTCAGTTGGTGCAAAATGCGGCTGCGCATGCTGTGGTGGGTGTGCCAAGATACACCCACGTTACACCTATACTCCGCCAGCTGCATTGGTTGCCCATTGATCTCCGGGTACAATTCAAGGTGTTGATCATCATCTTTAAAGCCCTTCATGGCTTAGGACCAGGTTACCTTCGGGACCGCATTCTGCCTCATACTTCCCTTCGACAGGTTAGGGCCCACAGAGTGGGTCTCCTCCAGGTCCCGTCAGCCAAACAATGTCGGCTGGCGGGCCCTAGGGGGAGGGCCTTCTCTGTGGGGGGGGGACGTGCTCTGGAACCAATTTCCCCCAGAGACCCGAACCATCCCCACCCTGCTGGCCTTCCGAAAAGCCGTCAAGACATGGCTCTTCCTGCAGGCAGGGGGTTGAAACTAGTTCCATCTGAGCTCTCCCCCAGTATGTTTGATGGTGAATATTTTTAACTGTGTAATGTTTTTAACTTTTTAACTTGGTTTTAATTGCTATTTATTATCTTGTGTTCTTATACATTGCTGTACGCCGCCCTGTGTCTCTCGGGAGTAGGGCGGCATAGAAGAACCAAGAAAGAAATAAATAAATAAATGATGAAAGCTAAACATGATTTAATCTAAGTTCAATGTAATACAGTTAATGAGATTATTCAACATACCGGTACATTTCATCATTTCATCCCAGGCATATTAAAAAATATTGAAGTGGTCTGGAAAAGCCAAAATCAATGGGGAAGCTGCATGTTTTTCCCTTTGCTTGATCTTCATGCGGCCAATTTTATTTTTCTCTCCATAGCTATGCTCCTGCCTGCAATATAGATCATCCCACCTGGTATCCACCAGGTATATTCTAAGATGCCACATCCACAGCTCAAAGCTAGCATGGAAAAATGGACTCCCTACAGAGTAGAGGAAACAGCTGAATAGGTACTTCCATAGGTTATGCATACAGATATGTCTGTAGGTAGGTAGGTACTAGAGGTGGGATTCAAAAGGTTCTGACCAGTTCTGGAGAACCAATAGTGGAAATTTTGAGTAGTTTGGAGAACCAATAAATACCACCTCTGACTGGCCCCGCCCCCATCTATTCTCTGCCTCCAGAGTCCCAGCTGATCAGGAGGAAATGGGGATTTTGCAGTAACCTTCCCCTGGAGTGGGGAGGGAATGGAGATTTTACAGTATCCTTCCCCTGCTACGCCCACCAAGCCATGCCCACCAATCCACACCACGCCCACCAAGCCACGCCCACAGAACCAGTAGTAAAAAAAATTGAATCCCACCACAGGTACTATATGTATGTATGTGTTTTCTTATATGTTTTATGGGCCATTTTTAACACAACATAATTCCCTGCCTTGGTCTCCTATGCTATGGTCATCAAATGTAATTGCTATGGACCTCTGAGATCTGAATGTAATTAGTAGCTAATTTTTTGCTTTACCCTTAGGCAGTATGAATGTCTTTGATGACTTCCCTTCTCCTGGTACATTAGAGAATGATGCATGATATTGATCTCATTGCAGTGCAGATTCATGCTGTAATATTGATAGCCAATTACCGTTTATCTGAGCACCAAAGTTTTGGAAAGTACAACTTCTGGTTGAAAGAACTAATTAGCTGCCCATCCTAGTATATATTCTTATTGAGTTTTTCTCAAGGCACGATGCAGGAAACATGGTGTGTGGAGGCAAAAGCTACTGTTCCAATTTTAACAGATAAAACTGAAGGCTTGAGATTACAGATACAAAGGATAGTGTTTCAAAATTATTCTTGCACATCGTTTACATTTCTCCAAATATGTGACACAGCTCAGAAGAGATGTCAGGAGGCTAGTAATAAGACAGCAGAATATTCCATATCTTGGTTTCTCTTGCCATTTTGCTCCGCACTGAAGTTTTCTTTCAGCAAGTTTTGGCTTCACCAACAATGTAAAACAACACAGGCATTATCAACTGCCAGTGACCAGTCTGGAGTCAGTACAATAGCCAAGTATGATCACCCCATTGAGGTTCAGTAAAGACTCCCCTTAAGGAGTAGGGAGGAACTTGGCAAAACAGTGTCTAGAGCAAAGCTGGCTGAAGAATTCTGGGAGTTGAAGTCCACAAGTCTTAAAGTTGCCACGGTTGGAGACCCCTGCAAGAGAATCAGTGAGTTCAGTGGGCTTGCAGACCCAAGCTAAAAAAGTACTACTTTACATTGTCCTCATCCCTGGGAATGGTTGGCTTTCATTTAACATTTGCCCTAGGCATTGATTGTTCCCAGCTATGGCACATTTCAAATTCTACTTTTGCAATGATAGATGTTGCCACAACTGCATCCGTGAACACCTGACTCCTGTACATGTAGGCAGCCATGAGTCAATAGTTGGGGAGAAACTATATAACTCAACAGTACGTGGTATACTTTGTTTGCAGACAGCCCTAGATGCAACCACTGGCCAAATTAGGAAATCTAGTTGCAAGTGGAGAGTACTTGAACTGGGAGAAAGCATCTTCCACTAAAAACTCTTTTTTTAAGAACACCCACTCCCAACATTTGTAGTCTAGAAACATTCCATTGAGTAATTAAATCCAAAGCAACAAACTTTTTTTTTCAGGATTGTAGACAATGGTAATCATGCAAACATACCTGGGGAATTAATTATTTCTTCCTGCCACCCTAAATTCAAGCAACATTATCTTTTGAATGCAGATAATTACAGTACTCCTTTGTGAAATCTGTCTGAGCTTATGCTTTTCTCACAGTCTAGTAACAAGTTTAACAACTGAAAACTGAACGAGATTTGACTGGTGTAGATTTCTCATAATGGAATCTCTGGCTGGAACAAGACCAGTTACTGAATGTCCATCTGTCATGTGACTCCTAATGACTGCTGCCCTATGACAAGCCATGATGTGCAGAAATGTATGGCTAAAAGCCATGGCAGGTTTCCTGCTTGTATAACTAGTTGATGTCAGAGTTAAACCTGGATTCATCAGTATCCATCATTATGGACATAAGCTCAGAGTTTCCAGTCCAAGTGGATTATTCCAGGGTAATGAAGGTTGATTGCCTCCCTTAAAAAATAGATTAAGATACTTAGGATTTACATTAGCCAGGATCTGCTGAACTTGACCAGCTTCATTACTGTGTTAAGAAGGTCAAAACATAAAGGATAGAGTACAACAAAGGGGAAGTTAGAAACATACTGTAATAACTACTCAGTAATATTCTTAGCAGATTCTTCCTTCCTTCCTTCCTTCCTTCCTTCCTTCCTTCCTTCCTTCCTTCCTTCCTTCCTTCCTTCCTTCCTTCCTTCCTTTTTCTTTCTTTCTTTCTTTCTTTCTTTCTTTCTTTCTTTCTTTCTTTCTTTCTTTCTTTCTTTCTTTCTTTCTTTCTGTGATTTATCTTTAGTGGAGATACTAGCATCAAGCTCAGAGATTTGAAAAGAGCTTTAAAATCCTTTTTGTTAAAAATAGCTCAGTGCATTCTGCTTTTTATTGGTAATTTTTATCACCGATGTATCAAGCATTAACTGTTCATCTACTGCAATTTCTCTGTCTGTTTACTAATACTATATGTGTTTTCTTTTTTACCTGCCTGTTTTTTTTAATGATTAATTAAAAATGAATGCTGCCATTTTCTTTACTGTTTGGTTTCAATCTTTAATTCCTTTTGCAATTTTGGTGCACTGCAGCATCGTTTCTCTGACATTTTAAAGGAACACATGTTTCACAAATGTCAAGAGTTGACTCTTTAAATTGCTTTTTCTGCTGGTTGATCACCTTTTCAAGGGCCATTGTTGCTTGTTACTTGAGTATGCACCTATATATATATACATGTCCATACCTTAATTATATATTTCACCCATAGAGATCCACAGAGGGGAATTGAGGGATACTACACCAGTCTATGACCATAGTAAACTGAAATTGAAACTGAATGGAGGGGGATATGCATTGTAGTGTCAGAATGAAATCTTCACTTTTGATTTATTTGCATGCAACACTGGGGAAAGCTTGCATTCTCACATCACCATGAACATTGTGTCCTTTGAGTGTCATTGTTGTTAACGGTGGATGCCTCTTATCTCATCATTTATATGTTAGTGTTTTAGGTAATAGTTTTTTTGAAGGAAAGAGCAATGAGCACTTTTTAAAAATATATACAGTTTTGTATACAATGTTTTGTTCTTACTTTCTTTTTCCCAGGATAAGGTCAAAGGGTTTTAAAACAAGACATACTGCACCTTTCATTAAACACAACAATGTAGGTTGAGATTTTCAGAAATATTTCATGATTGTGGTATATTTATAACAAGCTGCTTACTGAGCAGACAATGTATAAGAGATTTGCCATTCAGGCTGCATAACAGTATGATATTCAACAGATACTGTTTTTCAGTTGCTGCAATTCATTGAAAAAAATAACCGCACTGGTTTAGATTATTCCAAGTGGACAAAAATGAAAAATAGATGTACAGCAGTACTAATGCCTGTGGATTATGAATTCTTCAAGGACTCAATTTAGCATTATTATTGCAAGCCAGAAAACAAACCCTAACTTTGAACTTCAATCTAGAAATGTAGGTTGGTAGCACTCGTACAGTTAATGCCCTTAGCAACCATTTTATTCCCACTTGGCACAGGAGTGTTGAACAGATAAATGCATTTTGTTGACAGACTTTATATGGATTTAATGATGCAGGATAAAAGATAAAAGCAAAGACTCATAGGTGTTATTTCTGCCTGGTTTTTCAAAATGACCATGTTCCAACTTGCTAAACAAAAATAAGTATTCTCATTCTCATTCTCATTCTCATTCTCTCTCCCACTCCCTCTCCCTCTCCCTCCCTCTCCCTCCCTCCCTCCCTCCCTCCCTCCCTCCCTCCCTCCCTCCCTCCCTCTCTCTCTCTCTCTCTCTCTCTCTCTCTCTCTCTCTCTCTCTCTCTCTCTCTCTGTTGTGAAAGACAAAGAGAGAGGGGGGGAGACTGAATTAGATAATAGAAAACTGTTTGACTGAATAATTAAGAAACGGTTCATTCCCTTTCCTCTGGAAGTCAACTAAGTTCAGTTTCTAGATGATACATTGGTTGGGAGAAATGAGAAATATAGTTTGAGCTGGGAAAGATTAACAGAGAAAGAAAGAAAAAAGTAAAACATCAAGAGGATTTCCAGAACAGAAGAGAGACAATAGAAAAGTAAATGGAGGGAATAATGAAGAAGAAATATTTGGGATCGTTTCCCCCCTTGCTTTATTTTAAAATTGTTTGCGTTTACACCCCACCCTGAAGAATTTCTTACTGAGGAAAAACATACTGATTCAAAATGTTCTTGTAACATTGCTTTCAAGAGCAAATGGGATGGTCTTACATTTAATCTTGAGACCTCTGGGATCAGGTGCTGAACTATAGGAAAGGCTTCAGAAAGAGACCCCTTCTGCCTGGCAGGGGTTTCTCCCTATTTTCCAACCCTCCCCTCTGTTTATCACTCCTTTCCTGACATCAAGCAAATTGTTTTCTACATTGTCTTCTCCTCATTGCTCCTATGATTACTTGCCTCTATTCCCTTCTTTTCATCCCCTTTCTAACTTCTGATGATATCAGCAGGGCTACAGTGAGTCTACATTTCTTTCATGCAGATGGATTGGAAGAATCAAGCACTCCATAACTCATCCTTACTCTGGTTCAGTTTCCCCCCCCCCCCCTTACTGAGAGAGAGAATGAAAGATAAACTTACAGACAGAAAAGTTGGCTGTTCTTGAAGGCAATTTCTTCTGTTGCTCTCAGCTATAAGTGATACAGGAGGAATGGAATGGAATGGAATGGAATGGAATAGAATAGAATAGAATAGAATAGAATAGAATAGAATAGAATAGAATAGAATAGAATAGAATAGAATAGAATAGAATAGAATAGAATTCTTTATTGGCCAAGTGTGATTGGACACACAAAGAATTTATTTCCAGTGAATAAACTCTCAATGTACATGCAATCATTGTTGAATAGCAGTTTGCATGTTCTGGATTTGAGCCAGATTTAGAGTCTGCCTATAAAAGATGCTTTGTGGTTTAGAAATCACAACAGGTCTGAATGTCCAATCCACATGTTCTTAGCTAACCTTCTTTTGTAGAGCATCCCTATATAAATAACATCTGAAATACAACATAAGGACTTTTTTAATCTCTAGGAAAACAATGATAGTTTGGAATAATCTTTCGCTCCTGCATTCCCCCCCCCCCCAATGGCTGCAAACTAACTACAGTTGTTGATTTTAGGTGTTTCAGAATGTGATAAAGCTTTGGGCCAGACCAGCATCAATAAAGAAGTTTAATTTAGCTATCACAAAAGCACAGAGAGGCAAGTCTGTCACAAATTAATGCACACAATTGTGAGAAATAATTCCCAGAGTTAACCTAATGATGAAGTGATATTTGATGCTTCAGGGAATGACAGGTGGGAATTGTGATGGGAATAACAGGAACCAAATTGCTCAGGAATATCAGTGAAGTCCTGATTCTCAAAAAAAAAAATTTACTGCAGAGGAAGATTAGGAAAGAGAAAGTAATATAAAAATAATAAACCCTTGGTATAAATCTAAGGTGCTAATTACATTGGGCAAAACTCTGCATGTTCAGTTCTGCCACTGCCCCTCCAAAAGCATTTTGCAGAAGTGGAAAAGCTGCAGGAAGAGATAAGCCAAATTATCAAGGGACAGGAGAAACTCCCATATGAGGAAACATACTAATCCTCAGGGCTTTTCAACTTAGAATAAAGAGAAGGAGGACATGAGAAAAATATGACAAATTAGGCATGGTGTGGAGCAATTATAATAATATGCGGTGAACTCAGAGTCGTCCAATGAACTGAGTAATCAGAAGTACAGCTTCATCCAGCACATAAATGAACTGTGGAATTCACTTATATAAAACAAAGTGACAGCCACTGATTTAGGTTGTTTTAGAAATCAATCGCACACATTCTTGGAAGATATCACTAGCTGCTAATGAGTTCCAATATCAGAGCGCCTGAGGCTTCTCAATCAGCTCCTGAAGGGGGAAAAAAAGAGCAACAGGGTTACGGTCATAGTTCTATCTCGTTGACAGAGTTTTCATTGGCCAGTGGATCTCTGGAGTGGCAGTGGCATTTGGAAGAGACAGAATTCTGTTTTAATCTAATAAGACTCTTCATACAATTTTATCCTTATCTAGGAGGCCCAGGGGTGGGTTCCTCCCGGTTCGGACCGGTTCACCCGAACCAGGGGTGAAATCCTCCCGGTTCGCTCTTACCTGTCGGTCGTCGCAGAGCCGATGGAGCTGGTGGTGGTCGTGGCATGGGGCTGTCCCCGCCCGCTTCCCCCGCCCACCTGGATGCCGCCATTTGAGTTATTTTGCCCTCTGCACATGCAGAATGCTTTGCGCATGCGCAGAGGGCAAAAGAACTCAAATGGCGGCATCCAGGCAGCTAGGGAAAGCAAGCGGGGGCAGCCCCGTGCCGCAACCGCCACCGGCTCCATTGGCTCTGCGGCGACCGACAGGTAAGAGCAAACCAGGAGGATTTCACCCCTGACCCAAACCAGTAGCAAGATGCTGGTGATGTCACGGTGACATCACGGAACCGGTTCTGTCGGTGCCTGTCCGTGGACGCCGCCATCCTTTTTTTGGAATTTTTTTTGGATTTTTTTTTGAAAAATTTTTTAGGGGGGATTTTTTTGGGGGGGGGTTCTTCTGTGAATGCACAGAAGCCGAGTTTCTGGCACTGCGCATGTGTCGCCATCTTGTTTTTGGCTTTTTTTTTAAAAAAAAATATTTTTCGGCACTGCACATGCGCGCACACGAGAGGATGCCAACCGGCAGTGAGGTAAGTTGGACCCCACCCCTGAGGAAGCTGATTTGCAGTTTAATTAGCCTGAGTTCATTTGTTGCACTTAGTTCTATCTGAAATCATTGGTTTCTTTGTGAAATGTTACTTGCTTGAATGGATCCAATCTTTCTTCCTTCTTTGGTCAATAAGGCCACACCATGGCCAGGATTCATCTGTATGTATTACTCAAACTCTCAGTATCATGACCTTGAACTGGGTGAAATGGGGCATCATTTGAACCAAGGTATTTCAAATGGTCTGACTTAGATAATGTGTACCAATCTGGGATCGATGACTCACAAGGGAATGAATATTTCTGTGGCTGTTTCAGTACCACTGGCTGCTGCCGCTGCTGCGGTCACATGATCTTCATTTTCAATGTTCTGTGACAATTTCCCAGCCAGTCTTGCAATCCCTTGTTCCTCCCCCACCCAGCAGGAGCCACTTACCTGCCTGCTGGAAAGAGAAAGGGAGGAGGGAGGGAGGAAGATTTCTGATGCTCTGGATAGATTCCCATGAGGAAACTCAGTGGGGAAGTCAGCAGGAAGTTGGAGGTTGTTCTTGCTCTCACTGCTTTTTTGCCTACCCATGGTTATTCTGTTTCTTTGTTTAGGTAAGTTAATATCTCTGAAATGATGAGCCAAGGCATGGGTTGTCTCCTCATCTCTCTCTCTTTCTTTAGTGTGAACAACTTCAACTACTGGTACATCCTACAATATGCAATCTCTTGAAAAATGTCTGCCTGCTCTCTGGCTTACACCGAATCTTTTTCTTTTTTTTCCAACCATTGACAAGTCCTTAAATTTTCTGACTGAAAATAAATCCTATTGAGTTTAATGGAAATTGCAAAGGTCCACTGATTTTTCAGCCAGTGGTTTGAGTTACAATCCTATATAATTTACTTAGGAAAGAGCCTCAATGAAGTCAGTGGAACCTAGGTCTGAATAAATAGGTAGAAGATTACACCGTGAGACCAGGACCTCTTTTAAAAGATGAGACAAGTGGTTTCACTTTTTAAAAAAAAAACACAGCAAATAGAATTTCAAAAGATGTATTCAAGCTTATTTGGAGTTCCATCAGTGGTTTGCCAGAAAATCCTCAAAAATCCTTTTGGTATGGGCAGCTCTGCAGAGTCCTTTCCTGAGGGCAAAATGGGAGAGAGAGAGAGAGAGAGAGAGAGAGAGAGAGAGAGAGAGAGAAGTGGAAGCAGAGCCCTCTGGGCTGGAATTGGCAATAGAGATTACCAGCCTACAAGCATGCAGGCAGCTGTGCTGGAAATCATTTCTGTTTGACAGTCGTATACATTTGCTTCATCAGATTTTAATGTTATATTCCTGCAGGAAAATCAACCTTCATATATTTTTATTACAAAATATATACACAGTGAAATGGCCTATCACCCACCTACCTACCTTCCTTCCTCCCTCCCTCCCTCCTCCCTCCCTCCCTCCCTGCCTTCCGACTGACTCAGACAAACTAAGGATTGTTAATTTTGACATAAAAATACACCTCTGTTCTTCTGGGAAGAATTATAAACATAAACTGCTTTCCTAGTAATAAATTACCCAGTAATTTCTTTTCTCCTACATATATAGATATTTATAATACGGTAACATTTACCTGTATTGTGAAATACACCCAGCTCTTTTAGAATAGAGTCTGCCATCATTCATTTATTTGTGTAATGCTGGAGATCTTTGCTGTTGTTGACGGGTGCTATGTTGTGGTAAATATAGGCAGTTATTATCAAACATATATTTAGATTACCGTATTTTTCGGAGTATAAGACGCACCTTTTTCCCCCCTAAAAGAGGCTGAAAATTTGGGTGCGTCTTATACTCCGAATGTAGCTTTTCCGAAGCTTTTTTCCCCCAGCCCTAACGAGGTGCTAACGATCTTCCCGCTCTTCCTGGCTTGCAGGCTTGTTTTCATTGCTATTCCCTCCGAAAAAGGTTTTTTCAGCCCTAACGAGGTGCTAACGATCTTCCCGGCTTGCAGGATTTTTTCATTGCTACTCCCTTTGAAGAAGTTTTTTTCCAGCCCTAAGTCTTTGCAGGCTTGTTTTCATTGCTACTCCCTCCAAAGAATATGTTTTTCAGCCCTAACCAGGGGATAAAATAATGTGCTGAAGCTGACCAGACTAAGGACGCTAGCCAGATGAATACCTGGTAGGCAGATTTTTTCCCCTATTTTCCTCCCCCAAAACTAAGGTGTGTATTATACTCCGGTGTGTCTTATACTCCGAAAAATATGGTAGTGTTAAAAGCTTGTCTTAAACTTGTGGTGAAGAAAGATTATGAGAAACCATATTGTTCTTTTGAGAAACAAAACCCACTGATCCTTTCTGAAATATAATATTGGTCTCACTTAATTTTTTTCTTTTCTGGTGGACTGAGGAACCAATGTTGGTCCAATCATCCAAGAAATCAAGTCCATTGTCTCGGGCGACACAATGCAAATAATGCTTATTACTCCCATGTCATTCAATCCTGTTTCTGCTTCTTTCGCACATGGCGGTTCATCTTACAAACTGAGACCTAAACTGAGACATTTTGTTTCGGTTTGGGTCTCAGTTTTGTCACAAAATCCTATATGATATAACCAACTTTCCTGGAATATTTCTTACTCACAAGGGGATGCTCTTGTCCTATTTATGCTATTGTCAGCCACCTGAATGTATCCTAGAAATATAGCCTTCTCCACTCATCATTTCAATTGGGAATTCTGGGAAATGTAATTCCAACCTATCCGAAGAGCACTATGTTTTGGAACAGGGGTCTCCAACCTTGGCAACTTTAAGACTTGTAGACTTCAGCTCCCAGAATTCCTCAGCCAGCAAAGCTTGCTGAGGAATTCTGGGAGTTGAAGTCCACAAGTCTTAAAGTTGGCAAGGTTGGAGACCCCTGTTTTGGAAGGCTGCCATAAGAAAAATATATAATTGAGGTGGACTGAAAGCATGTCTGGAGAATGTATGTTAAAAGCTGGATTTCCCGCCCCCCAAAGAGAACAGAATAGATCCATTGACTTTTATCAAAGGTACAAGCTAAAAAGCGTATAAGCAGATACAGCACTTTAGATTCTATCCTGTGACATAAAGCATCTTATAGTACCTATTAATTTGTCATTGTTGCAGAAAAATCCAGCAGTGTCCTGTTCTAAGATGAGCAAACGCACTGGAACCAGTTACAGCTATAGATGTTTAATGCTGACTCTACACTTTGGGCAAATACAAAAGAAGGTAAAATACCCAACTGACAAATCACAGGCGCACTCCAGGAGAAATACAAAGAAAGTTAGTTGTATCTGATGCCCAGGGCATAGCATAAGCAGCACAGAGACCAATCCAGAGTCATAGCCATCAGAAACACAAGGATGGGCTAAAAAGCAAGCAACTGATGGTGTGTGGCTCAGCAAAACTGGGTTAGGCATTGCCAGAGACACAAGAGACAAGAGATAGTCCTCAACTTATGACCACAACTGAGCCCAAAATTTATGTCGCTAAGCAAGACAGTTGTTAAGTGAATTTTGTCCCGTGTTATGACCTTCCTTGCCACAGTTGTTAACGTGACTCACTGCAGCTGTTAAGTTACTAACATGGTTGTTCTGTGAATCTGGCTTCCCCATTGACTTTGCTGATCAGAAGGTGATCGCAAAAGGTGATCTCATGATCTCAGGACACTGTGACCGTCATAAATATGAACCAGCTGCCAAGCGTCTGAATTTGGATCACGCCAGCATGGGGATGTTGCCATGGTTGTAAGTGTGAAAAACAATCATAAGTCATTTTTTTCAGTGCCATTGTAACTTTGAATGGTCACTCAACAGACAATTGTTAGTCGAGGACTACCTGTAGTCCAGGAATCATATACCAGAGTCCCATGGTCCCAGAGCAAACAAGAAGAAAGAATGGAGTAATGTAGGTCTAATAGAGGAGAGTGGTTTCCAATGGAGAGGCAGTTCCTGAGCCTGCTTCTAAATAGGGGCTCAGTTAGCAGATTACAGATTATTAGAGTTGGAAGGTACTTTGTAGGTCATCTAGTCTAACCCCCCACTCAAGCAGGAGTCCCTACACCATTTTGGACAAATGGCAGTCCAATCTCCCTTTGAAAATCTCAAGTGTTGGAGCTCTTACAACCTCTGCAGGCAAGCTGTTCCACTGGTTGATCGCTCTCACCGTCAGAAAGTTTCTCCTTATTTCCAGGAGATTCCATTGAATCTCTCCTTGGTCAGCTTCCATCCATTGTTCCTTGTCTGGCCTTCTGGTGCCTTGGAAAACAGCCTGACCCCCTCCTCTCTGTGGTAGCTCCTCAAGTATTGGAACACTGTTATCATGTCACCCCTGGTCCTTCTCTTCGCCAGACTGGCGAAGCAACATTGTCCCACGTGTTTCTTGAGTGGCCGAGTAGATTGCATTTGGTCCTCCTCACATCTTGGGGTTCAGTGCCTTCCAGGCTCTGGCTCCTCCTCAACTGACCCTCCCCTTGCCTATTCTTGATTATTTTCTGCCCGGTCAGTTTCAAGGCGTGACTTGTCTGCTGGCTGCCAAGGCTGACAACTTGGCAGCCAGCAGGCTCCTTAGCCTCTGACTCTGAGGAGTCAGAGAAGACCATAACCAGCACTGTTCCTCGCTGCAATGGATGAGGACATGTCCAAATGATTCAGCATTTTCTTTGTTTGTTGATCTTCTCATATGCCCCTCAGCCACAAGACTGAAAATGCTGTATTCAAATCAGTCTCTCAAGTGCAGAGCTACTGACGTCAATGAGGCTGCACAGTTGTGTGTTATTTGGGAATATTGGTCTTTTATTAACAGCATCATTATCTAGGAATCAAAGAGATGTCTAATATTAAGGGGATCTGCCGTTAATGCTTAGGATGAAGCTGCTGAATTCTCAGGCCTTGGGACTTCACTGAAAAACATCCATTCATTTTATACAATCATTTTATTGAAATAGGTTAGTACTGAATAAAAATAAAGTATTGCCACCTGCATCTATAACTGCTACATATATGTACTGCATAAAATCCATCCTTCCTTCCTTCCTTCCTTCCTTCCTTCCTTCCTTCCTTCCTTCCTTCCTTCCTTCCTTCCTTCCTTCCTTCCTTCCTCAGTTCTAAATATAATTTCTGGAACAAAATATTGTATGCAAGTGATGCAAGGCAATTAACCTGTAAACAGAAAATAATGTTTTTAATTTAGGAAGCATCCCTGCCTTCAGATGTACATTACTGTAAAGACATTGTTCCAGCAATGGAGCGAGAGCTCTACAACTACAAGCGACTGGTAACCCTAAGTGGTAGGATTTGGGGAGAAGAAGTTTAAGTCTCTAGATATTGTTAACTGGAGAGAGCAGAGAAGTAAGACCCTTAGGAGCTCTCTGATGCCCCAAAAACCCAGGGAGACCTGGAATCTGTAATGTAAAGTTGGAGGAGAACATTGAAAAGCTACAGGCAGAAACATTGGGATGGGCTTTCGCTTTCCAGGGCCGGCTTATTCAGCTGGGTACTTCTACATTCTCTCTTCCTCTGGGTCTTGGTTGTTGTGTTGTGTTTTGCTTTGCTTTGCTTTTCATTCAATTTACAGATTCATGTAGGAATTCTCAAATGTTGTGGTGCCATGACTGTACTTCTGTATTTAGTGGAGTTGAACTGGGAAAATATATGTGCCGCTTGTGAAGATGCAAGAAGAGGTGGTACATTAACTATATTCACTTTTTTCTCATGCTCAGCTTCATTTGAAAAAAAAAAGAGAAAAACTTAAGGTTTGTTGGCTAAATCTACAAGATTTGTTTCCACACATCTTTTTGATGGTTTCATGCTCTCAGCAGGCAGCTTTCTCTTACAAATAACACCCTGAGGACATTTTTCAGTGACAAAAACACTTGTGAAACCAAAAGGTATGCAACTTTCATCCCGCTCTGTTGACTTAGACTTCCCTTTATCAGCACTGCCATAAGCAATACTATTAAAGATGAATGGGCATCTTTGGCTTTTCTATTATATCATCCCCTAAACCTGTCTCATTTCTAGAAGTTTAGCAGTTTAAAATAATGTGCCTTGGTGTCTGCAGTTGGGTACCTGAGAGGATACCAAAACAGGTGTAAAATGTGCAAGCCAAAAGGAAGAAAAGACTTCAGAGATTCCAGAAAAACAGCTGCAAAGCAGGTACATGGTCTGAAAGTCCCATCACACTGTCTGGACAAACCGTCTGTGACCTTCCTCTAATTCCTTTGCAACTCTCCAAGGGATCAAACTCACAGTTTAAGAATCCCTAAATTAATGGTTATCAGTTTTGGCCTAAGCTTTATTGTCTTGGTATAGCTAATCTATTTTCCCAAGTTCTTACTTTGTTGCTTTCATTAAAATAATGTTTCACTTTACCATTACTCTTTGTTAGTCTGCTGGTTGTTCCCCAAACCACTCGGACACAATAACTTTAGCTAAAAAATGGGGGGAAAGAAACATTCATGCTCTCTTTTCATCTCCCCCCCCCAAAACAGGGACTTCCCTCAAGATGGCATGGTGAGTAGCAGGCGGTTTCAGAGGCTGGAAAAATGCCTCTGAAACTTAAGGTCATTAGCCACGGTCATACCTATTTTTAAAAAGGGAGATCCTAGTCTAGTAGAAAAATACAGACCAATCTCACTGTGTTGTGTCACCTGTAAAGTCATGGAATCAATTATAAACCAATCCATCACCCTCCACTTAGAAACAAACAACCTGCTTTCTAACAAGCAGTTTGATTTCAGGAAAAATTTGTCTTGTAATCTGCAACTCCTACACTGCAGAAACATTTGGACCACACATCTTGACCAGGATAAAGCAACAGATGCAATTTACATAGACTTCTGCAAAGCCTTTGATTCAGTGGTACACGACAAACTACTGTTGAAACTAAGTTCTTACGGCATCTCCGGATCCCTGCACAAGTGGATAGCCGCGTTCCTGTCAAACAGGCAACAAATAGTCAAAATAGGCAGGGCCCCATCAAATCCTGCACCAGTTAACAGCGGTGTCCCCCAAGGCAGCGTTTTAGGACCCACACTCTTTCTGCTTTACATCAACAACCTATGTGATCATATTAAAAGCAGCTGCATCCTCTTCGCCAATGATGTAAAATTATTTAACACCACTGACAATGCTGCTGCCCTACAAAGTGACCTTGACTATGTGTCAGAATTTCAATTAATAAATGCTCTGTCCTACACATTGGCAATAAAAATCAGAACACTAAATACAAGTTGGGCGGAAATGATCTCATAGATGACCCTCACTCTGTCAAGGACCTAGGAGTACTAATCTCAAATGATCTAAGCCCCAGAGCTCACTGAAACAGCATTGCCAAAAAAGCATTAAGAGTTGTTAACCTAATTTTGCGAAGCTTTTTCTCTGGTAACATTGTTTTGCTAACTAGGGCATACAAAACCTTTGCCAGACCAATTCTTGAATACAGCTTGTCCGTCTGGAACCCACACTGTATATCGGACATTAACACGATTGAGCGGGTTCAGAGGTATTTCACGAGAAGAGTAATCTACTCACAATAGAATTCCCTATGCCACCAGGAATGAAATTTTGGGCTTGGACAATCTGGAACTACGCCACCTGTGGTCCGATCTAAGCATAGTATATAAAATTGTCTGCTACAACATCTTGCCTGTCAATGACTTCTTCAGCTTCAACCACAATAATACATGGGCAAATAATCGATACAAACTCAAGGTAAACCGCTTCAAACTGATTGCAGAAAATACAACTTCAGCAACAGAGTGGTCAACACCTGAAATGCTCTACCCGACTCTGTTGTTACAGCCTCAAACCCTCACAGCTTCAGTCTCAAACTATCTACCGTGGACCTCACCCCATTCTTAAGAGGTCCGTAAAGAGGGCGTGCATACGTGCACCAGCTTGCCTACCATCCCTGTCTTACTGTCCCCCATTTATCTGTATTTACTTCCTTTGTTCGTGTTTATGTTCATACCTATACTTGTTATCTTGTACATGTTTGACAAACAAACAAACAAACAAACAAATAAATGCTCAGAATCTATTCAGGGTTTTTATTATGCTAGGGCCCTGATCATGAAAACTTAGGGAAAATATAGAGGAAATTATTTTATATTTGTCCACATCAGTGGTTCATATAATTGATAATTGTCTGCACTCCATGGTTTAAAGGAAGAGATTGCCAGCCCTACCTGAAGATGATGGAGAGGGAATTGACAAATGATTTTGTTCTAGGATTGGCAAGCCTTCCTCATATTCAAGGGACTGTTTATACTATGCATGACCCCAGCCACATTCTTCACCGCTACCATGACCAATCTAAGTTCTTTTCTTTTTGGAAGATTGAAAAGAAAACAGTGGAAATTAGAAGTATGGCTATTGCAGATATGGACATTCTGGATCTGTGGACCATATATAATCCCTATTACCATTTTTGCAGCCTGCAGAACATCTCAGAAACATGAATTTCTTTTGCATTTTTTAAGGGGACGAGGGTCTTTAAAGCATGCATTAAAAGCATTCACACAAATCAGCTACTATGCCTATTTTAACTTATTTCTACAGCCTGATAGATTATGGCTGACTACAGCTCTGCATGGTCTCTGTTACATTGCAAATTGCTGTTATGAAAAACAATTAGATATATTTTCCCCTTAATCTCATTCTGCCTGATCTGATTAAAACTGTATTTTTATCACAAAACTGGATTCATTAAATGGGCAGATGATAGAGATATTGAAGATAATTATAAACAAACAATGCCAAACCATGTTTCTAATTATGTCAGTCTTCCTGCCAGAATAATTAGGATTGTTCCCAAGTTGAATCAGACACAGTCTTGTAGAGTTTGTTAAAATCTGAGTACTTATACTGGATCTGCATTAGTTTTTACTCTAATATTAGCTATTGGAAAAAAAGAGAGTTAATGAAAGTACAGTATTAATATTTGGCATTAACTTTAATGATTGGATAAATAATTAGCTGGCAAAAATGTAAAACAGGTAATGTCATCTAATGAAAAATGTGTAGCTTTTTATGATGAAATCTGCGGGGGTGGGATCTAAATCTCTAGAGGCAGCTGATTCATTGAGAAGAAAAGAAGTGGAACTGGAAGTATCAGTTGTCTCTAAAGGTAGTTGTAGGATGAAGTCAGCATCTGTGTGGGTGACAATAAAGGGGCATTCAGTATAATTTAATCTGAGCCTTTTCTTGAACAATGCAAAAAGAATTACAGTCATTTTCTTGTCATTTATCTGTATACAGTGGTATGGGTGGTAATGAAATTTAAGAAAGTGAAAGGTGGAAGAAACTCAGCCACTGAATCACCATCTACCCTAATTTTTGTTGTTCCGTCATTAAGTTGTGTCCAACTCTTCATGATCCCATGTTTAGCTTTCTGGTACTGTCCATGGTACTGTTCTTGTCAAGGATACTGGAGTGATTACCATTTTCTTCTCCGGTGGACCACATTATGTCAGAACTCTTCTCTATGACCTGTCCATCTTGGATGGTCTTGCATGGCTTAGCTCAGTGATGGCGAACCTTTTCGGCACCGAGTGACAAAAAAGGAGCACTTTGTGCGCGCTCTTCTGGGCCGCGACCAGGAAGAGGAGCAGAGGTGGGATTCAGCAGGTTCTGACCAGTTCTGGACAACCAGTAGCAGAATTTTTGAGTAGTTCACAGAACTGGTAAAATACCACCTCTGACTGGCCCCACCCCATCTATTCTCTGCCTCCCGAGTCCCAGCTGATCGGGAGGAAATGGGGATTTTGCAGTAACCGTCCCCTGGAGTGGGGAGGGAATGGAGATTTTATAGTATCCTTCCACTGGAGTGGGGTGGGAATGGAGATTTTACAGTATCCTTCCCCTGCCATGCCCACCAAGTCATGCCCACCAAGTCATGCCATGCCCACAGAACCGGTAGTAAAAAAATTTAATCCCACCACTGAAGAGGAGCATATGCGCCAGCCAGCAAGTCTTCTGGTTACTGCCGCACACGCGCCGATCAGCTGGCGCGCATGCTCACACTGGAAAACAGAAGACCAGCTCTTCTGGTTTCCGGCACTGCCACACACACAAAGGTCAGCTGATCTTCGTGTGCGCATGCTCACCAGAAACC
Source organism: Diadophis punctatus similis (assembly GCA_023053685.1). Lineage (NCBI taxonomy): Eukaryota > Metazoa > Chordata > Lepidosauria > Squamata > Dipsadidae > Diadophis > Diadophis punctatus. The sequence goes on along the minus strand of JALIGW010000001.1, from coordinate 90,235,248 downwards.
TGGAAGAGGAATGGGTGATGTCGTGGGTGCCAGACGACATGGCTCTGTGTGCCACTTCAGGCATGCATGCCATAGTTTCGTCATCATGGGCTTAGCTCTTAGTTTCTTTAAGCTGTACAAGCCCCTTCGCCATGACAAGGGAGTGATCCATGAAAGGGATCTACCCTAATACTATCTGCATAAAATCAATACATGTACCTGTATTTAAAGGTGGCCATCATATCCTTCAGACTATACCAAGTGACTATATCTAGGGTAGCATGGGAGAGGGAGACGTGTGAATGGCAGGCACACGTATGTGCACAGCTCCATTGGTGTGAGCACTGGGCGTGCACTCCCTCCACTCACGCAAATGGAGTTTCATGCGTGAGCAGAGGGCACTTGCTCCACTTGCGCAAGCAGAGGGCGCTTGAGCAGAGGGCGCTTGAGCAGAGGGTGCTTGTGCTCACGCACAAAGCTCCACTCGCACAAGCAGAGAGTGCTTGCGCATGAAGCTCCATTGGCATAATGGAGTTTCGCATGTGAGCACAAGCGCCCTCTATCAAGTGCCCTCCATGAATGGAGCTTCGCGAATTGGCGCGAATGGAGCTTCTCATGCGAGCGCAAAGGCCCCCTGCTCATGTGTCCCGGTTTGAAACAGGCCATGGCCTAATAGTGGGCCACACCCAGGGGTTGGGGACCCCTCACCTAGGAGATAGGGAAGATATGTCTTTGTTTTGAATTTTACAATGAATTTGCTCATGTAACATTTCCTCATTTTTATATGCAAACCAAATCATGGTTATATGCTTCCAGAAAATCTGTCAAATAATTTGCAGCCGCAACTGTCCAAAACAAACTAATAAATAGTACATACAAATACACATTATATTAGAGACAACATTTGTGCAAAATTATGTAACTTAGAAAAATGCAAATATTAGGAGAAATGTGCACAATATTATGTATGAATCTTCATTTGAACTACTTTAAAAATTGCAAATTGATGCAGAACTAAAACAGAACAAACTTGGATAATGAGAAACTGAATAAAATTATTCCTGACAGATTCATCCTCCCTATGGGCTTGTTCTTATCTTTAGCATTCCTAACTAACTTTGTCCCATTTCAGTGGAGATTCCAAAATCATACTTACCTGTAACTGACACAATCTATTTGCCATGATTTTCAACTATGCAAGAACATGATCCAGTCAATGGTTTAGTGGTTTTACCCCCCGATTTGGGACTTTTACAGCCCATTTAATATGTCAGAACTTATGTTACAAAGTTTATTAAGAATGTCAACATACATTTCTTTACCATAAATCACACTTACACAGCCTGGTTTCGCTTAAGTGGTTTCCTTTTTTCATAGTTCCTCTAGAGACTTAAACCAATCAAAGTTGATTTTTGTTCTAGCCCCCCTATAGAAAATATGTTCTCTAAATTAGAGGACATCTCCAAAAATCTTAAAACAGATTTGAATTCGTTTCTTTGCTTAGAAAAACTCAAACTTCAAATCAATGAAATAAAAATAGATCATTATAAGGCAGTAAGCAAAATTTTCAGATAAGTTTAAGGACTTAACAAATTCACAGAAAATATCTGCCATTAATGCATGTGACCCAAAGGTTACGACTATTCAAAAATATATTGCAGGTAGTCCTCAACTTATTACCACAATTAAGCCCAATTTTTTTTGTTGCTAAGCAAGTCAGTTGTTAAGTGAGTTTTGTGATCTTTTTTTACCACAGTTGTTAAGTGAATCACTGCAGTTGTTAAATGAATCATGTGATCATTAAGCAAATTTGGCTTCCCCCGTTGGCTTTGTTTGTTGGAAGACAGCTAGGAGGTTATAAATGATGATCACACGATCCTAGGACAGTGCAACTATCATAAATCCATGCCAATTTGCTAAGCACCAGAATGTTGATCACATGACCGTAGGGATGCTGCAACGAAAATGTGAAAACCAGTCATAAGTCACTTTTTCAGTGCCATCGTAACTTCAAATGGTCACTAAATGAATAGTTGTAAGTCAAGGACTACCTGTAGACATCTGCATATCCAGCTGATATCCACCTGCTCGAACACTGGAAGTTTTTAAGAAGATGTTGGATAACCATTTGTCTGAAGTGGTTTAGGGTTTCCTGCCTAAGCAGGGGGTTGGACTAGAAGACCTCCAAGGTCCCTTCTAACTCTGTTATTCTATTCTATTCTATTCTATTCTATTCTATTCTATTCTATTCTATTCTATTCTATTCTATTCTAAATTACACTCTTCTATTTTAGAATTCTGGTACCCCAATGCAGAAAATCAAGATTTGTTCCTAGGTCAATACGTTTATGATTATAGCAGCCTGGGACAGTTATTTGTGACTGACATAAGAGAGGTGGCCTTATTCAGATTCAGCTGAGTTACTTCAAGTCCTGTACACAGTGCAACATTTAAGTGACCGGAATACAAAAGCTACACCGTTTTGAATGACCTTACCTTATCTTTTCTTCCAAATGTCATAGACATAAACTGTGCCAATAATTAGAAGTTGAAAAGGAGAAAAAAAAAGTTTCCCAGGAAAGTAAAATGCACCAACTGCTTCTCGGATCTGTTGTTTGCACTATTTTCTAATTAAGTGGACAGAGGGCCTATGCATTTTGAAACCCATCACAATAAAATGCAATTTAATTTTATGGCACTGTTACAAAAATCTGCAGATTCACTCCGTCTCATCTGCCCAGATTGGACCAGCCGAGAATACATCCTCTCAACTGGCTCAGCAATTAATTGCAGCAGCAGCGGCAACCGGTAGACAGAATATGCCTTCTGAAAGTACTTTAGCCAAAGAGGCCTATCAGATGTTGTGACAACTGGGAGAAAGATTTAATCAGGAGATGGTCAGTAAAATCTAACAAAGTCATGCCACTGAAAGATTTGGGAGACAGCAATTCCCCTTCCTTTTTATGGCTTCCCATTTCAGATCTCCCCTGAGGATTTAAAGGGCTAAAGGGAGTGGCTGCCATAGTAAGATTGGTTGCGGTTAATATTCTCAGCAAGGTTCAGTGGCTTTGCTTTGGAGCCATTTTTTAAAAAAAATTGTCACAATGACTTTTTTGTCCCTTGGGATGACAATAGCATTGAGAGACAAAATGATTAAATATGCATTTAATCTAAATATGTGTTTAGATTAAAAGCTACCCTTTTTATCCTAAGTGGAAAATGTTATAATACTATAAACTAATGTAGACTGTTGGAGAAAGTCTAGTTGAGGGGAATAGAACAGAATGGAATGGAAAGGAACGGAACAGAATGGAACAGAACAGAACAGAACAATAGCAAAGTTGGAAGGGACCTTGGAGGCCTTCTAGTAGAACCCCCTGCTCAAGCAGGAAAGCCTATAGCATTTCAGACAAATGGTTGTCCAATCTTTTCTTTAAAATCTGCAGTGATGGAGCACCCACAACTTTGAATTAATTGTTCTATGTGTCAGGAAGTTTTTCCTAAGTTCTAGGTTGGTTCTCTCCTTGATTAGTTTGATTCATTGCTTCTTGTTCTGCCTTCAGGGGCTTTGAAGAATAGGTTGACCCCCTCTTCTTTGTGGCAGCCCTCTAGATTTTGGAATACTGCTTTAATGTCATCCCAGTCTTTCTTTTCATTAGACTAGGCATACTCAATTCCTGCAATCGTTCTTCGCATGTTTTAGCCTCTAATCTCCTAAACATCTTTGTTGCTTTTCTCTGCACTTTTTCTAGAGTCCCAACATCTTTTTTATATCATTGGGACCAAAACTTGGATGCAATATTCCAGTTGTGGTCTTACTGATACCTTCCTCTACCTTCTTTGGGACAACAACATTTAAAGTTCAGACAATATGATTCCCAACCTTCAATATATCTGAAAGTTTTAATTGTGCATTGGGCTGAATTTATGATTAATTTAAAAAAATAGGAGAGGGACCTCTAAAGGAAATAATTTATTGTATATAAGTCTAACATACCTCTTTCCTTGTAGATTGTGCCATGTTGAATGGTGATCTTATCTCATTTTAGAAATGGATATTTTTCCATGGATAAAATTGTAACATAGATCAAATCAAAGTTGATTAGGAAATCTATTTTAATTCTATGTTTAATATTTCTGTATCACGCATGGTAGCCATCTTGAATTATTTATAAAAGGCAAAAAATTTTAAAAAATCTAAAAGTAAAGTAAATAAATACATCACAATAAATGGAGACTTGAGTATTTCTCAGGAACAATCACATAATGTCCTTCATTCTGACATGATGCATCTGCTGTTCAGAATTATCATCACTCTGGAAGAGTTTGCTCTTGGGAAGCTTTTTTAAAGAAATGACAACTGGCCTCTGAATTCTAGGTTACACAAGCCCTGTAATGAAACGTTTTGAGAGATGTGGATCTGCCTATCTTGTAGTAAGTGCACTGTGTTTACTTGGGAGCAGGGGTGTGTGAGTCTCCAAACCAGGGGTCTTCAAACTTGGCAACTTTAAGACTTGTAGACTTCAACTCCCAGAATTTTCCAGCCAGCTGGCTGGAGAATTCTGGGAGTTGAAGTCCATAAGTCTTAAAGTTGCCAAGTTTGAAGACCTCTGCTCTAAATAAAGCAGATCTCTGACCTAAGAAGTTACATTGTTCTTTTTTTAAATAGATCTCCCATAAACATTCAGCCCTTAAAAATAAGGTGAAGTGTAGACAGAAAAGAGGAAGACTGGAGACAAGGAAATTACTCAGTGTGTGCTTTGGAAGCAATTGCCTGAAGTGGCAGCTTCAGGGCTGGTAGGCCAGCCTGATTTTACAACAAACCACAAAAACTCAGCAAAAGGAAAGAGCATCAAAACATTGTGCAGCTACCCTGTAGCAATCACACACAAAGAGGAAATGAAGAAAGGGCAACGGACAATATAATCTCAGAGTGCCAAGAGGACTTCTTTCCATATAAGTACATGTAGAGTGGTCTACATTTTATTTGAAAAGTGAATGCAGAACACAGAGCACTGGTCTTCTGGCCCTTGAGTCCTTTGCTTCAAGGTATCCAGCAACCCCGAAATTGCTCAACGGAGAGTCAGTTTCAAGCCCAGGTTTCTCTTGACTGCTTTGCCTTACAGCTTGAATTCAAAGCTGGTGCAACCATTGGCTCAAGCTTTAAAGATGATGCATTCTGCAATATGGCTGGTTTGGATTTTTCTTAGTAAAAGTGTGAAACTAATTCCTGTGGTTTGTAAACTATTTTATAGGTTAAGCTTCCATTTGTGAACGTCAGCAGCTTGTTCAGCGAGAAACATCTCTGATCTAGCCAATCGTATCTGCCACTGGTGGTCGAACAGGTCAATCTGACAAAAGCAGTACCCTGTTGTAAGGGTCTCCTGCTTGGGCAGGGGGTTGGACTAGATGACTTGCAAGGTCCCTTCCGACTCTGTTAATCTGTTAATCTATTAATCTGTGAACTCCTTTCACACTTGTGTCACAACATTGCCTGCACATGCAAAAGGAATGGATTTAGGATTTTGAAGAGGGATGGCACAACACTGTTTTCATCATTTCATCAGAAAAGTTCTGATAGGTTTAGCCTAAAGGCCACAGGTAAGCAATGCTGACTACAAGTTATTGGCAGTGTTGAGAGCTAATAAAACTTTGAAGTCTTTCAGAAGGAATTAACAATCTTGTGTATAGGACCTTCATGAATAGATGAGTTTTGCTTTCTGTCCCTTTACATTTATTTATTTTAAAAAATTGTATGGTTGCCCATCTTAAACAACTCTTGAGTAGCTCACCACAGCAATTTTAATCTGCTGCCTGACCACAATTCTTTTCAGCATTTTCAGCATTTCAATGGGTTCAAAGCACTTCAGACTTACTCACTAGTTGTGGTTCTTACATCAGCCTTGTAAAGTACATCATGCTACATGGGAAAGGGGACAGAAGTGAGAAACAAGGCAAAACAGCATGGTCTGTACTCTGTAGTGATTTCACAGCAGACCTAGGAAGAGTCAAATGAGTGGCTTATGGATTGTAGATGACAAAGGCATTAAGCCCCACCAACTCCTGCCTCTACAACTCTGTACCAGGTTGGAAAATGCAAAAGAATCTTTTTTTTAACAAGGAACACCCCATTCTTGCTCTAGAAGGAGCTCATGGAAAGGTAAGAATGATCTTTGTCATAGGCATGGACAACTTTGAGGGGACCAAGGCCCATAATTAACATTAGGGTGGGGCTAAGAGTTAAAAATAGATAGGATCAAATTACCCATAAGGGGTGGATCCTTGTTTTGGACTGATGCATATTTGAGGGATTACAATGCAGCTTTTCATGTGTTTACCCCCTCAAAATGGTAAGAACCCTGTGCTGCCAATTTTCAGAATCATTGTTTTGAGGAAATATCAAAAGGAATTGCTGAGTGAAATTCAGAAGCTGCAGTTTGCCCACCTCTGAGTTATTTTAGGTATGTATCGAGTTTCTAATAGCACAGTACAACCCAGAAAAAGGGAGTCACAGTGATCTCATTAATTAGGTTTACTGCATTGTCCAAAAGATAATATATAAAGATACACAATCTTGGAAATCAAGCACACTAAACTCACATTTATTAGTGAATTTATTAAGGCTGTCTTTTCCCTACAGTGTGAGCTAGAAGGCCAACAATCATTTTTTGGAGGTAAGATTGATGCTGATTTATCAATCTGCTTATTGCTAGTAATCCTTTGAGATGCCTTTAAAAAAAAACTATGTGGTATTGGTACTACATTTGTGACTTGAACTTTGGGGCTCTCTCGCTCTCCCTCTCTCTCTCTCTGATCCAATGCTTAAGTGGGAAGCAGAGATAATGAGGAAGAGGAGGGAGTAAGAATTGTACTGCCATATAAATTCAGTACAGTGACAAACGATTATGTGGAACAGTACATGACTGTTGGCATTAGTAGACTTGATGGGTTGCAGCAGTCGGCCTGAAGCTACCTGCAACTGGAGTTTCATCAACATTGCCAAGCCTGTGGGTTAGATTTATTTTAGGTTTCTGCTGAAGAAGTAAAATTAAATATTAATTTTAAAAGGCAGTATGGATCTTATTTGCTTAAAAAAACAGAAATAGAGGACTTTGACAGATGTTTAATATAGGGAATAAATTGCATCTATTGCCATGTCAAGTAATATTCTTCACTATCTATTATTCTTGCTTTCCGAGTAGAAGGATCTATTTAATTTTCCTCTCTTTTTCATTATCATTTGTAATAGCAAGATTCAGCTTTCCTGCCTGCTGGATTTACAACATATGCTGCTCTCAGATTCGTTCATTTATTCGGAGCACAGTGTTCTCTGTACCATTCACGGTGTCCTTTTTTGCTTTCACACTTTAGTTATGGAAGCTGTATGTCCCTTCTTTTTCTGGAATATATAAGGTCAGGATCATTCTGAAAACTTCATGCTGACAAGTTTTCAGGATGCTTGGAAGTCTGGGTGACTGCTGATGCAAAATTAAACTTTCATTCGAAATTTGTAGTTAAAAGCAAATAACAAGGAAGCAACTGGGAATACATTAATGTTTTTAGGGAGCAATATATTCATTAGTAGGCACAGAGATGGGTAAACATAATAGAACATAGAATAATAGAGTTGAAAGAGACATATTAACAGAGTTGGAAGGGACCTTGCAGGTCATCTAGTCCAACCTTCTGCCCAAGCAGGAGACCCTACCTAGGATAGAACTCACAACCTCCTGATTGTGAGGCAAGAGCTCCACCTCTAGGCCACAGCAGCTGTTATTTGTTACCTTGGAGATCTTCTAGTTTAACCCCTTGCTCGAACAGGAGACCCTATACCAGTGATGGTGAATCTTTTTTTGCTCAGGTGCCAAAAGGGCGCGCATGCAATAGCGCACGCTTGCCCACACCTATAATGCAATGCCCTCCCCCCGTGCATGCACATACAACACCCCCCCCCCGCACATGTGCGCAGGCCTCACTGAAACCTCTGGACTTCCAGTAGGCCTGCTGGGCAGTTTTTCGTCCTCCCCAGGCTTCAGGAAAGCCTCCGGAGCCTGTGGATGGCGAAAAACGGGCCCAACTGGCCTATCGGAGGTTTGGAAATGAACTTCTGGTAGGCCCATTGGGCCATTTTTTCGCCCTCCACAGGCTTCAGGAAAGCCTCCTGAAGCCTGGGGAGGGCAAAAAATGCCCCAATGGGCCTACCGGAAGTTCATTTCCAAACTTCTGATAGGCCAGTTGGGCCCGTTTTTTGCCATCCACAGGCTCCGGAGGCTTTCCTGAAGCCTGGGGAGGGCAAAAACGGGCTCCCACTCCCTCCGGAAGGCCGAAAATCAACTGCCCAGCATGCACATGTGCACTGGAGCTGACATAGGGCAATGCCTCGTGTGCCCTCAGATATGGCTCAGTGTGCCACCTGTGGCACGCGTGCCATAGGTTCGCTATCACGGCCCTATACCATTTCAGGCAAATGGTTGTCCAGTCTATTTTTGAAAGGCTCCAGTAATGGAAACAAGGTATTCCATTGGTTCATTCTTCTAATCATTAGGAAATTTTTCCGTAGTTCTAGATTGCCTTTCTCCTTGATTAGTTTCCAGCCATTGTTTCATGTCTTGCCTTTTGGTGCCTTGGAAAATAATTTGACCCCCTTATCTTTGTAGGAGCCCCTCAAATATTGGAACAGTGCTATCATGTCACATCTAGTCTTTCTTTTCATTAAACTAGACATACCCCATTCCTGTAACCGTTCTTCGTATGTTTTAGCTTCCCGCCCCCTAATCATTTTTGTTGATCTCTGCACTCTTTCCAGAGTCTTGACATCTTTTTTATATTGTGGTGACGAGAACTATATGCAGTATTCCAGGTGTGGTCTTACTGATACCTTCCTCTACCTTCTTTGGGACAACAACATTTAAAGTTCAGACAATGTGATTTCCAACCTTCAATATATCTGAAAGTTTTAATTGTGCATTGGGCTGAATTTGTGATTAATTTAAAAATAAGGGAGATACCTCTAAAGGAAATAATTTATTGTATATAAGTCTAACATACTTCTTTCCTTGTAGATTGTGTCATGTTGAATGGTGATCTTCTCCCATTTTAGAAATGGATATTTTTCCATGGATAAAATTGTATAAGCTGTTTATTCAGTTTGTTGTGCAGTACTCTGTTTCTGTAGAAGAATCTTAGAACTACAATTTATTGGCTGCTGATGAAAAGCCATCATAATGTTCTTATTTTCCATCCATATAACAGAAATCCCCATCATACAGTTTATGATTTAATTCTGTTCAGATTTTATAAATAGACACCCTAGGATTAAATACACATGCCCTCATGGGAATTAAAGCAACCGTATGTCAGCTTGCTTAATCCTTCTATACCACATAATCCATGCATATAGTGGTTGCCAAAAAGCATTGCTGGAGTCCTTTTTTTTAAAAAAAATGCTGTATTCTGATAGCACCCAGGCAGATGCTATTTGTCTTCTTCTTTGCTTCCTTCACCATGTGCTGAAATGAACTTTTCATTCCTGAGGTGGCTGGTTCAAGTCCAGAACAGATTGATAGTGTCAAAGCTGCGTGTGCGGCATTTTCGCAAAATCGGGGCATGAACAGCTAAAGAATTTTGCAGCAAGATGGGAAGATCTGAATGTTGACAGGAAATCACAAGGACTACTGTCACTTTCTTCATTTCTTTTTTTTTTTATGCTTTCCAAGCTTTCAGGTCTTTCAAAGCAGAGGCAGAGAAAACAAAGGGGCAGGTGGGACAAGAGTTACTTAACAATTCTTACTGTTAGGCTCAAAAGTCTTCATTGTGTGCTATTTATGTATATAAAGAAAAGCCTCCACCGAGTCAGGCTTAAACTGGTGCTTTTATAATTGCTTCTAGTGACTTTTCTTAGGCTTTCTTCTTGTCTTCCATCAAGTGCTAATCAAGTCTGACCTTACTTATAGACCAAATACTCCCTATCTGTCTGTCTTCTGTCTGTCTGTCTGTCTGTGTCTGTTGTTTGTTTGTCTGTGCCTGCCTGCCTGCCTGCCAGCCTGTCTCCAAGTCAGTATCGACGCCTGCAGATTGCATGTACTAATCCCTGCAGTTTTCTTGGCAACATTTCAGAAGTGGTTTGTCATTGCCTGCTTCCTATAGCTGAGAGGGAGTGACTGGCTCAAAGTCACCCAGCTGGCTTCATGCCTAAAATGGGGCTAGACTTCACTGTCAGTCTTTAGCCCTGTTCCCTTAATCATTACACTGGCTGTCTCCATAGGCCAAATTGGGAAACTTGGGGGGGGGGGTGGAAATCCCCAAAGGTGTAATATGGCAGACCACTTCCCTATTGTTGCTTCCAAAACCCTATATTAAAAATGGCCGTGTATTCAACAGGATTCGCAGGCAACTTCAAAGACTACCAGCAGAAGTTACACTCGGGACTGCCTTGCTTCCAAAAGATTCTCTATCCCTTATATGGTATAATCCTCAGAGGGCCTATTTAAGATCTCGTCTCTACCAGAAATGAAAGATACGTGAGCCAGGAAATAGCCTTCTCTGCGGTTCTGTTGTTGTGCAATATGTTCCCCCGGGTGTGTCTGGTCCCTTTGCTCTTGGCATTTCAACAGATCTGATGGTGATTGGACTACTTTTACTCATTACGTTCTGATGTTTTTATGGTGGGAGAAGCTAGTAGATTGCTTTTGTGGGAGGGGGATTGATGGGAATTGATTTTTTGTTCAGAAGATGGATGGTTTACATCTTCACGCTTTTAGATAGTACAGCACCCAAAGGTGTTTTGAGAGGCCTGTAGAGAAATTTTGTAAAAGAAATAACAATATTTTCATTGATTTTTCCCTGCAGTGGAGAGGCTGAGCAGTTGCAGTGGATGGATTGGGGAGGGGAAACATTCTCATTCTTGCTCCTATGGTCCCTCTAGAAAAAAAATATACTAATATGTATCTATTCATTCCATCTTGATGCAGCCCAATTCCAGCCGACTCTGAATATGCCTTTACACTGCTATTGTTTTAAAACTGCAGCAATGGGAATGACTTTTAAAAAATACAAAAATAAATAAATCTATATACACACAAATATGTAATACAAAAGGACTTGGGGAAGAATTACGGTAAGTTTCTTTTCTACATCCACTAGTTGCTTGTGTAATATACTTGTGTGCTTGAAGAAAATACAAATAAAAATAAAAATGTTTTCTGTAACATGTGGCTTGACCCCCAAATCTGGCTTTCCTTAAACCTTAATGAGATACTAATCACTTTAAGGAATACTCACATTACCCAAAATATAACCTTGTGGCTTATCCTTCAGATAACTAGTTGATCTAGTGTTGTTTGAGTAGCAGACATATATGTATTTTCTCACTAGACTAACCTTTGCTCAGATTAATTCCCCATGCAAAAGTCTTTTAGACTAACTGATCCATTACGTTGTTCTATAGATGTTAGAAGGTAGGTAAATTTTTAAAGGGACAAATAATAGTCACAAGATATTCCAATGCACAGTATATTATGGTGTTACCAATCGAATATACCATAATTTCTCATTTTCATAGAATTCTTGGGACATAGAAAAATGAAATTTCAATTTAATCGGCAGGATAAATTTTGATTAGATTTAATAGTGCAGACAGATATGTTTTGATTAATGATTTCTACCAACTACTAAAAAACACTTATTTATAAAACTATTTAAGCTATTTTCTGCTTTTAAGTGTTATTTTCCTTTCTGGCCTCTTTATTTTCTGAAAAGGCAAGATAGACTAAAATATAATCCATGCATTGTGGAATGTGTGAAAATCTTAGCTATTGGTTAGCTTGTTGGCAATTAGACAAATAGAAAGAATGCTATAAATAATGTCCTTTATAACCTTAATGTATTATTGAATCAGTCATAAATATATTGCACAGCTCCTCTATTAAAGTTCGTTGCAAAATCAAAACCAGAAGCACGCACAGATGACTGATTCAGCTGGATTCAATAACTTCTTTATAAACATTATATATATATATATATATATATATATATATATATATATATATATATATATATATATATATATATATATATATATATATATATATATATATATATATATATATATATATACACACAATACCATTAGCAGAGTTCTTCTTCAATCAGTTACAGGTAAACACAAGCAGGAGAGTTAGTTTCATTTCAGCAGAGAGTAGAGAATGGAAGAGTACAGAGTGGAGACGAGAGCAGAGTAGATTGGAGCCACACCCAGCCTTAAGCTTAAGTTCCAGTTTCAATTCTCTGCACAGACTCAGAAGTGGTTAGCTCCCATTGGCTGATTCAGTTGCTATGCCTATTCATTGGCTAACCTTGTTAACATGGCTCTCCCAGTTCATGAATATTTTAACATCCTCTACTCTAAACTCTCCGCCAATATTATAAAGAAATAGGTCTAATATGATGGTTCAGTTGCTTAATCTTTCCCCTGGGGTCTTCAGTTTCTGGGTGTGTGTCTATGTTTAAACTAGTTGGACCACAATGGAAATAACTCAGTCAAAAATACTTCTAGAATAAGGCACAGTGTAACATGTTTCTGAACTCTATTTGGAATATAGCCCCTGCCTCTTCTGGTTATTTCATAAGAAATGCTAAGGAGAAAGGAGGCATCTTCTGAAAGGCAATGTCATCTTTCATTAATATCATCTAGCTAATAAAGGTAATAATATCACTGATTTTTAGGGCAAAGGTTTAAAGGATCAGAAAGGCCAATATGTCACTGGTGGCCTTAGAAGTCAGAAAGGTAGAAGAACTGTGAAATCACTTGAATGAACTCCTATTTTAATTACAATGTTCACAGCCCAAAAAAAGAAAAAGAAATGCAATTGTGTTTCTATCTTGTCAGTTGTACGAATGCTTTCATCTTTAGGAATGCTAGAAGCTACCTTATAGCTAGTCAGTAACCAGTGCCTGTAGCTCAGTTTGATTAATGGTGATAGTTCTTCAGGATATCATTCAATTTGTCTAACTCTAACTGGATATGACAGGTCAAACCTGGAACATTCTACCTGCAGAAATGATACAGCTGCGGTCTTGCTCCTCTTCGTTATAAAGAAATCATAACAAATAAAATGTGATGAGGAACAACCCTCAAACTGGTATCTATACACGAAAAATAGAAATGTTGGTAAAATATCTCTTGCAACACATTTGCAAATAAACCAAATTTTGCCTTCTATATTGGCTTTATATTTATATCACATCACAGTTTCCAAATTCAGGAGAGCTTTATCTTTAACTTGATGTAATGGTCTCCCCACAGCTATATTATAGGAGAAATATGAAACTCGACACTGCCCCTGGGACATGGGTGCTATAGAAGCTGCAGTCCAATAATTGCTTTGTACTGTCAGTTCTACAGGGACATTTGTCACCAGCTAATTGCTCTTTCTCCCCCCCATCTAAATTGGTGGGGCACTCCAATAATTTTTATTTGCATTATTTGTTAGAATAGTAGGTTAGCTATCTTTCTAAAAATTTGCTACATTATGTGTAAGCTTCGCCCACCAATAGTTGCCACTAGTCATGGATGTTAGGGGTTAAATTTGCTTTGTTTGTTTTGCTGAATGTATTTTGATTGGTCAATGACCAAAATAAAGTGTCTGTCTGTCTGTCTGTCTGTCTGTCTGTTTGTTCAAAAGCTTCCTTTCTTCTCCTGGGTTCTTTTGTAATATAGAAAGCAAAGAAAAATAAGAGGTATTAAGCCTCCCACAGCATAATTCAACTATATATACAGTATATTCCTGTAATGCCATTTCAAACAGGGGGAAAAAAGAGATTGAAAATTCCACCCTTAATTCTCAGTAGCCACTTTTTTAAAAAAATTGGCATTTAACCGTGAAAAGATTTCCTGTCATTGTCCTATGACTTCAGCTCTTGGTTTTATTAAAAAAAACCTGGCTTAAATCATACTAATCTTGGAGTTAAATTCAACTGAGCTCATTGTAACTTACTTTCCAACAGACATATTTAGAATTGCATAGAAATCCATGCAGGGTTGGCTGACTATAACTTCAAATTCCACTCAGAACTGTTTTCTTCTTCGTCTGCATCTCTTTCCCCCATCTGGGGCAAAATTCAAATTTTGATTGTACAATGTGATTTAACCTTTACAGCAATTTTCAAAGGCTTTTGATATAAAAGGCGCTTTTAAGTGCAGATAAACTACACAACTTTCCATCTCAGAGTCCTGCATCTTGTCTCATCTGTGGATATGACTCAAAAGATAATGTTTTGCCATAGGATTTTCTTGCTTTCTTCACCAAGCACAGTTGATCTTTTTTTTTATTATTTGTTTGTTTGTCAAACATGTACAAGTTAGCAGGTATAGGTATAAACATAAACATAAGCAAAGTAAGTACAGATAAATGAGGACAATAGGACAGTAAGACAGGGACAGTAGGCACAATGGTGTGCTTATGCACAACCCTTACAGACCTCTCTAGGAATGGGGTCGACTGTAGACAGTCTAAGGTTAAAGTTTTTGGGGTTTGGGGAAGAACCCACAGAGTCAGGTAGTGCATTGATTACTCTGTTGCTGAATTTTCTGCAATCGAGTTTGGAGCGGTTTACGTTAAGTTTGTATCTATTGTATGCTCGTGTATTGTTGCGGTTGAAGCTGAAGTAGTCATTGACAGATAGGACATTGTAGCAGATGATTTTGTGAACTACATTTAGATCAGATCGAAGGTGACATAGTTCTAAATTGTCTAAGCCCAAAATTTCAAGTCTGGTGGAATAAGGTATTCTGTTGCAAGCAGAGGAGTAGAGGACTCTTCTTGTGAAATATTTCTGGACTCTCTCGATTGTATTAATGTCCGATATGCAGTGCGGGTTCCAGACAGGTGAGCTGTATTTGAGAATTGGTCTAGCGAATGTTTTGTGTGCTCTGGTTAGCAGTGTAATATTGCCAGAGAAGAAGCTACGCAAGATTAGATTAACAACTCTTAGTGCCTTTTTGGCAATGTTGTTACAGTGGGCTCTGGCACTTAGGTCATTAGATATGAGTACTCCAATGTCCTTGACAGAGTGAGGGTCGTCTACAAGGTCATGTCCTCCAAGCTTGTATTTTGTGTTCTGATTCTTTTTGCCAATGTGTAAGTCAGAGCATTTGTTGGTTGAAATTTGAGGTTGCCAGTTGTTTGACCATTCTGATACATGGTCAAGGTCTTTTTGAAGGGTAGCAGCATTGTCGGTGGTGTTAAATAGTTTAACATCGTTGGCGAAGAGAACGCAGTTGCTTATAATATGATCACAAAGGTCATTTATGTAAAGTATGAAGAGAGTTGGTCCTAGAACGCTGCCTTGAGGGACACCACTGTTGACAGGTGCAGGATTTGATAGGGCACTCCCTATTTTAACCACTTGTTGTCTGTTTGACAGGAACACAGTTATCCAATCATGTAGGGGTCCAGAGATGCCATAAGATTTTAGTTTCAGAAGTAGTTTGTCGTGTACCACTGAATCAAAGGCTTTACAAAAGTCTATGTAAATTGCATCTATTGTTTTACCCTGATCGAGTTGTGTAGTCCATATGTTTTTGCAGTGTAGGAGTTGCAGATTACAGGATAATTTTTTTCTGCAACCAAATTGTTTGTTAGAGAGTAGGTTGACAAATTACAGGTAACAAGAAAAACTTGCCTGTTTACTCTCATGATTATGAGATTATAAAATTGTCCCAGGACTTTACTTGTTGAGTTGCATCTGATATTGTAATATGTGGTCTACAGTTTGTTTGCAAGTTTAAAGAACAGGGTTTTATGCTCTATTTCATTGTGCTTTGAACTTCAAGAGGAAGAATGATACAAAAAAAAATCAATAAAATAAATTGCAATGTTCCATGAACATTTTCAACTTCTTGTTTGACATGGCTAATTAAGGTAGGTTTCTGAGTGATCACTGATATCCAAGCTTGATACATAATAAAAAGTTCTAGCATAGCGAAAACCACACCATTAATTGTTGATGATGACTTGCCCAGTTCTTCCTTCCTGAATCTATTTTGGTCCCAAAATGCAATTATGCATTTATGCAATTATGCTACCATCTCTCCATTTTATTAATATCTACCTTTCCAAAATGTATACAAAAGTGCATTTTATGGAAAGTCTGCCCAATGTGCAAGTTTAGAGAAATGCATATGAAATTGCATACCTATTTCCACATGGATTTTTAAAAATTTGCAAATTATAATGAAGCAGGCTAAACCGGGTATAATACCGGAATTGAGAAATTAAGTAAAAACAAAATAGAGGGATTTGCTCAACCTTGTCTCCACACAGATCAGGAAATATTCAACTGACTGCAAGAATAGAATGTTGTTTGTGAACTCATGTCTTAATCAAATCACATGATGGCATGTAGGATTGCCAGATGCCCTTTATTTTAGGAACAGGGAATCTGCCATAAGCTGAGATAATCTTTTTTCAGTATCATCTGTCCTTATTAGCAGTGGTTTTCAGAGAGAAGCCTTTCCAATTACTATTTGAAATGCCAGCAATTTAAGATGGAAGCTCCTATGCTTCTAACCCGTTTCTCTAAAGGAATTTTGGAGGCATGCAGACAATTTGCCTTTAATCATACTGAGTTATAAAATGTAAAGGAGATTCTGTTCTGTCTGCACAGAATAGGGCAAAAGGCTACCATCTGGACAGTTTGGATCAACCTAACTAGTGTATAATGCTTTAGCAGGATATATATTTTTTATGCTGGCCCATTTCTTTGATTGCTTAAAAATAACCCTAATAAGTGGAGGTTGATATCAGATTTGATAATTTTGATATTAGATTTGATAATTTCAAATTACTGCGAGGTAGATTTTTTATGCTATTCACTTAATCTGATATTTGTCCAATTTTAAGCTTGAAAAAGAGTGCCTTCAATGAGAAACACTTTTCATACATATTAATATTCATGTAATCTTTACATTAAAAATGTATATGACTTTGATTAATTACATCACAGAATGATCAAGTGTATAATCAGAAGATAGTCTTACATCTACTTAACCAATAGATCATGGGTCCTCAAACTACGGCCCGCAGGCCGCATACGGCCTGCCAAAGCCATTAATCCAGCCCATGCAGGACCACGAGGCTGCCCCGCCCACATTGCCCCACCTACCCACCAGCCCCCACCTGCCTCCTTGAGGCCAAGGAGGCCAAAAACGGGATGCGCGGAGGCCTCGGGAGGCCAAAAATGGGCCTGTTTTTGGGCTGCAGAGTGGTACTGGAGGCCGAGGAGGCCAAAAATGGGACGCGCGGAGGCCTCAGGAGGCCAAAAATGGGCCTGTTTTTGGGCGGCAGAGTGGTTCTGGAGGCCGAGGAGGCCAAAAACGGGACACGCGGAGGCTGTGGGAAGCCAAAAATGGGCACGTTTTTGGGCAGCAGAGTGTTAGTGGAGGCCAAGGAGGCCCGTTTTTTGCCTCCCCTGCCTCCAGAGAAGGAGGGAGGGGGGAGAGAAAAAGACACACACACACACACACACACACACACACATACACACACACACAAACAGAAGTCCCTCACCCCACCCCAAGGCAGCCACATCCCTTCACTAACCTGCTTTCCACCCCTAGGAGCATAACAAATTAAAGTTTAATTTGTATGTATTGTTTAATGGACTGCTAATTTGGCCACGACCACCCAGTCACACGACCACCTAGCCATGCCCACCCACCTAGCCAGTCGGCCCTCCAACAGTCTGTGGGACCATGAATTGGCCCCCTGTTTAAAAAGTTTGAGGACCCCTAATCTAAAACATATAGTGAAAGGACTGTAACAGCCACTCTGTAGGACAAGTGGGCAGAAGACTAGCAAAGTGCATCCATGAACACTAACTAGAAGTCAGAAAACATGA
Source organism: Diadophis punctatus similis (assembly GCA_023053685.1). Classification (NCBI taxonomy): domain Eukaryota; kingdom Metazoa; phylum Chordata; class Lepidosauria; order Squamata; family Dipsadidae; genus Diadophis; species Diadophis punctatus. Next base: position 90,217,371 of record JALIGW010000001.1, on the reverse strand, counting down.
TGAAAACTCTTTAATTGCACAACTCATGGACAGATTTCACCTTAGTTTCAACTGGGAAACTGTGAACATCCTAAATTAAACTACCGGTAAGTCCAAAAATACTAGATGATTCCTGGAAGCTTGGAACTCAAACAAATCAGCCATCAACAGAGATCAACAACATCCACATACCATTTAAAGGAGAGAAAAAAACTAAAAAAGGAAACAAAAAGACCACAAAACCTCCTCACCAGCAATCAACCCCCAGATATGCAGAGATTAACACCAAGATTAATACCAGATGAACTATCCAGCAGTAAACAATACCCCAATTAGGGAACTACTAACGCAGACAAGCAATTAGGCAACAGCCCAATGAAGGAACCAACAACAACACTCTCGCTAACTAGCAAGCCATTTGAATATAAACAGAGAGCAAACCGGGGTGAAATCCTCCCGGTTCGCTCTTACCTGTCGGTCGCCACAGAGCTGAAGAAGCTGGTGGCGTTCACAGCACGGGGCTGCCCCCGCACGCTTCCCCCACCCGCCTGGACGCCGCCATTTGCGTTCTTTTGCCCTCTGCACATGCGCAAAGCGTTCGGCATGCGCAGAGGGCAACAGAACGCAAATGGCGGCGTCCAGGTGGGCGGGGGAAGTGGGCGGGTGCAGCCCCGTGCTGCGAATGCCACCAGCTTCTTCGGCTCTGTGGTGACTGATGGGTAAGAGCGAACCAGGAGGATTTCACCCCTGGCAGCAAACCCTACTCCCTACTAGCACTTATGATGTTACCTAGTTGCGTAATGAAACATCTGCAAGAAAACAATCAAGAGAGCACCAATGACTCAACAGAATATTTAACGACTCGGATAATCGATACAAATAATAGAGTGGTATAATATTATCTGCAGGAATGTGAGGCTGAAGGAGTAAATTACAGTAGTGAAATCCAATTATTTTTACTACCGATTCTGTGGGCGTGATGTGGTGGGCGTGGTGTGGCTTGGTGGGCATGGCTTGGTGGGCATAATAGGGGAAGGATACTGCAAAATCTCCATTCCCACCCCACTCCAGGGGAAGGATACTGCAAAATCTTCATTCCTACCCCACTCCAGGGGAAGGATACTTCAAAATCCCCATTCCCTCCCCACTCATGGGGGAAGGATATTGCAAAATCTCCATTCCCACCCTACTCTGGGGCCAGCCAGAGATGGTATTTGCCGGTTCTCCAAACTACTCAAAATTTCCGCTACCGGTTCTCCAGAACCTGTCAGAACCTGCTGGATTTCACCCCTGATAAAATAATATATTTCTATATGTCACTGACTAACTACCTATCTTAGGTAGATTCATACCTGGCTCAACAGTTTTTTCTATAAATGTTGTTTATGCCCACTGTTGCTCGCTGTGCTATTTATTCTTGGTTGCATGTGTCTAATATGCTTGCAAAAGCTCATAACTTGAACTAAATGAGGGCTTCTGAATGATACAATGCTTCTTATAGATGAAAAATCTTGTATGACTTTTCACATAGTGGTTGTTATGGATACAGAGAGCAGTTTCACTATAATTATTTATTTATTGAATGTCACTCTCCATCATTTGCAGAGCAATGTATTTTTATGGCCTTAAAAATAATTATTTATTATAAGAAGCCTCTTCACTTCAGGTTCAGGGTTCTATTCTACATTTCAAAGATGGCTTCGAGAATGTTACATGATTTAATCCTACTCTGTAGGAATAAAACAGAGTAAAAAGTATTCTTCAATTTTTTTTGAGAGATATTGGTTTCAGTTCTGGTGCTTTAGGATTATGGTTGTGATGCTCCTTGTTAATATTTTCAATTGGATTTTTGAGTTCTGATTCTCTGCGCCCTGGTTTTGATATCCAGAGCTTAGTAGATTCTTGGTCCTTTCGGTTTTATTTCCATCCACTGTATGAATACAGTATAAAAATAATTTCTTGAAGCAACATGGTGCAAAGTCTTAACATTATGTACTGAAAAATTGGTTCAGTATTACCTGCGTAGAAAAAGGATGAATGAACAGAAGTAATGAAAAGAAATGCCAGAGGTGACATAAATGTCAATCCCAGAATCAATTCTGGATATTCCTCATAATAAATTGCAAGGAAGGAGAACACTGGCAGAATTAACGTAATTAAGGATGAAGTCTCACTTAACCATGGAGGTCATTTGGTGACTTCAGCAGGGGGATTACCTCTTAGTTATAATTATTTTATAACATGATATATTTAAGAACATCATTATAATTATAAAATATTAATCTTACTTTAGTACAAGTACAATTTATTAATGCAAAACACAGCCACAGTTCAAAGACTTTGTAAATGTTCAAGCTAGCAATCCAGGTATACATACCTAGAAGGGGTTAGATTGCAACAGGTTGTCTAGGAAACAAATTATTCTAAATCTTTCTTGTAGTAACTTCCCCTTCCCTATAGATCCCATTGGTCTTTAAATTAATGTCACTTCTTAGGAAAGCTGAATAGAAATAAAGGCTTCATCATCTGAGCCAACTTCATCTCTATGGAATGTGATCGTTTTTTCAAACAACACATTTTGCTTTGATTAGCCTCAAAGTCTTCAGAATGCTAGCACACATTCAAGGAATACTGATAATAGGGTCTTTTCTCTAATAAGGCTCCACAGACATTAGCATATGTGTCAAGACTGACTCGCACTTTCACCTATATTCCACTTCGCTCACAGCTTGACAAAGAAAAGGGAGGGGGTGGAATGGAATGTAAGGGTGAGGGGAATAGCATCCAAGCATCACTGGTTCCCGTGAGACATTGCTCCCACCTCAAGGACACACTGAGCAGATGTCCCAGCGTGACTGGCTGGTTCCCATAACAAAATGAACAAAAGTGATTGGTGGACGTAATGAAATGTGGGTGGCCTGTAGGGAAAGGGAGAATTAACTATGCTTGCTTTTGTGCGGGTAGGCCAGAGCTGGTTTCGCTTCTTCTATGACAATGTGGTTTATTCAATAAAGTTTATACTCTTGGTAAAATGATGTCCCAGGAGTTTCTTTTTCTGGATTCATCAACTGGACATTTGACAGTATGGCTAACTTGTCTGGGCTCAGAAGCTAAGCAGGCCGATTAGGCCTGATTATTTAGAATAGGGGATCTCCCAGACACCACCGTTATGGGCAAGTTTGGGAAGTCAGAAAACATCTTCATATAAAGCATTAGCATTCCATGGCTGTATTTGCTGCAAAGAAAATTATAGTAATTAAAATAGGTTTCTGCTCTGCACCAACAATTTGAGAAATTCCAGCTACAGAAGGAATTCTTAGTTGTCAAGTATTTGAAATCAAATAATAAGAGCAGAAAGTATAGACTAATTTGTTTTGCAACTTGCCTTCATGTCTGATCAATAGGTCTAAGGTGATACCACTTACATGAGCTTTAAGCTGTGCTATATAACGGGATGCAGCATACGCACAAATATCAGTTCTTTATTAAGAAATGGGGAAATAAATATGTCTTCATACAAATTGTGTTGGTTCCATGAGGTAAAATTTTTCTCCAAAGAAACAAAAACCCATGTGGTGAACTATTTAAAAAATCTTGTTCAGCATCCGGGTTCCTCTTGGCTATAGTTGTGATGGCTGTGTTGAGATTGCAATATTTTGTCACTAGTAAGTTTTTGCTGTATGGTAATACCATGAGAGTTGAAGAACTGTGCTAAATCACAACAAAAGTCCACTTTGTCCACAAAGGTCTATATGATTTAATTTTCTTCAAGTAGCTAGCCCGATGCTTCCAAAAATTCCCATTCAAGGGTATTATGGCAGTGACATTTCCATTCATCATCTCAAATAACTGTGCCCCAGTGAAATATTTGTATCATGGATCATGGCAAAGACTAAAAAATGATTTTCCATCTATTTGTCTGATTTCCTTTCAGAGCTATCAGGAATAATAGCCATCATCTGCCAACCCGGCATTCTGGGGCAGTGAATTTCACAGTCCTTTCCTGAATCTGACAGCATCGATTCTGTCTTTTCTTTCTTAAAAAAATAAAAAGATTCAAATACTACAGGTTTTCCTTGCAATAAAGCATTTGTATTGTGTCTTAATTTGAATTGCATCTTCAGAATCATTTTCTGCTATTGTGAGGTTGGCGGTGGGTGCGGGAAATAGAACCATCAGACCTATGTACGACATTATAAATAAATAAAGTTGTTGATACCACAGTTTGATGAATTCATGCAAATGCGTTATGCATTAATGGGGCTTATTTTTTATAACCTTTTTTTCTAATAAATCCTAGCACTTGCCTTTTTGTCATGGGTTTGGATTTTACTTGCTTGCTTGCTTATTTAATTTCAGCCTTACAGGCCGCTTCCATCTGCTGGTTCTGAGTGTCATGCAACTCCTCCAATAAATAATAAGGGATCACAAACAAATATAGATCAAATAAATAAGCTTACCTGACTTTTCTTTTAGACAATATCCTATATGGGGTGGGACAAAATGCTGTTGACAACCCAGTCTTCCTTTAGCTCACTTGAGGTAAACTTAGAACTCTGAGTTGATAACTTGCTGCTAGGTTATGTTGTACAGCAGCCGCCACAATCTGTTGAAAAAGGGCCGGATCGAGGGCGGAGACCTAACTCACAGGTTGAGCCATTGTGGTCTGATCAGTTTGGATTTAGATTTGATTGGCCCCAGTGGTTAATGGGTTCTGACGGATCCCTGCTGGACCCCATAAATTGCCCTCCTGCCTGGGGAACTCTGGGTCATCCAGATCCTGGATTTCCTCCCTCAAGCCCCCTTGCCCCCCTTTTGGCTGATTATTGATTGCCTGTGGAAGATCTATGCTCAGCCAATGCCCTGTCAGATCTTTCACAAATTTTGCGAAGCACCTAATGACGGTGCTTTTCTACCTTTTGAACAGCCTTGCTTGGGGCTTTAGGTTGGGAAGAGGTTCCCAAGGCTTCTGTTCAAGGATCATCATCTTCCAGTATCGGCCTGTTTGATTTTTGTTTTCTCTTGCCTCCCGGTTTGTCTGACGGGCGGCCTGACTCTGACATGGTGACGTAGGAAATGACTGCCTGTATAAAAACACAGGAAGAGCACAAGCTATGTGGAGCGTTGTTCGGTCTGAGGAGAAATTACTATCCCCGTTTGTAATTTATGAGCTGTTTGCAAGTGCCGATAGTAAGTTAGCTCTATGAAAGCCGCTCTGGGAAACTTAAGTAATCCAGTGTCAGAGCAAGCTCGGATGACGCGCGCCTAGTTAGCGGTGTCAAATTGCAATACACAAAGCCGTGAACAGAGTTAGCGCCAGAGCAAGCTCAAATGGCGCGCAAGACTGCTTGCCGTTTAAAACGGCCCAAAGAAGGGCTCCGTGCCAGAGCAAGCTCAAATGGTTGAGGGGCAGTGGCTTAAATAGATGTTAGAAACCGGGACTTATGCTGTTAAAAGATTCTCCGCTCTCGCTAGAGCAAGCTCTAATGACATTGGAGATCACAGCACTTTACAATTTAGTTCTATCGCCATCTGTTTAGCAGCTGCCACAGTCCCATACGAGGATAAGTCATCCCTGACTCAATACCTGAGCTCTTAACTGCTGGGGAGACTCGGGCGATAGCCCCCTCCACCCCAAGTATGACAGACCCAGCCACTGGACATCTGGTCAATGTCACTGACAGCCACCAGCCCTGCCCTTGATCTCACGTGTCTGACAGTCTAAGTCGATCAGAATGGAAGATAACAATGAATTTCCTCAGATGAAGATTGGAGAAAATGACAGAAAGGAGTCAGCCGTCGGGATGGGAGTCCTTGTGCCACGTGCTGCCTCGCTGAGGACTGAGTCAGAACTGGGACAGTAGACAGATCCTGTCAAATTTAAAAGACTCGGTCCTCGATGCTGACAGGACGAGGACAACCCATTCTGATTGCTGGCTCCTCCCACGATGGAGAAAGAACAGTTCTTATTTGTTCCACTTACTGTTGTTGTAGTCCCATGGTTGTGGGGTTTCCCACTTCACTTTTCACCCAACTTCAAGTACTCTGCATCTTGATTGGCTTTTACCTATGTATGGATGCTTTTTTCAGCTCTTCGTCCCTGAGTGACTCATTTTACATCAGTCTTGCTCAATACATTCAGCAGGACAGTTTTATATTTTATGATTGTATTGTTTTACATTATTTTCTGTGCATCTTTTACCACACATTATACAACTGGCTGTTGCTAATTTCTTCAAAATTCTGATTTTGGGAGATGCAGGCTGCATCATAGTGCATTTTATCTCTGAGCCTGAACTGTGTTGTCTTCTTTCTCATTTTTGATTCTCAACCTCTTTATGCCAGGAAAGGGGGCAAGAAAAGAATCAGCCCTCCTGGGTTGTTTTGTTTTCTTTCTTTCTTTTCTTTTCTTTTCTTTTCTTTTCTTTTCTTTTCTTTTCTTTTCTTTTCTTTTCTTTTCTTTTCTTTTCTTTTCTTTCTTTCTTTCCTTCCTTCTTTCTTTCTTTCTTTCTTCCTTCCTTCCTTCCTTCCTTTCTTTATGCTCCAGCAGAGCAGCCAGATTGGAGTTTTAGCCTTTATGAAGAAATCACATTGTTTCTCTACAACATGAATTGCCTCTTAACACCCCAGGTCCATTGGATTCAAAAGATAATTGTCTGGAATTTGGAAGGCAATAGTTGTTCAGCACCAAAAAGGGATCTGGCCCTGAAGGAAAAGACATATGTATACATTTAACAGTACAAAAGAAATGAATCTAAAGCTATTTCTTAACCTAAGACAGGAAAGATTGTTTTCAAATAAATGAGCAATGTATAATTTATAGTGAACGTGTCTTGGTTTCTGCTAAGCAGTTCAAAAAGATGTTTATTTTCTTTAGCCTTTTATGTTGCTTATTGGGAAGGATGATTCAGGTATTTGTTTTTAAATCATATTATCAATTTTGGAAACTTTTAAAAATGTTATGTAACAATTAATTTGTAACTACCGGTATGTGAAAAACAAAACCTTCCTTTAATTTTATTGCAAGACATAATCTGCTGTTAGGAACTGGGATGAAGTTTCCAATTGCTGACATTGTTTTCTCTTCTTCTAACATATTACTGTTTTATTTTATATTTTATTATTTTATTGTATATTACTTCATTTTATTATTTCTTAGATGAATATGTCAAATTCCTTCCCTTCCCATCCCTTCATATTGCTGTTGTGCCTTAGCTGCTGGTCACTACTTTATTTTGTGTTGTGAAATGTCAGATGCTTGAAAACAAGTAAATAACAGGGCTACCTAATTGTTTGGTGGCAGGGCCTTTACTGAAGAAGCACAGTACTACCATTTGCTCAATGTGGGAGTTTTAAATGCTGTACTGGATCCCTGGAGTGTGTTGAAATGCAAGTCAAAAGGACGCTCTTGGAAAGAATGGCTTAGCAAAGGAAATGCCAGAAAAGCTTTGAATTTCTTACATGGAAGCAGGGAGAGCAATTCCCCTTGCTGTAAACACTTAATAGACCACATTTTTTGCAAAAATGTTTTGAAATGTGGTACAGAGTGGTATAGTGGTTAGGACTTTAGACTAGGACTGCCAAGATCTGCTTCAAGTACACCCTAAACCATGGAAACTCATTAGATGGGTTTCCCAATGGTTACCTTTCCTCAGTCTGACTTAACTCACAGGGTTATTGTGAGGTAAAAAAAAATGGAGGTGAGGTATGAATTAAGAAAACATACTTTATAAATAAGTTTGTGGTCAACTTTGCAAAGTATAATAACATATTTGCTTTCCCAGTTCAGACACACAGTGAAAAGTTGAAAGACAGCTACTTTAAGGTATCTATTGAATTCATTTTATTTTTAGCAGCAAGTTCCCCTAATGCTATTCATCTTTAACAGGTGTAATTCCAAAATTGTATTGTCATTGGCACAGTTCAGATAGTTTGCATTTCATGTTGAGTTCTCTTAACTACTAATAATAGTATATTTAGAACAACTCCATGTTGTTTCATACAGAGTATGTGCCCCAAACTGGGCATACACTGTGTTAAAAATCATATTTCATAGGGGATGGAGTTTGCATAATTCCATTAGTTAGGCAGTGTGTAATACAGCCATCAATTCATCATATTAGACTATTAAGTGATGATTACATGTACAGTAAGTGATGAGCAAACACATTCTGAATTCAAACCTTTTCTTAGGTATGTGGATTCATGGGCTGTACTACTGGGCCCTTACTGGAATAAGTTTGGGGTTTATTTACAAGTGAATATAAACACTGTGGGTCCTTGGACAAACTATTGCCATTCCTTATCTGCAGGATGAGAATCATATTCAATATACTTTAACACACAGAGCTGTTATCAGGATTACAGAGATAATGCCGGAAAGAAAAGTCAGAAAATATTAGATATGTTATGGTTTGAAGTGGGGCAACAGTCATTCTTCTTTCTTCTAGTAGTCTATAATCTCTTTAGCCCTGAATAAGGATCATAGAATAATTATATTTATGGAGGTCTTTCTGAATTCCATTTTCAGACTGTTACAAATGACTCATAGCCAGCCATCTCGCTATCTTATTTAACATCCAATCTGATGAAGACTTGTCTATAACTTGAAAGCTTATTCATGATGTTGTTGCATGGTAGTTCATCCTGAAAACAGCTCTCGTTACTTTAATTTTACTTCTTTCTCCACCCCACAGTAAATCTGTCTGTTACCAGCAAAAAGGTTCATTTTAGGTGATATAATTGAAGTACTTTGTATGTGAAATGCTGTTCAGATTAAGAAATGAAAAAAGAAACCAGTCTGTAATCCATTTATTTTTATTTTGGTAAGGAAGATGAAATTAACAAAGAGCAGAGCCTGCCTCTGCCTTACTATGAGACTGTTTTCTAATACCAAATAGCGTTCAAATAAGATTTACATTTTTTGGTCACTAGAATAAGCTTAGCATTCTACCTTTATATGCATGAATGAGCCACATCTTCCTGTCAAGTGCTAAGATCAATGTTACCTGATGATTCTTTATTTTGATTAATAAAGGCTCGCACCAACTTGATCTTAGCGGCAGACAGAAATAAGTGCTGTCTAGAAATGATCACCCAACTCACAAGCCTGTCTTTTTTAAGTGGACATCATGCTAATGTTATGATAGATGTCTGCATCTCATTTCTATCTCTGCCAATGTTCCACTGTGCTTGAAGTCAGACATTATGAATTGAGATACAAAACAGACAGGAAGGGGCATTATGACTGAAATGACAAATAGATATTTGCAATCTTCTACAACAGTAGTAGTAGTAGTAGTATTGATTACATATATGGCATCATCTGATACATAGCATGTTGAAGCCCTATCAGACCATTTAGTGTGACTAATGGGCCATCACTAGGAGTGCCTGAGGGTAAAATAAGATTATCATCCTTAGACTTAAACTATATTGAAGGTTCCTTTGAGATCATCAATCAAGTTCAGAATTTGTCATGTACTTAGCCGTGAGGAGAAAAAGCAGCCATCAAAAAGTTACATGGTTTCAGTGTGTGCTCAGGAAATATCCATGAAAGATATTTCTTTGACATTTTTTTTCTCTCCTCATATGATTACTCAGAACACAGGAAAGGCAAACAAATCTGAAAGACCAAGATAATAGAAGCATGTTGGCAAGTGAAAGTGGCAGAGGACGTAGATTCCTATTTGAGAGAGTAGGGACCGTTTCACAAAATTATTCGATTTCATAAATCAATACACATTTTTAGCTTTTTTGTTTTTTGCACTGCACGGTGGCAGAAGCAAAACAAATTAAAGGGAGCATAACAAGAGTAAACAGCATTTCTGAGATACAGTAGGTTTTTGTAACAGAAATAACAGGATATTTCACATTAATTTCAAGAGATCCAAAAATACGAGGGTAACAAGTGGAGGGATTCTGGCTCTCCTACCTCTGAAACCGACCATGTGTAACAAGATTCAGATAGATTCCATTAAGCATCTTTCTTAGGAATAAATGAAAGAGAGAGGATAGAGTTTTAAAAGATTGTATCCTTGAAGTTAATGTATTTCAACAAAGTTATAGTTGGAATGTGCTGTGAGAGGGAGGGGGAAGGAGAGGGGAGGGGAAAGGGAGGGGGAGAGGAGAGGGGAGGAGAGGAGAGGAGGCAAAGCAAACTAATTAATTGTTTCCAAGAATAACTACACACAGAGCTATACAAAGAGAGATCTTGGTAGAATTCTATGGAGCAACTGCAATTTGTCTTGTTTTGGTGAAGTAAGGAATATAAGCAGAAATTTCATCCATCTACTTCAGTGGTGGGTTCCTACAGGTGCGGTCCACTCTATAGCACCAGTAGCGGCCCGCTGGTGATGTCACAGTACCGGTGCGGTCGGTTGCCGGTGCCTGGGTGCCACCATTTTTTTAAAAAAAAAAATTTATTTTTTTTTAAATTTTCTTCTGCGCATGCCCAGAAGCCGAACTTCCAGCACTGCGCATGCGCTGCCTTCCTACCCCACAGTGAGTCCAAGCAGGGGAGGATGGCTAAGGGAGTGCATGAGATGCTGAAAGAACAGGCGGCAGGACCTATCTCAGTTACCCTCCCTTCAGCAGTCCGAGAAGCCACGAATGCGCGGTGATGATCCCAGGCATTTTCGCACGTTCAAGGCTTCTCGAGCTGCTGAGGGGAGGGGGAACGGGCGGCAGGAGCCTAGGATCATCAAATGGGGAGAAGCATTCAGGCCGGACGGAGCCTCCTAGAAGAACCGCTGCCGTGGCCTTGCTGCTCCCGCTGCGGGGGGCTGCGTTGCGGGTGGGCAATGCCCCCTGCTTCTCCGGCCACTGCCAAGCTCCCGAGGCCCACGCCCACCCGGTCACATGGCTGGCAAGCCACACCCACAAAATAAGCCATGCCCACAGAGTGGTAGTAAAAAAATTAGGAACCCGCCTCTGATCTACTTGATATGCCAAGAAGACTGATTATTCATGGACTGACATGAAACAAAGTCATATAGCAGTTTACTTCTAAGGAATGGGTGCTGCATTGCTTTATGAAGTAGCTTCATAACTTTGCACAACCTTAGAGTTTGACTCAGGGACATCACATGATCTTGCCAACTATCTAATATCTATGTTTGGGGTGATCAGTTCAGGGAGCATTCTGATCTGAGGACCTGTTTGTCAAATCCAGAATCCAATTGAACTTTAGTAGAATCTCTCTTTTCCACTTGAAAAATGAACCAGTTGTCAGACAAAAAGTATCTGTTATAATACATGCCAATCCCAGTTGACCATTTTTGTTTTGCTTTCTTATCTCCAAGTCCCTAAAAGTCCTTCATATCTGAATAGCTTTCCTTTGGAGAGATTTTTAATTCTGGAAAATTCAGAAGCAGGTGCTATTAAGAAGCATCGCATATTATATCATGAAATGATAACAGGTTGGAGCATAAGATACATGATGTATTTCATAACTAGCACAACAAGAATAATGTGATTTGATTATCAGTAAAGAAAGCAGATCTTTTGACCTTTAATCCCAGGAACAGTTTAAAGAAAACAATGCACAGTTGTTAAATCTAAGGTACAAGATCAGTTGGTTGTATTCCCATCAGGGGAGAAGGTTTTAATGCAACTTGGTCTAAGACTGACTCGTAATTCATAATTTCCATGTTGATCCTTTCCTAATAGGATCTCTGCTTTGCTCAGGTGTCTAATTTATATTTCCAAAGCCAGAGTCCTCTGTTCCTTTTTCTTCAAGCATCGAATTGCCTAGTTTCTCCAAAAATACACATTTGTTTTGAACACCAAAGAGAAGCTTACAGCTCTGGTACACCATTCTCCAAGTCATTATGTGAATCCATCTATAGAGTATAGCATGACATAACCAGTGGTGGGCGGCAACAGGTTTAACCACCGGTTTGGTGACCGCGCGCTTTGCACATGCACGCACCTAATGCGTTTGCATGCAGCATTCAAAATACAGCAATTTGAGGCTCAGCTGCTTACCTTCTAAGGCAGCCCCAGTAAGTAGATCAGCGAAGGCGCGAAAATCAACTGTGCCTCACGAATCAGCTGAGTCAGAAAGAAGGAAATATAGGACAGGCTAGAGCAGGGGCGGGTGGGGGGAGCTGATCATTGGAATTACCAATTTGCCCAAACTGGTCCGAACCAGCACCAGCCCACCACTGGACATAACCCATAAGCTCCAGGCTAGGTGCCTTGTAGGAAACTGCCTTTCACACTGCAAGTTGTAGCTGTAGGAACTGAGTTTGTTTTCTCTATTTAGAAAACTAAAGCTACACTGTATAGTTTATATCTGGAAGGTCACTAAGAAGTGATAAATGCTAAGATATTTGAACATCTTTCTTTTGGGGACAAAGATGCTATCATCTGGGTCCATTCAGCTCTGGTGCAGAAAGTCAATTTGCTTTCCTTTGTAATGCCTAAATATTTAAAAATGAGTTTGCAGTAACCTAAAAAAAACTGTAGGACATGTTCAAGTTTACCTCCAGAATATCCAAAGCAACAGCATATTTACTGATTTATTTACCTACTGTTCCCTATAAATAGCATGTTATTTTGAAATCTCTAAGCTGGGTAGCATTATCTATCACCCTTTTCCTTCAGTTAGTGACATTAATAGAAATTTTTTATTTCCCTAAAGCATAATATTATACGTAAAGTAACTGAAGTTAGATGATATATTTTTACTTTTAAAATATAATAGTCTAGGAGGTCTTTGTTAATGTTTATGTGGATTCTTTCTCTATAATTATTAACTAACTGCTCTATTAAGAGATTGAAAATCATGCATGACATATATTAGCAGCAAATACAGTATATATTATGTAATAACGTAGATGGCCATTCTCACATTCTCTGAATGGTGATTGATTGAATTTGTCCCTTTAAAGCCAGAGAAAGAAATCTTCTTTGATAGACAGATCTTTGGAAGCTATCTCAGAGCAGTTGCAGAAACTTCCTCATTAGCATTCTGCTGTGGACAAAAGCACACAGGAGTCATTCTCTGAATATATTAGAAAAGGATCAACGAAAATTTTGAAGCTCGGGATGAAGAACTGCCCCACTCCACTGGCATGCTCTATCAACAGGGAACTGTAACCCATGCTCTTCATGCTCTGATAGGTAGGCCAGGCTGGGCTTTGGATGTAGATATCCAAGGATTTAGATATCTTCTGCTTTCGGTCTTTTCTTCACCAATGGAATGGTGCCTGTGTTTATTGTAAGTGAGAGGAGGTTTTTGTCTGCTAAGCCAAAAAGTTAATATGTGGAAAAGCACATTCGGCATCATGTATGCAGTGGTTAGAGTGCAGCACTGCAAGCTACTTCAGCTGACTGCTAGCTGCAGTTCAGCTGTTCAGATCTCACGGGCTCAAGGTTGACTCAGCCTTCCGTCCTTCTGAGGTCGGTAAAATGAGGACCCAGATTGTTGGGGGCAATATGCTGAACTCTGTAAACCGCTTAGAGAGGGCTGTAAAGCACTATGAAGCGGTATATAAGTCTAAGTGCTATTGCTATTAAATATGCTACACAGTCAACACTGAAGAAGGCCATTAATATATTAAAAACACATATCTGTCCAGGTCAATTTCAACAGCTTAGAAAATAACGCAGCCACAAATGGCAATTTACGGTAGTATCAACACACCTTAGTTGGAAAGAGTTAGGAAAGGAACTAAAGAGCCAACAGTTTTAGAGCTCATTATCTGTATCAGTCTACAGCTAGTTTGTTATCAAGAGTGAGTTCTGAAGTTTCCGATTGTGATGGGTATGTATGTATATATATTCATCACAATCAGAAGCTTCAGAGTTTCTGAGGATTATATATATATATATATATATATATATATAGAGAGAGAGAGAGAGAGAGAGAGAGAGAGAGAGAGAGAGAGAGAGAGAGAGAGAGAGAGAGAGAGAGAGAGAGAGAGAGAGAGAGAGAGAGAGAGAGAGAGAGGAGAGAATATATATGAAGAATATATGCATCAAAAATTAGAGAGGAAATATTCCCTCAAATGCAAACTTTTTCTTTTAGTTCTCCATTAGCAAATAAGTTTTGTCGTTTCTACAGCAAAATGGTGCTCATTTGTGAATGAGGAGGCAGAAATAAACTTTTATTTCTTCATTCATTACAACGCTTTGCAATAAAAAAACAGATTTTTTGTTGCTAAGCCAGGGTAAGTATGTTATATCTGATTTGACAATCGATTTTGCCACAGTTGTTAAATGAATCAATCAAAATCAAGAGAGTTGTCATGATATAAATTATAAAAAAGGTAAATTTATAATTGCACTTATAACTGCTGTGAAGAAGATTGGAAGTTACTGCCTTATATTCTTTTTGCTTGCTTTCTTGCACTTTTAGCTGTCCCTTTGATTTGTCTTTTTCTTATTCTATATTACTTTGCATTAGTTTTTGTCCTTGTTTTTAAAATTTGTAACATTATATATACAAGAAAATTTCAATGGATTGGGAAACTGCCCATTGTACAGTTCTTATAACCAGGGCTGTTCCAAGACATTTCATTCCCTGAGGTAAATAAAAAGCCAGGTCTCTCAATTTCAGTTCCCGACAGTGAAAACAATTAATCCATGGAACCGCTTGCCTCCAGAAGTTGTGGTGCTCCATCACTGGAGATTTTTAAGAACAGATTGGACAGCCATCCATCCAAAATAGTAAAGGGTCCCCTGCTTGATCAGGGTGTTGAACTAGAAGACCTTCATGGCTCCTTCCAATTCTGTTATTCTGTAGTTCTGTAACCAGCTGAATTGGCAACCAAACCTTCTGAAACAACCTTCATAACAACCTTCTCTGACAGAGTAAATTGACTTAAGGGGTTGTGTGTAGCACATATCTTTCTTTTACAGAAGGGAAGGACAAAGGGGCTTAAGAAGAATAGCTGATGGAGCAGTTTCACTGACTCCCCACGCCCAGCAATTGCCATCCTGGCAGCCACCACCCTCTAATTGATGATCAGTCAGCAAGCATTTATCTTTGGTAGCTACAAAATTGCTAACTACTATTAGGTTAACTCCACATAATGTTATCAAAGTCAAGTAAAAGATAAGAAGTAAAGCAAATTAATCTCCTCTCTGCCCCAAACTTTGCAAAGTGAAAGTGTGTGCAGCCCCCTTTTCTTATAGTTGTCACACAAAATATTGACATAGATTCAGTGGGCTGTTATCAAAATAAATTGTCCCAAGTTATCCAGAAACTCCAAGCAACTTTGGAGATCCTGCAAGAATGAAGTTGCTCATTTGTGTCAAATTAAAAATCAAGATCTGAAGTGGAAGCTGAATAATAAAAATGAGCAAAATAACCTTCCCCCCCCCCCCCAGCATGTAGGAGAGGACACTTTGCTGCCTGCCTGCCTGCCTGCTTGATCAACCTAGACAGCAATATTTTTTTTATTCCCATTTACAGTGTTGGAAGACAGAATGAATGCTGAAAAGAAAAATTGTAAATGGCTGTACTTTGGCTAAAAGACTAATTTCAAAATATAACCAAATGATGCAAATGTGCACATTTTTTGAGTTTGTACTCTAGTTTGTACTTTACTCCCGTGATGGCAAACCTATGGCACGCATGCCAGAGGTGGCACGCAGAGCCCTCTCTACTGGCACGCACACCGTCACCCCAGGTCAGATCTCCGTGGCGTTTCTTTCGTGAAATTCTGCTTCCCTACAAACGACGAAACAGAAGCTCACAAAAGAAAAAGATCTAACCTCTTGCTGCCCTGCTGGTATTGGGATGCCCCACATCCCGCCGCTCAGCTGGTCTTCGGGTCTCTGCTGCGCATGCACATGCTTGTCCGTGCATGTGCGCATGTGTGCATGCATGTGCATGCATGTGTTCACGCATGTCCATGCACAAACACACACATGTGCATGTGCACATTCATGTGTTCACGTGCGCACCTTTCAGTTTGGGCATGCACGTGTGCGTGCACAGTTTGGACACTCGGTGCCTAAAAAGTTCGCCATCACTGCTCTAGTCTGTCTTGAAAATCAAATATCAACATGTATCATTTTTCATGTTTCAATTTACACTTCTTTTATTTGGCCCTTGTTGCTCAAATATTTGAAAGTTATCTTGTTAGCTCCCTACTGTGTTGAAAATTTGTTATTGTTCTTATTTGTTTCAGTAATTTAGGTGCTTTTAGTTTTTAATTAATGTATATTTAGACTTACCTTGGTACCTATGGAGGCTAGAAACATCCAGTTGTGAAAAACAGGACTTTCTGACTCCAACAAATCAGTAACTTATACAGAATTGCTCTGGGTTGTTTGTAATCTATAGATCTCTCTTGCAATAGACCGAATACCATTAAAACAATGGCTTCTCCCTCTCCCTTGTATGCATAGTTCCATGTGTACCTTCAAATTTGCAATGAATGGGAAGCTGGAGTGTTGAAAGGAGATGGAAGATTGGTTGAGACTACATCAGAGGTGGGTTGCTCCCAGGTAGGACCGGTTCTATAGAACCGGTAGCGGGAATTTTCCAAACTCACCAAACCAGGAGCGATCGCCAGTTGGACACCCCCCCGAACCGGCTCTAATTGTGTTTTTGGCTTCTGTGCATGCACGGAATCTGTTTTTTGCTTCTGCACATGTGCAGAAGCTTGGTTTTTGGCACTGCACATGTGCTCGGGCGGCACGGCCACATGGTGTGCAATGCGTGTATGCTCACATGGTGCAGGAGGAAGCGAATCGGCAGCATGGTAAGTTAGAACCCACCCCTGGACTACATATATCCATTATTGTTTATGTGGAACTTTTTACTTAGCTTGTGGTCTATTCATGCTCTATCCATGCTCTACACAGAAAATAGAAAGTCTTTGGTCTCCCAGAAACTGCTGAACTACAGTTCTCAAAGCATATCCAATACTGAGGAATACTGGCAGTTACTGTATGTATTGTTCAATAACATGAGAATGGTTAAAAGTTCACTCGTGTTATTAAAACACCTTTTGGTTTCTTCAGGAATTGTCACTGCTACGTGTATTTTGCTGATGTCTCTCAGGAGAAAATGTTAAATTCTTTTACACAGAAAGAGTGTGAGGCCCTGACACCAATGACCCAGTGTGCTTGGGCATCTCTTAACATTTTTGTGTGTTTAGCAGTAAGGTCAAAGTAGGGTGAGGGATAGAAGTGCAGTCAGCAAAACATATTTATAAGCTTTCTGGCAAGCAGGAAACCTATCTTATCGGGTTTCCCCTTACCAAGGAATTTGTAAACCCATTTGTGCTTTTGTTTGCAGTGTGTGAAGGTCTACAGCAGAAGCATGCATGCATGAATGCTGAGATATGGAAATTTTATGAGCATTCTCACCTCTTCCTTAACTTTTGCGGGAACTTGCCAAATATGAACACAAGCTTCTGTTCTTGGCCAATCTAGATGTCACATGCAAAGAGAGGTGTAGACCTAGTAGATCTGACTTAGAAAAAATATTCCAGTATGACGGAAAAAGAAAGAACGATACTTCTATCACCAGGTTTCCCAAGCCTGAAGTATAATGCACAATATTGAACTGTAAAGGTGGTACCACAACTGATCTTTCATTGAAAATAGCCTTTTTCAGTCCTTGTCAAACCGGAGTTCTTCAAATTAAATTGAAATATTCAGAATTCCCAATCAGCATGGCTATTATGGGGAGGTTTAGGGAAACAGGACCAATAAAAGGAGAGTGGCCTACATCGTTTCATGGTGAACAAAGAAGTAAACTCAGTGCTACATAGTTAGGAAGCAAAATGAGTGAAAAAAATTGAATCATTTACAATTTTGGATTAAGTTTCACTAGATCAGTGTTTCCCAACCTTGGCAACTTGAAGATGTCTGGACTTCAACTCCCAGAATTCCCCAGCCAGCATTCGCTGGCTGGGGAATTCTGGGAGTTGAAGTCCAGACATCTTCAAGTTGCCAAGGTTGGGAAACACTGCACTAGATGATCCAAACCCAATGTCACTCTTTGTTTTAATTACAGACTGTGAGCAAAGTATGGTTATTTACACACACATACACACACACACACACACACACACACACACACACACACATCATTGTCATAATCTGTAGTTGTGTAAGAAAGAATAGCTGTATATTGTTAGTATTATTATTTACATTTCTTTCCTACCCTTGCTGGAAGAGCTCAAAGACAGTGTACATAGTCTCCTTTCTGTCAGCGTTATCCTCAAAGTAATAATCCAGCCAAATAATTGGGACTCAAAAAAATAACGGGGCCAGATGACCCAGGGAGATTACATGGCCAAATCTGAGTCTCTCTGGCCATAGTCCAACTCTGTGGTTTTCCTAATCTGTAGGGAAGTCAACATTCACTGAAGACTGTAGAGTATGATCAGAACTAAAAAGATACTCTTTGATTGACAGGCTTGTTATACCTGTAAGAGACGGAGTATGCTTTTTGTTGGGATTCATTGATGAATTTTATTTAAATTTCAAAGTTAATAGACTCACAAACTGATTGTTGTTTAATTTTATTTGTGAGCAGAGCTGAAAGGGTTCAACAATGCAGTTTCCTTCGCACCTCAAGATATGAATGGTATCCTTTTCTATGCTTTCTCATTACATATTCATTGATATGATCACAAATGTTATTTTTTAAAAGTTAAATGTTAACTTTTTTTAAATTCTGAAATTTGTAGGCTAAAACACTTCCCGGGTAAAGCAATAAAGCATCCTAATACAGTGCTTTCCAGACATGTTTGGACTGCAGATTCCTTGTTTCCCCAAAGAGGATGGCATGATTATTTACCATGATCATGGGGGGAGGGGGGAGTTGTCCTTCAGATAGCATCAAGTTTTAAAAGGCCACACTAGATGAGTCAGTCATTATACATTCCCCGCCCCCCATGACTAACCTAATAAGTCAGATGTCCTTGAAGATAGATTTCAGCTTTTCAGCTTAAACAATTGTACTTTGGTTGAAGTATGCTGCAGTTTTTCAACACCCTCAATTTCATTCAGATTGAACAACAGCTGATGAACTCAGGATTAAAAATAAGATATAACAATGAGCTTCTGATTTTGACCTCATTCCACTGCTTGATATTGGGAAACGTATATACTTCTCGTTAAAGCTAGAGGTGGGAAACCTTTATCCTTCTAAATGTTGCTGATCCACCATATCAAGAATCCTTTCCCATTAGTCATTTGCACATGAGTCAATAGCATATATCTTTCTATTTCAATAAGGTTTGTCCCTATTAGGAGACCAGGCTTATTCTGTCTTTAATAAATGGTTGTAAGATCTCCTTGGATCTATTTCTGATCTGCCAAACTGTCCGTCAGTAAAAATATCACTTATCTATACACATCTAGGTCAGTGGTGGGTTGTAAATAATTTTGCCACCAGTTCTTGCACGCGCTTGCGGGCATGCGCGACGCTTCTGCACATCCGCAGAAGCGTCGTGAGTGGGTGGAGCCTCCCACCACTGGCGCTACCGGTTCTAAGAACCAGTCCGAATCGGGAGCAACCCACCGCTGATCTAGGCCTGGAGATAGAAATTCTGTTGGTTTCCACTGCTTTTCCATCAGTAGCAATGATTTGACACTTGAATTTTAATATCAGAATTTTAAATGTATCCACACTGATTTATTGGAAGAAATAAAACTATATTAGCTTATTTTTCAGCACCCTTAAAAGTGCAAAAAACAGTTAAAGTTCAAGAATTTTAAAATAATATTGAACAAGTGCAGAGCAAGGCTTCTGTAGTTATTCCTACATAAATGTTAGAATGATAAGACCTAGAAACATTTTGAGCCAAAGGACCCAGGGGTTGATATTTGGGGGCTGCAGAAGTTTTACCAGTTTGGTATTGGATGAAGGTGAACTGCAAGATCTTCTCAATTAAAAAAGCAGATGTTATGCTTGGTAAAAGGCCTCAGTCCATCAGCCCATCTTGGTTCAGTTACTATGAAGGTGGGGAACAGGGAGGCTTTAAAACCTGATACTGTTGTAGATACTATATTTATTTATCTCCTACCTGCATTATTTTTACAAATAACTCATGGCGACAGATATCTCCCAACACACATGCCTGCTCCTATTTCTCCCACCCCCTTCTAGTCCAATCCCCTGCCCAAGCAGGAGACCCTATACCAGGGGTGGCCAAACTATGGTTCTTTGAGGATCTGTGGACTTCAACTCCTAGAATTCCTGAGCCAGCCATGCAAGAATGGCTAGCTCAGGAATTCTGGGAGTTGAAGTCCACAGGTCCTCAAAGAACCATAGTTTGGCCACCCCTGCCCTATACCATTTCAGACAAATGGTTGTCCAATCTCTTTTTTAAAACTTCCAGTGTTGGAGAATTAGAACTTCTGGAGGCAAGCTGTTCCACTGGTTAATTGTTCTAACAGAGTAGAGTAGAGTAGAGTAGAGTAGAGTAGAGTAGAGTAGAGTAGAGTAGAGTAGAGTAGAGTAGAGTAGAGTAGAGTAGAGTAGAGTAGAGTAGAGTAGAGTAGAAAATAGAGAACACATAGAATAGAATAGAATAGAATAGAATAGAATAGAATAGAATAGAATAGAATAGAATAGAATAGAATAGAATAGCAGAGTTGTAAGGGACCTTGGAGGTCATCTAGTCCAACCCCTTGCCCAAGCAAGAGACCCTATACCAGTGATGGCGAACCTTTTCGGACGCATGGAAATGCGCGCATGCGTTCGTTGTGACTGCGCTCCAGAAAAGCCGAACTTCCAGGTTCTAGCTTGCATGCGCATGTGCAGGCCGGTTTTCAGCACTGCAACATGTGCGCGAAGGGATTGTATTCCAGAAAAGCCGAACTTCCGGTTTCTGGCACGCATGCACACCTGACAATCAGGTGGCTGGCGCACATACACACACCGGTTTTCAGCACTGCTGCGTGCACGAAGGACAGCTGATCATCACGTGCGCAAATTCAGGTGCTCAGCATGAAAATGTGCTGCTCAAACATTATACTTTTCCGCACACATCGAAAAAAATTAGAGGGAACATTGGAATGAACTTCCCACCCGGCAGTTAAGTGGTGGCAATGAGGTTTGAAACTGGAGCTTCGTGGCCGAGTCACGCGAGCGCACAAGCTCCTGCCCTAGGTGCTGGGCTAAATTAGTTCATGACAGCCCCCTTCAGTGCCTCGAAACCTCTCAACTGGCTGGTGTTCGGAATGTGACAGGTGAACTAAGCGAAGCTCCGATAGCCAACCGCTTGCCCTCCAGATCAGGCTGCTGCCCCCGCAAACTAGCCTCTAGAAATAACGCGGCAGATCAGGCGACAAGCATCTCAGCGATCCCGAATGCCATGTGAGGCTTTGAGCCGAAGCTTGATGCCGGTGCTCTCCCCGCAACTCGGATGTTGTTGGATCGCAGGGGATCGCATTACTCACAGAATGCAGAGAGAAAAACAGTCGAAGTTCATTGTAGCTGAAAGGTGGAACTAGCTAGTCAGAATGGGCAAACTAAAAGCCACGTCTGTCCTCTCTGAGGACTGAGTCGAAGCTTGGGTCAAGATGGTGGACGGAGCTTCACAAAGATGATTGACAGACTCAGTCCTCACTCTGATTGGATGAGGACAACCCATTCTGAATGCTAGCTCCACCCACCATGGAGAATGTGCCTTTAAACACTTGTCCTGACAGGTTACTGAATGTTAGAGTTTCTATTCAAACTGGATTATAAATATTAATTTGCCTTTCAATGTTGCTTGCTTGGCAGACAGAAAGCCCCACTTTCATTGCCAAGTTTCTCTTGCTTTAAAACAAAGAGGATAAAAATGATTTTGGATAATTGAGCAGGGGGAAAAACCTCTTTCTTTGAGACCTTGTAAAACAGAATGCAGGTAATAGAAAAAATTAATTAATCTGCCAACTTTGGAAAATTATCCCCCGAGAGATGAAATACGCCTCCATTCTCCAAAAGGCCATATTGGACTTCCTTCAGACCAAACCTTTTCACAATTTGGGCAGTTTCTGGAAATAAAACTTTTAAAACAGAAACAGTTCAAGGTGTTCCAGGCATAACATTTTGCGAACTTACTTCCAAAGTCACTCCAACAACCCCTGCTGTGAATGGCATCATCTGAAGAGATGGTCTAGACCAGGGATGTCAAACTGGCGGCCCACAGGCTGAATGCGTCACGCGCAGGCCATGCCCACCCCAGCTCCGCGAATGGGAAAAACGTCGTGAAACATCATGTGACGGCAATGTGATGCGGTGAGTTTGACACCTGTGGTCTAGACTCTAGAGAGAAATGAAACATAGATTCTTCTATAATGGTTCTTATCTGGACTGATGATTATTGCATATTGCATGGTGATTGTTGTCACCATCATGAAATATGAAAGAGTTTAAGGTCGCCCCAAATATTTAGATGTGAGATGCATGCTTAACCAAACCTTTCAATTATTTAATGATTCAATTGTAGCCAGTAAAATCTTTAAGAATCAGAGAATAAAGTACTACAGGGGGCAAAGGCAGAGATTCTAGGTGGAGAAAGGGAAATGCATAGGTTACCTGTGGTAAGAGTTCTAAAGTTGGCTAAGATAAGACAGTTAACTATGATTTAGAAATCTCTAAGGAATTAACAAGACTATAAAATAAATGCTTCTAATGTTTGATTGAAACATTGCACTTTATGAGAGTTAAGAGTTGGTCAGCTGGAAATGTAAGCTGGGGAAAATCCCTTCTGCAAATATTCTAGGCCAAAAGCTGAATACTTTGTTTTCAGGTGTTCTTATGATTCTGGTGTTTTGATTATGTCTAAGTGTTTCCAGGGCTCGGTCTCTGAGTTTTGTGTCATAAATTTATTGCCTTTATGCTTACTGAAATTTTGTGTGTTTTGCTACAGCTATTGGTTGCCAGTTCTTACACATCAGATCTGTGTTTCCATAAAACTTGAGACACTAGCCTTTGTGACCCCGTTTGTATTTTCAATGCTAGAAGCCTTATTCCACCTACTGTAATTGCGCGGGTATTTGGTTACCTTAATTAAAAGAATGTTTTCCTTTTCCTTGTTCTTGTTTTTAATATAATTGATCATCCTGTAAAGTTCTGTCTTCCTCCAGCCACTTTCTACACATTCACATCTAATCCCATAAATGTTCCCATCACTTTATTTCTGTAGAACCCTCTAAATTCCATTGTGTTTGCAGACATTTCTGAGGTCAGAAGGTCACTAAAGAGAGATCCAGCCTAGAACTCAGGAGAAATTTCCTGATAGTGAGAACAATTGATCAGTGGAACAGCTTGTCTCTGTGGTTGTGTGTGCTCCATCACTGGAGGTTGTGTGTGCTCCATCACTGGAGGTTGTCAACAAGAGATTGGACATCCATTGTCTGGAATAGTATTGGATCTCCTCCATGGGCAGAGGGCTGGACTAGAGGACCTCTGAGATCCCTTTCAACCCTATTCTATGTTCTATGTTCAATCAGAAATATTTGTTACATTTTCAGCATCTGCATTGTTTACTGAGGTCTTACCCTTAAAGTGAGTCCTGAACAAACCCTGAGAATCATGAAAGATAAATAACAGTGCAAATAATTTTCCATCTTTGTCAAACGTACCATATGCACTCAGTGGAAGATTTTGTTTTTTAGTCACCAGAATTTTGTGCTATGCTCTATTTTCCATTGCAAAGGATGTTAATTTGTGCATTTGCCTATATATATATTTCTTACTTTTCCACTGTCTGGAAACATTCAACCTCCCGTTTATTAAACTTGTCATTCACAGGAAATGGTAAATTATGCTACAGTAAAAAAATATCCTAAGAAACAATTCTCCTTTTACTCTTCTGTCACTAAATTGAGTGGATGGGATCAAAAGCTCCTAAATGTTTAGAAGGACTGTTCTTTCTCCATTTGTCCTATGCTTGACAGTCCTTATACACCCTTTTATATCTTGAACCCAACATGGAATATTGAGAAATAATAAGCAACTGTTTTACAAAAGACAGTGCTTTATTTACTGGGTGATTTTATAACAGCTGCTGCTACAGAATACAAATAACAATGTTTTTGCTCATAATTCTGTTCAAGAATGGTAGAATTATTCAGTTTTGAAAATAAAATAGGGTTTGAGGGTAAGAAAGGTTTTTTGACACCTTACAGTCAGCTGTTTCTAATAGTATCCTGTTTACTCTCCCTCTCACCTTTGACATTTCTAACGTCTAGTCCTGCAAAGAGACACTTGCATAGAAATTGATATCTAATTGCACCCATACGAGTAGTGCATGCATAGGACTGCAGTGCCCAACTAACTAGGCAATGTTCGCTTGCATGGTGTCTCCCTCACTTTCTCCGTATCCCCTTCCCTTCCTAAGAAAACTCCAGCACTTCCCAAAGTCCCTTTCATCTCTAGCATACCTACAACCAAAATATGACTCTCTCGACCAGCCTTGGAAGTTGCAGGTCTGGAAAAAGAAACTTCATGGAATCATGTGGATCAGGTCATATGAATTACATATTTTGGTTTGCTTTTTCTTCATCTTTTTTAACATTAGGGATATTTTTCAGGATAAATTTAAATATAATTTAACTCCTGATTTTTGAGATCCAGGTGCCAGTGGGACCTTAGCTCGTTCCTGATCAAATACCGGTCATATATTTTTAAAGAGTTGTGAGATGACATAGTGAAAGAGGAAATCAAAGATGGAATGCAGTGAGATGGCCATTTAATGGAATCTCAGTGTGAAGGTGTTCAAACAGTGAAAATGTTTTGAATTGTATCTTGATCTGTAACCACTTAGAAATTTCAGAAAGACAAACCAACATCTTGGATCAAAATTCAGAGAAAAGAATACGAAATCCTATTTGTTTGTTTGTTTGTTTGTTTGTAAAACATGTTCAAGATAGCAGGTATAGGTATAAACATAAACAAAGGAAGTAAGTACAGTTAAATGGGGACAGTAAGACAGGGACGGTAGGCACGCTGGTGCGCTTATGCACGCCCCCTTTACGGACCTCTTAGGAATGGGGTGAGGTCCACAGTAGACAGTTTGATGTTGAAGCTATGAGGGTTTGAGGCTGTAACAACAGAGTCGGGTAGAGCATTCCAGGCATTGACCACTCTGTTACTGAAGTTGTATTTTCTGCAATTGAGTTTGGAGCGGTTTACCTTGAGTTTGTATCAATTGTTTGCCCGTATATTATTGTGGTTGAAGCTGAAGAAGTCATTGACAGGTAAGACATTGTAGCAGACAATTTTATGTACTATGCTTAGATCGGACCGCAGGCGACGCAGTTCCAGATTGTCCAAGCCCAGAATTTCAAGCCTGGTGGCATAAGGGATTCTATTGTGAATGCAGTCGATATAATGTTGATATTGTGAGTGCAGTCAATATAATGTTAACTATTATGCAATCACAGGCCTCTGCAAACCAATTGATACAAACAATAAAAAATGGGGGGGGGATTGCCTGCATAGAAAATTAATGGAAAAAAAACAAGAAGATATTTAGCCCCAAAAAGAGCATGTCTGTGAGTGAACAAAACAACCAAGTAATATACACAGTATTCTATTTGACAGGATGCAACAATGACATATTTCAGAACAATTAGTATAAATTATGGAAAGAGATCAAACACGATCTTGATCTGTGGAAAAATCTAAAGCTTTCTTGGCTAGGAATCATCACAAGAATAAAATGAATATACTATCCAGGATAAATTTCCTGTTTCAAATGGCATCAATTCTAACTCCAGACAAAAGTTTGCAAAATTGGATAAGAAGAAACAACAGATTTATATGGAGTGGGGCAGGGGCGGGTTCCTAATTTTTTTACTACCACTCTGTGGGCGTGGCTTATTTTGTGGGTGTGGCTTGCAAGCCATGTGACCGGGTGGGCATGGGCCTTGAGAGCTTGGCAGCGGCCAGAGAAACAGAGGGGCATTGCCCACCCGCAACGCAGCCCCCCGCAGCGGGAGCAGCAAGACCGCGGCAGCGGTTCTTCTAGGAGGCTTCGTCCGGCCTGAATGCTTCTCCCCATTCGATGATCCTAGGCTTCTGCCGCCCGTTCCCCCTCCCCTCAGCAGCTCGAGAAGCCTCGAACGTGCAAAAATGCCTAGGATCATCACCGCACGTTCGTGGCTTCTTGGACTGCTGAAGGGAGGGGAATGGAGATAGCTCCTGCCGCCCATTCTTTCAGCGTCTCACACGCTCCCTCAGCCATCCTCCCCTGCTTGGACTCACTGTGGGGTAGGAAGGCAGCACATGTGCAGCGCTGGAAGCTCGGCTTCTGGGCATGCACAGAAGAAAATTTTTAAAAAAATTTAAAAAAAAATTTTTTAATGGCGGCACCCAGGCACCAGCAACCGACCGCACCGGTACTGTGACGTCACCAGTGGGCCGCTACCGGTGCTATAGAGTGGACCACACTGGTAGGAACCCACCACTGGAGTGGGGGGAAAGAAACCAAGAGTAAGAGTCAACATTTTGCAAGATTTGAAGGAAAGAGGTGGACTTGCATTTCCTAATCTTAATTGCAATTTGTATTATTGCACAAATTGCCTATCAAGGTTTACAGAATGGATAAAATCACCAAACAGCAGAACATCAATCACAGAAGGAACTGGCTTAGCCAATGGACTTCATAGGTATTTCTGATATAAAGAAAAGAAGAAAAGAATATGAAAACCATGACAAAATCTGTTAAAAATATGGAATCTTTTAATGTAGTTTTTGAATACCGGATATTTGTGCCATCTAGCCTGGAGATAATGGAAACTAACAGAGAGGCAAACAGACAAATAAAAATTCATGCTAGGGTTGTTTGTAATGATTAAAGTCCATGAATCTAGAATGTACATTAAAAGGGATGATCAATGCTTCCAATACTTCCAGCATATGTAACCAATAGCCCTGTGCGAATCAGCCTTGATTCAATTTTAATTGGTTATTTCAGAGCTGATGAAGGCATGAATCAATTTAAGTTTGCAATTTGTTGTTTGAGGTCAAAACAATTTGATCCAAACTGCTTTGAGATTCAATTCAGAAAAAGATTGGCCCATAGATATAATAGGAATGCAGCAAAAAAACATCTACAGCTGCTTATTTATTTATTTTGAAGAATGGGCTGCAAATAGCAGGGATTGTATTTATCTAGCTTTAGAGAACATTATGCCTGCCTAGTTTCAGCTGGATATTTTCAGTGGGCTCACCACAATACATTTGATATTTGTCTTGCATCTCTTCTAAAACAGAGAAAAGTGGGAATGGGGAAGAATGGCAGAGCAGTTGACAACTGTCCAACAAAATGGTAGCCTAGGTAGCATTGAACCAATCTTAAAAGCTTTTTGCTTCAATTTAAACCCTTTAAATGTTGTTTTCAAAGCAAGCTGTTTTTCCATTTGTCGGCAGGAGAGAACAAAGTTAAAACTAGTGATTGGCCATATGAAAAACACTGAAAAGATAAATTGAAGACCAAACCCATGTTAGGCTTGTTCTGATAGGCAGAGAGTTTAATGACGTGAGGAAAACTCATTGGTGGGCTGCTCATGCAACCTCAGAGAGCCAATCACATCATTAAAGCCTTCAACTGTGTCCACAAATGGAAGTGAAGTTGCTTGGTTGAATACTGTTTGCAATTCACAATGGTAGATAAGCCATCTTTCAGAGCCCATTTCAAAAGATAATGTAGTGTTTTAACATACCTAAATTTGATTTACTGATTCTGGTTCACATTAAAACAGTTGAGGCTGTCTATAAGAAGTTCAATTTACTAAGTTAGCTGCTTCTTTTTAATCAAATACAAATGATCAAATTTATCATTTATATTTATCAAATATATATTGTATATATATCTCCCTTTGGGAGGGTTTACTTATCACATGTTAATGTCTAATCCAATAATAATAAACATTAGTTATCTTACATTTTAATTTTATATTATAAACATATTCCATAAACCTTTGTTTCCTAAAGTAACTTAAATTGCTTCAAATACCTACTAGATAGATCAATAAAGTGACAGTAAATCAGCAGTCCTGTCAAATTTGCATCAAATTGAAGCACGTACATCTAGGAGTTTTCAATCTCTTAGCAATAAATAGCTGACATTTTAATTTTAAATCTAAATGTTATGTCAACTGTCCATGTCTGCAGTATCACTGTTTCAAACAAACAAAAAAATCTTAATAAGTGAACATTAATTTCCCAAATCTGTTCCATTCTTTTTCTAAATCAAAACACAATTGGAAAGTGATGAAAGCCTCGGTAAAGCGCAGTATGACTGAAATATTAAGTGAAAGTTCACTTTGATGACAAAAAGCATGTTCACATTTTAGTCTCAAAAGCAAACTAAAATGATAGTGATGTATGATGAGAGCGTTGTGTATGGCATCTATCATCATCATTTAATAGTACACAAATTTAGTAGGTACTGCATAAAATTCTTATTAAAAATACAATGGATTTTCTTGAAAAGTCTTATGAGAAAGACACTGGATTTGAACATAATGAATCTAGTTAAATTCATAATTCCTTTGAAAATTACTTAAACAAGACATTAAGAATTGACCATGAAGATAAACCATAGAGGTATTACACTCAATTAATATTAATATGGAATCCATATTAATTGAATTTTTCTATATTGTTTTGGTCAGATGAAATGTGTTATCTTTTGTGGCAGAACCCAATTAGTCAGTCCGTTTGGCTGCAAGTTTTTAAAGAATTTGAAGAAAGCCGCAAACCACTTTTTATAATGAATCTTGTTATTAATATATTGTTCGTTTTTCCTAATTAATATGAATGGGTATATTAAAAGTTGATTCTACTGTTAGCCACCAAGTTTGTTATTGCAAACACTGGAGAAATAAAGTGCATCTTTCATTGCACTAGTGGTATTTTAATGTGTGGAAATTGCCTGGCCTGAAAAATTGACACAATGACAAAGCATTTTGAAAAAAGCTACCATGAAGGATACATTTATTCCATCATTTTCTGGCTCAATAATGTGTTCTAATACTTCTGTCTTAGAAATTTCATTCTGGGCAGAACTATAGAATATAGTTAAATATGGGGCACATAAACCCACATACATATTTACATATTCATGTATACTCTCTAAATATTTCCTCTTTTTTTGGTGTTTGGTTTATTTTTCCAATTCCATATTTTTATTTTATTTTTATTTTGAAAATTAAAATTAGAAATAAGATGGTAATATACAAAAAAGCACATGCACTTTCTTTCTTTCTTTTTTTCCATTATAACTGACTTCATTCTATGCCTAGACAGTGACATAAAACTAGGTGATTTCAAGAAATTGTCTTCCTACTTAACAGGACTTATGTCAATTCTTGTTCCTCTGATAGGTCAAATATAGATGTAGGATGCCATGCAGAGAGACACAGTCCTAAAGAATTCCATCAATGTTGCACAGTCCTATTTACATTGTATGATTTAAGAAAAGAAACAGAAAACATAGGAAGCTGATCTATCATGAGGGTGAATATGGGCTCACTGAAATCAGTATTAGAAGTTTCAAGATATATTTTCCTGTCATATCTGGAGATGCATATATCTGCATGCAAAAGATATGCTTGACCCCTAAATTATAATTCTGTTGAGATGGGGACAAAGGCCTTGAATATGATTGCCATTGTCTCCTTGACACATTTCATAATTAGTTTTTCATGTGCTCTGTGTGGTTTGGTGTATACATTTTCCATATTTTTTTAAAATCTTCTTTTAGAGACAGAATTATAATTAATAATAAAAGAAAGATTAATAAATCAAGTCTACCTATTGACCACAAAGGTAAAGGACAAAATAGTTTGAAATTTAATCCGCAGTCCTATTTATATAGTTTTACCTGGATGGAATTGATTTTCTAAAAAGAAGTCCTCAAATTTTATGGGCTTTGGTATCTTATGATATACTGTATAAAGAATACCTAGAAGGTCTGGAATATAGCAATGGAAGACAGACACAATTACAAAGAGTCCTAGAATAATGTTGTAAGCCACCCAGAGTTGTCTTGCAGTGTGATGGGCAGCAAACAAAATCAATCAATCAATCAATCAATCAATCAATCAACAATCCTTTAGAGAGTTGGGTTTGGGCATAAACTAAGCAAGATACAGCTTTGGGCCTCACAATTTTAAGAAACCTCTTAACATTTCAAATTTTTGTTTTGCTACAGTTTTATTATAATTTCATATATGAAAGTCTCCATAAATTAAGCCCTCCTATATCGTTCACCCTCATTCATTACTACGCTTTGTTTCTATGTGCATTCCAAACTTCTGTTCAAAAAGGTGCCTTATTCTAGAGTTGTTATGCCTCTTGATGGCTTTCTTGCCAAGTTCACTTGCTATCCAGCTTCATCCTGAATATGCATTTGCCAAATAGAGTCCCAAAGTTGCTTTTTCTAAAAGGCAACTGGACTTTCTTGGGGGGGGGGAGGTTTCTTTGAAAATATTTCGCTTCTCATCCAAGAAGCTTCTTTGATTAGAAGCAAAATGTTTTCAAAAGGAAAAAAAACCAAGAAAGTCCAGTTGCCTTTTGGAGAAAGCACCTTTAGGACACAGTGAAATCTACTTACCTTTCCTATCAGTTCGGAAGTGCATGCTTAGCGCGTGCTTTTTCACCCCTGAAAGGCTTTGCGCATGCGCAGAGGGCTAATAAAAGAAAATGGCGGCGTCCGGGCGGGTGGGCGGAGCCTCATGCTGCCGTTGCTACAGGTTAGCAATAGCAATAGCACTTAGACTTATATACCGCTTCATAGTGCTTTACAGCCCTCTCTAAGCAATAGCACTTAGATTTATATACTGCTTCATAGTGCTTTACAGCCCTCTCTAAGCGGTTTACAGAGTTCAGCATATTGCCCCCAACAATCTGGGTCCTCATTTTACCCACCTCGGAAGGATGGAAGGCTGAGTCAACCTTGAGCCGGTGAGATTTCAACAGCTGAACTGCTGAACTAGCAATCAGCTGAAGGTCGCAGTGCTGCTTTTAACCACTGCGTCACCTCGGCCGCCATCGCTACCAGTATGCCCGAACCAGGCTGAACTGGTAGCATTTCACCCCTGCTTTAGGACAACCATCACCTGAACAATTGAGAATCTCCACAGACATTTGCCAAATAGAGCCTCTACAGATCATAGGGGAAGCTCACTAGGTCTACATCCGCACCCGGGTATTTATTGGAATGCTGCCTGCTCATCCCTGGTTCCCTTCACCGCAAGGCTAGCACTAACACTCTTTAAATGGGCTTTACAGAGTCAGCACATTGCCCCCAACAATCTGAGTCCTCATTTTACTGACCTCGGAAGGATGGAAGGCTGAGTCAATCTTGAGCCGGACAGAATCAAACTCCTGGCAGTGAGCAGAGTGAGCCTGCAATACTGCATTCTAACCACTGTGCCACCACAGCTCCTTCCACTGCTGCTTATCTTAGCTTGGGCAGGTTTGTTTGTTTTTCACACAACCACTAAGCTAAAGCCATCAGTTACTTTCAGTTTATAAAAGAAGCTTAGGAGATCCTTGTGTGCCAGAGGTACAGATCACTTGATGCTTTGGTCCACCTTGCCCAGTTTTTAAGTTTGAATGTATTTTAAAATAATAAGACAGGCTCATAAAAGACATTACATGCAGAAAATAGGTTTGCGGGAATTCCTGGAATTCCAAGCACTGTGTTGAGGATGCCAGTAATGTTATCTAGAGAGCATTCTGGGATGGGGTGGGGAGTGGGGGAAAAGATACTGTGCAAAATATGTTTAATGCGGTAAAAATGTTTTAAACCAAAAATGCTTATACTGTAGGTTCCAGGCTGCTCAAAAGATTTAATTACTGTAACCTGTCTGTTGTTATTCTTTGATGTACTCAAATCTTCTCAAGGATGCTGATTCAAAGCAGTTTTATCATTTCCTTCCACATCTGTATGCAGAGGCCAGCCTGTTGAAATTACAATTAAGAGTTTGGCATTGTCGTATAACCAAACAGCAGGACTGCACTTCAAAAGGTTGCCAAGTCTCCTCTGATGAGTGATCTCCTGTCTCCTTGCTCATTATCTCTTTCCTCAACTGTTAAAAAAAAAAACCAATTCCTTCCTTTGGACTTATTTTGCTAAATGCAGATACCTAATGGGCCTTTTCTTGAGAAGGTTACTTAAGATCTTGGTAACCCTGGGCCCTTGCTTGTGGCTTTCCTGAGGGAAAGTGACCATTACATAGAAATCTATTTAAATAAAATAAATAAATAAATTACTGCCTATAGCTTGCAAACTTTGAAAAAAATAAAATGATAGTTGGATCTCTAATTGTTGCCATTTCCACCACAGTGCCAGAAAATCATCCTGAATGTCAAGTAAGCCTCTGGCATTTTGAAGCTGTTGGATATTCTTGCATGTCTCACTATAAAATAGCCCCAGAAAGGAAATTCACCTCACTTCTATGCTTGCTTGCACTTTATGTTAGGTATTTTAACCTGAAAAACAGCCAGTGTTCATTTTTTAAAGGAAATGTTCACTCAGCTGCCTAGTTAAGAACACTACATGCTCACTTTTTCATTTCACTGAATCCATGATGCTTAAGTACAAGTATTTGTCCAGCTGTGGAAAATGAGTTAAAGATCTGAATTATTCAGGCCTGCACTTATTTTCAAAGTTTTCAGTACATTCAAATTATGATTTCTTAAAAAAAAATACTGGCAAAGACTCAAAAAGATTTTTGGAGAGACAAAGATTTTCCAATAATGCTGTTTTCATCATCCACCGACCATATTAGAATAAAATACATCAGGGAAAAGTTACTATAATCTTTAATTAAGCCAAAACATTACTAAAACGTGAGTGTTTTTTCCCCCATATAAACTTTATTGCTTTGAACAGGTGGCCACCCTTAGAATTGCTTAGAGAATTTGAAAATGTAGTTGGAAATATATTAACTCTGACTTGATGCATAGTTAAACCTACTTGGGTCCATTTATTTAGATTAAGGTATTGCTTCAGCTCTGTCAACACATACAATTCCTTTGGAGAAAACTCCCTGGAAATAGTGAGATGTTTTTCTGAGAAGTCTTGCACTGAATTGCTCATTAAAATGAGTTAAGTCTCAGTTGGACGGTGGCCCCAGTTCTAAAGACGTCTTCCTGAAATCAACAAGTCTTCTGAATAAATATAAAGGACAGCTTTGAGCATGTTTTCACCAGAACAAAAAAAAAATCATTTAATGGTTTTATGTTTGTTTTATAATTGTACATAATGATTTAAAAATATTTTCAGTGCATATTGATGTTCAATTTATACAGGAGAATATTCGGATTCTCTAACATTCCACTTAGTAATCCACAAAAAAATGTTTTGTTCACAAACCGAAGCCAGTTTCCAAATGTTTCTGCTGTTTGTTTCTATTTAAGATGTTTAATTTAGATTTAACTATGTAATAGTTTGTGATCCACAGTTCCAAAAAGTTAATGTGAACACAAGCTTGTCCAGTGATAGCTAACCTTTTTCTCGTCGTGTGCCGAAAGTGCGTGTACGTGCCAGCACCCATAATGCAATGTGCGCGCCCCTGCGCATGCACGCACGATCACCCATGCTCCCCTGTCCCCCCCGTACATGCACACATGAACCCTCACCCATTTTGGGTCTAGCAACCCTCCCTGCAGCCTCCTGGGTCCAAAAATGGGCCATGGGATACGCCACACACACCTCTCGCACTCCCCCCTGCCCCCATGCATGCGCACATGACCCCCGCACCCATGCATGTGCAGACAACCCCACGCATGTGCACATGACTCCCGCACCCATGCATGTGCACACAACCCCCCATGCATGGGGGACGCCACA
The DNA here is from genome assembly GCA_023053685.1 of Diadophis punctatus similis. NCBI lineage: Eukaryota > Metazoa > Chordata > Lepidosauria > Squamata > Dipsadidae > Diadophis > Diadophis punctatus. The sequence goes on along the minus strand of JALIGW010000001.1, from coordinate 90,183,607 downwards.
CACACCTCTCGCACTCCCATCTGCACCCCACCCCCCGCACATCCCAAAAATCAGCTGGCTGACGGGAGGCGCATGCGTGCATGTGCGGTAGAGCTGAGCCGGGCAACGGCTCGTGTGCCCGCAGAGAGGGCTCTGCATGCCAGCTGTGGCATGCGTGCCATAGGTTTGCCATCACGGGGCTAGCCTCTTCTTATTCTTGGACATTTAAAACCCTAACTTTGATTGCTAATTTCATGAAAATCTTTTACTTTTTAAAATTTATTTTTGGATTGATTGCGCTTCATGTAATGTTCCCATGGTAGTGATAGTTTCTTTGGTAAGATAAGCACCATTTGGCTTGCTAGAACTAGAGACTGAATGGCATGGCTTTTGTCTTAACAATTTCACCATTATATGCAAGGAATGCTGAAATGGCCTTGAGGTTTGCATCCGCATAAGTCCCTATCAAATCCCTAACAAATAATTTAATATCTTTGCTGTATTAAATTGTCATTTTAAAAAAAAGAGCATTATACCTTGGTGACACAGTGGTTAGAATGCAATATTGCAGGTTAACTCTGCTCACATTGCCAGGAGTTCAATTCCTTCGATTCTCATCAGGCTCAAGATTGACTCAGCCTTCCTTCCGAGGTCAGTAAAATGAAGACCCAGATTGTTGCTGGTAATCTGCTGACTCTGTAAATCACTTAGTGATGGCTGTAAAGCACTGTGAAGCGGTTTATAAGTCTAAGTGCTATTGCTATTGCTATACTGAGAGCAAATTGAGAAGCTGACGTTTAGTAAGTGTAACTGAATGAATAAGCCACCTGGGAAAGCCAAGGGAAATCATCAAAACCATTAAAAAGCAAAAGTTATAATATTTTGGACATGTGAATGCGACACCCAGAAAAATATGGCATACTTCACTCAATCCTCCAAGGAAAGATTGAAGGCAAACGAGGTCCAGGCAGAAGAAGAACATCATAGCTTAAAAATCTAAGGGACTAGTCTGGACAAAACTCAACAGTGAGTTGATAAAAATAGGTTCACCAACATGATCGCCAACGTCCAATGACGGTTATGGCACAAGAAGAAGAAGAATGAATGATCTGATGATAGTTTGTATTTTACCTCTTCTGAAAGCTGCCCATGGTTTAACTTTTTTCCTGTTCTTTTTTCCTCTCTGTTTGTTTGCTTGATATTTAACTTCTTTAGCTTCTTTGATGGAAAATCGTTGATAAGATCTTCCTGCCAATATTTATATAGGAAGACTATTTCTTGCATAATCGATGCAATATTACTATTTCAGAGTTATTCATCTTTAAATAACCATAGCTTTGGTTCTGTTTTCCAAACAGATCTCAGAAGAGGTGAGATTCTCCTCTTTGAAAGAGACCCTCAGAAGAGAGCTTTTAAAATAATGATTTATACCGTTTTTGTTAGAAACGTAATCACAAGAAACATACATGATACAAAGGCTACATTAGTGTTGGAAGAAAACAAAATCAAATCAAATGATATAAATGCAAAGGGAGGGGAGACAGAATCAGAGTGAAACCAGCAAGGACATTGCAGCCTAACAATTTTTCTTGCGTATCAACCAAATCAACCCTCCAAGATTATTTTACAATAATATTTATTAACTTATTAAGAAAGTATTGCAAAATTCAATTATCAAGGGAAACCCGAATTTCATTTGCACAAAGAACAACTTTAGGTTTTTAGTATATATAGGGTTATTATTTTGTATTGCAAATATCTGATTATTGATTGCATTAGTTATTATTGCATATATGACAGTTTGGTGTAGAAGTTAAAGCATCAGGCTAGAAACCAGGAGACAGTGAATTCTAGTCCTGCCTTAGACACAAAGACAGCTGGGTGATCTGGGCCAGTCATTTTCTCCCAGTCTTAGGGGGAGGCAGAGGCAATCCATTTCTGAAAAATCTCTCAAAACTATAGGGACTTGCCCAGGTAGTCTCTGAGAATTGAACAGGTTACAATTGAACAGAAGAAGAAAAATTATTACAAACAGTTTAAAAGTTTTATTCTGTAAAAGAACACTTTGATAAATTAACTTTTCCTCAAAACTTTATGGATAACTTATACTGGGAGGCAATAATATTTGCTTACTTCAGAAAAAAAAATTTAATCCACAATTTCAGCCAAACAGATCATCTTACTTGTAAATTCTTATAACTCACTATTGCATTATTTCATTGCTGCAGAATTCAGACATATTCTCTTGAATTATATATTAAATAAAGCAGCTCATTTTAGATCATAAATCAGTTATTATATATATATATATATATATATATATATATATATATATATATATATATATATATATATATATATATATATATATATATATATATATGAATGTCAGTAAGAATATCAGTTCTTATATATGTATTTTTGTGAGTTGAGAACAAGATTATTTCCTTTCAAATTAACTGTTACAAAGCTTGAACAATTGTCTTGACTTACAAAGGTGGATCATTATAAACCTCAAGATCACTTTGTTTTAATAACTTTTCTATTTGTAAGCAGCAGACTGACTGGTCAAGACAATACTGACACAGACAACCAGTAACACTTGGTCAATGTTGCAACATGTACTCAATAGAGAATCAGCAGATAGCTCATCTCATCAAGGCACTGTATATTAAAAATATTTTTAAAGTGTGTGTGAGAGAGAGAGAGCGGGGGGGGGGAACCTGCACAGCTAATTTTATTTATTTATGCAGGCTTCTGCACCATTCTAGTTGACTAGACGCTAAGACGGTTACAATTCCTTACAGCAAATAAGGTTAAAACACACAAAATAATCAATAACCATACTAATCCTTATAATCCTCAAATTCATCAACCATCTTGCCTGCCTTTTCCATTTCAGGAGTATTGATCACAGCTCTATTGTGATCAATATCTATCTCTATCTCTATCTCTATCTCTCTATCTCTATCTATCTATCTATCTATCTATCTATCTATCTATCTATCTATCATCTATCTATCTATCTATCTATCTATCTATCTATCTATCTATCTATCTATCATCTATCATTTCTCTATCTGTCTGTCTATCTATCTATCTATAGAGAGAAACAATATAGTGGGTGAAAAGGGTGAGGAGAGGCAGTAGAGGAAGGGCTTTGCTCAGGGCAGCAGGACTGGCTGGTGGGCACTTCCCTCGCTTTGCCCTGGGCTCAACCCTCAGATCACTGGGTTTCCCCACAATATCCGTGGGAGGTGGGGGAGGCCAAGAGGGAGTTAGCCGGAAGCCCCAAGGTGGGCCTGGTTTGTGGGTCACAGCAAGAGGCTTTTGCTAATGCCGGTTAGAGATTAGCCATTCTCATTCAGGCCGTGTGAAGACGCCTCTGAAATGGGGGAGGCAAATTTAAAGCTTGGTCTAAGGAAGAGCAGCTTCTGGAAAGCCTAATATGATCTTTTCCAGAAAGGCTTTTTTAAAAAACCTCTTTGCCTCCCCTTGCCTCCCCTTCCCCATATTCCTTTCCCCCTCGCCTCCCTTCCCTTCCCCTCCCATCCCACTTTTTACCTTCTTTTCCTTCCATTCCCCATACCTATTCCCCTCCCTGCCCCCCTCCCCTGATCCTGCCCCTCTCAATCTTACCCTCACCCTTCAGCCTGTCCCTCACCCTTTCACCTTCACCCTCTCCTCACCCCCACCCTAAATCTAACCCAAACTCTCACCCTCCTCACTCACCCCTCTGGGAGTGAATTACAAAAGGAGGGAAGCTTCTCCAGAGTCCAGGAGCTCCACTGAAGAGCAGCTTATCTCTAAGAAGGCATCTTCACTCTGATAACTGACAATAACTGACAGTTTAACCTGCAGGGATGAAGTCATAAAGCCATCAGAATTCCCAAGGAGATGACACGCCTCCCTTCTCCTCCTATCAAAGGGCACCTGCTCTTCCACCTTTGTGACCTACATCTGTGCCACACAAAGGTCTCTAGGAAGCTACCAAACCAATCACTAAAGCTGCTTATTTGTCATTTTTTTTCCAAGGTAGCCATGGCTCTTTGGATGTGGATTGCCTCCACTAATTGCTTCAGCACTGCTAAGCAGCTTAATTGTCTGCTATTTGCTTTCTAAGGTCAGGGGTTGGAAGCAGACTTAACTTTATTTAGGGAAGACCTTGAAATAGATTTGTCCCACTGTCCAATACAACTGAATCTATCAGATCTCACTGATTTTAGTGGCACAGCATTGACAAACTTTGAATCCAGTCCATTATCTGGAAAGACCAATAGATTTTAAACCAATATTATTCAGTCTGTCCCATTTATTCCTATTACAATATATACTCTGCATTGTTTTCTGATCGAGAAAGGGAAACAAATCTTTTAAATTTATTACTTTGTTCTCCCACTGTTTGAAGTCTCCGTCTTCCACATATGTCTCTGTTGCCTTGCATTATATAGTCAGTGAAGCTCCTTCTGTTTTCCCCGTCAAAGAGGCAGGGTGCTATAAACAGTTAAGAAATGACAGTGGACATGGAATACGTTGGCTCAGGAATTCTGGGAATTGAAGTCCATAGGTCATAAAGTTGCCATAGGTGCCCACTCCTGGTATAGAGCAATCCTGACAAAAGAGGCCCCAGAAAATCCAATTCATCTGATGGTGCTATCAATTTCCTTAGTTTCTCATTTCCCAACTGCAAATTGTTTTCACCAACTTAAGTTGTCACAAGCTATACAACATGTTCAGTGGCTCATTCCTGAAGCTATAAAATGTCTGAGCAATATTACCTCATAGACCGAATCAAGGAGCGATGTTTTATCAACTTCTAGCTGTGAAAAGCAATTGCTTACATCAAGAAGTTGAAGAAATAAACTTCCTAGTCACAGGTGAGCATTATATGGATCCTGAATGAGAGCACTGATGATCTATGATACCTTGTGCTATGTACTGAAACGTTTTCCTACCTAGGTCTGCCTGAAATGAACAGTGAAATTATCATAAAGAGCACTCTTGGATTGGAAATTTTTCATTTCAGTGGGAATTATTCAGGATAACCTGACCGTGGGATTGTGTCCTCTCTAAAATCAAAACCAATGGAAACATTATTAACATTATATTGCATTGTGGAAAAGATGTCCTTATACCAACAGTTCATCACATTCCAGTTATAAAGAAGAACCTTAAAGGGTTATTCTGACTACTGAAATGGACCATTTTGAGTGTTCCAAGTTCACACCTAATTGTGTAACTTCCAAAAGTTTTGCTTTGAATTAAACAAAACACTTAAGCTTTTGAGGGTTTTTTTCCCAACAGAGTGGACCCAAGATGAATGTTCCAACATAACACTTTGAGTGGAGCTATTCTGTTCCACATTCAAAATGCATTTCTTGCTACATGCACAGCCTTAATAAAAATAATTTTCAGTGCAAGTTGCACCTGGTTTAATAGCTACTGTCCTAAAAGTAATTATTAAGAAATAGGAAGGGGACAGCATGCTACTCAATATCTACTGGTTTAAATGGGAAGATGAAAGCTATGTTTAAACTGAAGGCTGCATTCAAGTATGAACTAAAGTCTAGTTTGTATAGTTTATGACTTACGTGACTAACACATCTACCAGCAATTTGCTTATAACCATGCCATTTTTGATTCCATATAGGAGACTGAAAAACAACTTGAGTTGTCAAGCTCTTGGCAAGATGTAACATCTGGATAAAAGGTAAAGGTTCCCCCACACATGCGTGTTAGTCGTTTCCGGCTCTAGGGGAGGTGCTCATCTCCATTTCTAAGCCAAAGAGCCAACGCTGTCGAAGACGTCTCCGTGGTCATGTGGCCGGCATGACTCAACGCTGAAGGCATACGGAGCGCTGTTACCTTCCCACCAAAGTGGTCCCTATTTTTCTACTTGCATTTTTTTCATGCTTTCGAACTGCTAGGTTGGCAGAAGCTGGGACAAGTAACGGGAGCTCACCCCACTATGCGGCACTAGGGATTTGAACCGCTGAACTGCCGACCTTCTGATTGACAACCTCTTAGCATCTTAGCCACTGAGCCACCCCATCCCCATAACGTCTGTATAGTGAGTTGCATATGATTGGCCATACCTAGGGATAGATGAACTTGACTCTTCCAAACACTTAATATTTTCCCAATAATTACCATAGTTCCAAACTGATTTGTCATCTGTTTGGAAATCAGTTTTTAAAAAGTCAGCATAATTTATAGGCATACAAAATTGCATGTACAAACTAAATTTCGCACTCCCCTTACAGCTGAAATATTAAGGCTGTTTCTTATATCATTACAAGTATTGATTTTACAATCAAGTTTAGTGCTCCAGGACTGTGCCATAGCAGAAATAGAAGCAGTTCTTAGATGAACACAGCATCTTTTGAAATGTCACATGGTGGCATCAATACTGGAGCTCATCAAGAACAGAAAATTCAGAAACAAGGTGTTTCCATTTTAGAGCTAAATCTTAAAAGTGTTATAAATTTACTTGTACCACTGCAGAACTAGAATAACTTTTTGTAAAGTGTTAGAGACTCTATTTTAGGAGATAGCATGAATCAGTAATCAAGCTCTATAGTATTTTAATAGTATAATGATGGCATGATTCCACCAAATTAAGCATGACTAAATCGCATTGCTAACGCTGAGAATAAGGCCTTTCAGATGTTCATTTCATAATATGAGATAAGAATGTGATGATTGGTTCGGCCTGTGTACATTACAAAAATGCATGCATATCAGGAGTGAAATTCAGCAGGTTCTGACAGGTTCTGGAGAACTGGTAGCAGAAATTTTGAGTAGTTTGGAGAACTGGCAAATACCACCTCTGGCTGGCCCCAGAGTGGGGTGGGAATGGAGATTTTGCAATATCCTTCCCCCAGGAGTGGGGAGAGAATGGGGATTTTGCAGTATCCTTCCCCTGGAGTGGGGTGGGAATTGAGATTTTGCAGTATCCTTCCTCCAGAGTGGGGTGGGAATGGAGATTTTGAAATATCCTTCCCCCAGGAGTGGAGAAGGAATGGGGATTTTGCAGTTATCCTTCCCCTGGAGTGGGGTAGAAATGGAGGTTTTGCAGTATCCTTCCCCTGCCACGCCCACCAAGCCACGCCCACAGAACCGGTAGGGGAAAATTTTGAATTTCACCCCTGATCCATATCCCTCACACATTGGTTCTTCTCAGGATTCATGGAAAAAGAACCTACAAATCTTGTCACACTGAATAATTGTGATGATGAATAAGTGTACATGTAAGCATGACTTCAAAATAAACACAATACAAATTATGAGGAACAAAGAGGAAGCTGAGCAGGGCCAACTCTGTCTTGCAACTACAAGAAGTGACTTCATGCAACACTCTCAAACCTGGAGAAAAAGAACACCAAACTTGTTGCATGTAGTAAAACAGAAGATCCTAAAATGCTGGCCTACTACAAGGGGATTAGGGAATGTCTTGGATCCACTACCGTCAGCAAAATATGTTGAGTGATACAGAGAGAGAGAGAGAAAAGGAAACATTTAAAAACTCTTTTCCATTCAATAAACTATCAGTGAAATATATGATTTACCAGTTGATGTTACAAACAATTCTATGCACAACAGAGCTTTGTTTTCAATCTTGCAGGTCTTGAATTCCAGTGAAATGATCATTTCACTGCTCCCTCTTTATAACTCCCTCTGTTATGGAGTTTTTACTCACACATCAATAAATAGTTTTAATATGGATTGTTTCTGTTTAAAGCAAACATATAAACAGGGGGCAGCACATTAAGAACCTACTTTCCAAATGTTCTTAGCTCCCATCCATGTTATCTTTAAAAGACTAGTTAAACTTCCCCCTCCTTTATTTGTCACTCCCTTCATCTCAATATTTTAAGCTAGACTTTAAGGCCGTGGTGGCGAACCTATGGCACGCGTGCCACAGGTGGCACGCGGAGCCATAGCGGAGGGCACGCGAGCGTTGCCCACCGGCAAACCAGAAGTGCGGAAAAACGCACTTCCGGTTTGCTGGTGAGCTGTTTTTTGCACTCCGGAGGGTTCAGGGAAGCTCCCTGAAGCCCCGGAATGCAAAAAACGACGAAACGGACAAACCGGAAGTGCATTTTTCCGCACTTCCAATTTGCCCGTTTCGTCATTTTTTTACCGTCCCAGGCTCCGGTAAGGCCTTTGCGCGGGGGTGGGGGGTGTGTGCGCATGCGCAGGGGGCAGCATGGGGTGGTGTTGTGCGCATGCGTGGGGGGAGGGAATGGGTGTGGGCATGCGAGCGCGCGCTAGCGCACGTACCCCCCCCTTTTTGGCACGCGAACCTAAAAAGGTTCGCCATCACTGCTTTAAGGTGATTGGTTGACTGCATGATTGATTAGGACATAACCTGTAATTCCTACAGCAGAGATTATACTAGTTACAAGACCAAATCAAGACTCTTAATTTAATAGCTTGCCATGGACACAAGTTCATCTTTTATAAGTAGAAATAGCAAGACTTGACTATTTCGAAGTCAAAATTATATGAAATGTCCCATTTTGAATACAAACTGAAAGCTGGAACTTTCAGCCCTGAAAAAGAATATTAAAGATGAGCCAAGTGAACCTTTTCTATCTAGATAGGTATGTTTCTACCTAGTGGAAACCACATACAGCATTGAGCAAAGTTCAAATCATCTTTTAAAGGAATGGTAAAGTCATGGTTTGGAGATGCTTTACTGCCTCAGTATGTAGATGACTTGCTATCACTGAAACACTGAATTCTGCTTTGTATCAGAGAATTCCACAGAAAAATGCCAAGCCATTTGGCAATTAGTTGAAGCTAAACCAGCAAGCCAATAAATCTACAAGAGAATAGATTAAGATAAATAAAACTCCACACTTAAACTTCTCAGAAATCTTGTGGTAGGATCTGATACGATGACTGTATGCTATAAAATCTTCAAAGATATTGTGTTGAATTGGTTTGGCAGGAAGAAATTGGCCAAAACTATAAGAGACTAATCACTGATTATGGAAATCACTTGTTTACTATATACAGTATTTGCAGCAAAATTGCAACCAGTTAAAACAAGAAACACTTTTTCATGCTGGCACATCACATCATGGATTACTTTCTTTATGAAAAAAATTAACAAACATCAAACTTGAATGCAATTTCTTTATTCAAGCACCTTTTATGTATCAGTGGTACTCACATGAAACTCCAATGACCTACTGTGCAAAACTCAGATGATTTCACAAATCTATATGCTGTCCTTCAACTCCTCCTCCCTGTAAACCTTTCATTCACATTGTACTGTTGGTAAATTATATTAAACATGGTACATACTTTCTTTATATTGAAAGTTACAATGCAAATCTGTCACAATTTGAAGTCCCCTGTGTAGAAGTGACACTTTTTGCCTCATCAAAGTACAGAAGTTTGGCTTCACTACTGCTAATTTCTGTGACCCTTCCAAAATCTCTCCAAAAGCACTTCCAGATACTGGACATATCAAAGAAAGCTAAAGTGAAGTGAGGCAGCAGCTTTGCTTTATCCTTAAAAAGATAAGGAGCCACATTTCTTTACAAAGCAACTTTGAACATTTTGCTCAAAGCATCCTTTGGTGGTGGTGGTGGGAAGCAGTCCTTTGAAAGCACAGTCCTAGTATTAATCCAACTTTAGCCAGAGGAGGAGTCAGTAACAGAGTGTCCCCCAATTCTTTGATGTTCAATTCCTATTCTCCCAGACTACTTGGCAGGTTGGTAGATGTTTATAGTAACAGAACTCCCAACTAACTATAGCAGTGATGGTGAATCTTTTTTGGTTCGTGTGCCAAAGGGGGGGCACGGGTGGGGGCCCGCACGGGTGTGCCCACACCCATAATTCCATGCGCCACCCCCGTGCATGCACATGTGACCCCCCTCCCAGCATGCGATGGCACGCCCATTTTTCACTCTCCCCAGGCGTTCTCCCCCCCAGGCCCTCCAGAGGCAGAAAATGGCCCATTTGCCAAGTTCCGGTTGAACCGGAAGGCCCATTTTTTTGCTGTCCCCAAGCTCCAGAGCCTTTCTAGGAGCCCTCCAGAGGTTGGAAACAGGCTGTTTCCCGATTCCCAGTGGGCCCAGAAGGCTCGAAAATCAGCTGGCCGGCACGCGCATGTGCGCCGGACCTGAGCTCGTTTGCCCACCAATATGGCTCCACATGCCACTTGTGGCACGCGTGCCCTAGGTTCGCCATCACGGAACTATAATTAGCTGCTTTTGTGTCTCAGGCAGACTTTTGGCCATGTTTTTGATGGCGTATGCCAGGAGGACTTCTGTATGTAATGCACATGCTCTACCATTCGCCCTTTATTACTGGCCTTCTGTGCCCTATTTTATCCCACCATGAACCATGTTTTATATCAGAGAGCGAGCTTGTCTTGTCTTGGTCAACAGAAAACTAATTGTTAGTGGTCTTCTATCCATATTGATCCAAGGTGAGGGGGGAACTATCCCTTCCACAGACAGTCTTCTTATTATATACACTTGTATTGTAATGAAATAACTGTATTTTTGAGATTCGGGTTTTGAAGATGCTTCTTCACACTTGGTCTTATTCATGTGAATTTTCTGGATTCCTCTGAAAACACACAAAATAAAGAGAAGCAAGAAACTAGTTTTGCATCATTGTACTCATTTATTTAACACTGACAGTCTATAGCTTCTTATAAAATTCAGTACCATGTGTCTACTTGTCAAGCAATATATTTAGATGTCAGACCTTTAATCTGTTTACCCTTTTTATTTCAACGAATCAATGTAGCAGCAATTAGATACCTTGCCTACAAGGCAATCATCTATATAAAGCCAATGAAAACCAAGGGAATGAAAGGTCATCTGCTGTGGCTGGTATTCTAGCCTATATAGAGATGTTTCCCTAATTGGAAATTTGCAATTGGAGGCTTCATCCTACATCATCACGTCAATAATAAAGGATTCACAGAATTTAATCTGCCTACTTCCTAATCTAGTGATGGCGAACCTTTTTTCACTTGGGTGACAAAAGGGCGTGCGCACGTACCCACACCCATAATGCAATGCCCTCCCCCACGCATGCACACACAACCCCCCCCCACTGCCCCCTATGCTCCAGACTTCCAGTAGGCCCGTTGGGCCGTTTTTCGTCCTCCCCAGGCTTCAGGAAAGCCTCTGGAGGCTGTGATGGCAAAAACTGGTCCAATGGGCCTACCGGAAGTTTGCTTCCAAACTTCCGGTAGGGCCATTGGGCCATTTTTCACTCTCCCCAGGCTTTAGGAGGCTTTCCTGAAGCCTGGGGAGGGCAAAAACAGCCTGCCCCCCTCCCGCCCTCCTCAAGGCCAAAAATAAGCTGGCCAGCGTGCATATGCACGCTGGAGCTGACATAGGGCAATGCCTCGCGTGCCCTCAGATAAGGTTCCACGTGCCACCTGTGGCACGCGTGCCATAGGTTCACCATCACAGTCCTAATCAGTAATCTTTAAAAGTGTTACATTGAGTGTCCCTGAAAATGTACGAAGATACCATAATACTGTTGTTCGCTATTCACCATGATAATAAGAACATTTTAGAACACATGGTTTGCCACTGATCTCACTAATGGGTATACATTTGACTCACAGCTCCAAATCCAAATGACAAGCTTTATAGCTTAGAAATTTCAGAGACAAGTATCAGTTCTGTGTCAGATACTAGGTATGCCTAATAATGCAAATTATCAGAAATATGCATGCTGCATAGTATGAATGGCTGGTTTATTAATTTAGTGATCTAATCTCAGTTCAATGTTCATTTTTAGTGGGTCAGGAGGTCAGGAGAACAAGCATAAACAGGGTTAAACACCACACATCCAGGATTTAGTGCATAAAAATAACATTTTCTGCATCCTGAACACATAAAAACAATACTATGTTGATAGCAACATTAATATTTTGAAGTTTTAAATGGTTGATGGCCTTAAGAATTAACTCAACAAAATAACACAAAAGGTTAAGAAAACTATTAAAGTTATCATCTGGGAGGCTATCTTTTCTGCCTTGGTTGCAGGTATTTCTAATAAAGCTCCGAGTTCTTCAAAGGTAATGTTGTTATATAGTTTGCTTGCAGATAGCAAATTATGTTCAATGACAGCTCTGTCCAAAATACTAGAACTAGGCAAAGTACCATCAGCTGTTGTTGCTTTCTGATGTGGCATGAGCATTGCAGCGAACTCTTGCAACTGATTTCCCCTTATAATTTAACCATGATATTTTATCATGGTTAAAATAGAAATGTTATCTCTGGTAACTCTTAATAGACTTGCTGATCAGGACTAAAATGAGAGATTTTTAAGGATTTGTTTATAAGTAACGGAATATGGAATGAAGAGATATCTGCTGTATTTTAAGAAAATATGTTAAGTTACTAAATTGTTTATATTTGTGAACAAGAGAGAAGTCATTTATTTCTTTTATTTTTATTTTTATTATTCTTATTTTTTCTTTCTTTTCTATTTCTTTTCTATTTTCTTCTTTTCTGGACCTTCTATGTTTTAGTTTGCATTAATTTTTATCACTGTGGTAGTAATTTTTAATAAAAGTACTTTAAAAAAAGAATATTTATTGTCACCAATGATGTTTCACATTTTCTTCTTAATTCAGGCATGTAAACTGGTGTTTGGGAGTGGGAGACAGGCACATAAATCTCTGGGAAGAGAAGGTTCAGTTTGCAAGATGCATGGGTACTGGTGCCACTCCATATTGGAGACTTACATTCTTCAATTCTTGTAAAGGAAGTATGAACACACATAGAAGAAAAGTGCATGGTAGATCTGTAACGTAATATGCAACTTCATACAGAGGAACTCTCCCACTATAGTTCAAGACACAATGTTGTACCACATGATTTGGGTTCATCGTTATTATTATTCCTGACCAGAGGCAAATGATGCCCTTCTTCAAATCATGTTAAAGTGAGATGGACAAAAACTCTATTCCTTAACTTGTCACAGTATCCATCTAGGCCAGTGCTGCTCAAACTTGGCAACTTTTAAGATTTATAAACTTCAACTCCCAGGATTCCCTGGGAGCCAGCATGATTAGAAACACAGTGATCAAGGCTTCCTATCATATCATCTGTAGCAATACATTTTGCAAACAGCTCTTTCTCAGTATTTAGGATTTAGTTAGCATATAATATAGTTGTTCCTGATACGGTTAGGTTCAGCTTTCATACCACCTGCAGTTTTCCAATTAAACCATATTTATTCATATTGGCCCTTTGAAGTAGTCCAGATCAGAAAACAGATCCCTTGAGATCTGCTTTATTGATATTGCTATAATAACAATCTTAGAAGCCTGATAGTGTTTTCCCTTCCATCCCTTTTATACTACACAGAGTCAAGACAGAACAAGTGTTCTTGTTTTCCTGAACTGAGCTCCTGTTTTGCTAACAGTCACTACATATCTATTCCAAGGTCATGTATGTCTCTTCTACAATTCTGTCAAAATGTTCCCATAAATCTTTGGGAAGAAAACAATTTTTCATAACTCAACAGTCTCTGTTCATTCAGGAAACTATAATTACATCATAACTTAAAGCAATATTTTATCAGTTGAATTCTTGTAATTCAATAACCTGGAGATAATAACACATTTATGTTATACTAACAATTAACACAGATGCTGTTTCACCCACCTGTTTTCCAAAATTATCCTGTGGTGCTTTAAAAGGTTTTATATTAAAGAGGTTAGTATCTCCCAATTATTTCCATTTATCTACCCTAAACAGATAATCTGTTAATCATAGCTTCAATGCTACAGAGGTACTAAGCATGCAATCAATACTGACATTACTAAAATAAGCAGTTTATTTTCCCCAGCTTTAGGCATAAGATTGCCTGAATAGCTTTTACTGATGTATATATCTTAAAAATTCAATAAACACTCTCTTAAGAAATAGGTACTATCTTTAAAACTGTTTGTTGTAATATATTTGTTTAATATGTAATATACGTTGGAAGCAGGGGTGGGTTCCATTACCAGACCGCCAATTGCGCAATTTGTGCACGACGACTCCGGTACCGTCGCGGTCTGCCAATCCATCGCGAGGCGCTATTTTTTTGTTATTTTTTGGCGGATTTTTGCTTTTGGCGCATGCGCGGAAGCAAAATCTTCCGAGGAGACGTGTACACGTGTGTGATTTTGGCAATTTTTTGCTTCCGCACGCGTGTAGCGAGCATGCGCACGGACGAAACGTGATGATGTGCACACAGCGCACCGGTATGCAGGTAAGAGGAACCCGCCCCTGGTTAGAAGTATATTGTGAAAGTATAGAATCCCAGCAAAGTCACCCAAGCAGTAGAGGTCATCCCTGTTGCCCAACTAAAGCAATTATTTAGAGCGGTGGCGCAGTGGTTAGAATGCATACTGCAGGCTACTTCTGCTGACTGCCGACTGCCTGCAATTTGGCAGATCGAATCTCAAGGTTAACTCAAGGTTAATTCAGCCTTCCATCCTTCTTCCATCCTTCCGAGGTGGGTAAAATGAGGACCCAGATTGTTGGGGGCAATATGCTGACTCTGTAAACCACTTAGAGAGTGCTGTAAAAGCACTGTGAAGCAGGCAAAGGTATCAATTCATTCAGTGTGGGAAAAGCCGATAGTAAACCACTCTTGTATTTTTATCAAGAGAACAACATGGCTATAAAATATAAAACAACACAGTGCTGGATGATGAGCACCTCAGCTTGCATGGCACTCAACATGCTCCTGAGGAAGAGTTGAGGATCATAAGTATTTCTTGACTTAGGATCACAATTGGGATTATAATTTCCATTGTAAATTGCTGTGGTCATAAAGTGAATTGCCATATAACCAGGCAATTGTTTTTATCATGTTCATTAAGTCATTAAGTGAATCATACCTAGCAACCAATATATTAGAAAAACAGGCATGGGAGTGCAGTAAAGATTTTTATAAGGATTAACAGCAATTTAACTAATATTGGAAAATAATTTCTATTGCATAAATAGTAAAAGCATGTGAAATACTATTATTGGTTTTCTGAGTCCATATGCTCTTATATTCCCTATGATAGAAGTGCTTGTTTGAAACTTTGCTTGAATACTTAATTTTACACTGAGCTTTTTCCTTCGGTATTTCTTCAGATATTCTTAATTATTTTCTTGTGGCTTTTGTTCTACTATTACATTGTCTATAAAATTTGTCCTGGAATTCTATAATTATTCCTGAGATTTGAGGGTAGAAGTTTTAAAAATTAAAAGGTGGGTTTCTTTCTGCTCCAGTTCTATTATGTATTGGTCACCCTCAAGTTCAGTGTCTATGGAGATTCCCAGTCAACCAGGTCATGATTGTCCCAAAGGTGCTTTTTTTCAAAACGCAACTGGACTTTTTCCTTGAAGACGTTTCGCTTCTTATCCCAGTCAGAATTGAAGAAGCTTATTTATTTATTTTTATTTTTTATTTTGTGAGATTTATATACCGCCTCACAGTGCAAGCACTCTCTAAGCGGTTTACACCAGTAAGCAATGTATATTTATATTGCCCCCAACAATCTGGGTCCTCATTTTACCCACCTCGGAAGGATGGAAGGCTGAGTCAACCTTGACCAGGTGAGATTTGAACCGCTGACCTGCGGATCACAGTCAGCTAAAGTGGCCTGCAGTACCTGCCTCTAACCGCTGCGCCACCTCGGCTCTTTGCTTCTTGGATGAGAAGCAAAATGTCTTCAACGAAAAACAAAGTCCAGTTGTCTTTTGAAAAAAAGCACCTTTGGGACCTCAAGTTCAGTCTTTTTATAACATTCGTATTAGTATATTCTCTACATTTTGTTTTGAATTCACTTAAAAATTATTCATACCGGTACTTGACAAATTTCTCATATTGTATGGCTTTCATTTCATCTTAGCTGCGCCATTGAGTTATTTATTAGATGGCAAAACCTACAGCAATCTTGTCAAGTATGCATTTACCACAGAAAATGAGCTGTATGCATTATCCTTCACAGGTGACTTTTTAAAGAAATCTATAATATATTAACTAGGCAGTGAAGCGTATTATATATAAACGGAAGTGCATTGTATCAAAAAGTTCTGGGTGGATTGGAAAAAGATATTTTCCATCTTCCTCTTTGATTCCACAAAAAAAGGCAAAAAATTGTGATAGAAATAACATTAATTTTATTTAAATGTATTTATTGTACTATTGGTTGTATCATTAGCATATTTCCATAAGCTAATACTAGGCAGGGATTGAAAAAAAGAAAAACTAGATTTTTTAAAAAAAAAATCCAGTCAGGTCTGTGTTCAGCAACAAATAAATTGCCAGTGGTTTCCATCTTTTAGAAGAAAAATGACCCAGGTTCAAAAGCACCTCAAGGACTATTGAAAAAACAATCCTCCTCAGTCACTTAGAATTGGAGAAAGGCAGGGGATGCATTTAATAGATGCACTTATATATTTGCTTTATAAAACAATCACTGTGTCTTTGAAAATACTGAGTATACAATAAGGTAAAGGTTCCCCGGGCACATATGTGCTAGTCGTTCCCGACTCTATAATATTTGCTTTATTTTCCTGTCACTTGGGTTTTTTTAATACAGTATTAAAAGTTGGACACAGCCTCTATCTTTAAACAAATCTGCCTGTCAAGCTTGCTCTTTTGTCCTTGCTCTCATCTCATGTGACAGCCACAGGGCCATGTCCCTGAAGCCACAGGATCTGGGTTTCCTGCCTGCTTCACTAGCTTCACACAGGCAGATGGGGGGAATTTCTATATGGAAGTTGCGTCTTCACCATTTTTCTCAAGAGGTTGTCATTTAAACTTTCCCAAATGCATTGTCCTACATTATCATAGTTTTATCACCAATGAGGTTGAGGAAAAGGAGTGTGGGATGGGATGGCAAAAGGGATGGCAAAAGAGGAACATATGGGAAAGAAGGAGATTAAAAACATAAGATGAAATTGGGGCAGGGGACCCACTGGATAGTGAGGGAAGAATTGATTAAGGCAGGAATGGGGAATTATGGCCATTTTAGCCAGCCATGCTGGCTCAAGAATTCTGAAAGTTGAAGTCTAGAAGTCATAAAGGGACCGTAGTTTCCCATCTCTGGGTTAAGGGATGGATATAAAAGACAGAATGCTCTACAGAGAGTAAAAAGGTGAAAGCAAGGAGGAGTAGGGAAGTGGGCAGAACTGCTAGGAGGAGGAGCACATGTCCAAAGAGGAAAATAATTTCAAGGTGACAGATGATGGGAAACATGGAAAAGGAATAGAAGAGATAGCAGCAAAGAGATCAGTTCACAGACTCTCTTAGAAATGGTAACTCAGCGCAGGTGGGGAAGAGATCTGAGTCACAGCATTTCAAAGTATTCAGAGAAATTCCACCTTAATTAACTCACTATAAATTAGACACAGATATTCCTCTTACAGTTTCCATCAAGACTTACATCAATCGGCCCAAAGCCATCTATTGGAATAAGAGAATTGATTTATTTTCTCCAAAGTTGTCATATTATTCCTTTCTATACCATATGCGATGCAAGAGTTACTGCTGAGGCTAGATTCTAAATGAAGGCTTTTCAAATAGCTGGACAACATAGTATGGTTTCTTGTTTTGCTGTGTTTTGTTGCTGTTATTGAAACCACTTCCTTTTGTGTCTCAGAAAGCAAAAGGTAATTTCCCAGAAGTGCAATAAATCTTTCTGAAATAAAGCTTGACATGATATTCATTTTAATGGATAGTGGCTGTCATTATTACATCATTCACTATTCCAAAATATTTTTTAGAAGAGGAGGAAATGCCCGAAGAAATGTGAGTCTTAGAACAAATCCCCAGATAGATTTCAAACATTAAATTCACTTGATACCGCAGCACAAATGCCTGTCTTTCTGTGCATTTATGTATGCATGTGTATATCTGAACCTGTCCGTGTTATAATAAATACAAGCACTCCTCACTTAACAATCACTCATCCAGTGACTGTTCAAACTTATGGCAGTACTGACTAAGTGGTACTGATGACCAGTCCTCATAAAAATAACAACAACAACAACAACAACAACAACAGAGTTGGAATGGATTTTGGAGATCTTCTAGTCCAACCCCCTGCTTAGGCAGGAAACCCTACACCACTTCAGACAAATGGTTATCCAACATCTTCTTAAAAACTTCCAGTGTTGGAGCATTCACAACTTCTGGAGGCAAGCTGTTCCACTGATTAATTGTTCTGTCAGGAAATTTCTCCTTAGTTCTAAGTTGCTTCTCTCCTTGATTAGTTTCCACCCATTGCTTCTTTCTACCCTCAGGTACTTTGGAGAATAGTTTTACTCCCTCTTCTTTGTGGCAACCCCTGAGATATTGGAACACTGCTATCATGTCTCCCCTAGTCCTTCTTTTCATTAAATTAGACATACCCAGTTCCTGCAACCGTTCTTCATATGTTTTAGCCTCCAGTCCCCTAATCATCTTTGTTGCTCATAGTTGCAGCTGTTCCCCACGGTCACATGGTTGCAATCTGGGCACTCTGTGATCTCACAATTACAACATTGCAGTCACATGACTGCCATTTGTGACCTTCTCTGCCAGTTTCTGACAAGCAAAGTCAATGGGGAATCTGTCAGAAAGAGGCAAATGGCGGCCATGTAATATTGCACTTTCTGACCATATCACTTAGCAACAGAAATTTCAGTCCCAATTACCATTGTTAACCAAGGATTACCTGTATTATTTATTTACTAAATGTTATAGCTTATCTTTCTAATGCACACACACACACACACACACACCAGTTAAGACAACTAGCATCACTTAAGTACTTATTTAAGATTATTTAAAAGAGATAAAAACATTGAAAGCACAAAATAAAGATAAATTTTCTGACTGTGAGAGCTATGAAGTAGTTGCCTGCTGTGGTGCTCTACCAATGATGATTTTCAAGCAAAGGTTAGACAACCATTTATCCTGAATAATCTGGGATCTTGGGCAGTAGTTGTACTAGAAAGCTTCTAATGTTCCTTCCAACCCTATGAATCTGTAAGCCTAAACACACGGTTATGCCAGAACAACAACAGCCTAGTAATCACATCCTTTTTCATATGTATAAATTATTTGTAAATATCTTTGTAACGAATTTGGATTTTTTAAAAACCAGGAGCACAGACAGAACATTTTTTAAAAATCTGGAAATTGGATAGGTTTTAAAATTGGAACACTTAAATAAGGTCTTAGGATGTTGGTTGGTATAACTGCATTCTGCTATGGCTATTTTTATCTGGATAACAAAAATATGGATAATCCCTATGCTTGTGTTATTTGTTCCCCGCATGAATCCCTAGCAATCCCATTGTTTCTTAGTGGGCTTAATGAGTTTTGGGATTCTTTACATCACATGCTACCCATGTGCGACTTAGGAAAGCATCAGATAATCAGCTGCCATCTAGTGACTATCTGGATTTTAGGAGTTCAGATCGGTTAGCCTACTCACGAGAAAGGAACAATGGGCCAGGATTCTGTCTTTTTTTAAGAGATCCTGATTCTTCCAGCTGATTTCTCGGTGTCTTAAGGTTACTTTTACAAAAAGGTTTCCTGTAATAGCAGGACAAAGTAGAAAAGACTTGTGGCGAATTACCACCAAAATGTGTTTGGTAGAATGCAGGATATAAATCTATCTCTTTAAATGCTGAACACTCTTGATAGAAATCCCTGTTGAGTTTTTGCTGTTTTTCAGCTGTATTGTTTATAGCCAAATGTCTTATTTTCAGCATCATTGGGTTTACAGAGGGATCAGAAGTAATGTTGCATTTAAAGAATGTTCAGAATTGCTGTCTCATTATTTCAAAGCTATAGTTTCCTGCTGAGGGGCCAGAAGTACAGGTAGTCCTTGACTTATAACCAACCGTTTTAGTGTCCATTCAAATGCACATCTAACAGCAAATCTAATCCTGTACTAAAACAAGAGGGGAAGAGTCCTTTTATGGTTTAATGACTAATTCTGCAAGTTGAGAAGTCAGTGTCTAAGTCACAGGTGTCAAACTCGCCATGTCAGGTTGCTGTCACATGACATAGCGCGATGTTTTTCTCTTCACAGAACTGGGGTGGGTGTGGCCTGCGCATGATGCATCTGGCCCGCAGGCCACCAGTTTGACACCCCTGGTCTAAGTCATATGTCTATAGCATTTTGAGAAAGAGCTAACTAAGAACATAAGAGAAACCATGTAGAATCAAAATAAGAAACCCATCTTGTCCTGCATTCTGTCCAGATGCCTTTGGCAAGCCAAGCATGAGATCAACAGCCCAAAAATAGAAAGGGGAAAAATTTACATACATCATTATTTACATAGATTGGGCACTTTAATTTTCAAGAAAAGATCACTGTAGGGGTCCGTTTTGTATATATTCCACACATGCAGGTAGTCCTTGACTTAGCTTAGCAATCAGTCGAAGTTACAACAAACACCCCAAAAGGTACTTACACCTTAGTTCTGATGTTGCAACAGCCAGCTTCTTCCAGTCATGTGATCGCATTTTGGATGCTCAGCAACTGACCTGCATTTATTATTTATTTATTAAATTTATATGCTGCCCATCTTGCTAAGAGGTGACTTTATGGCCATTTGCAATGTCCCTCAGTCACATGACTGTGATTTGAGACATTTATGCCCAAAACTAGCATTTACTTCTGGGTTTTTGACAAAAATGCCCCATAGCAAACAATGGATTCACTTAACTGTGGCATTTGCTTAAGGATCACTGCAAAAAAAAAGATCATAAGGTTGGGTTAGTCATGGGGAAGACTCATTTTATGACCATTGAGACTTACAAACATAATGGGCAGGCTTCACTAGTCATAAGTTGAAGACTACCTATATATCCTTACTATAATCACTTTTCCTTGACTATTCTTTACCTTTAACAGTAGAATTTATAAAGATCTATAGTCCACTGGATTTGAAAGCAAAAATAATGCTACATTATCCTATGCAAGAGGGTACCACCACTTATATATAACTCTTTAAAACAACCACATTTTTCCCCCTACGATTGATCCCAGGGAAAGATGCATTTGTTTTTAAAAGTTGCAGAAAACTTTTAATACATTCCCTCCCTTAAAGCACCTTTTTGCTCTTGAAATCTCAAGTACTGCACGGCTTCTCAGTCTAAGTTTTGAAGTTGTCTTCCCTCAGTGAAAATGGAGGATTTGTATGCAAAGGAAATATTTATATTCCTTCTCTCTAGCTGTCTAAAAATCATCCCAATTTTTGCTTGAGTACCTGAAAATTTCATTTAAAACTGAGCTTATATATACAGTATATTATGACTACCCTTTAACCACTTTAAAGATTTCTCTCTGTTTCTCTGCCTGGTGTACTTCCCTTCCCACTCACATTTTCCTCTAATGAGTTTGCAAACAACATTTTAAATTCAGAGTTTAAATTATAGTTCAGGATTTAATGACAGCAGGATCCTCTGCCTATTTATCAATACCCTTGTTCCCACAATTCTCTTAATTGGCAATGGGGGCTTAGTGTGTCATAGAAACACCATGAAGGTAGGGGGGGTAACTGAGATTGAGAGGACTGGTAAAGATTTAGATTTATTATTAGAGTTGGAAGGGACCTTGTAGGTCATCTAGTCCAACCCCCTGATAGCAATAGCACTTTACTTATATACCGCTTCATAGTGCTTTACAGCCCTCTCTAAGCGGTTTACAGAGTTCAGCATATTGCCCCCAACAATCTGGGTCCTCATTTTACCGACCTCGGAAGGATGGAAGGCTGAGTCAACCTTGAGCCTAGTGAGATTTGAACAGCTGAACTACTGAACTAGCAGTCAGCCTGCAGTCGCAGGATTTAACCACTGCACCACTTCAGCTCAGCTAACTGAGATTTACATAGGTTTAAACTGCAATCAATCCATATCATTGGAATACAATACCCCAATCCTTTTGACTAACTGTTAGTTTTTGTTACTTTTCTTCATTAAAGTTTCAGGTTTCCTTGCCAGAAATGTGAATATGTTTTTCTCCCAACAGACTTCAGTTTGGAGGTGCTGGCTCAAGAATTTGGATGGCAAAGGAGGGACTGAGCGTTTTCAGTGTCCCTCAACAGGTTATCTTCTGCTCTCTCTATAGCAATAGCAATAGCAATAGCAATAGTACTTAGACTTATATACCGCTTCATAGTGCTTTACAGCCCTCTCTAAGCGGTTTACAGAGTTCAGCATATTGCCCCCAACAATCTGGGTCCTCATTTTACCGACCTCAGAAGGATGGAAGGCTGAGTCAACCTTGAGCCGGTGAGATTTGAACAGCTGAACTGCTGAACTAGCAGTCAGCTGAAGTAGCCTGCAGTGCTGCACTTTAACCACTGCGCCACCTCGGCTCTAGCAGTTTGGGGCGGGGAGGACAATATACAGTATGGTATGAGAAGAGATCACAGTAGACAGTAGCAACATCTGACATTTTTAAAAACAGTGTGACAACATTAATGTGATTATCTCTCAAATAGCTAATTAAAATCTCCAAAGCAATTAAATCCAGGCATAGTTACTGAACCAGTTTGCTCTAGTAGTTAAAAGGCTCTAGGTTAGAAACTGGGAGATTGTAAGTTCTAGTTCTGCCTTAGGCACAAAGCAAGCTGTGTGGCTTTGGGTCGTTCGCTCTCCCTCAGCCCTAGGAAGGAGGCAAGGACAAACCACTGCTGAAAACGTTGCCAAGAAAAGTGCAATTGCTTGTCCAGACAGTTATCAGGAACCAAGGCTAACTTAGCACATATGTACAATATATAAATAATTACTGAAAAATCAGTACATCGTGATCTATTGAAGACCTCTTCTAGCAAAGAATAATTATGAAACAATTTTAACATACGGGTAGTCCTCAACTTATGACCAATTGTTCAGAGACGGTTTGAGATTACAATGCTGCAGAATGAAAAGACTTACATTCAATTCCTGAAGTTACAGTCATTGCAGTGCTCCAGTCACTGATAAGAATTTGGCCGCTTGGCCACTTGCCTGCACTTACAACTGCATGGGCATTTAAATTCCCCCTGCCTATCTCCTCCCATCTATTTCCTTTTGCCCTCCTGCAATCCATGCTTCCTGTGCCCTAGCTGACCTTCGCTGTCTTCTTGCTTCCACTGCTGACCAAGCTTGCCTGGCCTTACCCATTGCAAGGCAGCTGCTGGCCACACGAAGCTTTCTTCTCCCAGTTGTGCATAATGGTTTCTTATTAAACTTGCTACAATGGGCTCTGTTCTTAACTATGGGTTGTCTTTAAACTGAGGAGCTCTTAACACAAAGACTTGCTATATAGTGGATCTATAACAATTCATGATGGATTGAACGCTACCTGGAATAAAATATAGCTAGCATTTGACCTTCTCTACCCCAAAAAAATCCATTCTGGCTGCAGGCAGGGGTCCTTCACCTCTTCTTCCTTCTCTTTTTTAAAGTGTTATAAAGGCAAAATAAATTTATATCCCTCAATTCCAGGATTGTATTTTTAAACTGTTGGTAGATATATATATATATATATATATATATATATATATATATATATATATATATATATATATATATATATATATATATATATATATATATATATATATATATATATATATATATATATATATATATATATATATATATATATATATATTAAAGTTAGAGGCTGGTTCCTCAAAACCACAAAAAAAATTAGATGTTCTAAGATATACTTCCCAATTTTCAGCTGGTAATGATATCCTAATATCTGAGAATTATTATGGCTGAAAATAACTCTGTTACAATAGCACCAAGTTAAAGGAAGGCTGATTTAAGCCACTTAATTTCAGAGAGAGCTCCAAGAGGTCAGCTTCATACCTGAAATCAACTACAGAGAAGAAATAATAAAATAGTAATGCACTGGTAAAAGGCTACTTCAAAATGAAAAACAACAAAATACTTCTAGAATTACTTGTAACAGATACTCTTCTGACAATGCTAAAAAGAGATCTTGGCATTTTCAACAGACTCTCTCTCTCCCTACAAATTGGTCCCCAGGCAGGAGGATATGATGAATTGCTGTGCTAGATTTTTGTTGCTGCATCAATATAACACTTAGAAAAATAAAAAGAACTACGTTTACTGACAGCATGAGAAATGACATTCAGATCAATGAATGTTGGACTACTTGACACATCATATAAACCACTGTTTCTTAACTATGGTTTGTAGAGTAAGTCACAATTTCTTGGTTTATATCAACACAAAATGGATGTTATTCAATGAAACAGAATTCAATAAATTACGTGTGAACCGTGCTGATTTGTATACATTATATATTTGGTTTCGTATCAGTTTCAGTCTGTCTCCATTATGGCTTCTCCCAAAATCGAACACTTTCTTTTTGACACCAGCCTCGCATTTAAGCATTGATGTCATATAGATATGAAATTGATCCCATCTATAGAAAAACAGGTCAGTATATTTCTGGATTTACTGCCGGAGGTACTGAATTTCAAAATATTTCCTAACAGTTCCAATGGACCTTCCAGGAGCTCATAGCTTTATTTGTTAATACACTTTGGTGTCTATATTTAAAACAGCCAGAGGCTTATACTGGGGGCCAACATATCATGCTAAAGATCTCTCATTTGGTTCCTAGTGATAACATTATTGGAACCTGAATTAGAAGTTTACATTTGACACTGGGGGGGTAATGGGATATTCTCCTGCTTTTAAATCTAGCTCCTTCTGACCTCAAACACTCAATCTATATAAGCCTTAGGACCTCTGAATCCAAGTTTCCTAACCTGGTGCCTTCCAGATACAGATGACATGAGTGCAATTCCAGCATATAGGCGGCACTAGACTAGGAGAGCCTGGTCTTTATGATTGGCTAATCCAAATTCATGTTTTGAATTACAAAATTGCTTCCGCACTGAAAAGAATTATTTTCTTTAATTTTATACAATATTAATTTAGGATTGAAAATAGGGAATTTGACACAGAGATTTCGATGTATTTGAGAAGTCTAGAAATTTATTTATTTATTAAATGTTCTTATATGCCGCCCTACTCCTGTGGGAGTATATACCTAGGGCTTATATACCTAGGGCTCTGGCAAGTAAGTATAAAGAAAAAGTTATATATTACAATATAGAGAGTAAAATAAGTAAATTAGAGCAAAACGGTTAGAATAATGTATTAGTTGCAATGATAATCTTTCCATCATAACAGCTTTCTCAGCTTTGCTATGACAAACAAACAAAAAATAGACAGACAAACAAACAAACAAACAAATAAAGCCAGTACTCTATTTTAAAGGTAGCCCACAAAGAGCTACAGGGGTCAGTGTGTATGTGGGTACATATACATATTATTATAGTCTCTTTGAGAGACTAAAGGAAAGGAAATTCTGAAATATAAAGGGCTTCCAGAGAGGCTCACATCATCTTGTGTCCTTTTCTTCACTGAGCCACTAATATTAGCCCTAGTACAGAGAGAAATAAGTCCTACACTAATTTTCCCCCTGCTTGGAAATGAATAGCATCGTTGAGGTTACAATAGTTTGGCCAACAGTAATCCAGCCCTAAATTTGGCCTTTTCTGATGTCTCCAGGAATGTTGAACTAGCACTACCATAATTGGATTGTAAAAATCCAGACCACCACTGAATGGCTGCAAAGGCAGAAATTCAGACTGTTACAGCCCATCCTTAGCTATAGCTTTATTTCCACTCCGACGCTAATGGCTATTGAACAGAGAACTTCCCTACCACTATCACCTGAGAATGTTTTCATCAGTGATGCCCTGTAATTTAATATGGGACCTTCTGTGTGCAAATAAGGTGTTTCTTGCCTGCTGCGGGAAATTAAAAGACATGGCCCATCTCCAGGCTGCTGCAAATTAAAAGGCTTTCACAATTATTTTGCTGATGGGAATTTTATTAGTATCCTCCTTTCACATTCTAGAAAACTGGTTGCAAACAGTAATAATTTCAATAGTACACAAATTTTTAAAGGACCATGTTTGCTTTCTGGAAACAAATACAAAGAGGATAAAAAAAGCTCAGTCCTCATCTTGGCACAGTAATGCCATTTCCCTCTCTAAAATCCTTAACATTAAATCATTTTTGGAATAGGTCATATTTCTGTCCTGAAGGTGAATGTCATCCAGAGGGCAGAGCTGTCTCTCTGCAGGTTATCCTGCCTTCCCAGGGCTACACTACCACTGCTGCTGGTTTTGTTTTTGTTTTTTTTTGCAGGATTTACTGCTTTTTCTCTCTCTCTAAGCCATTGCAGGAATGAATTTGCACTGGCTCTTTGCCACACAATCAGGAGTCAGCTACTGTGCTAATGTGTTGTCTGAAGTGCACTGTATCTACTAGAGAGGGAGAGAACCCCCTCCTATCTTGAAGCTCTTGCATGTGATACACAGACGGGAAGAGAACACAGTGTAGCAAAATATGACTCTAAATGGCTGCAAATAAAAATTAACTTGTCTGGAAGTGATGTATTTTGGATGCAGGCTTTATAAATGGCAAATGGATTCAAATCCCCTAAAGACAAAAGATGGTGCCTCAGTTTCCATAGCTAACACTGGGAGTTGGGGAGCACAATGCAGATTGCTAACTGAACTGAACTGCCAAAGACAGGCATGTTTTCCAAAGTCTGTTTACGCCAACCAGGGGGCCAATGGCTCCTTCACAGGAACGTGAAGCATCCCAGTGTGCTCAGGTCGAAGCCTCCGGGGATCCCATTATGCTGCCACAATGATGAAACCTGCCTGGTGTTGTTTGCTCCTTTGCTGCAGCTCAGCAGCCTCTCTTGTTATTGCAGATGCTTAAGGCACTCAAATAGATTGAAAACGAGAGAGGAAAAAGTGATATAAAGCAAGATGTGGAATTTCTGCCCAGCCAGAATCAAAGAAATGATACTTGATCCCTGCAGCTCTCCCTCCCTTTTCTCTGCAAAGGAGGCAGTATTCCACATGCATGCAGCTGTGCCTACTGCTTGGCACAGAATGGGAGATGATGTTTGATCACTTTGCTTGTCAGCAGGAACATTTGCTGGGCGGAGATGGAGGTTGGGAAGGGCAGGGCTACATTTCTGCTGCACAGAATCTGCTTGTCTTCTGCCGCGGAAGGAGCAGGAAAGGCAGCCCTTCCTCACCTCTCCTATTAAGGAGGGCTGCAAAGCCACTCATTTAATTAGTGGCCTCAGTGAGAAAAATACAGGTGATAATGTGGAGGCCGCTTTTGAGAGTCTAGGCATTGCAGTGGTAGCAGCTCTGTTTTAATGAGTCTCTCTCAAGTCCCCCCAGGCAGCAATGACAGACCCTTCCTTTCCTCATCCAATGAACTTGACAAAATTGCAAGTGACTTAGATGCAGCCCTTCTGTATTTCCCTCCCCATATGCAGGTGTGTGGATCATTTTTATTTGCCCCATCAAAAGTTCAGAGCTAATGCATTTTGAGATTTGCTTTCGCCTTCTACTGAGCAGTGTACCAGCAGAAATAGAAGCCAATCACAAGAACAGGCGAGACCCTTGCTGCCAGGATCAGAATAGCTTGCTTTGATATTTCTGCTCTTTGTCAATTTTGAGAGCAAGCAACTGCACCAATGAGCCAGATGAAATAGATATAACATCTCCCCTCCAGGGGTGGGTTCTAACTTACCTTGCTGCCAGTTCGCTTCCTCCCGCGTCATGTGGCCATGCGTTGTGGGCGCGTGGGCGCAAAGCATGCGTGCATATGCAGAGTGCAGAAAAATACAAAAAATTCCCCCCAAAAAGCCAAAAACAAGATGCCGACGCATGCACAGTGACGGAAACTCGGCTTCTGCACATGCACAGAAGAAAAAAAAACCTTGAATTTTTTTAAAAAAAATTTAAAAAGTTAATTTTTTCAAAAAAAAGATGGCAGCGTCCACGGACCAGCACCAACAGAACCAGTTCCGTGACATCATCATGATGTCACCAGCGTGTTGCTACTGGTTCGGGTGAACCAGTCCGAACCGGGAGCAACCCACCTAGTTCCTTAACAACACAACCCTATTTTGAATTGGCTCTGCGTCAGAGGTGGGTTGCTCCCAGTTCGGATTGGTTCTATAGAACTGGTATCAGGAATTTCCCCCTGCTCGCCGAACCGGAAGCAATCGCTGGTTGGCCATGCCCCTGAACTGGCTCTCTTGATGCCGCCATCTTGTTTTTTTCTTCTGCACATGCGCAGAAGCTTGTTTTTCAGCACTGCACATGTGCGTGCTCACACAGCACGCAATGCACGAGCACCCACGCGTTGGAGGAGGAAGTGAACCGGCAGCAAGGTAAGTTAGAACCCACCCCTGGTCTGCGTTTAATGTTGGGGATGCCAGCCTAACTTTCTTTCCTAGCCATGCAAATGTTCTCATTGCTGCTCCTCTATTTCAATATATATTTTCCAACATAAAGAAGACTGAAGTGATGTATCAGCCAGCTCTGAAAGCCAAATACCAAGAGCCCACCATCACAGTGGAGGGACAAAAGCTGCAAGCAGTGTACTAATTTACATACCTTGGCAGCACCCTCTCCGGTGCAGTGACAATTGACATTGAGGTCAACTGCAGAATCACCAAGGCAAGCTCTGCATTTGGCAGATTATTGACCAACGTGTGAGACCGCCATGGAATAAGCCTTACTACAAAGCTCAAAGTCTACCGAGCAGTAGTGCTAACTACCCTGATGTATGCCAGTGAGGCATGCTAGGCAATTGAACCACTTCCACATGATCTGTCTCCGTAGAATTCTGAGGATCCGGTGGCAGGATAAGGTGCCAGACACAGAAGTCCTCTCCAGAGCAGGCCTGCCATCAATTCACACCCTGCTGATGAAAGCCCAGACACGCTGGGCAGGCCATGTTGCAAGGATGTCAGACCATCACATCCCTAAACAGCTCCTCTATGGTGAGCTGTCTCAAGGAAAGTGATCGCATGGGGGACAAAGGAAACCATACAAAGACATGTTGAAAGCCTCCTTCAAGTCCCTCAATATCGACACCACCTCCTGGGAAACCCTGGCACAAGATCGATCAACATGGCGCATGCTGATCCACCAAGGCTGCCAGACATCTGAGGACAGAAGAACAATCATAGCAGAAGAGAAGCGAGCACTCCACAAAGCCAGAGCTGCAAATGCTGCAACAATGGTGCCCACACATGTCTGCCCAACATGTGCCCGTATATGCCTTACCAGCCACCTGCGGACACGTCGTGGACAGCTCACAACCTGTTAGATGTCAAGGTCCTCTTTGAACACGATGGACGAACATCATCATATATTTTCCAGTTTTCTACCTAGGAGGAAAGCTAGCCTTTCACAAAAGCCATCCACTTGTAATATATGACACTTCTTCCTTCTTGACAGCCAGCCTTGCATGTTTTTGCTGGCAAAGATATTACTGGACACAGAGAGGGAGAGTTTAGGCAGTTTATGAGGAACATCATCTTTTTTTTTTGTAGGAACACATAGCTTGTGTCCTCTTTTCACCTCTGCTCAAACAGATTGTGCAGGTTTTGGGGAAAAAAACTTGCTGAGTTCAGTCATCTGAGATAAAAATAGGAGGCAAATAAAGCCCAAAAGAGTCAATCTTTGAGCCAGTCACAGCTCCAGAGAGATGGCCTTCCACTTCTATCTAAAATATTTATCTATAGTTTCTTGCCAGAGGCTCCTGCTCTATTACTCTTCCAGCAATCAGTCTAGCATTATTACTTTTTTACAAGTTGCAGGTAATGCTGTATGTAATATTTCTGAATCCCTTCTTTTTTACTCAATTAGATTTTCACCCTACAGCATTTTAAATGTATATGAAAGTTGACTGCTAAATACTACTAAGTTAAATCAATACAGTATGTTTTTTTTAATGTTACTTCCTTCCAAATGTGCTCATAACTCTTACGGCAGCAGCTCTGCAAGCAGCAAATAATGAAGCCCTGGCTGTATCCAGTATGTTAGAAGGGTGACTAGATGTAAAGACCTGATTCCTTTACTGTGGAAAAGAGAATCTGTCAAGCAGAGATGAGAAAAGCTGGAATAACTTTTATATAAAGATGAAAGGAAAGGAGCTATCTTTTTCCTTTTTGCAACAGATTCTGTTTCCCAGTCTGATTTGAATCAGGTCAGTCTTTCACACAGGGATACAACCTAATTCTCCTGGCAACGGAACAATTCTATCTATTTTATTTTAATGCCAATAGATGGAAAAATAAATGGAAGTCAGAATTTAATAGGCAAATTCAACAAATGGTATTCTCTGCATCAATTGAAAAGATCTTGTACACAGTGTTGGTAGACCTGCCTGTTTTTCTCTGGGCTAAGAAGCTAGGTACAATTGGATCTGGTTTGTTTGAATGGGAAATTACAAGGGAACACAGGTCTCTGAGCTGCACTGGAAAATTAAAAGGGAAAAAAAATTCCAGAAGGGGCAATTGTTCCATACTGTTATAAAAGAAACTGCATTGATACAACCATGACGCCATCAAAAATAAATCTCAAGTTGAATGGTTTTGCATTCCCTATAGTAGAAATTTAGAGATTATATATAAGTTGCCACTTCTGGATTATTATTATTTTTTAATTTTTCAGTGCAGCCCAGAGACCCATGCGCCCTTATCATTTCCCATCCAAACAAACTTTCCAACCAATACGGTCCTGAGTTTTCTTTTGCCAACTGGGCCCACAATATTTGCTGATGTCGTCGATCCATCTTGTTTTAGGTCTATTTCATGGACCCTTTTTAATCAAGTGGGGTCCATTCTATGACTGCCTTGGTCCACCTGCCATCAGTTCTTCTTGTTATGTAACCAGCCCATTTCCATTTCAATTATTTTACTCTCTTGATGATAGCGTGCACTATCTATATCTGATTATATCTGTTCTATAATCCATGTGCAGGTCTTTCTATTTTGTCCTACACACACACACACACACACACACACACACAAAATTTTATATTTCTATGCACATTTAGCATAGAGCCTGACGGCCACATGACCTCATAAAGTGTCTTTGGACAATGCTGGCTCCCTAGTGCGGTACCCTAGAATCAGACACAACTGGATAGGGAAACCTTTATCTTATATACAGTGTACTACCCTTGAGAGCCAGTTTGGTCTAGTGCAGGGGTAGGCAAAGTTGGCTCTTCTATGACTCGTGGACTTCAACTCCC
The DNA here is from genome assembly GCA_023053685.1 of Diadophis punctatus similis. Classification (NCBI taxonomy): domain Eukaryota; kingdom Metazoa; phylum Chordata; class Lepidosauria; order Squamata; family Dipsadidae; genus Diadophis; species Diadophis punctatus. The sequence continues at coordinate 90,152,458 of JALIGW010000001.1, read as the reverse complement.
AGACTTTCTGAGCCAATCATGCTAGCTCAGGAATTCTGGGAGTTGAAGTCCACGAGTCATAGAAGAGCCAACTTTACCTACCCCTGATCTAGTGGATAAGGCAATCAAGAGGCTGTGAGTTGTAGTCCCACCCTTAAATATGAGAGCCAGTGACATAAGGCTCAAGTGACAAGCTGTTGCATTATTTCCTGTTGCAACCAATGAATCAACATTTGGTTAATTTAAAAAAAAGTGGACTCTGAACCTGCAGAAAAATGCTAGAAAGAAAAAAAAATCTATACTTGTTTGTTAATTGGAGGAGAGTAAAAAATATGGAAAACTGATCTTTTGAAGTGAACTTTGTCCACTCTATGGTGCAGTGTTTCACAAGCTTTCTTCAATCATGTCTCACTAGAGAAATATTCTGAAAATGCAATTAAAGGAACTGCCACTTCCTACATGTTCATCTTTAAGGGCATAGGAGTTCACACTTTTCAGTGAACAACATAATAATTATAATTACATGTGTGCAGTCCTGGCATATATCTTTAGATTGGTTTGGAGAACTTGCTGAACTAAAATATCCAGTAATTGCTAGGATTATGGCCAATAATGGGGGATGGTGGGAGTTACGGTTCAGCAGCATATGGAAGGACACAAGTGTCAGCATAAAAAATTATGTTCTGTACTATTTCATTATTGTACATTATACTAATGTTCCAAAATTTGGTAATAACACATGTTAAATTGCAATTTCAGCTGTCTACTTAGAAATAAGGAACATACAATTAATGGAATTTACTCCAAGATAAATATCCTGGGTAAATAAGCATAGGATTATAGCCCAAGAGTCAGTGTAAACATACATATGATTGTGCTCTAATGCATGAATTCATTCTAATACTTATCCAAGAACCACAAAACAATCACTATTCATAATCACTATATTTCCCTTTCCATTTAGTCCCAACCCCCCAGCTGCCAGTCACAATTTAAAAATGCTGACAAACCAATTTTGATGCTAGCAGGAGCAACATGACATAGTGCAAGTCATGGTCATGTTGACCTTTACCTTGTATAATTTGTGACTGAAAAACTGCAAATGGCAGAAAATTCAAAAATGTGGAAGCAGAGTAACAGAATTGAGTTTTAATTGATAGAAGAGAATATTTGTAGCTCAGGTTTGAACAGTGGGTCCTTGGTACTCTCTGAGCTTGGCTGTTTTCTTGTACACATTTCATTACCAATCTAGGTAACATCAGCACAGGGGTGGGTTCTAACTTACCTCGCCGCCGGTTCACTTCCTCCCGCGCCGCGTGGCTGCGCGCGCATGTGCAGTGCTGAAAATTCACTAAAAAATAAAAAAACACCCCGAAAACAAGATGGTGGCACATGCACAATGCCAGAAACTCAGCTTTTGCACATGCGCAGAAGAAAAAATCAGCAAAAAATTCTAAAAAATTTTTTTCCCCAAAACAAAATCCAAAAAAAAGATGGCAGCATCCATGGACTGGCACCGACAGAACCGGCTCCGTGACATCACCAGCAGTTTGCTGTTGGTACTATAGAACTGGTGCGAACCGGGAGGAACCCACCTCTGCATCAGCAGTTCTTTAGCTGTTACTCTACATTTCATCAACTAGGCATTCATATGTCAGAATCAACTGAACTATTCATGTGCATGCACTCCAAGAAGTAACTCACCATGTCCAATGTTCAGGAGACTCGTGAAACAACCTGTAAAACAACTTTGTGCAAGATGCATTAAGATAGCAGCTAAGCTATCACTAAGTTGCTCTTTGAACATCTATTTGTTCAAATTCATTGATTTTATTTACGTCCATCCATACTAATCACTTTACTCACTATCTGGGTAAGTGGCATTATGGCAGTAAGAAAAAAGTTTTTAAAAGGTATAAGTAAAAAAAAAATTGGAAGCAAGGTACCCCCAAAAAAGTAAATTAAGTAGATTTACCATACACAGATCCTACATTTCTCCTCATTATCTTCCATATGACATGGTCAACACCATAAAGATAACTCTCCACCAATATCATGGCTTTGATCTATCAAGGATTTCACATGACATTTATTGGCAGATTTTTTTTAAAAAAAAAAGAATAATGTAAGTAGCCTTAGCTGTATGTAGATAACATGCAGCAATCCCTCAAAGGCATGATAACTGGCCAGTATGCAAAAAGTTTAACTAAAAATTAATTTAACCCAAGCCTGATCATACTGCTCTATACAAAACAGGATCTCAAGGGATAAAATTTAAATCAGTGTCTCTTCTGGTTTCAAATACTGACTCATACATGGTCACTATATCGTATTTTTTGAGTATAAGATGCACCGGAGTATAAGACGCACCTTAGTTTTGGGGGAGGAAAATAGGGGAAAAATCTACCTACAGGTATTCATCTGGCTAGCGTCCTTAGTCTGTTCAGCTTCAGCACATTATTTTATCCCCTGGTTAGGGCTGAAAAAACCTTTTTCAGAGGGAGTAGGAATGAAAACAAGCCTGCAAAGACTTAGGGCTGGTAAAAACTACTTCAAGGGAGTAAGAATTAAAAAATGCTGGAAGCCAGTAAGATTGTTAGCACCTCGTTAGGGCTGAAAAGACCTTTTTCAGAGGGAGTAGGAATGAAAACAAGCCTGCAAAGACAGAGTAGGAAGCCGGGAAGATCGCTAGCACCTCCGTAGGGCTGGGGAAAAAAGCTTCGGAAAAGCTACATTCGGAGTATAAGACGCACCCAAATTTTCAGCCTCTTTTAGGGAGGAAAAAGGTGCATCTTATACTCTGAAAAATACTGTAATTTACTCAAGGTCAAAGAGATAACTACACTTAATGCATGCAAATACTGACAGACCCTTGCCTGAAGCTTTTTAATAGGAGCACACTGAAGAATAATCCAAAATCAGTCCAAGGCTGCAAGAGTCAGATCATGATTGTCAGCCAGTGCAGACATCAGAATTTCACAGGCAGAGTCCACACAAATTATCATGTAAGATATGCAGATCGACAATTGTTTCCAGCAAAGGAACATGGGTCAGGGCTGCGCCTTAAATCAGACTGCAGTCAACAATCATTAATCAAGAAATTTACTCCCTTGCTGGGTAAGAAGCCTCATGGAATATCTCTGCTCTGCTATCCTCTCTACCTACTGAGTACAGGGATGGAGGGCAGGGACACCTGATGCTATCCTCATCTGACTGCTCCAATTGTCCAGATGGTGCTTATTTTTTGATCAGCCTCTGATTCTTGACTGTCTATCCTGAGGCTGAAATTCTACAGGTTCTGCTGGAGCATCTTCTTCAAAGTCAGAGACAGTATCTGAGTCCTGAGTCCACTAGATTATCATTAAAACTAATTCCACTAACCATTAAAAATGTAATTGAAGCATTAAGGTTTTTGACATTTTTATTTATTTATTTACTTATTTGTTTGTTTATTATGTTGCCCATCTCACTAATATAGTGATTTTCTTCAGTAGTGGGAGAGTGAGTTCCAAATGCATTCCTTGGGAAGTGCATTCCAGACCTGGAAAACCACAAATAGGTGGGCTGCTTCCTCAGTTGATAGGTAATAGATAGAATGAGTGTCTTGTACTGTAATTGAAAGAGCTTCAACTGGCTCTTCTGCTTATCTAAATAGCTGACAGGAAAACAGCAATATTTTCAGATATTATTCTGCTCCAGATGAATATTAAAAATGTGCTAAATTCTACACGTATACCTAGAAAGTGCAACTTCAATCAAAATCTCTGAACACTGTGTAACAGAGAGCATATCTCAACCAGATTATTTAGACTACCTGTTCCACATCACTGCCACATAACACTGCTACGATCCAGCTTAGGTGCCAAGCTAGCCAGTGGTGGGTTCCTACCAGTGCGGTCCACTCTATAGCACCGGTAGCAGCCCGCTGGTGACGTCACAGTACCGGTGTGGTCTGTTGCCAGTGCCTGGGCGCCGCCATTTTAAAAAAAATTTAATTCTTTTTTACATTTTTTTCTGCGCATGCCCAGAAGCCGAGCTTCCGGCACTGCACATGCGCTGCCTTCCTCCCCACAGTGAGTCCAAGCAGGGGAGGATGGCTGAGGGAGCACGTGAGACGCTGAAAGAATGGGCGGCAGGAGCTATCTCCATTCCCCTCCCTTCAGCAGTCCAAGAATCCACGAATGCGCAGTGATGATCCTAGGCATTTTTGCACGTTCGAGGCTTCTCGAGCTGCTGAGGGGAGGGGGAACGGGCGGCAGGAGCCTAGGATCATCGAATGGGGAGAAGCATTCAGGCCAGACGGAGCCTCCTAGAAGAACTGCTGCCGTGGTCTTGCTGCTCCCGCTGCGGGGGGCTGCGTTGCGGGTGGGCAATGCCCCCCCGCTTCTCTGGCCGCTGCCAAGCTCCCGAGGCCCACGTCCACCCGGTCACATGGCTGGCAAGCCACACCCACAAAATAAGCCACGCCCACAGAGTGGTAGTAAAAAAGTTAGGAACCTACCCCTGAAGCTAGCTCACAAAATATGGCATATATTCCTTCCAAGGAACTTGATATTTATTTATATACATATACTGTAAAGCAAATGAACCAGACTTGCCTGCTTACAATAATTATAGGGATTATTATGCATTTCAGAACTATACCTTTTTTCTTGTTGCATAGCAGAAGTACACAAAAAGCATTTGAATTTCCCTAGCATTTATTTTGGAATAGTATTGCCATCTTGCCAAAAAAAAATGAAAGAATTTTGCCACAAAATATAGAGAGATGTGTTAGCATGTACTTGCATATTTGCATCAAAAGATATGAATTATTATCTATACTCATCCTATGATGGCCAGGTAAGAAATCCACTCAGTTGTTGATCTCTGCATAATTTTGTAAAAATGGGACTGTTTGTTCTTCTACAAAGTAGCGTAGTTTAAAAGCAAAGAATTATACTTTCCAGTTATATCTAGGGAAACAGAAAAGATACTGTTATTTAAATGCTATTTACCATTTTCTCAGCAAGACAGTGGTAGAAAATTGAATTTGCCCCCAGTTGCAAAGAACTATCACTACTTCTTTTTAAAAGCTATTGGAGACTTTTAAAATATTAAGTGATTTGCAAGTACTGTATATGCAAAGCATTCAGAGATGTCCTTGTTCCGCATGAATGTGCAGACAAGTAGAAATAGCATTCAGAGCAACTACTTGAGCCTTCTACCAGATACATGTGCTTGAAAGCTTTGAGGAAAGATACTTTGCAGACCAACATATTTTCAAATGTTTTCCAAAGGCCTATATCAGTGCTATATGGTTTATTGCCTGGCCAAGAATTCTGGCTAAGTAACCAGAATAAATAAATAATTTTACATTCCAAGCAGCCACATAATTATTATATGTCATCGATGTGTTCTATGAATTTTATATAATAATAACTTCTGCCAGTTGTTATCAATAAATGGCAATCTCAGAATTTAATCACAATCATGGCAGGAACACCCCCCCCCCCATTTACTTGGAACAGGCAAGTGAATAGAGAAATAAGTACAAATGGGAGAGGATAGCAAAGGAGGTTTTACAAACTGAAGGCAGAAAACTTGCTTCAATCTGACAGTACTGAAATTAAATTCTAGCACTACCTCTTTATGCTATGCAATAGAACTGGAGGAAGATAACCTTTATAAGATAAGATAATCTTTATTGTCATTTTTTTCTGTGAGCACGCTGGCACACATTAAAAATAAAATTCTGTTGCCTGCTCTCAAAAGAAAGTACATTATCTGCCCATACACATGTGTTGGTCTGACTGGTGTTGAGCTTTGTGGCACCCCAAAGTAAATGCTTATTGGATCTAATGGACTTCAATCCTAATTTTCTATGAAATTCCCCAACAAATCCCTCCCTTAAAGCTGAACAGTTTCTAGCCTATTGTTCTCTCTAGTTACATTTTTTCCTTATTAACGATGTTTCCAACACAACATATTCTAGCATTTGAACACTTTCCAGTTTGACTAGTGAGGATATGGAAACCCCTAGAAGGCCTTGCACTAGCAATTCAAGGTACCATGCAATGAATACTGAGTGGCTGGTAAAGGCATAAACAGCTAGCGCAAAAATGCTCACTGATAGAAAGTGAATCATTTCACACAGAGGCTGTATGGCAAAGGTTAAGAAGAAAACAAAACAGGAATAGGCAGAATACCATTTTATATCAATTATGGAATTCTCGCCATCTCTTCCCCCCCCCCCGCCCCACCACACACACACATTCTAGCTGTACACATTATTTGGATGTACTTTTAGAAGGAACTAAATCCCTGTTTATTTAATAAAACAAGAATTGGTGGAAATGACAGAGAGTGGTGGTAGAGCTATTTTACTAGATATCTTATTAGTAGTAAAGTCAAGTCAGAGGTAGACTCACGATTTTTATAAATGTTTAGAATTATTTTCATTGTGATTGTAAATGTAATATTGTATATATTGGTTTTATTCTTTCTGCATAATTTTAATCACTGTAATTTTTTCTCATTTATCAATGTTTACTGTGGTTGGATCGTACTTCAGTGGGGGGGAAAACTCTTTCATGAATCTTTCTTTTTACCCACAGACTAATGCATTGATTCAAAATGTTCACTGCTGGAAATGCTATTGAAATCTTAACCAAACAAATGGCTATTTTTAAAGTGCACCATTTTGCTTTTCTGACTTCTTTATCAAGGGCCACTGGAAGAATATTCAGTTCAGAGTGTGATTTTTTATTGTTATTACATATATGTATATGCATACTTCTAGTTTCTCTAACAGTTAACAAACTTTAATAACATTGTCTCTGTTGTTTTTTTACTGTTTTAAAATAACTCCCAATTTGATTAGGCAAACATGAAAAATCACACCTGTAACATAGCTTAGAACTTGACGTTATAAGCAGTGGTGGGTTCTAAATTAGATTGCCACCAGTTCGCGTACGCGCTCGTGCATGCGCGCAACACATCTGCGCATGTACAGAAGCTTCCCAGGTGGGTGGGCGGAGCACCCCGCCGCCGGCGTTACCGGTTCTAAGAACCAGTCCGAACTGGGAGCAACCCACCGCTGATTATAAGGATATAATAAATAATAGTAGCAGGGGTGGGTTCTGGTTTTCTTCGCTGCCGGTTCGCTCCTTGATGCACCGCACGGGCGCACGCATGTTGCGTGCCACATGTGCACACACAGTGCTAAAAAAACAGCTTCTGCACATGCGCAGAAGCAAAAAACAAGATTTGGGGGCATGGCAGGCCTGGGTCGCTGCCAGTTCCAGCGACCCAGGCCACCAAGTTACTACCGGTTACATAGAACCGGTCCGAACCAGGAGGAACCCACCTCTGAATAGTAGAATATAATATACTGGAATACTAGGATTAATAGAAACTTGTTATTCTGTAAACATTTGTTTCCTGTAACACATATATGATATATTATGTCTTTGTATCTGTAACAGATATATAATATATTATGCCCTTGTATTTGTATTTCCTATAACTAACTTTCTGTAACAAACATATGCTGTTATTAGGCCTCTGTAAAGTATCTGGTATTTGTCAAACATATGTTCCTGCCATTGATCTGAACCCATATCAATCTTCTTCCTGTTTTCCTCAGCCTGGTTCTTATCTTGGATTGGAGCTGCATACTCACCCAGCAGACAATTTACACTTCAGCCCTAACTTACACCTTTGATCTGCACAAGTTCAGTTCCCTGCAGCACCAGGGGGCCAAATGGCCAATTGGGAGTGGCCAAAGGAATGCTCAAGGACGGGGTTATCACTAATTGGGAGGAATCTATCCAATGCAGGGCTAGAAGGAATACACAAACCTAAATTAGGCGGCTGGAATTGGGGATTTAACTGGTGTTTCTTACAGTATAAAAAAGTTGCCATACCTCCTCTGAGGTGTGGCCTTTCTTTGCATGTCTCTTTTGTATATGTTCGGAATGGTTTACTCAGTCTTTAACTTTGATCAAGATTAAATGCTGATTCTTTTTCACAAGCCTCCATTTAAGTCCTTCTTTGGCTCATTGTTGGCTTAAGCGTATTGCCAGACCTTACAACATGTTAATCCTCAATAGCAGAGCAATCTAATTTCTCAATTCTCTTGGTACAGAAAAGATGTGTATAGAGGAACTGCTTAGTAGGAGTCCCACTTCTCTTCTGAAAAATTCTGCAGACACAAAACTCTGTCAACAATCTTCCTAATAGTAAAAGCCAGCATAAGA